>OX371225.1:246331693-246960627 GCA_947310385.1 Nephrotoma appendiculata
GAAAATAACGATACGCCAGTTCTTGTCGGAAATGTCGAAAATCTTCGACCCTTTGGGATGGCTGGCACCATTAATCATAGGTTATAAAATAATGTACCAAAGGCTATGGAGTCTCGACCTAGGCTGGGACGAAGAGCCAGCAGAAACAGCTAGATGCTGCGATCAACTCACGACGCTCGAGCTGAATTTCGCGCAACAAATTAAAATACTCCGTTATCTCAACTACGCGAAAGGCAACTGTACGTTCGAATTTCAAGGACTCTGTGGTGCGTCCGAACATGCTTACGTGGCTGTATTGTATAGCAAAAGCACCATCAATAGGCAATCCGTAGTGTAGCACCGGTAAAAACAAAATTGATGATACCTCGCCTCGAGTTATGCGGCGCGGTACTGTTGAGTCGGTTAGTTCAATAAGCAAAAAACGAACATGGTCCAAACTCCACCTGAACTGCCAATGTTTGGTAAAAAGTTGAAAATCACGTATGTCATCGATAATTAAAATAAGTCGTTTGTTATCTAAACACTGCAGTTCCTTGCGGAGTTCGTGCTTTTTGGAAGTGTGATTTTAAAGGCGATGGAAAAATTTGAAATTGTTTTTAGCGATATACAGTGACTCACAGCTTATTTGATCCAGTCGCATTTTATGAACACAATTGTAAATATTTCGCGATCTCTTATTTTGATGTTTTTTTTCTTGTTTTTTGTTTTTTGTTACACGGAACTAATCAACAAATACAAATTTAGAAAATATAGGAACTTCGATTGTAGGGTGTAAGAGAGTGAATTAGAGTGTAATTGCATTATTGTGTTACCTCGCAAGGTCTTTGTAGCATCAAAGTCGTTTGTGTATGACTAGGAATATGATGGAGGTTCGCACAACAATTTCGATAAATTGGAAGCATCGACTACCGATATCACCATTAGTACATTTAGCGACGGATGCTCAGAAACTTTCCTTGCACACTGTATGCAATTTGTTTAACTGTATCGTGAAACCAAAATTTGTTACTTTTGTTGTACTCGTAGTGGAAATATTTTTCTTGGTTTTTATTTTTGTTTTGTTTTACTACGTTTTGTTTCCTACGCATTATATCGATACCAACAACAATAATGCCAAATGCCATAAAAACGCAATACTAACAAAAGTAATTTGACGAAATTTGATGGTATTAGTATGTTTGTGGCAGTGGATCATTTAAGCTGTGAGTTGGTTTTGGGTTGAAATAATGAACTTTTTAATGTAATTTTGATATGCATTAGAATTTTTATTTTATTTTTTGTGTTTTATAATAAAAATAAATATAGCTTTCATATTACATTTAGTTTTTTTCAAAAAAATAAGACATCGCGAGATATTTACAATTTTGTTCATAAAATGCGACTGGATCAAATAAGCTGTGAGTCACTGTACATACAGTAAACACTCGATTTAACGAACAAATTTCTATTTTCCATTTTTCTGTTACCGATTATGATGGATGGATTCGGGTATTCTTAAATGATTTTTTGGAAGAGATTCTGGAATATGGCTACCTTGGACGGAACTCTGGCAGTTTTTAACCGATTATGATGGGATGGCATTTGTTTAAGGAAAAGGAGATTCATTAATGATTTCTAGAATAAGTTTTTAATATTGCCACCTGGAACCGGACACGGCTATTTCCTAGCCAATAATGATGGAATTCGGCACGTTGGATATATATGGGATTACAAAAGGATAACAGCTGTACTAGCCAGAGGATGAGTAACTTAATCATTTTTGCTCCTCTTTCCTGATTATTGTTGTAGTGGAGATTGTAATTTATGGCTGTTTTATGAAATTAACTCCCAGACCACGTATGTTCTTGTATTGCAAGTACCTCAAAAGAATTAATTTCCGCTTGGTTCGAAAGGTTCTGGAAATCTCAAGGTCTAAGACGACATCATCCATGTTCCCATGAACAGTTTTCGAGGTCGCTGTGAAGGGTTCATAACATGGTTTTTTGTGAGAGTAGGTAGTTGCCCTGTCGCTCAACCCACTAACTACATGAATGGGTTACGTATTGGTGAAAGATGTTAAGGGATCCAGCCTTATCAGAAACTTGTTAACATCACGAGCCGCTTGCTTTAAGAAAGACGTCTGCTTGTTACCGAGTTTTGTCCTAGTTTAAATTACCTAGTTCCGTCCCAGGTAGCCATATTCCGCAACTTCTCCCAAAAGTTATTGAAGAGTCTTCTTTTCATCCACCATATTCAATTTCAGCATAATCGGTTAAGAAAATATCGAATTCCATTCAAGGTGGCGATATTCTAGAACTTTTCCAAAAATCAAGTAAAAATCCCATTTCCATTCAGCATACCCAATCCCACCATAATCGGATAAGAATTGATCGAGGTGGTGGATATTGGGCGGCCTATCAATAAGTAGGTTAGAGGTAAATTAAATAAGCTGCCTGGGAAGAGAGTCTTAGGGAACTGGGGAGTGGTTAACCTCTGTTCACTAAATTCAGAGTGCCTATGATACCCAGCATGGAAGTGCGAACTGATGGCGCCATAAAACCATAGACTACCAACCACGGCAAACTGAGCGTCACGTCTTCCTGCGTTCCCGCGTCTCCAAGGAGTGAGTTGGGAACCCCTATGAACGGGTCATCCCTTGAATGGAGTGGGACCCATTTGTTTGGGATATCCACAAGAATGGCTGAATGGGTGGTTGGAGGGGGCTGGATTAAGGTGTTATGCGTGAGGTGGCGACCTCCAGTTGTATCTAGCCTTCCCCAAGTATACGGATCTCTGCATGGACTGACCATCATTTTCTCCGATATTCGTGGGAACACAATATGGATTCAAAAACTAAAAATAAAAAGAAGTGGCCACCACTCCAGCCGTCAGTGAGGCTAAAACTGGTTCCGAGGCTTGCGCGGTAGAAACTAGTGGCAGTGTTAAGAAGGAGTAGATCATTGCTCCTTTGATTCGCAGGTATAGGACGAGGCGTTTGGCCTTCCGTACTTTGGATAGACTGGCCACAGTCCCGGAGCAGCAGTGGAACGAGGAACAGAGGCAAAAGGTTGAGTGGGCGAAGAACTGCATTGCCGATGTTAGCAAAGCTCGGAAGGAGGATCTTTGGTCGAAAAGGCAGAGGTCTGGCGAGGAGGAGTTGGATTCCGAAACGAAACGGGCTAAGCTTCAGGTGGTACAATCGAGGAAGGGGCCTAGCTCTTCAGCGACGTTGTGGTGGGAGCATCACCGGAGAAAAATGGAGGTCGGTGTTTAATGCACTGAACCTTATTTTCCTCAGAGTCCTTAGATAACATCCGGCACCACTACCAATATGCAGGGGTGCGGGTTGGTATCAGCCGAAGCTGAAGGCCGAGCTAAGCTCAAGACAATTCCCAAAGAGGAAATACCCAGGAGACCGAGGGCAATGGTCTGGCATCAACTTCGGCTTCGGCTCCGTTACACTGAAGGTGTTCAGAAAGGACGAGGTCGGAGCAAAACCAACTACTGCCCAGCCTGAGAAGGGGGAGAAAGAAGTCCAGCCTGCTGAGGGAAGCGCGAGGAGTCGTATCTCTCCAAAGGAGACACAGTAGCTGGTGATGAACCCGAGTGAGAGGTTGACTAGCGACCTTAAGGGCCGATTATCTCTTGATAATCGGATTCCGAGGGAGGATATGCAAACCTCCTTAATTTTAGGGACAGCGGAGGGAGTGGGACGGAGGATACCGTCGACTCTGTCGAGTCCAACTAAGCGACGTAGCACTGCTGTCGCAATTAAGGTAAGTGAAGACTGTTATCAATGATTAGTTTGTGCAGATAAACTTACATCACACGAAGGCTGCTTCGGCGGCGCTAGTTCTCAGACTGGCTAAGTCAGGTGAGGAAATAGTTCTGATCCAAGAACCTTGGATCAAGAATAATAAGATCTGCGATTTTTCACTCTTGTGGGACTGAGAAGAGCAGATTTTGTATATTAGTGGGAAATAAAATAAATGTTTATGTTATAGCAGCAGCATACATGGACCGGGAGATGCCAGTGTCGCCTGATATACTGGGGGCACTGTTTATTGATGCAGAAAGAAGGAAGGTGGGAACCTGGGGTGTGACGCCAACGCGTACCATACCATATAGGGTAGCTCGGATATAAATGACAGGGGTGAGTTACTTTTTGAATTTCTCTTAAGAACTAACCTCACTATTAATAATACAGGCTAGGAACCCACCTTTATTATTAATAATAGACAGGAGGTTCTGGATATTACTCTGGTCTCCGAATTTATTTCACTGATGATCAGGGAATAGAGGGTGACGAGCATTCCTTCTCCGACCATCGTTACTTAACGCTTAAACTTAATCTCAATATTACAAAAAAGTAGGTGTTCAGAAATTCCAGAAGGACAGTATGGAACGTATATAGGGAAGTATTAGGATGCATTATTTCATCTAGAGTTCCAGGACTCCCCGACACGGGTAGTGAACTGGATTCAATGGTGGACACTCTGATTAGGGCTAACATTACATCTATTACGGTAGCCTGTCCTTTAAAAAATCTGAGGGGGAAGGGAAAACCTGCTTGGTGGAACCCGGTACTTGCGGAGCGGCGGAAAGTCTGTGGCTCTGCCTTCAATAGAGTGAAAAGATCTAGAAATAGTCAGGACTGGGACTTCTATAAGGAATGCCTCAGAGTATACAAAAGGGAGTTAAGGAAGACGCGGAGAAATTTGAGGAGGCCTTCTGTGATAGAATGGAAGGGGTCTCGAAATGGCTAATGGATGTTTCTAGTGAAGAAAATCTTGATCTATTGTAGGAAACTCACTTCTCGGGTAGTGAGGACGTGTTGACTGTGGAGCCTTTGGATGGTTGCGGGTCTTGGGATGACTGCGGAGTACAACTGTTGCGTACAGAGGATATTATGAACACATGGAGAATAAAATGGACTATTAACGGGTTCAAGCCTTTTAAGTCAGTTGGTCCGGATGGGAGTGTACCAGCAGAAATCCAGAAGAACTTGGAGGTCTTGCTTGCCAGACTGGAACTTATCTTCAAAGGATGTCTAAAGCTGGGGTACATCCAAAAGAAATGGAGGGTGGCTAAGGCGATCTTCATGCCAAAGTCGGGAAGAAGCTTGCACAGCAACCCTAAGGACTTTAGACCAATATCTTTGTCATCTTTATCATCTGAAAATTATAGAAAGGATGCTGGATGTCTATATTCGCTCCGTGGATACGGCTTTACATACCCTGGTTCGTGGAATTGAAAAGTCACTGGATTTTCAGAAATTCTCGTTGGTAGCGTTCCTCGATATCGAGGGCGCGTTCAATAACGTGAAGGTGGAAGCAATTACGGAAGGATTGCAACCTTTTGAGATCCAAGACCCAGTAATCAAGTTAATTACTCATTTGCTAGGTAGCAGAAGGGTCATAGAGGGGATGGGGGAAGCTTCGGTTAGAAGACGGGTTGTTCGAGGAACTCCACAGGAAGGTGTCCTCCCTCCCCTCCTCTGGAATGTAGTAACCAATAGACTACTATTGGAACTGGAGGGGGAAGGGATAGGTGTGTTTGCTTACGCCTGCGATTGCTGTCTCGGGTAAGCACTTGGGTACAATCAGGGATATGATGCAAAATGCGTCATCAAAAACTGCGCTGTGGGCCAGCAGATGTGGATTAGGGATTAACCCATCTAAAACAGAACTGGTATCCGGCAATGGTTTTCCCAAGCTTGAATGGTACTATGCTGGTCATAAGGCAAGATTCCTAGGGATTCTTCTGAACAGTAAGCTCAGTTGGAAACGTAACACGACAGAAAGAGTGAAGAACGACATTGTCGTGCTCTACTCTTGTAAAAATGCCATTGGAAGGAAATGGGGCTTGAAACCGGAGCTGGTGCACTGGCTTTACACGGCAGTTGTAAGGCCCATACTGCTGTATGGCGAGAGAGTATGATGGCCTGCTCTGGAGAAAGTATCATATAGAAACATGATGGCGAAGGTGCAGAGGGCAGCCTATTTGCTCATTAGTGGGGCGCTGAAAACGATCCCCACTAGGGCCCTAGAGGTTTTGCTGTACCTTCTCCCATTGGATATTATCGGCAAGCAAATGGCGGTTAACATGGCCGCCCGACTACCAGCGACTTCGGGATGGAAGTGCCTGCGAAACGTTCACTCAACTATTATAGTTAATTCAGTGAGCCATGAACTGGTGACTCTTGACTACAAAACACCCCGTTTGTGCTTCGACAAGTTTTCAAGGTGATTATCCCCTCTAGCGGGGATTGGAATAGTGGTCTCGTAATGGAGACCGGGACAGTTAAATTCTTCACCGACGGCTCCAAGTGGGGAATTTTTCTTTCTTTCCATTCTTTCACTGGATTCAGTTTCCCTGGCGCAAAGGGTGGCGTTGGATAGTCACACTCTGTCTTAACGAGATGAATGAAATTTCAATATCCAGGTGGTCTGGGTTCCGGGCCATTCTGATGTTGACGGAAATTGCAGGGCAGACGAGTTAGCAAGGTACGGTACGGCTCTCCAACTGAAACCAGAGAGAGAATGTGTAGGAAGTCCTATGTCTGTGCTGAAAGCAGCAAGTCATAGGAAAGCAGTTGCCTTAGCAAATGCCAAGCGGATCGCCAGTAAAATTGGCAGGATAGCGAAACAAGTATGGCCTGAGCTGAACTTAAATCGATCGAAGATCCTTATCACACTTAGTATTCGTGATTTAGGTAGAATTGTAAGGATAATCACTGGGGGCTGCCTTTTCGGAGATCGTGCGAGAAGGCTGAGTCTGGATGCAAATGACTTCTGCAGAAACTGCAGGGACGAGGAGGAGGAGGAGACTCTTGTTCATTTCCTTTGCTCGTGTCCCGCGCTAAACATTATCACTTGGGCAAATACAACATGGACAGCCTCTATATTAATAGTACTAAATGGGTTTAAGGGAGTTTTCGATGTCGGATTCTGTGGTATATAAATGGGCCATAATTGGCCTAAGTGCACTGAAAAAAATATGTGCACATTGAAACATTTCAATCGTGAAATGTTTCACGTTATACGAATCCAACCTGTACGTATATACTGTGTGGTTAATTGAGATATTGAACACTAGAGTTTATAAATATTTTTAAATCCTAGTAACGGAAAATTTCGATTATTTTATGGAAAAATAAAAAATTTTCGGGAGTCGAAACTAAAAATTCAAACTGTAGAGTTCTGACCTAAAACTAAAATTAAATCCGTAAAACAGTAATAGAAAATTTTTTTTAAAGAAAACTGTATGATCAATAATAAAATTATGACTATGTGAATAATAAATATAAAATTAATCAACAGTTAAATTATAATATTGTAATTGTAAACATTTAAAGCTCATGTGTAGTGCATACACATTTTCATAGTGAAAAAGGAAAAATATATATATATATATATATATATATATATATATATATATATATATATATATAATTATATCGATAGATATATATGTTCAAAAATTAATTTATAATTATATAAAAAAAACTTATAAACTATTAGTGTGTATGTTGATTAAATAATGTTCAATGTATTGTAAAAGAGAAAATAAATATAACATCATTGTAAGTACAACGGGAAAAATTGAAGAAACGGAAAAACGGAAAAGAAAAATTCAATATCATATAAGGTACTTTGATGATATAATACAGCGAGGGAATCAACTATCATCAGAGAAATATTGAAAAATCCACAAATTAACAATTTAGAGCTCAGTTGTGTTACACACATTTTCGTAAGTGCACCAACGAATTTTTTTTTAATATATGTAAATAAAGACATTTTTTTTTAACGTTAACGTTAATTATATTATTTGATTTAAATAAATTATAATTCATTTGTAAATAATTATATATATATTTTCTTAGTTTTTTTTTTGTTTTATTAAGTTTCGATAATTTAATTGTTGAGGTTCTATTTTGTATTTTTTTTACACTATATGTTTTAAATGAGAGAGTAAGTTTTCTTATTATTGATATGGGGTGAGATGAGGAAATGAAAAAAAAATATCCAATGTGTAGTGTTTAAGTGTATTTCTCGTATTAACTTTATTTTTGTAAACAATTTTTTTTTTGGTCGTGTAAAGAAATTAAATTTTTGTAACGTTATTTTTATTTTATACATATATATATATTATATGCGGTATATATCAAATATTGAATAATCTCCAAAAACTAACCACGACCCATGCTGAGCTTTAGTCGGCTACAGAGTACCGCAGGAGGACTTCTTATTCAGTATAAAATTTTCAGTATTCAATCGTTGTATTTGTGACGGTTGGTTACAGAACTGAAAAGCTACATTAACATTATGAATAGTTTATAAAAACTCCTCCGATGCAAGTGTTCGTTAATCTAATGAATCGTGATGCATTAATATTACGAAAAAGAAGATTAAAAAAAAATCTCGTTGAATATGAAACCGACATAATATTAAAGAAAAGATACATTAAGTAGATGTAGTAATTAATACTATTAACTAAACAAGTTATTATGCCGTTGTACAAATTAGACAGTTTTGAAGAAATATTACATAAATATAATAACATCTTTGCAACATTTTCATGAATATTAACAAAACAATTAAAACGTTAAAGTAACAATACATGTCATTAATACATAGTTTCCTTTAATTTATGAAGAAATATAGATTATTTATGAAACAATTAATAATTTTCATCCAAATTAAGAATTACGGGATGAATGAATTTCTAACTCGAAATAGTTTTCCTAAAAATAAGAGCGAGAGAGAGAGAGAGAAATAAAGAAAACAAAGACGATTTGGTATTATAAATGTATTTTTTAATCCAATTTGAGTTTATAAGAACATTGTAAACTAATTATATATAAATATTGTGACGAATATTATAATTATTACTATAGTAATAATTATATTGTAATATTCGTCACAATATTTAATTCATAATTTTATTTGTACTATTATTGAATTTTAATTAAATGAATTTATAGTAAAAAAAGTATATTTATTCATGTTATTTCTAGCATTTGCTGGGATATTATTTTGTGCATTTTTTATTTGTATTCTTAAAATTTCTTACTTTGCTAATTATTTTCTACTATGACTATAATTTATATAAATCTTTATTATAGGTACATTCAAAATATTATTTCCAAAACATTGAAATTGTTCCACATATAATTACAATTTCACGGCTAAATAATAAGGATATTTAATAAAAATTCCATTCAATTTTAAATCGCTTGATCGTTAACAATTTAAATATTTTCTTAAGCTCCTCAAACATGATATTATTTTTTGGAAATTTTAGTTTTACGAAAGTTGAACAAAACTCTATTAACGGTTCGGCCTGTTTTGGATATTGTAAATTATACAAAAAAAATGTTACATAATAAATATCTAACGCTCTTAAAAAATTATTAAAAGGCATTTTAATATATTCTTCAAAAATAAACTATTTTTCGATGAGCTTTAGGCCTCCAAGGCCTAAGAGCTAGCATAAATGACTAAATGCATTTCAGTTCCTGTTTTAAAAAATTAATGTGATCCTCAACCTGCTGAATACTCCCGATGAAGACCATAGATTCTTGTGAATCTTTAATATTCAATTTGGACACAACTTTTTTCAAAATTGTCTTTTTTACCACTTTGTAGCTGTACCCTTGAATATACCAAAATAGCTGTAGAGTTGCATTATCTACAGAAAATAAAAGTACAAAAGAAGAAAGTTAAGCCAATTTATTTGATCTACGTAAAACTTTCGATAAGTTACCTTTGTGGAAATCTCCCTCTTTAATTTCTTATAAAATTACTTTTCTTTCCGCCGATTTAATTTTTCCGGATTTCAAAAACTTAATTGTCTTTAAAATTCATCGTCCAATCTGCTATCACATCCGAACTTAAAGGATGAACAGCTTCAATATTTATGTCAATCTAAAGAAAAAATCACCAGTTTAATATTATTAAGAATCTTTTTTAATATTAAAATATGTATAATAAAAACTATTTAATTTTAACAATAAATATTACGTTAAAAAAAATAATCCGGATAACGGTGATAAACATGTAGCGTATCTTAACTTTAACAACGTGCACATATTTTAAATTTAAGTTTAATTGCTTTATTATTAATTCAAGATTTGATTGTTACAACTTAAATTATTCGCGTTCATAGTTCTTGATCAAAGTCAATTCTACATACAACTTTATAATATCTTAGTTCTACATTTTAATTCCTTCTACTATACTGTAGAATATCAATTTAATATTACAAAGCGGGAGCCCTAAAATATCAATCTATGAAAAAAAAGTTAGTAAACCTTAGATTGTTAACACTAGATTAAAGTTATATGTATGTAGAATAAATTAAAAGATCAGAAACAAATTAATTGAAAAAATATAAACTCAATAGGAGCATTTACAAAATAGGATGATCGAGTATTGGTGGCATGTGCGGTAATCTTTCGTGCGGAGAAAATTTATCAAGATTAAGGTGGGCTATTGGTGAAATATTGAAGGGGATATTAGAATGTTAATCAAAAAAGTTTTCTCAGGTTTTCCTGAATTCGGAACCATTTGTTATTAAACTTTAAATTTAAAAAAAAAAAAAAAAATTGAAATTTTAAGAGTATGATATTTAAAAAATCAATTATGTATTATTGCCGTTTTATCTTCAACCGATATTTTGATATAGTGGTAGTTAAAGCTTATTTCGCAGATTCTTAGTTTTAACGTAAAGTTGAAGTTAAGCAGTAAAACTGAACACAATGGAAAAAACGTTCAAAACTTACCGTGCGATTCTGATGTTAAGACTATTAAGAGGCTAACAATAAAGAGGTTTTTCGTTAATAGGTTTTTTTTAAGAGAATCTCTTAATTGGTATTCTGTTAGTAATACTCTTAAAATTTATATTAAAAACTCTCCAAATATTTTTGGAGACCTGTAAAATGTGATTTTTATTAATGCGTGCGAGCCATTGAAATTGTATTTTATTGTTAAATAAACAATAAAATACGACATAATTTTGTGAAAACTAATGTTTTACAATTCATATATTTGTAATAAATTAGAGAATGTATTGCAGAAAATTTGTAATAAATTGCCGAAAAAAACAACAACAAAATATTTACTTCTGCTCGAAATTACAATGTCGGAATAATTTTTCTTCTAAAAATATTACATCTAAATCCTTTTTGTGAATTGTAAAATATAATTTAATAAATTATTTATTTACACAATCGTCATTTTTTATTAGTTTTATTGCAACATAATAAAAATTCTAGCATTTATGATGTTTAAGACCACCTAATTAGTAGGTATTAGGCTAAGAGGTTTTTAAGAGAACCTCTTAACTGATCAGTATGTGCAGAATCGCAAAATAGTCTTAGCGAAGAGAAATCTCTTAGTTATGAGAAATATTGTAGTTAAGACCTCTGTGACTATACGCCAGAATCGCATGCTTAGATTAATGTTTAATTATTGTACATGTTTCGAAAAGTAGGTCAACGTACTATAGTAATGTTTTTTAAAAACAGATTGTTCCCAGGCTACTATACTAAAACTAGAACGTATTTAGGGTATAATTTTCAGAAGATACATTCAAGAGTTATTATATCATTTTTTTTTAGGAGAAATCAAATTGAATTGGAAAATTTAAAAATATTTGAATTGAGGACACAAAAGAAAGTTTACATTAATCATTTGTTAGCAAGTCGCGAGGGCCAATAGGACACAAATTTGATTTAAGTATACTTAACTAGGTTTTACCTGTGTGGTTTCTTATCCTCCGGCAGTTTATTAAAAATTTCTTGTACTGTGACTTTAGCTAGTTTGGAATTTGGTTTATTCGATATCTGCTACAAAGCCTGCCAGAGACTGTGTAAATCTTCTGCACTATGGTTATTGAATTTCAAGATTTTAATGTACGATTCGGCATCCACTTCAACATCTTTAATTGAAAGAATAAAATTATAACAAATGTGAACCAAGCCTACTTTGATCACTACTTACCGATTTTATGATCTTCGGGTTCTGTCTCCAAATTTATTTTAGAATTTAATAAATTACTTTTTGTTTTAAGTGAGTTGCCAAATTACATATGCAGCATATTCCATTCCGTTGGACAATGCGAAAAAATTCTTTTTTCTTTCTGCAGGAAATCGTTCTATGATTTATGCTTCTATTCTTCGACTAGTGGTTAAATCCAAATGATTGTTATTTTCTGCAAAGTACGTTGCGACAATATCTTTAAGCATAGTTATGTGTATCGGCTCCAATTTATTATAATTTTAAA
Source organism: Nephrotoma appendiculata (assembly GCA_947310385.1). Taxonomy (NCBI): domain Eukaryota; kingdom Metazoa; phylum Arthropoda; class Insecta; order Diptera; family Tipulidae; genus Nephrotoma; species Nephrotoma appendiculata. Next base: position 246,343,964 of record OX371225.1, read on the forward strand.
ATTATTTTGCTATCCGATTTCCTTAAGGCTTCATATATAATGTGCGCAAACGACGCGTCACAATGATTTCTTTTGTTACAGCCTATCTTAACAATCAAATTTAATTATTCATTAGTTGACATATAATTACTATAATGAATCTCCTAAAATCTACTTTAATGCGAACGCCGTTTCAATTATACCGTTATTTCATAAGTTTCAACATAAACGAAAAAAATTACAAAGTTTGGGCTCTTGTTTGCGGCAAATAAAAAAAACTAATTTATATTTATATACTAAACCACACATACTTATCATAAATTTTAAATTATTACACTTATATTTTAATTAAAAAGCATACAAATTTTACACGGCCATTGCAATACTTATAAACGTGGTTATCCTAAATTCCCTTTTATTACACAATTTATTACACTCATCACATATATGTATTTATATTATCAAATACATACCTGTTTGTTAATCAAGTAGTTCGCAATAATTTAGTATCTAATAAATTTTTATTATTGAGTGTTCACTTTTCAATTTTTCACTTGTAATTTTCTTATACTCGTATAAGAACACAACAATTATATAGACCGTTATAATCAAATTTCGAGTAAATAATGAGCAGGCTGCCCAGGAGTTATGTATGACTGTCCCAGCCGAACATAAGCGAAATAACGAAACGAATACAACGAAGCTATAAATAGACTTCCCGTTCTCTTGCTTGGCAACATATCAAATACAAACAACCACATCGGGCAAAATGCTTACATATACATTATTTATGCACAAAGCATAATCTTTATCGATTATCATCAATAATATATCGATTACCAAGAAATCATACCATAAACCACATCTGGCAAAATGTGGACTAAACACAAATTAGAATACATAATCGTATTCATAAACAAACTAATATTAACTATATATAGGACACCCATTTATTAATCAGGGTCATTTTGTTATCATACTTAAACTTACTAACAACTATTGTAATATATAAATAAATATATTAATAAAATATAAATATTAATTAAATACACTTGTAATAAATAATAAAAATTATAAATAAATAGATATATCTATGATAACTCATAGATATATCAAATAAAAAATATAATAAATAAACGAAAGAATTCATAATTCAGGCCCACTGCCGATTGATTTATTTTTTCGACATTACCGTCATTGTTTTAACGATTCATAAATATTATGAAAAAAATTGTACATTTGATTAACCATTTTTTTTCATTCATAAAAATATGACCAAATTATTAAATAATAGGAATTTGTTCATGTATTTTATGAAAAAAATGATTTGTTCATCAATAAGATGAACATTTTTTTTTTACTTTGAAGTTAATGAAAATGATGATACAGGGTTGCCAATTGATCTCTTTGCACACAAAACCCTGAATTAATAAATATTATGAATTTTTCATGTACTTTATGAATAATTCATCAAAAGCATGAATATTTTTTGTTTATAATGAAAATGATGGAACCTACCGGGTTGCCAATTTGACGCCAAAATAAAGCGAATTATTATATGTTATGAAGCTTTGCATATATTTTAGACCAAAATGATTCATGTTTACTCATCATTATTATTAAAATGAAAAAACTGGTGTGAAACTGAATTTTAAAAAACCATGTTTTCAAATTTAAGGCAAAATAAGGATTACTCAAACACGTTAACATTTTAACAATGCGATACCAAAATGGTTCTGAACAAACTTTGTAGTTTTACCTACTCCGACATTTCCTAAAAGAAATACAAATTTTTTTTAATACGTATTACAAAAATTGGGACAGTTTATGACATCCATAACTTTATGTATATAAGTTATGGTTGTCAAAAAATGTACCAATATTTCCTGCACAGCAAAGAATTAGATACTGTACAAAACATGCCAATTATCCAAATATTTATTTATTAATTATTGTGAAATAAAAATATGTGTCGATATCACCTAAAAAGAATGATCTCTTATTAAATTTCACTAAACTATGATTAGATTATTTTTTAAGTTGTTGCACAATTGAATTTAATTATAAACAAAGATAAAATCAAGTATGGAGCTAAATTTCGAACTATCCTGCTAAATTATTTACATATTCTCTATAATAGGAATTATAATTGTTGATGATCGTTGATTGAGTTGAAATCGCCTCTTAGAGGTGGTTGTAGGTCAAGTGGAATCATTTTGAAAATCAAGTGGAATCATCACAGCCAACTCGTATCCGTTTGTGAGTTAAACATTTTAATTACTATAAAGATGCGACCTATCTGTTGGATCGTTTATGGAATACGATAATTAATAACTGAGGATTACGATTTTAAAATTATAAATTTAAGTTCACATCGATTTGAAAACGGCTAACAAAATATAATTTAATATTAAACTATACAACATATTTAATTTACAGAAAAATGGAGGTTAATACGGATTAACTATAGCTTTGTATTAGCTAATTATTCCTTTTCTGCAAATACATATTTGTTCAACGGATAAGCAACGCATAGCGTTGTTGTGAATCAAGGTACAGATCAATAAAATTTTGTTATCAGCATTAAGCAATGCAAATTGTTTTGGTTTGTACCGCAGAACGCACGCAAAAATACCAATCAGCTGTTCACATTTTTTTTTTTAAATTACATTAGGTCAAGGTTGAACGTATTTTTTTAATACAAAAACATCAGCGGTTGGAGAGCATTAAACGTTAAATATGGTTATTATAATTTAAAACGTTTATTAAACAATTATATTTATCGTATAAGTATAAGATTGTAAATCTGTTATTTTATATTTACTTCTTTTTGAAAAATGCAATTGTTGCATTCAAAAAGAAAGTTTCTTTAAATTACTAATAATCAAAATCAAATCAAATTTGTGAGTTAAGGAAGAAACTACCCACTATGAAAACACTCAAAGTTGTTCATCAATATTATGCTAACTGTCCTTAAATATGAAACTTTATTATTAATAATTTTCATAATTTGTACATTAATAGTATGAATTGAAGATTATTGATTACTAAAAACTAATATTTATAAAGGTTGTGAGTGTATTGTACCACTATGATATAAAAACACAAACTTTTAATTTTAATGAACTTGAATTCATAATATTAAAGTCTTAAATATTATCTCTAAAAATGTAAAATTCAGTTTTTACTTAAATAACATGATTTATACATTAATATGATGATTTTGGCTTAATGAACGTTGTTCATTAACTAAAGGACAAATATTTTTTTCAGTGTGTGCGATAGCAACCACTGAAATCTAACCTAACCTCACCTACCCAGTCGGAATTTTTCCCTTAGTAGGGGGGAAAAATTGTGTTTCTTAATTTAAGAAAGAAAAGAAATTTTAAAAAATGATTAAAGTAGCCGGCAAAAAATTCGAATAATGGCTGCGGGCCAATAGTCGGGTAAAAGTCAGATTAAGTAAATTTTTCAAAAATTCTATGGCAAACTGATCAACAAATCTGTTTTCAAACCAATTTTTACCATAGTAAATTATTTACCTGACTATTAGCCCACAGCCAATATAGAAAATTTCATAGGAAGTAGTATTCCGATTGGGGAAATTTCCACCGATTTGAAGAATACAGCTCCTGGAGGTAATCGCGAATCACCGACGACATCCAGTCATAGTTTTGGTATACGACTTAGAGAAGTACCTGGACGTACTCGATCTTCGTGTCTTTCGTTTTTTTTAGTTTTCTAAAGAAATGTTGTTAAGGCGGCCAACACTCTGCCTAACATGTATTGCTCTTAATTTGATTATTTGTGGTTGATATGATTTCCTTTTGTGTTGATTTTTGCATGGAAATGCAAAAGATGGAAAAAACAAACGCTTTGTCCTAGACTAAAATGGTTTTCAAACGTTTATCGCCACGATTTAATATTAGTTAAAGCTAATCTTGATTGTTATCTTACGATCAGGCATCACTTTGTCAACTTGATTGAATAAAGTACGCAATTAGTATACTCGTATACTTTGCGATATCTCTTTGTGTATTTTACACAATCCAGGTGAAAGACTAAATCCATAATTAACGCTAATTTTTGGTTGGATTCAACCAGTTGTTACGTACGTCAAACGGCGGTTTCTATAATGGAATAGCACTTAAACCAAAGTAAGAACAATGACGTGTTTTCAAGTTTATCACGATTTTATAGAAACCTAAATTTTTTTTATGTATGTGCATTGTGTGTATGATATCACGTCCTGCGCTCAAAATAATTTGTTATCAACACTAATTTTATATATTTGTGTAAATTAAATTTGATTTATTTAAAGTGTTTAAATTACTTAAGATCGCACGATAAGAAAGTCAAATAAACGTAAATTACGGTTTATGATGACGTTCGTTTAATTTTTTTAATCAAATTTGTCTGCGATTTAACGAGCACCAAATTAGAGAGTTGGGTTTTGTGTGTTTAGTTGGAACAAAACGTTCGTAGCATTAAAATCAAAAAACTGTGCTGAATAATTTTTTTTGTAAATTAAAATGGTACATTTATATTAAATGCTGCATAATAGTGAATATATTTATTAATTTTATTTTAATTTATTGTGAGCAGGACGCCGAAAATACTAAGCCGATAGAACAAACAAAAATTATTTGTGGTAAAGTGGCAGCCGAATGGAAAACTAAGGCTGGAATCACAAAACCAAACAATGAAAAATCTGAGCAGTGAATATTGTTGGGTCTGGGTCCCGTAATTGTTGTGTGTTATATGATGTGAATGGTTTTTGTATTTATTTTGTTGTTAATAAAAAAAATTTATAATCAAATGATTGAAAATCTTACCTCTCAGCACGTGCACCAGAATACTGGACCGCTCTGCGTTCGAAGGTACACACGTATAGTTTCCCGCGTGCTTCGAGTGCACCTCCTTAATTGTTAATATACTAATTGAGGCTACGACTAGATGTGACGGTTGTGATGGTGGCTGCTGCTGGACACTCTCATACTTTTCAAGTATTCGCTTTGTTGATTCACTTGGGTAGTCATAATCGTAATTTTTACTGCTAGTATAATTCGTATGACTATTATAATTATTTGTATTTACATATAAACTATTATTCACATTATTACTATTACTATTTATATTATTATAATTATTATAAAAATGATTTGTTGACTCTAGTGTTGTTACGGTGAAACCACTTTGTGTATCATAGTTGATCATATTGTTGTTATGATACCTGGAATTAGAACAAAACGTAACGTTGGTTAGTAAAAGTGCGACATTTACTAGTTCAATAACGAAGGCTAATGGTTTAGCCAATCCAAATACATAAACGTATTAATGTTAGCTGAGAAGCTAATTCATGAACATAAATTGTAAATTCAACTAAATATAAAAAATGTATCGATTATATTGGCAGTCGTACGTTATGTCGTTATACAAGCTAAATAGAATTTTACTGGACCAATAGGGAATCTAAAGTATTATTCATGAATTATTTATCTCTTGTATACATTTATTGGGTACAAACGATTATACAGGAATACTTTATTTAACGTAGTTACGAAAATGGAGCTATAACGACTTTTTATGACAAGGTGGTTCTTGAAAAGCCGCCTAATTGATTATTTGACTTTGAATTATGACCAAGTTTTTACCATAACAAAACCGACCAAACGGCTCAGTTTTAACCACTACCCGCTTTGACGTTTAGTTCGGGAACTATCGAGTTCGAATCCCGATAGGGGAAGGATGTAAGGGGATTTTTCATCATTAGATTATGAGTACAGGCTGACATGGAGCTATGCAATGTGCAGCTGGTGATAAAATCGGACCTGTATACGTACGACCTCGATTTGGTAGGCGACTGCGTAAGGTACAGACATGAAAAGCAAAGAAATCAAATATTAAATACTAACAAAAAGATTTGGTAGGTTAATTAGTTGGGACAGAATCGGATGAATGTGAATAGCCCAAGTTCCACCCCCGAAAAAAGCGGCAGCAACACTAATTATTGCTGTCATGACATTTGTTACTCTCAGCATGTTTGTGAAGTAAGCCCAATTTTGATATGTATGAAAGATAGGCTAAATTAAGTCTTAGATAAATGCGATTACAACAAACTTAATGCTATCATGACATTTTTTACTCTCCGTCCAAAAACTGTAATGACTATACGTATGTGAAGATGCTCAAATTCCATCCCCGAAAAATTTGACGGCATCACTAATTGTTGCTGTCATGACATTTGTTACTCTCACCCAAAAAAATATCCACATTTTATTTTCAGTCTCGAAAATACTTGATACAGCGATAGTCAAAAACTGTCATGACAGTTTAACTTTTCAGAGCTGAGGGTAGGTGAAACTTAAAAAAACATGTTTTTGAAGTAGCCCAATTTTGATATGTATGTAAAGAGGCTAAATCCAGTATCAGACGAATACGATTATAACAAAATTATATCTATCGTAATATTTTTTACTCTTGATGAAGATAGCTCAAATTCCATTCCCGAAATTACTTACTCAGCTCCGAAAGTACTAACTATCACGATAGTTAAAAAGTGTCATGACAGTTGAAATTTTCAGGCTGAGAATAGATATATGCGACGGTAACACTAATTATTGCTATCATGACATATTTTACTCTCAGCTCAAAAAATCCACATTTTTAATCTCAGCCGCGAAAATATTTGCTATCACGATAGTTAAAAACTTTGTTCTATCTAAAGATAGAACGATTACAAAAAAATTATTGCTATCATGATATTTTGTACTCTCAAGCCAAAAGTTGTAATGACTATATATGTATGTGAAGATAGCCCAAATTCCATTCCCGAAAAATGCGACCAAAAATTATTGCTATCATGACATATTTCACTCTCAGCTCAACAAAGTCTCCACATTTTAACTCTCAGCCCCGAAAATACTTTCTATAACGATAGTTAAAAACTGCCATGACAGTTGAAATTTTCGGGCTTTAGAGTAGAAGTAACACTTTTAAAAACGTGTTTGAGAAGTAAGTCCAATTTTGAGGAGACTGAACTTAGCCTATCTTCACATACATAGAAGATAGGCTAAGTTCAGTCTCGAACGAAAGCGATTACAATAAAATTGTGTTGTTACCCTCAGCCCAAAAAATCTCTACATTTTTACTCTCAGCCCCGAAAATACTTACTATCACGATAGTTAAAAACTGTCATGACAGTTACAATTTTCGGGGCTGAGGGTAGAACTAATACTTTAAATACATGTTTGTGAAGTAAGCCCAATTTTGATATGTATGTGAAAATAGTTCGAATACAATTACAACAAAATTATTGCTATCATAACATTTTTTACTCTCAGTTCAAAAAAATCCCGACATTTTTACTCTCAGCCTCGAAAATACTTAATATAACGATAGTCTAAAACTGTCATGACAGTTGAAATTTTCAGGGCTGAGTGCAGTAGGGAGTGCAAATTTACCGATTTTTCGATTTACCGGTAAACGATAAATTTTGTATAAGGTCGGTAATTTATCGAAAATTTACCGGTAAATTGAATTTAAGTAATAATTTGAAACAACACTATGACTTAGGTATTAACACCCCGATTACGCTAGTCGAGTCGATTGTCGTTACAAGTGACACTAAAAATTTACTGTTTGTATGAAAAATTAGCCAGTTGCTATGACAATAAGTGGCTTGAGACGAAAAAAACAATTAAAAACTGTCATTTCGAGTCGTGTGAAATTTTGAAGAGACTAGAAAAAACATAAAATACGCCGATTGTCGTTTGAAGTGACTACGATAATAAACATATTAGATATGTTGGCAAGGCAGGCGACTATGGTTTCATATTAAAAGAGTCACTTGAAACGACAAACGACACGACTAGCGTAATCGGGGTGTTACACCAGAAAAAAAATAATAAACGAGTGCTTGAAACAAATTATTGTACTTGATAAAATAAAATAATAAATAAATTCATTATATACAGGGTGTTTGGCGCGTGCACCGACACATTTTTTTGGCAGATTAGAGGGATCATTTGGAAGCTTTCATTTCATGGAATTGATGTTCTAAGTGGCACGTTAACTGGGATATGATATTTTTTTTTAAATTACGCATAATCCCGCCTTTAAATTTTCGTAACTTTTTTGTTTCGAGTCGTAAAGGCATGACATACATTTTATATTTATTCTGCAATCTGATTTGATTCTAAATACATCATTATTTAATACAATTGCTTTAAGAAAAATAACTTATGGTCTTCAAATCCTAAAAAATTTATAGAAGTACGAAAAATGTCACCATCTAAATTCATTTAAAAAAAACTCATGGTTATTTTGAAATTAGCTTTGTTTAAATAAACTTTGTCTAGTTTATGCCCTTTCCAATGGTATACTCACATGTCCTAGAAATCACTAATTTCGTGCTCAAAACACGAGATAGATTTTGAGGTATGTACGGATAGAGGATACATCCACCTATGTCATATCCGAAATATAAGCCGCTATATCTCAATTTTCCTCATTATCGATTACACCAAAAGCGTGAGCCAAAATGCAAAAATCTTAACCGGTAGTAACCAATCAATGTCTCATGTAAATTACAAGTTTTTACACCATCTACGTAAGGCAGAAGAATTTTTTGAAAATGACCAATTTGTAATCGTTGACCCGTTGTAATTAAGTTCGTACCTCATTAACCTTTTCGGCAGTTTCTGCTCAACAACCCATAAGTCCGCTCAAAGTCATACCCGACAAAAACCATTCACACCGTTGTAAAGAAGAGATTTCAATCTAATGTACGGATAGAGGAGACATCCACATATGTCATATCCGAAATACAAATCGCTAGGTCTACCTCGTGACTCATAACGATTTTTTGAAAATGACCAACGCTTTCCCATAGTAATCCCATAGTAATTTGCCTAAGCAATGTTTTAAAATTGTTTCTAGTTTATGCCCTTTCCAATGGTATACTCACATGTCATAGAAATCACTAATTTCATGGTCAAAATACGAGATATTATTTTGTCAGGGTTATTTGTGCCAGGGTTAAGAAAATACCTTTTGAGGTATTAATAAATTTGTAACCAACTTCATTTCAAATCCCTAAGCAGGTACCCAGAGATAGAAATCCAGGGGTGTGAGGTCTCGTTAAAGCCAGGGCCAATAAATAGGGAAACCCATTTCAATCTTTAAGAATGAATCATCTAAGTATTCTCCTACCGTTCATTGGTTATGTGCCGGACAGCCGTCATTTTCAAAAACAAACAGCACATCTTCCAAAACTAGTAAAATCAAATCAGGTAGCTCCTTCTGAACAAATTCGAGATAACTATTTTCGGATGGGCGTTCTGACACATAATATGGGCCGATAAGGTTTCGACCAATAACACCAGCCCAAACATTAACGCTGAACTTACTTTGTCAAGAATTCTGCTTTTTCATATGTGGATTTTGGTCTTTTCTGCCCCAATGAAGCAGATTGTGTAAATTCACAATTCCCTCACTATTGAAGTTAGACTCCTTTGTTCACAAAATCCTTTTCAAAAAGCTATCATCCTCAATATCTGTCTACAAAACTCCAGCCGTCAGTAATAGATTTTAAAAAATAAGTAAACTCTGTTTGCATTGTGCTGTTCAGTCAATATGTCAATCTGCTACTGAAAGTGCCCGTGTGTTTCACTTTGTTTTTGTTAAACTGTTAATTGTTCCAGGTCTCGAAAAAGGTAATAATGCTACCCTTTTCGAGATAGAATATCCCTTTTCGAGGAATAACTAACAATTTAACAAGAACAAAGTGAAACACAAGAGCACTTTCGGTAGCAGATGCGGACATTTTGACTAAACAGCACAAGGCAAGTATCAATAACTTAAAAAACGTGTTCTGAACCCTAGCACAAATAACTCTAACAAAATAGTCTCTCCTATTTTGACCACAAAATGAGTGATTTCTATGACATGGCAGTATACAGGCAGTAGACAATTTTTTAAAGCAAGGGTAAGTTCAAGATAGTGACGTTTTTCATAAAACGACACATTTTTTAGGATTTAGAAGCCCATAAGTCATTTTTCTAAAATAAATTGTATTAAATAATGATTTATTTAGAATAAAACTACATTGCAGAATACAATAAAAGTTATTTCGTTATAAACAAAAGTTATGAAAATTTAAAGGCGACATTTTGGATAATTTAAAAAAAATTAAAATTATGATATCTCAGTTGCCACTTAGAACATCAGTTTAATGGGATAAAAGCTTCCAAATGACCCCGCCCCCACCAATCTGCCAACAAATGTCCGGTCCACGCTCCAAACACCCTGTATAAGTTCATTTCATTTCATTAAATAAATCATCATTACATAAATCTTCAGTATACCTTCAAAATAAGCACTGATGGAATTCTATACCTTAAATAAATCCCTCGTTCGATTAAAACATGCTCTCCATTTTTTACAATAAAATGCGCCTTATTAATTATAAATATAATTTTACCGAAAAAATCGGTAAATTTATAAAAATTTACCGATAAATTGGAAATATATTTTATACGGTAAATACGGTAAATCGGTAAACGGTAATGCACTCCCTAGCAGAAGTAATACTTTTAAACACATGTTTGTGAAGTAAGCCCAATTTTGATATGTATGTGAAGATAGTCTAAATTCAGTCTCCGCCGAACGCGATTACAACACAATTATTTGTATCATGACATGTGTTTACTCTCAGCCCAAAAACTGTAATGACTATATTTTCTTAAACGACGACGATTAGCAAATGTCAGAGCTGCTGTCTTTAGTCCATATGTTATTATAGGAGATATTACAGTATTATACATCCTAATTGCTGTATTAAATGGAACTTTATTCTTTTTTATAAATTTTTGCATTTGTCTTGTGATTCCCAATGCTTGATGACAAGGAGTTCGAATAGTATGTGGTCGTTCCAAATTTGAGCTCAAATATGTGCCTAAATAACGCATTATATTTACACGCGTAAAGTTTATCCCAGCTAAGTTAAGATTATAGGGAGGATCAAAGCAGGAATCGGGATCTCGGATAAGTGTAGTACACTTCGTTGGATTTATCTCTAAACCAACTACACTTAGAGAATTAATTAATTCTTCAAGAATGTGTTCAATTGTGGTAATGTCCCGGGTAATAAGAATAATATCATCAGCATAAGTAAGAATTAGAGGTAATTGTAAGTGATCCTGTTGTTCCAATTTTAATTCAGGAAATAAATCTGTTACGGTAACCAAAACCTCGTTTAAAATAAAATTAAAAATACGTGGTGATATAGGACAGCCCTGTTTAACCCCTTTATTTTTCTTGATCTTCTCAGTACACATATTGTACCATTTTATTGAGGTATGTTCCCAAAAACAAGCCTTGATGATACGATTAACCAAATAGTGTGGTACATATTGCTGTAAACATTCGGTAACCACGGTTAGATCTACTGTATCAAAGGCTTTCAATAAATCAATTGATAACACATAAATCCGATTGCCAGCGCGCCACTCTTCGTCTAGAACACGCCTTATTGTAAACATATGATCTTCTGTTGATCGATTAGCTAGGAAAGCTGCTTGATATGTTGATGGCAAATTTAAATGTTCATCTAACCGGTTGAGAAGTAATTTTGAATAGATTTTATAACCTACATTACATAAAGTAATTCTGCGGAATTCGTTAATATTTGATGGATGCTTTACCTTCGGAATTGGAACTTGTATGGTTTCAAGCCATTCAGAAGGAGGATCATTGTTTATCCAAACCTTTTCAATTACTGAATGTATAGCGTGGATTAGATTGTCTGGCGCATGTTTAAAGAATTCAATCGGAATTCCATCCCTTCCTGGTGCAGTTCCTGATCTTATAAACTTTATTATAGTTCTTATATCGTCTTCGCTGGGTGGACGTCCTAATGGACAATAATCAGATTCAGTGATTAAAGAAGGCCAGATTCCTTCGGATTTTTTTAGTTCACGAAGCCATGAAGATATTGGAATATAAGTTCCTGCAGTTGTATTATTATCTTTTTTATGTTGTTTAAAATATTGGTATGTTTTACGAATTAGATCGGATGGTTTGCAATTGGTTAGGTTTTTGAAAAATTCTTGACACTCGAGTGATCGGTGTTCATTATAAGCTTGCATTAATGATTGCCTGGCGCTCTTAAAAGATCTATGAGCATTTGGGTCGAGAGGGTGTCGATTTTTATAATGTCTTGCGCTTTGGAAAGCAGCAAGTGCTCTACGACGCTTAGGGGTCAAGGGAGTTTTGCTATATAAAACTTTTTGGGCAGTTATCTTAATACTGTCAATTATGGTATTCCAATGATTACTGATTCCACTCTCGTTTATAGAATGCTCATATATTGTAGCAAGTTGTTTTTGAAACTCCGTTTTAATATGATCATTCTGTAATAGTCCTACGTTTACAAATTTAAAATTGTATGATGCTGTGGTTACTGTGGCTGTTGGTATATGCTGTTGTTTACTAATTGCTACTGAGGCGACCTTTCTACGTGGAGTGCATTTTATCCACATAAGGCAATGGTCGCTTAAGTCAGGATAGAATATATCTACCTTAATGGAATGGATAAATATTAAAAGTGGTTTTTGACGTGTTAAGATATGATCAACCTGTGAGCGACTATGTCAATCTGTCCAGGTGTAAATGGGCTTATGCCTTACCTTAGTTGTCTCAATAAAAAGATTGGCTGAACTAGCGAGGAGATCTAATGAAGTACCATTTTCATTGGATTTGTTGTGGTATAAATTTGTGCCAATGTTAGCAGAATTATAACAATCATTGACACCAAGGTGAGCATTAAAATCGCCTAACACAACCAAGTCCCATGATTTTGGACATCGGTCAATTATTGAGGATAATGTTGAGAATATTTTGGATGAGCTTCGGCGATTATATTGTGAGGTTTGAGGTGGACCATAGGCAGAAATAAAGAGGATTTCTCCTAAATTGGGTAAATGTCCGAGTAGAGTAATTATTGACCCACAGTAATGTTTAATATGTTTAGCACGAAAGGAGGATTTCTTTCTAACTAATATTCCTACGCCGCGCCGTTTAGTGTGACTAATGTTAGATAAGTACCATGTATAATTTTCTGAGGAACACATGCCTGAACTCATATTGATCTCCTGTATGCTACAAATGTCGATATTATTTTTATATAAAATTGAGTCAATCTGATCGCGCTTTTGGGTATGATTAATTCCGCGAACATTCCAGGTACCAAAACAAAGAAAATTAGATATTGGTGAAGGACTAGGTTGTGTTATATCAACAAGTATGTAAGGATTATTTTCAGTGGCTTGAATGACTCGTTCTGTATTATGAGTATTACTTAGATGATGTGAAAGTGAGGTAGCTGATAATTGTGGTGAAGATGAATTACGTTGTGGAACCAAACTGTCATAATGGTTTCCGGTGTATAATAAATTAATTTCAAAACTGTATTCTGGAGTTTCAGGAACAACATTGACTTGGTGTTGGGAATCGGGGTAATGAACATTAATTTTTATGTTTTTTAATTTTGACATTGCTGATAGACATTCAGCACCACCCCAGAAACCATCTTGTTGTAAATTAGTTAAATATTTTGTTATTAAATCACTTTCAGACATTTTAAGTTTAGATGAATATATAGAACGACAAGAATCCAGCAAAGTTGGAATGTTCTCATTAAGATTATTCCTGAGGTACTCAGTTACGATAGTCCGTAACTGATTAACACTGCAGGATGGTTTCTGGGGTTCTTTCATTTGTAGCTGATGGAGAATAGCATTAAAAAGGCAATTGTCATCTCCTGTAATTTTATAAACTTCCATAACTTAAAGTATTACCAAATAAGTTACAAATGAAATATACTGAGAAGATGAACACGAATGTAAATTAAATTAATTTTAATTTTATCTTACTTACAGTGTTGTGATGTTATTAAGTATCATTCGTGATGAACGATTAATTATTTATTTAAATCACTATATGATTCTTATTAATTTGTATAAACTCTTAAAATTGTTATTTATGTACTGTTACGTGCAAATAATATTTCACTATTAAGCTTGGCTTACTATTTAAAGGATAATGAGGATGAGTAATAAATTCAAATATGAGTAATCGAATTTTTAGTGTTACCAAAGTAAATAATGGTAACTTAAGAAAGTGACATCTATCAGTGGACATTTGTTATTTTGAGTTTATAAATTCCGATAGATGGCATCAATAATAAATACTTAAGTTCTTTGAAATTTATAACAGGTTTTTATTGTACATAATTGTATTATATTTTAATTATGTTATATATTATATTCAAATTTTAATTTAGGGATGTATTGTACTGAAAATTTTTAAGTATAGATATTTAATTGTCCCTTTAATGTATGCATTTTTTTTTTTTCATTATTCGGAACTAACATTGTTGTTGTAATAATTGAATTACCTTTTTATCTTGGACACATTAATTAAAAAGAGATTTGCGGGATATAGTTAAAATTACTCAATGAAATCGTCATTGCGGCGTAAAATAAAACTTATCGTTGGTGTAGTTATCGATAAGATGGAATTTATAATATTTTACTAAATTTTGAAATTTTCACGTTATTTCGAGACTGATCTTGAAATTTTGTATATTTCGATTTGTGTTTCTTACCAATTTAATGTTAAGTATTTCGCTGTTTGACAATGGAATTTTGAGAAATTGGTTTGTAAGTTTCAAAATATTAGAATAACAATTTCAGTACTATACAGCTCATGTTTGCAGTATAATTTTTGAATGCTACTGGATTTCAGTTTAGTTTTATTACAAAAAGGAAAAAGAAGGGAAGGAAGGAAGGGGAAGGGAAAAAAGAAAAAAAAACATTAATGAAGAATTAAATTTCAGGAGTCTTGAGATGTTTGTGGAATAATACTTCTTTAAAATATTAATTGATGATTGTGTAGTATAGAATTGTGTTGTGTTTGTATTACTAATTATCGAATTTACCTAGGTGACTCTGAGTAGAGTGAATTAATCAATCAACTTTGTTTTAGGAAGCTGGAAAGTATTAATGTTGAATTATATTTCAGGAAATTTCCAGATGCTCGTGAAATAATAATATTTTTTTATCAGGTTGCGGATTTATAGAAGCAATTGTTGAAGACCAGTATCATCGTTATCCATTGAAGCTATTAAACCTTTATCCCTCCTCCGTAGATTAGAAGTAGATTAGAATTGTGTTGTGCCGTACGATCGATAGGTGTCTGAAACCGGATCGTTCTGTTACAAAAAAAAAAACGGAACCTATCCCTCCTATTGTTATGTGTAAACAGGCTGTAGGAATAGGCCCGGCGTTATCCGGGACACTTGTCAAGAACTTGGTCCTACAGTCCAATCAATCAATCAATCAGCCCAAAAACTGTAATGACTATGTATGTGAAGATAGCCCAAATTCCACTCCCGAAAAATGTGATGGCAATACTAATTATTGCTGTCATGACATTTTTTAGTCTCAGCCCAAAATATCTCCCCAGTTTTAGACTCAGCCCCAAAAATAATTACTACCATGATAGTTAAAAACTGTCATGACAGTGAAACTTTCGGGGCTGAGAGCAGATATAATAAATAAAAAAAAACACGTGAAGTAAGCCTAATTTATACATGAATCTGATGAAGGCAGGCTAAATTCAGTATTAGACGAATGCGATGGGAACAAAATTATTGTTATCATGACATGTTTTACTCTCTCCCCAAAAAATCCCACATGTTTTACTCTCTCTCTCTTTCTCCAAAAAGTCTAGTTTATTCTAGGTAGTGATGTTTAAATTGATTATTTGAAAAGATTTCAGTGAAATGCGTCAAGTACGATCAGTTGTAGTCTAATATTTACACTGTTAACATCGTAAGCGAAATATCGAGTGACAATTATTTAAAATGCCTCCAAGAAAAGAACCAAATACTGAAACTCATACGCTTATAATAGCTTACCATACAGCTGGCATAAATAATTGACAGATTGCCAAAAAAATTAAATTAAACCATGCCACGGCCAATTATTATGATAAAAAATATCGGGATAGTGGCAGTTTTTTTAATAAAAAATGTAGTGGAAGTCCAAGAGCAACAACATTTCCAGATGATCATAGAATAGTGATTAATAGCAAGATGAAAAGACGTAAAACAGCCCCGGAAATAACCGTAGAATTAAATGTTGGTCAACCAAAACCAGTTAGTGTTTCCATAAAGCCATTCGGAAGCATCGCAAAATCCGTGCAGTTCGCCCCTGTATCCTTGGTTCATATTAACCGATCTTGGAATTTTTATCGCTTCTATTTTCTGGAGGGACACATGCTTGCATTCGATGTCTTCTGGTAACTTTTGATCCCAGTCTACGCCAGAGATATAGTTTGCATTAAGGCTTTGGCTTGCGTCAGAGTTGGAGATAGCCAACATAGTGAATCAAATATTTTGGATGACTCAGACAACATTTTTCGTTTGGTCATACTTTCATCATTGTTGTTGAGGTTCACCTTAAACTCATAAGTATCAATGCCTGGACTCGAAATTCATAATTAAATATGATTGATTCGAATTATCTTAATTCTGGATCGACACTTTCTAATGGTTGGGCCATAAGTCACTGAACATTGTATTTTTGATATAATTATTTATTTTTTTTTTTCTATATTATTAGAAACAACTTTGGGAGATTCAGTAGCCATGTATACGATTGAAAAACAAGCAAAAATTTTGTTTTTCAAAATTCAATAATTCAAACCGAAAGAAAATTTAAAAATTTTTTTAACACCAGAAATGCACCATCACGTAATCAATTACGCATTCGTTTTCAGTCATCGGGATCTGTTAGTGATTTATCTCGGAGTGGAACACCACTTGAAGTAAGAAGCCAAGATAATGTCGAACGAGTTCGGGAGAGCGTAAATGAGAACCCTGAAACATCGACTCGTAAATTTGACACTCAGCTTCAAGTGTCCAGAACTTCACTGGGTAGGATAATAAAAAAAAATTATTGCTGTTTCCATACAAGATACAAATGGATCATGAAATTTTACTGCAAGACTAAGATGGCAATGTAAATAGACTGTAAATGGTAAGCGTTACAGGGCAATGTTAGAAATTTTTTTGTTTCCTGAACTTGATAATTCTCAAGAAATGTGACTTTCAACAAGACGGAGCTACGTCCCATTCTGCAAGGGAAACAATGAATTTGCTGCTAACGGTTTTTGGTAACCATGTCGTTTCACGATTTAGAGATGTTAATTGGCCATCACGATCACCCGACTTAACACCACCAGATTTATTTTTGTGGGGGTATTTGAAAGATCATGCATATGCAAATAAACCGCAAGGACTGCAACAACTAAAAGACAACATAATAGTTGAAACTATTGCGATTGATCAACCAGTTTTGGCTTCAGTTACGGACCAGGTAGCAGAGCAGCAGCAAAGCGAATAGGCTGATGGCAGGCATCTAACATATTATTTTTAAAATTTTTTTTTTTAAAACTCTTCATGATTAAAACTATCTTTTGTAACCAAAATTATTCATTTTCAATAAAAAATAAAAAAATTATATCAAAAATACAATGTTCAGTGACTTATGGCCCACCCTGTACGAGTAGGGGATAATTAGAAGCCCATTTTCTTAGGTTGAAATATCCGGCTCGAAATACCAATGAATAATTCTACACAATGGCTTAAGTTAGGCCACTTCTCATTAAAATAATCGTAATGCTACTTAAAGAGAAGCTTTTGCTTTAAAAAATTTAACAGTGTACTATAAATAACTCATTTCATTCCTATCAGAATTTGATTTTGAGTGCTAACTAATAATTGTTTAATTTTTGATATTTTTTGTTAGAAATTTCGCATCGGTATAGAATTTTATTCAACTTTTCTATTTTATTTTCAAAAAAATGCGCTGTACGGGGCCTACCTGTATAAAAATAAATATTGAATATTTCTAGTTATATTTGTCTCGTATGTATACATAAATAATTTAATTTATTTTTTGCTAAAATGTTCTTTAATTTTTAATGCTACACATATATTCTTTATGACTATACTCGTACCATATTACATATGCTTGTGCTCATTTTACCATCGCAGTATCTCTAGATAAATGATAACCACAAAAGGAAAAGGAAAATCGTATAAAGTATAGAAAAATCAACTAAGAAAATTTCCATTTATAATATTTTAATGGCATTGATAACAGATATATCATATCTATTTAGGATGTATATAGTACGTTTGTAGGAAGGGAGGATACGAGTATATCCCAATAAATATAAAATGTGTTATAATGTTAGATTATATACATACATATTATGTTTACGTAGACGAGTACATATGGATATATTAGGATATAATGATATCATTCTGATTACGTACTTACATCCATACATTTATAATCAAATTGTGTCTAAGCCTTAAAATATAAATGAGAGCACATCAAATAGCTAACGAAAAAAAAATTGAATTTTTTATCTTCGTTTATCGTGTGTGTATCCTTTATATACGAGCACACAATCTGCACTCGTAAATTGATGTCCGAAATTTATATCACACATCTCCTTATGTATCTACATAATCTATATATTATTACGATTCTTTTGCCTTGTGGAGTATCAATTTCGATATATCTTATAATATTTGAAAATTGACACATGAGATAAGGACATGAATTCGGTTATGACAGATGAAGAAGCACAATGTTCAAAAATGTTGCGATTTATAAAATTTCATACATCAGTGCAGCCCATTTACAAAGCTTATCTTGCATAAAATTTATATAATAATGAACTGAATGAGTCTATATGCTGCTACGTACTTGTATGTCAGATCAGATGACGACAATAGAAGATTTAATGGTTGTGAATTATGGTGATATGTCTGTCTCGAGTCATATTCTATGCATAATGTATTAGAGCTGAATTTTAGATTGATTCAGGAATCTCATTATTTTGATTAAACGATTCCAAGATATGCTTGAGTGTAAGAAAAGCTTATAAAGTTCGTTACTAACCCGCTTATATCCACTAGGAAATACACAACTACAGTGAACTTTAGCAAAAAAAAAAAAGAAAAGAAGAATCTGGTTTTGGCTGTAAGTAGAATATAGTGAATATGAAAAAGTTTCGAGTTCGGCAATTTTCAAAATTTCTGAAAAAAACTAAAAGTTATTAAATTTTTTACTTTTACATTATGAAAAATTAGAGGGTGAATATGTTGTGGCCAACACCCGATTTTCTTTTACCACGAATGTATACGTAGACCTCGAATACACCACTCTTGATTTCTATAAAGCAAAATATTAAACTTACAAGACTTTTGGTAAAATTGACTTGTATAATCAAAAAATATTATCACGGTTGAAATTTCAGAAAACCAACAAGATCAACAATTGATTGAAAATTTAATCTTTAAATGTTTTAATTCTTTGTCGTTTTTTGTAAATGCTAAATTTGAAGCTGATACTTCCGGTACACAGATTTTTACCAAAATTCGCATATACATGGAAAAAACTTTGGTATGAAGTTTTATCCCGAATCGTCAATCCGCCTGGTCTGTACAAATTCAGTATTTTGGTGAAAAAAAGTTTTTTTTCATCAAAACTCGTTTCGCTATATCCCTGAATTAACAAAAATAATAGACTTTGAAAGACCTCAGTACTGTGTGTACGTATGTATGCGCGCGTGTGCGTTCAGTTGTCTTCGTTTGTCTGTTTGGGATGAAACTTCATCCTTTAGCTTTTTTTTTTATTAATTCGGAGGTCCCAATGATTTTTGGCCGAAATCGGTTCACAGGAAGTGCTATTGGGACTTTTACTTTTTTTGTAAATATTTTGAAAAAAATCTAGCATTTACAGGAAGAAGGATTATCATAAATTTGCAACAGTATCAGCCCAGATTATTTTTGAAAAATTTAAGCGGAGAAGACGAAAAAGTTGGGATGAATCTTGATTCCTGTTTTCTCCAAAGATTGGGTGGGAGATCACAGTTAGTTTTGATCTCCTAACAGCTTTTTCGTTTATTGCAAATATATTGAAAAATATATCATTTACGAGGAAAACGACTTGAACAAACAGATTCTGAATTTTATTTCCAACAATATCGGTCCAGATCAGTTTTCTAAAATTTGAATGGAAATGACGATTTTTGAGAAAAACTGTTTTTCACAAAAAAATTCGGCATCTCTACAGTCCAGATACTTGACTAAATTAACGTGTGTTTTTTAATTAAGACAAGTATTCAAGTTCACACTAAGATATTTAAACGAGTCAACTGGTTCAATGTCAAAACACTAAGAGTTGTAACCAGTAGACGGCAACCTTATTCGGATCTGTTGTGATTATAGTCACTCGCGGTAGTCGTCGTCAGAGTAATAGGCTGTAATACTGAACAGATGGAGAACACCAACGTCACACAAATGTTTGATTTAAAAAACTATAGAAACTCTATTTTTAACGCTTTTTCAAGAACTCTTAGGATACTGGCTGCAAGGCAATCTGTCTACTACGTTTATCGAGATGATTAACATTCTTGAAAAGAGGAATTATAGTTGCTGTTTTTAATCGATCGGGTATAACTCCGAGCTCAAGGGAAAGGTGGAAATATGTTCAAGAACGGGATTAATATGCGTAGCAATGGCCTTTATAGTATAAAATTAGTCGGGCCAACATTATCAATTGAGTGGTTTGGTTCTAAAGCACAAATAATTGAAAAAACTTCCATTGGGGTCATATAAAACGTTGTCTGTGATGTTAGTTAAAACACACTTGTTAAGAGTGAAGTTAGAACTACCTATATTTATTAGTATGTATAAGTTAACATAACAGACCTCTCATGCAACGCAACTTAAGGCAATGACCCTATCACACAAGGCACAACGTGCCGGACGTGTCATATATCCAACACATTCCATTCCCATAGAAAACCCACACCGTCCGAAAATGTACAAATTGCATTCTTCTAAATAATATTTTTTTTAATGTAAATTGCTTAGTATGTAAGTTGTTGTTGCATAGGTTATAAAAAGAATTGTATGTAAAGAAAAGCGTGTAATCTCTAATTAGAAAATAAAGTAAGTGGTTGATAAGCCACAATAAAAAATTAATTTTTTTTAGTTTTCCTAACGAAAAAAGTTTAACTGGCGCCCGAGCAGGGACCGTCGTAAGTGTTTGTGATAGTAATAACAGTGTACGGAAAAGCGTAATCGCTGCGAGTGAACTTGAAAAAAAATATATCCCGTTAAAAATATATAAAAGTGTGTAACAGTAATAAAAAATTATAAAGTTAATATAATAATATAAAGTAAAACGAAAAATAATAGTAAAATACCGAAATTATAATTACACAAGTGAAATATTACGAGAAACATCGTAATTTACGAAAAACGAGATAAAAAAGTAAAGCCATAGCTCACGACTCGCACATTAAAAAACAAAAATTACGCGCAACACGATAGCAGCAAGTAATAAATTAAAAACTTATGAAGCTGTATCCAAGTAAGAGGTAGGAAAAGAGGCCCCGAAGTAACCGATAACCGGAAAAACAGAGTTTATATTGCGAAATAGACAGCCGTCTACACAGTTGGTACAGACGACCGCCTTCGAGTCCCCACACGTAAAGGACATAATTTCACCGGGTACGTGTGCATCTAATATAGAGGTTCACCAACAAAAAGAATGAAGGTCCTACATTCTTGGATGATATTGCTGTAAGTGATACTCCAAACTTATCTATATATATAAAACAAAGTCGTGTTAGTTACACCATTTATAACTCAAGAACGGCTGGACCGATTTTTATGATTTTTGTTTTGTTGGATTTGACTCCGTTCCGAATAGCATAATAACTATTAAAACATCGGAAAAATTCACCAAAAAAAAAGTTATCAAGAAAATTCATTTTCTCATATATTTAGTACATTTTGTTTTTTTTTATTTTGTTCGTCTCAATACAGTGGTGATTTAGGAAAAAAGAAAAGTCGGAAAAACTCAAAAGGGAAGCCCCAAAAATCTAATAAAAAAAACCTTTTTTTATATGAATTTTGTAGGTGTAGTTTGTATGTGACGAGTGGTGCAGTGGTTAAAGCTTCGGCGCTTGGACTGCAAGGTACTGGATACGAATCCGACTGGAGGCTGCATGCACATTTAACATTTTATTTTTTATCCAATTTTTTTTTTTATTTCATCTACTTATCTATTTATATAGATAAAATCTTCGTCCGAGTTACGATTTCAGTGCGAATAGTAAATTTTGACAGCTCCAAAAAAAGTTTTTTTCCTTTGCGATTTTAATATTAAATTTAATTTATTTTTGGTTTTGGTTATTTCATATTAGTTAAGTGGTTTGTGGTTTAGCATATAATATTAAAATAAGTGGTGGAATTTAGTGAAATAAGAGGTTGTACGGTGAATGCCAATAACAATAAGAAAACAGTACTTTTTTGCGTACAATAGTACGTAATTTTTTTAGTGGTACAGAGTGTCCCAACACCGGACACCAGTTTTTTTTTTCGTTTTTTTAATTTTTTTTTATTCTGCGGAATTCTATTTTCGATCGGGATTTTTAAACGGTAAGTTCCCTTCGAAGATGTTCACTTTGTGAGGTTATCACATTTGTGATTGTGCGCACATCGATAATTGATTATGTAATTTTGGATTGTGTGATTAATTTTCCAGTATTATTTACAATGCCGCGAGCCAGAAGATCTAATCTTTCACCACGAAGCCGTAATGCAATTAGACTTCGGACTATTGCGAATCAATCCACTGCAGATGAACAAGAAATCACACGAGAAGTGCGCCGCGTTAGTATGGCCCGACTTCGCGCTTCACAAAGACAAGCACAAAGAGAGGCAGTACGTCAAATGACTCAGTTGACAATGAGAAATCGTCGAGCTTATCGCACAGATCAACAACGAAATAATTTTCGACGCGCAAGAAGAAATCCTTCAAGTGTTGATTTGAATCGAATAGCGTTTCAATACGATTGCACAATTGACTACAACTCGCATCCTTTCGTTCGAATTGGCCCAATGGAGTTTGTGTGCGACCATTGCGGTGCATTGAAGTTCGCTGGAGAAACGCCTGGATTGTGCTGTCTCAGTGGCAAGGTGAGATTGCCATTATTGCCTGCACCACCTGAACTGTTGCATTCATTGCTTCGTGGCGAGACACCAGAATCACGACATTTTCTATCCAACACTCAAAGATACAACGGATGTTTCCAAATGACTTCATTTGGAGCAGACATTATCGAAGAACGCGGATTCAATCCAACATTTAAGGTCATTTCTGCTCGAGAGAGTAAACATTCATTTTCTTTTGGTGATCAAAAATCTATAATTCTGACTTCGTCTTCGACTTTACAGATTCAAGGCCAAATTCACCACCGAATTGGGTCATTGCAACCGATTGAAGATGGACAGCATAAATTCATCCAAATATACTTTATGGGCAATATGGAGGATCAACTTGATCGGCGCCAAACGATCAATACAGCAATGAAAAGGATAGTTCTGAAAGATTTGCAGCAACTACTCCATGAACATCATGCATTGGTTCGATTGTTTAAATCTGCGTTGGATCGCATGCCAAGTGACGACTGCAAAGTCGTGATCAGAGCAGATAAACGACCCGCTGGAACACACGAACGCCAATTTAATGCTCCAACAATAGATGAAGTCGCAATTGTGATTGTTGGTGAAAGCGTGGAACCGCGCGATATTGTGCTTACACGTCGCGACACTGGACAACTGCAACGAATAAATGAAACACACCGTTCATACGATACATTGCAATACCCGCTGATGTTTTGGCAAGGAGACGATGGATATCACTTCAATATCAACATGATAAATCCATTGAGCGGTGAGTACTGATATCATAATTTAGATTATGACACTAATTTTACTGATTTCATTTCAGGTGAGGAAACTAACAAGAAGGTTAGCTCGATGAATTATTATGCATATCGTTTGATGATTCGTCAAAATGCTGACAACTATTTGCTGCGATTTCGTCGTTTGCTTCAGCAATATATCGTCGACATGTACGTCAAAATCGAAACAGAGCGCCTCATTTTCACGCGATGCAATCAGCACCGAAGGAGATGCAGCTAATGTTGGTCGATTGACTATTCTACCGGCGACGTACATTGGCAGCCCGCGTCATATGCATGAATATGCGCAAGATGCAATGACATATGTTCGTCATTACGGTTGTCCAGATTTATTCATCACTTTTACTTGCAATCCGAAATGGATAGAGATTGTTCAACTGTTGCTACCCGGGCAAATAACAAGTGATCGGCACGACATCATCGCACGTGTCTTCAAACAAAAAATCCGGTCGCTGATGAACTACATTGTTAGGCATTGCGTCTTTGGGGATACTCGATGTTGGATGTATTCAATTGAATGGCAGAAACGAGGCTTGCCGCATGCTCACATTCTTATTTGGTTAGCCGAAAAAATTCGACCAGACCAAATAGATGACATCATATGTGCCGAGATTCCTGATCCCGAAACCGATCCAGACCTGCATGATGTTGTAATTACGAACATGGTTCACGGTCCGTGTGGCTCCATCAATCCCCAATCACCGTGCATGGTCGACAACAAGTGTTCCAAGCGTTATCCACGAAATTTAACCGCAGAGACTATCACTGGCAATGATGGTTATCCACTGTACCGGCGTCGATCAGCCGATGATAACGGTAGAACTATCACAACGATAGTGAGAGGAAATGAGTTCGTGGTCGACAACACTTGGATTGTTCCATATTTGCCACTTCTTTCCAAAACATTCAAGGCGCATTGCAACGTGGAGTATTGCAATTCAGTGAAGTCCATAAAATACATTTCTAAATATGTCACGAAAGGTAGCGATATGGCAGTTTTTGGTGTTCAAAATCCCAATACAAACGATGAAATCACGCATTATCAAGTTGGTCGATATGTGAGCTGCAATGAGGCGATTTGGCGTATATTCTCACTCCCTATTCATGAACGTCATCCCACTGTTGTACATTTGGCGGTGCATCTGGAGAATGGTCAACGAGTTTATTTCAACTCATCGAATGTTGCTCAACGTGCTGAGACACCTCCAGCAACAACATTGACCAGTTTCTTTTCGATTTGTCAAAGTGATCCGTTTGCACGAACATTGCTCTACTCTGAGATGCCACGTTATTACACTTGGAACGCCTCATCAAAAAAATTTCAACGTCGGAAGCAAGGCGATGAGGTTCCTGATCATCCAAATGTGCGTTCTACTGATGCTCTTGGTCGCATTTACACAGTTCATCCGAAGAATGACGAATGCTTCTACTTGCGGTTGTTGCTGGTGAATATTCGTGGGCCGACATCATTTGAATCACTTCGAACTGTCAATGGTGTAGTGTGCCCAACATTTCGTGCTGCATGTCAACAGCTCAAATTGCTTGAAAACGATACTCATTGGGACATGACAATCGCTGAATCAATTATTTCTGCAACTCCAAACCAGATACGCACATTATTTGCTATCATTATTTCGACATGCTTCCCATCAAATCCACGTGAACTATGG
The DNA here is from genome assembly GCA_947310385.1 of Nephrotoma appendiculata. Taxonomy (NCBI): domain Eukaryota; kingdom Metazoa; phylum Arthropoda; class Insecta; order Diptera; family Tipulidae; genus Nephrotoma; species Nephrotoma appendiculata. Next base: position 246,369,538 of record OX371225.1, read on the forward strand.
AGCAAGTACAAGAATGACATGTCAGAAGACATTCTACATCGAATTCGTGTCAGTCTCGGAAATCCCGATCTCGAGGTGAATGAGGAGATACATAACCAGGCTTTGCTTTTGATCGAAGACATGTGTTTTCGCATGTGCGGCAGTTTGTTAGTCAAATTAGGAATGCCAACGCCATGTCGTGGAATGAACGACGCTTTCAATAGAGAATTGGAACGTGAACATGAATATAATCGAGATGCATTGAACCAATCAGTTCGAACCAATGTACCACTGTTGAACCTCCAACAGAAAGGAGTGTACGATACGTTAATGAAGGCAATTCATGATGGAAATGGTGGATTATTTTTCCTCGATGCGCCCGGTGGAACTGGGAAGACATTCCTCATGTCACTGATTTTGGCCACTGTTCGTGCGAGATCCGATATTGCTGTAGCAGTTGCTTCTTCTGGGATAGCGGCCACATTGCTAGAAGGATGCCGAACAGCTCATTCAGCGTTGAAATTACCGTTAAACCTTCAATCGGCTGAAAACCCGACATGCAACATTGCAAAACACTCAGCAATGGCGAAAGTTTTGGTAGCAAGTAAAATCATCATCTGGGATGAATGTACAATGGCGCACAAACGCGCATTGGAAGCACTCGATAGAACTATGAAAGATCTACGCAATGACTCAAGATGTTTTGGAGGCGCAATGATTCTACTTTCTGGCGATTTCCGTCAAACAATACCAGTTATTCCAAGATCGACCGCTGCTGATGAAATAAACGCTTGCCTCAAATCATCGACTCTGTGGTGTTATGTGAAGAAACTTCAGCTGACGACAAACATGCGAGTTGCATTGTTAAACGATCCATCTGCCGAAGAATTCTCCAAGCAATTGCTGACTATCGGTAATGGCCGTGTTCCGGTCGACAAATCGAACGGATTGATTTCGTTTCCTCAGAACTTTTCCATTTTTGTCTCAACGAAGGACGAGCTCATCAACAAAGTGTTCCCGAACATCATTACTAACCACAAAAATCACAATTGGGTGAGTGAACGAGTAATTCTTGCGGCAAAGAACAAAGATGTGGATCACTTAAATTTTACAATTCAAAATCTAATCGTCGGTCCACTTCATTCCTTCAAATCTATTGACTGTGTGACAAACGAAGACGAAGCAACCAACTATCCAACTGAATTTTTAAACTCATTGGATCTACCTGGCTTGCCACCGCACAATTTACAACTAAAAGTTGGCTCGATAATCATCATGCTATGAAACCTGAATCAACCAAAACTATGTAACGGAACGCGTTTGGTGGTGAGAAAACTCATGGGTAATGTAATTCACGCGACGATACTTCAAGGGAAGTTCAAAGGTGAGGAAGTTCTCATTCCGAGAATTTCGATGATCCCAACCGATATGCCATTCGAGTTTAAACGAATTCAATTTCCGATTCGTCTTGCATTCGCCATGACGATTAACAAATCACAAGGCCAATCCTTGAGTGTTTGTGGCCTGAATCTAGAAAATGAATGTTTCTCTCACGGCCAATTGTACGTAGCATGTTCACGTGTCGGCAAACCATGCGCTTTATTCGTTCTCGCACCTAACAATAAAACAAAAAATGTCGTATATCACAAGGTGCTACAATGAAGGGACTCGACTCCATTGCAACTCACCCAGCAAATAGTTTAAAAGAAAGTAGTGCAATAATGCTACGCGAACCATTTCTATTCAATTCAATAAAACGAAAGCCTTGCTGCCACGTGAATTACATTCATTTCAATGTAATTAAAATATATTTCATTTTGATTTTTGTAATTTCATTGAATTTAATTAATTTGGAGTATTCATTTAATTTATTTAATCTTAATAAAAAACTCAATTTTATTAAGCTAATAACTTTAAAAAACATTTATTGATTTTGAGGCGGTACGAAGTTCGCCGGGTCAGCTAGTTTTTTATAAATTTCAAAAAAAAAATATTCTTTAAAAATGAATTTCTTATAAAATGAAACTTTAAGACTTCGCGTCAAGAATTTAAAAATAATAAATTTCCTTTAACATTTTTTTTCCATTGAAAATTTTAACAATCATTAATAGTTTGCTATATATAATAAAAAGATAATTATAAATAAACTAAGTAATTATATTTACTTAAATTTTCAATTAAAATTTTTAATAATAATTATTAACTTGCTATAAAAAAATAAAAGGTAACTAGATGTTTAATTAAATATATTAATATTAACACACAAAATAATTAATAAATATTAACTAACAATATATTTTAAATAATTTTAGAATACCGTTAAAAATAGATAGGCAATATTTAATTTCTGTGTAGACATAAATATCGAGTACAAAAGTCATTAGAATTTTGTTTTTCCCCTCCCCCTCGTGCAAATTAATAAATTTCCGCATTTTAATTATTTCATCTGGCTATATTCGTTATATCTAAAATGAACAAGGAAGACAGTCCGTTACGCCCAAGCATATTGGGCCAAATCATTTCTGGCACTAGTAACAATGTTAACCCCAATAATACTAATGTACCATTAAATATGAACCAATTAACGGAACAGATTGCAATTATAGTTAGAGAAATTTTAACTCGTGATGGTCCAAACATAATTTCACGTATAATTAACCCAGATTCGAATGAGGATGCCGATCAAGCCATTAACATAACCCCAGATCGCGGTCTCGACGATCTCGATAAGATACCTGATATTGTTAAAAGTCTCAGAGAATTCTCGGGTCAACCCGGAGAATTCAGCTCGTAGAAGAAGAGCGTTGACCGTATATTGAAAATATACGAACATCTAAAGGGCACACCGAAATATTACGGCATATTAAGTATAATCCGTAATGGAATAGTAGGTCATGCCGATATCGCTTTGGAGTCGTACAACACTCCACTAAATTGGACTAAAATATCGAAATGTCTCACGCTGCATTACGCAGATAAACGAGACTTGGGTACACTGGAATACCAGATGACCACATTAGTCCAAGGCAATCATAGTGAACAAGAATTTTATCAAATGGTGTACCAACACCTTTCGTTGATATTGAACAAGTTATGCTGTATGGACATGAGTCATGAATCATTGGGAAACATGACACAATCCTATCGGGATAAGGCATTGGACACTTTCGTCAGAGGATTGAAGGGCGATTTACCCCGACTCCTCAGCATCAAGAAACCAGTGGATTTACCACAGGCGCTACACCTGTGTATAAAACTAAAAAACATTGATTTCAGGACACAGTACGCTCATAATAACCAACAACATTTATTGCGGAAACATACATTGCCGCCTCCTCCTCCTCCTCCCAGGCGTTCACAACACCCCAATATTCAACAACCATTTTTTCCCCAACTCCTGCACAATCCGCAAGCGCCGCAACCTCCAACCTTTCGAAGATACCTTCAGCCATTTGGCCAACCCTTCCACAAACAAGGGTTTCAACCAGCCATACCCTTTCAGAGACAATATTCTCTACCAGCATACCCGAATAGAATACTCCCAAAACCGATACCCATGGAAGTAGACCGTAGTGGACAGTCGAGACAAATCAACTATATGAATCGGCCACAGGCTCACCATCTTCCTCAAAAAAGACCTTTCGTTAACTCATCTCAGCAAATTAATAATCCGAATAAACTACAAAGGATACACCACACGGTACCTACAACGGAAGAATCAGATTCATCCGAACAACAAAACGATTATGACGCAACCCAGGAGGATGAAGGGAATGAACAAACCCTCACAGACTACTTATATTGAATCGAGAACACAGACTTCGATCAACCGGAAGAGTTAGAGGATATTTATTTTTTAGATTAGCCCGCTCTTCGCTTCCCTATTACGAACATAAGTTAAGAAACGGAGAGGTTTTAAAATTTTTAATAGACACCGGATCCAATAAAAATTACATTCAAACTAAACATGTTAGAAACCCCATATTAAATGACAGACCATTTCTTGCCAACTCCGTAGGAGGAAGCATCAAGATTACGCATCATGCTATGATAAATATATTCGGACTAGATACAGAAAAGGCAAAATTTTTTATATTACCAATAATAAAATCTTTTAACGGAATAATAGGAAACGGTTATCTCCGAGATCTCAAAGCCGTAATCCATACAAATGACGAATTTATGATCTTATACCCCAACATAAAAATTCCCCTAAAACAACAAACATCCGAAAATACTAATACCCTTAATCGCAGGATTTCCCATCTAAACAATGACGAAAGGCAACGTCTATTATCCCTTGTACAGAAATGTCCTAACCTCTTTGCCGATCCCGACAAACGACTTACGTACACTTCAACAGTTGAAGGTGAAATACGTACAACATCGGTATCTCCCGTTTACTCGAAAGCATACCCTTACCCTATGGCTTTAAAAGGTGAAGTGGAGAAACAGGTAAATGAACTTTTAAAAGACGGAATCATAAGACCTTCAAGATCCCCGTACAACTCCCCTGTTTGGATAGTTCCAAAAAAAGAGGACGCATCGGGTGAGAAGAAATTCCGCATGGTGATAGACTATCGGAAATTAAATTCTATCACAATACCCGATAAATACCCAATACCAGAGATCAATGAGGTGCTTTCTAACCTGGGAAGAAATAGATTTTTTTCGACCATCGACCTAAAAAGCGGGTTCCACCAAATCCCCTTAAAGCTTCAGATATAGAGAAAACGGCATTCTCAATCAACAATGGAAAATTCGAATTCGTTCGATTACCCTTCGGGCTGAAAAATGCCCCCTCCATCTTCCAAAGAACCTTAGATGACATTCTCAGAGAACATATGGCAAAGAGCTGTTTCGTCTATATAGACGACACCATAATATTCGGGAAAGACCGGGAAGAACATCTACGGAATCTAGAATTAGTTTTAAAAACACTTGAGGAAGCCAACATGAAAATTCAGTTGGACAAGTGTGAATTCCTTCAACAAGAAGTTGAATTCTTAGGCTTCATTGTTGGGATAGATGGAATTAAACCTAACCTGAAAAAAATAGATGCTATTGTAAAGTTGCCACCCCCTAGAAATCTGAAAGACTTGAGATCCTTCTTGGGCATGTCAGGGTATTATCGCCGCTTCATAAGAGATTATGCAAAGCTCGCAAAACCCTTGACATCCCTTTTCAGAGGGGAGGATGGACGAGTGTCCAAATACATCTCAAAGAATAAAGTCATTCACTTAAATAACGAAGCCTTAGAGGCTTTTGAGAAATTAAAGAACACCGTTGTATCGGAGGATGTACTTTTATCTCACCCTAACTTCAAAAAGGACTTCGAATTGACAACGGATGCCTCTGATTACGCCATCGGAGCCGTTCTCATGCAAGACGACAGGCCTATAACACTCATCTCGAGAACATTGAGTAAAGGTGAAGAGAACTATGCCACAAATGAAAAGGAAATGTTGGCAATAATCTGGGCACTTAATTCTCTGAGAAACTTTCTCTATGGGTCAAAGAAAGTGAAAATTTTCACCGATCATCAACCTCTCACGTACGCGCTTAGTAACAAAAACACCAATAGTAAGATGAAACGTTGGAAGGCCATCCTAGAGAAATACAACCACGAGATAGTTTACAAGCCTGGTAAGTCTAATTTAGTTGCGGATTCTTTATCAAGGCTGCCTAATAAATCTCAAGTAAACGTTCTGACATCTACCCAGCACAGCGATGAAAGTTCTTCCCACAATCTGATCTCGACTGTGGAAGCTCCAGTCAATGTTTTCCATAACCAGCTAATACTACAAACGGATGATTACGAAACCAGCTATCAGGTAAAAACCTTTTTCTCTTCGAAATTTACAAGACACATATTTACTCAACCGAGTTATACAGAAGCTGACCTTATCCAAATCTTCAAAAGATATCTTAACCCAAACATTGTCAACGGGCTCTATACGTCTGAACCCATACTCGGACAGATTCAAGAAATCTACCCAGTTTATTTGAGTAACTACAGAATTCGCTTCACGCGAAATATGGTTGAGGACATTGAAGATGAAACTCGACAAGAGGAGATATTTGCAACAGAGCATAAAAGAGCCCATCGTAACGCGTGTGAGAACCGCTTACAAATTATACGGAAATATTACTTCCCAAACATGGCAGCGAAAATAACAAATTTGGTAAAAAAAATGTGCAAAGAAAACAAGTATGACCGCCATCCCAACAATCAAGAAATTCTTCCAACACCCATTCCGAATTATCCTGGTCATACTATCCATATCGACATTTTCTCCACACAAAAGCAATACGCACTAACCGCAATCGACAAGTTTACTAAATTTGCCCAAGTAAAGGTAATCGAGTCCAGAGCGATCAAACATATTAGGAAACCATTACAAGACATACTACTTTACTTCTGTGTCCCCGTGGCTGTAGTCGTAATCGACAACGAGCCGTCACTAAATTCCGCATACATTATCTCTATGATGAGAGATGATTTTAAGATCCAAGTTTTCAACACACCTCCGTCCAAAAGCGAGGTAAATGGCCAAGTTGAACGTTTCCATTCAACCTTAGTCGAGATCATGAGATGTTTGAGGGCAGAAGGACCTCCTCGATCCTTCGAACAGTTGATAGAGAGAGCCTCAAACGAGTATAACCACACCATCCACTCGAGCACCGGAAAAACACCTGTCGAATTATACCTCGGGCGTATATCCAATATAAACCCTAGGCAATTCGAACAGATTCGTTTAGGTAATATAGAGAAATTAAGAACGAAACAAGCTAAAGACATAAAGTATCACAACAAGAAGCGTCAACCCGTGAAACAATACGAAGTAGGGGATACTATTTATGTGAAGCATAATAAAAGGTTGGGCACAAAGTTAACCATTCGTTATGTCAAACTGTGAAAGAGAATAGGAATTCCACAGTTCTAACCGTCTCAGAAAAAATTATTCATAAAAGCAATATCCGAAATTAACAAGAAATGAATTAAAATTTCAATTGCAGGTACCTTTCGGTCTATACCCATGGTGGAATTCAACTATTAGACTACACTAACTCATTGCTAGTTACTATAAATATAGGACAAGCCAAAATTCAGAACGGAAATTTCAAAATAATACATTATATCGACCTGGACGAATACCAAAATGTCACAACGGAAATTATGTCACTTTTAAATACAGACGATTACAGACAACATCACCTTTTCCCTTACATCTCCTATGAACTGAGCCATATACAAAACCTAATCGAAAATCTAAAACCTCGTAAATATGTAAATCTAATAATGTAATAAATTTGTCAAATACAGCATGTATATCAAATATTTTTAAAAGTGTACTAGCAGAATGCAATGTTGTAAATAACCAACATATCCCAACGGTGGAAGAAATTGTACCGGGTATAATTCTTCTGAATAACTTCAACGGAACAATCTTCATAGAATCTACACCACAGAACCTAAACGGCACCTTTCTGATTAAATTCAGCAACATCTCAATAAATATAGAGGACAGACTATTCACTTCACGTGAGGAATCATTATTCCAGATTCTACCAGCTATCTTACATCCACTCTCCAAGGAGAAGAAACTTAAGAGAATTTTGTCACTCGAAATGATGGACGAGTTACACATAAATAATTCAAATTACATAGAACTGTTACAATCAGAAGCTCAAACCAACCGATATTCCATTTACGGATACTCTGTGGTTATCCTGACAATCCTATTGGTATTAGGCTATAAACTTGTAAAACATTCTATAAACGTTATTATGATTTCCAAAAGTAAAACTACACAAGAGCCGATTTCAATAACAGTATCCCAAACAAAGATTCAGGCAGATGATCCTGACACTTCCCATATTCCAACCGCAAATCAAGGGTCAACAATAGAATCTCTTACACTTTCAGGAAAATCTAAGAATCCAAAACCCAAATTCAATGACATCCCATATTTCTGAGCGATCGCGGACAATCGCATTTAAGCATGGAGGAGTTAACATAATAATAATAATAATAATAATTATCCCAACGACCTATTACCCCTCCCAACCGCGCGCGGGGAGTCTCCATCTGTATTATTATTATTTTTTTGAGTATAATTCAAGTGAATTATAAACAAGGATATCGAGTTGCCTAACCAGTGAAATTGAAAAATTGAACGTTGAAACGGCTAAATATGTAAAGTATAAAAATCAAATATGATTATAAATGAATAGCTAAGTGAATAGTTAAGCGAAACGATACCCATCGCAGACGGAAGGAAAACGGAAGTTGAGTCTGCTTAGTACAAGCAGATTTAAAATAGATAAAACAAGATAAAATAAAGCAGAATAAAATGAAACAAATAAAAACAAATAAGTTAAATAAAACATCAAACTATAATCAAGAAAAATAAAAATGTTTTTTCAACATGCGTTTCGTCATATTAAAATCGATCAAATGGAAGTGCTGATTAGCTTCGAACAGCATTCTAGAGACGGGCTCATACTTTCCGTAATCAGTTCGATGAGGGTCGATTCTAAACATAGGTACCGTTCTTAAATCTCGTGAATTTATATTTAGATTAATTTTACCAAGCAGAACTGGAGAATCGATACCGCCGGTTAGTATTTGATGAATGAAAACCACGTCTGCAGCAACTCGGCGCTTACTAAGTGGTTGTAATTTAATTAGCTTTAGACGATCCTGATATGGAGGCAGGTTGAACATGTCCACCCACGGTAGCCCCCGTAAAGCAAAGCGAAGAAATCTTCGCTGGACTGCTTCAATCCTCTTAATATGAACCTCATGATAAGGCGACCACACCTGGCTAGCATACTCGAGCAGGGGACGAACGAATGTTGAATAGAGAGCCTTCGTAACATAAGGATCATCGAATTCTTTCGACCAACGCTTGATGAAACCGAGGGCAGAGTTGGCTTGATTGATAATACGATCGATGTGTTGTCTGAAATTCAATTCACTGTCGCAAATGACCCCCAAATCACGAACAGAACTGGCTCTGGTAATTGCATCGCTGTTAATGTAATAGTTGCGAGAAATGGACTGTACACGTTTTCGAGAGTAGGTGATTGTCTGACATTTACCCACGTTCAGATCAAGGTTGTTCTTTGAACACCAAGTGGAGAAGTTATTGAGGTCGGATTGTAATAGGCTCTTGTCGGTAATGTTTGAAATCCGTTTGTAAATCTTCATGTCATCGGCGTATATAGATATCGATGAATTTTTTATTAAACAATCAGCGTCGTTGATTGATAGAATGAAAAAAATTGGCCCCAGATGGCTGCCCTGGGGCACTCCAGATGTTGCTGATATATGAGTTGATACTGATGACCTGAATAGAACATGGTATAAACGGCCTTTGAGATAAGAGCCCTCTAACAGAGGTAACAGACCTCTCATGCAACGCAACTTAAGGCAATGACCCTATCACACAAGGCACAACGTGCCGGACGTGTCATACATCCAACACATTCCATTCCCATAGAAAAACCACACCGTCCGCAAATGTGCAAATTGCATTCTTCTAAATAATATTTTTTTAATGTAAATTGCTTAGTATGTAAGTTGTTGTTGCATAGGTTATAAAAAGAATTGTATGTAAAGAAAAGCGTGTAATCTCTAATTAGAAAATAAAGTAAGTGGTTGATAAGCCACAATAAAAAATTAATTTTTTTTAGTTTTATTATAAATAAGACTGCTAAACCAATGGAAAATTTATGTTTAAATCAAATTCTCGATGTCGTTACAAATGGAAAATTTTTTCTAGCGGCTGTTAGTAGAAATATTAGTTAATACTCAAACCCTATTTTGGTCTACATTATGAGCGCAATACATATTTCTCGCTCAATATATTTTTTCAATACGCGCGCGACAAATAAAATTTTTTATATTTGTGTATACAGTAAAAAAGAATCAAACGGAAAAATAACAAATTCAACTTATTTTTTATTTTCGTTTGAAAGTATCCTTTCTCTTCTTTCTTTAAGTCATACACTTATATTTTAATAAAACAGAATGAAATGAAACTAAAACGCACGTATTATCTATATACATACTCGTATATACATATGTACTATTTAAAATAATGTTTGTGCACGATCGATAATTTCTTGTTTAGATATATAGAATTTAAACACGTGGTGACCATGAAAAGGAAGAGGATCTATTTTAGATGTAAGTATGTAGCTACGATGATTGTTTTGGTGTGCTGCATGAAGTATAATTTAAAAAACAAATATTTGGAGGAAATGATAAGAAACATCAAAAATTTATGAACGAAAGGGAAAAATATTATAATTAAATGGTTTTTTAATGATCGCAGAAAACAATTACATACACATATTACATATTTGTGCTTGGTTACATTATGTATATTTTATATGCCTAAGTATACTGGTTTGTCCAAATTAAATACATTCATGACTTAATTTTCCCTAAGTATACTATTAAGCATGCATGATTTAAATTCGATAATTTTAAAATACCTAATAATTTTATAAATGATTTTATTTTTGAGAAAACGAATAAAATCAGCTTACATCGGAAAGATGTCTTTTGGAAAATATACTATGTATTTGGATTTGCCTCCAAAAAAATTGGTCAAGCATACAAATTTTTGTTAACGTTTTCCCCTTATTCCATATTATCTGAAGCATGGTATAGGTATTATAGGACTTGATTTGTTTCAACTAGCTTTTGCAAACATTTTAAGACGTCGGAAATCAAAGCTAGTTTTTGATTTTAACTAAATTTGCAAAAACATTGATATTTCGATTGCGGTTGTGGTATATACATATATAGAATTATGAGTATACACAATATCCGTGCAATTCTATTTTTAACCTGCTAACCCCAAATTAAAATCATCCTAAGGTTTTAAAATGACAATATATAAATATTTCGTTGTTCGTTGTTGTCAATTGATTTACAAGCTCACATTAAAAGTACACTGCAATTTTTCAGATACCAACCACCCCTTATCATGAAAACTACCCCAAATTTCTCTAGAATAAATGACCACTTCTTTGAAAATTTCAAAAATAGACTATTCAATATCGGATAATGGGTATCGCTTTATAATCCACATCAGAAATGCAATTCGATTGTCAAGTTGTAACTTTAAATCATGGACACAAATTTATTTAGCCACCCACTTTATTTATTAGGCGTATAACTTAATTTCTACAGATTTTTTCTTCGAGCTTAAAATTATATTTAAAATAGAAATATTTTCACGGTATTTTTTGATTTTTACAGGATCATGATTTACATAAGCTCTAGAATAACATAGTTTACAATGGCAACTGATAAACAGCACATTCGGCACTGCATTCTATACGAATGAATTCCAACAATGAAAAAAAGCTTCTAAAGCACGGGAATCAATTTGTAATGGTCTTGGTGTCGACCTTGTGTCTTATGAAATTTGTAATTATTGGTACAAACGTTTTAGAAGTGGTGCTTTCGATATTAGCGACAGCCTCGAAAGTTTGAAGGTGTGCTAGCTAACCTGGAATATACAACAGCAACAGGCATAACTCAGAAAAAACCTAATAAATAAATAAAATAATGCGTAATAATTGGATTCATATTAGTTTTCAATTCCTATAAAAATCATAAACATTTGATAGTTTAAATTCTCCTGAACTTCTGAAAATTTAAATGAATTGTAAGAAAATATGTACTATGGACTTGAAGGATATAAAAATTAATTAAATAGAGTAAAATATTTTCTGGACAGGTTTTTTTCAGTAATTATCTTCTCCTGTACTAAATATTAATTTATTGCATTAATATGCCCAGTAACAAGTGAATTTTCTAAAACTGGTTATGTAAATGTATTTAATTAATGTGTAATAATCCATCACCATTAGTCATACATACTTTAATCGTATATAGTTCAATGAGTTGTCACAGATTTTAGTGAGGCCTCATTAAACCTTATACGAAACATGTCTTTGTTTTCGGTAAGACTGCAGTGGGCTGAACTTGCTCGACATGTTTAAAGAGTTCGTAGTATAAATATTTTTTGTATATAAAATCAATAAGGACTTCTGCCTGATGACCTAAATCAAGGACAGGATCACGAACGCCGCACGGAAGTCCCAGAAAATATTCGAACCCAATTCAAACAAAATTAATTATAAACGGAACACACAATCTAAATTTAATAAAATAAAAAACATTTCGCGCTAACATAAAAGGTGTTTTTTAGAGGTTCACAATTTAGAATTAAAATAGAACAAAGAAAATTATTTTGAATATCAGTGAAACTAGCTTTATTGGATAAATAATTTTATGCCATTAATGCTTGAATATGATTTCGGCCATATGGCCGCAGCGTCTACACTGCAGCGTAGATGGCGCAATCTGGATGTCCAATTTTTACACACTTTTCGCAGCAATTTGCAATTTTTCTTTTCGCCGGATGTTGTGTTCCAAGTGTACAATCGTCTCTGGTTTACCAGCGTCTACATGTGACTTAACATATCCCAAAAGAAAATAATCTAATGGAGTTAGCTCGGTGACCAATTAACAGGACCATTACGTGAAATTAGTCTTTTATCAAATATTCCGCACTGTGTGGAATGTGGCACCGTCCTGTTGGAGCAACATATCAGCAATATGTATGGCAGCCAATTGGGGCACAACAAAGTTAGAAATCATGTCCCTATACCGTTCACTGTAACAATCTGCCCTTCATCGTTTTTGAACACATGTAGACCAATGAATCCAACAGCCCATAAAGTGCACCAAATAGTGATTGTCTATGGATGTAATGATGTTTCGGCAAATACTTGTGGATCACAATTACAATTTTTACAGAAATTATAATGTAAACATTTGTTTTTAGCTTACCAAAATATGGAAAATTGAAAAAGCAATGGTTGAAAGTAAATGGCTTCGGTGAGCAAGGTGCACTAAGTGCATGATTATTCCATGCCACAGACAAAAGAGAATCAGAGGAGTTTTTTAAGAAAATCGGCCATTCTCATCTTGTTCATTGACAAATCAACGTGTGGATTTGACGTCATTGAAAATTATCTTAAAAATACATGCCCTAATATTAATCAAACCGTAATTTCATATTATACTGAAAAAACATGGTTGTTTGAAAATTTGTTTCCCAAGACGTTTATCCAACTTCTATAAATGATGCTAACGATATTATTGGGCCTAATTTTGAAGTTTCTTCTCAAGTTGAGGAAGATCCAATCTATGCGTTGAACTTATTAAGTGATTTGGCAATCAAGTCGTTGCGTTTAACCCTCGTCAGGCGGCATAGGTACAATTGTACGTTTTCTGTTTTTAAATACTAATAAGTCTTCTTGTAGAAGCCGGAGCGAGTTAAAGCTTTGTGAGATCTCTACATTTTAATAATGTTTAAATTCCAAATATTATCTATTTACAAAAATTATGCCTACAGTGACGATTTTCATATATAATATATGAAAGTACAATTGTACGTCTGCCGCCTTTTAGCGTTGTAAAATTATGCCGCCGGGCGAGGGTTAAATAAAAATAATAAAGACCATGACCAGGATTATTTACCACCAATTGACGAAGTACCTGAACTAATCGTGAATTGATAAAAAATTTTAATGACGATAATATATCCGATTTAAACAAAAGACCTTCGAAATTGCAGACCATTACAAAAATCACAAATAGTTCATTTCTTGGTGCTAGCAATCGTAGTGGTACTACTTCTTTTTATTTTGTTAATAAAAGTATAAAACCTTCTTACATATACAAACAATTTAATAAAATAACGTTAAAGTGAGCAATGGCCTCATCAGGTGCTGATCTTTCTACGAGTTCAAGAAGGACTTCTTTAAGGACTAAATACAACAAACACATAAAGTAATAGGAACCTACGACAAACAAGTATGAGATAAAGAAGAAAAAATAGTATTTGGGCTATCTGATAGACGAACTTGAAGAAAAAAATTTAATTAGTTCTTGCCTGAAAGATAATTTTTTAAACCATTTTGACCCAAATTCAATTGTTTGAGCTAAAATTAAAAATCGAAAGTTAGGCAGAAAATATCCAGAAGAAATACGGAAGTTTGCTTTAAAATCAAACTTTTATTCTCCGAAGGCCTGTGAATATGTTCGAAACCAATTTAAAAACTGCTTGCCTCAAATGAGGTCGTTATTGTAAATGTATGCTTGGATGAGTTGTCCATTCATCCAAAATGCGAGTATGATTATCATACCAATATAATACAGGTAACCCTCCAAGAACACGGGGTTTGAAGAACACGGATATCCATTTTCTCAAATTCCACGGTTTCAAACAACACGATTTTCGTTATTCTTTTTTATTTTGTGTTTTGTATATCATAACAAAAAATAAAACGTAACGTTTTTTTTATTTTATTTTTTGTAGTGTCGAACAACACGATTTCAAAGAACACGGAACGAATTAATCGTGTTCTTGGAGGGGTTCCCGTATCTGGATACGCCTAGTTTGAAGGTAGTGACCCAAATGATAATACTTAAGCTACTCAAGTACTTGTGTTTATGTTTGTCAGTTGTACTGCTCGTTGGAAAATTACTCTTGGATATTTCCCTATTAGTAGCTTAACAGCTGTACAAAAGAAAAATATGATAGTTTCATTTGCCTTTATTACACAATATTGTGGTTGTAACAACTGAAACAAGCATAAAATTATCTATCCAATAAAGCTAGTTTCACTGATATTCAAAATATTTTTCTTTGTTCTATTTTAATTCTAAATTATGAACCTCTAAAAAAACACCTTTTATGTTAGCGCGAAATGTTTTTTATTTTATTAAATTTAGATTGTGTGTTCCGTTTATAATTAATTTTGTTTGAATTGGGTTCGAATATTTTCTGGGACTTCCGTGTGGCGTTCGTGATCCTGTCCTTGATTTAGGTCATCAGGCAGTTCTTATTGATTTTATATACAAAAAATATTTATACTTCGAACTCTTTAAACATGTCGAGCAAGTTCAGCCCACTGAAGTCTTACCGAAAACAAAGACATGATTCATATAAGGTTTAATGAGGCCTCACTAAAATCTGTGACAACTTATTGGACTATATACGATTAAAGTATGTATGACTAATGGTGATGGATTATTACACATTAATTAAATACATTTACATAACCAGTTTTAGAAAATTCACTTGGTACTGGGCATATTAATGCAATAAATTAATATTTAGTACAGGAGAAGATAATTACTGAAAAATAACTGTCAAGAAAATATTTTACTCTATTTAATTAATTTTTATATCCTTCAAGTCCATAGTACATATTTTCTTACAATTCATTTAAATTTTCAGAAGTTTAGGAGAATTTAAACTATCAAATGTTTATGATTTTTATAGGAATTGAAAACTAATGTGAATCCAATTATGTCACATTATTTTATTTATTTATTAGGTTTTTTCTGAGTTATGCCTGTTGCTGTTGTATATTCCAGGTTAGCTCGCACATCTTCAAACTTTCGAGGCTGTCGCTAAGATCGAAATCTCCACTTCAAAAATGTTTGTACCAATAATTACAAATTTCATAAGATACAAGGTCGACACCAAGAACACTACAGATTGAGTCCCGTGCTTTAGAAGCCTTTTTTGCTTATTGGAATTTATTCGTATAGAATGCAGTGCTGAATGTGCTGTTTATCAGTTGCCATTGTAAACTCTGTTATTCTGAGATGTTATGTAACACGCGATCCTGTAAAAATCACAAAACACCGTGAAAATATTTCTATTTTAAATATAATTTTAAGCTCGAAGAAAAAATCTGTAGAAATTAAGTTATACACCTAATAAATAAAGTGGGTGGCTAAATAAATTTGTGTCCATGATTTAAAGTTACAACTTGACAATCGAATTGCATTACTGATGTGGATTATAAAGCGATACCCATTATCCGATATTGAATAGTCTATTTTTGAAATTTTCAAAGAAGTGGTCATTTATTCTAGAGAAATTTGGGGTAGTTTTCATGATAAGGGGTGGTTGGTATCTGAAAAATTGCAGTGTACTTTTAAAATGAGCTTGTAAATCAATTGACAACAACGAACAACGAAATATTTATATATTGTCATTTTAAAACCTTAAGATGATTTTTATTTGGGGTTAGCAGATTAAAAATGGAATTGCACGGATATTGTGTATACTCATAATTCTATATATGTATATACCACAACCGCAATCGAAATATTAATGTTTTTGCAAATTTAGTTAAAATCAAAAACTAATTTTTATTTTCGACGTCTTAAAATGTTTGCAAAAGCTAGTTGAAACAAATCAAGTCCTATAATACCTATACCATGCTTCAGATAATATGGAATAAGGGGAAAACGTTAACAAAAATTTGTATGCTTGACCAATTTTTTTGGAGGCAAATCCAAATACATAGTATATTTTCCAAAAGACATCTTTCCGATGTAAGCTGATTTTATTCATTTTCTCAAAAATAAAATCATTTATAAAATTGTTAGGTATTTTAAAATTATTGAATTTAAATCATGCATCATCCTTAATAGTACACTTAGGGAAAATTTAGTCATGAATGTATTTAATTTGGACAAATCAGTATAGATAGGCATATAAAATATACATAATGTAAACAAACACAAATTTGTAATATGTATATGTAATTGTTTTCTGCGATCATTAAAAAACCATTTAATTGTAATATTTTTCCCTTTCGTTCATAAATTTTTGATGTTCTTCCAAATATTTGTTTTTTAAATTATACTTCATGCAGCACACCAAAACAATCATCGTAGCTACATACTTACATCTAAAATAGATCCTCTTCCTTTTCATGGTCACCACGTGTTTAAATTCTATATATCTAAACAAGAAATTATCGATCGTGCACAAACATTATTTTAAATAGTACATATGTATATACGAGTATGTATATAGATAATACGTGCGTTTTAGTTTCATTTCATTCTGTTTTATTAAAATATAAGTGTATGACCGTTGATTGAATACATTAAGATATTACTACTCGGATTTTTGCCACTACGTTTGGTTAATGTCTCTACTAGTCACATATAGATAGAGGCATTGTTGTGCGAGAGTGGTTTTTTCTTTCTAGCAACATAAAAACCGAACAATTTAATTGCTGTTGTTTTCTCCCATATAAAAATTGCATTTGTATGTATTGTGTATCAACTTTTTATTACATAAAAAAATATCATTCTGAAATGTTACGACTGCTATTTCACTTACTCTTACATACAATTGTACCATCAGTAACAAAATAAATATATGGTTGAACGGAGTAACCTAAGTTTTAATTTGTTTCGAAAAATATCAACAATAAAAAAAAATTATTACAAACAAATTGTGTCGCAGTGCAAATAAAAAAAATTCTCATCGCTATATCTGAAAATCTGTAAAAACGTCATGAGCAACCTCCACTAACATGGTTGGAATACGACTGAAAACATGAAAACAGAATGAAGACATAAATACAATTTCATTGTTTTTGTCTATTTATTTTTGTCATATATATATTTCATATATTCAGTTGAGAGAGAGGAAAATACATTTGATTCAATTTTTTTTTTAATTTTGTTAAAATATTTAGTGGTGTGGGTAAAAATAAATTAAAAATATGTTTTGCTTCTTCCTAGCTGCTTTGAATTAATTAAGTCTATCTTTGTTCTTCTTAAACCTACATGAAGTGAGTTGTGTTCTTCTTTTACAATGTGTAAGAAGCAACAAAAAATAAAAATTGTTGTTGTAATTCGCAGTGGTATTATCTGAAGTCATAATTAATCAATGGTATGACTTAAAGAAAGAAGAGAAAGGATACTTTCAAACGAAAATAAAAAATAAGTTGAATTTGTTATTTTTCCATTTGTTTCTTTTTTACTGTACACACAAATATAAAATTTTTTGTTTGTTCGCGCACGTATTAAAAAAATATTTTAAGCGAGAAATATGTACATATATTGAGCACATAGGGTTTGAGTTTTAGCTAAGCATTTCTGCTAACAGCCACTAGAAAAAATTTTCCATTTGTAACGACATCGAGAATTTGATTTAAACATAAATTTTCCATTGGTTTAGCAGTCTTATTATAATTTGTCTATGGTCTAATGTATTACATACAACCGAAGGTAAATCCATCATTTATGGAATACATCCAACGTAAATATATTATAGGTACCCCATGCTTTGAAATAAATCCCAAAACTTTTGTGCAATTTCAAAATTGTTGTTTGTCTATAAAACTTTGGTAAACAAAATGCTGTACCAGAAAAATTATGTTAAATATGTTTATATGTACATATTGGTACAGCAACAGTAAAACAACAACAATGAAGTTTAAAATCGATCCATATAACACATGTACGAGTACATAACGTGTAGGTACTGCTTTTTATCGGATGGTGCTAGTGCAGAATTTTTCGCTTTTATGGTTCAATTTTTACTTATTTTTTGTTCATATATGGGTATATTGCCTATTATGTATATGTAAAATACTATAAACATCCATCCTCACACACACAAAAAAAAAGAAAATCAGTTTTCCATTTATAGCATAACAGCTATAAAAAAAAAAATTCGATCGAAATAGAAAAATGTTTGATGAATGATCCATGTTACCGAACACAACACATTTTTCATGAATCATTGCCACAACAAAATTGAGGTTTTTTGTGTATTTGGTATCCTTGAACATGTATAGATATACGAGATTTTATCGACATTCGACATATGTTTTTATGTAGGTGAAATGTTGAGCTGTCTTAACAAATTTAAAAATTTGTATACGTGTGGGGATTATACATTTTTAAAGTGACTTCAAAGAAACGGGAAGTTGTTTATAAGCGCATGTCCAAATTTTATTTGCAACGATCCTTGTGCTACATACTTCATGTTTGATTTGTGAACAGAATTATACATTTATCTTCTCAGAGTTTCCGATTTGCACTTGCATTACATAAATTTTAAATTCACCTGACAGTTAAATTTCGTGTATAGCGATGCTTCATTTTTATCAATAAGCATTTTCATTTATTATTTCCAAACCGTTAGAGAGATCTTGTTGCACAAAATTTTACAAATTTTTATACTGGAAGCGTATTGTACAAGTTTGGAGCTTTGTGAAAAATGCTCATGAGCATAACAAATTATTTCAACGATTGTATTGTTTTGCCATCCTATAGCAATCGGTAAACTTTATTGTTGCACTTTTTATTGAACGTAACATAATCTTTTTTCAGACATTTACACAAAATCGGAATTTGCAAACAAATAGCTTAAAATTATAGGACTCTAACAGAGAAGTGGAATGCGGCTCTAAATAAATAAAATTCGGCCCCTATGCTCATGTTCATTTTCCATTTAAGAAAGAGTCTCTTGAGCACCGGGCGTTTCTCGACCAAAGTTGATTGAAATAGAAGTATTTTTTAACATTAAACATAAATATCTTTTTTATGGTAGGTATACACTGCGGTACAGTAGATTAGACGCAACTAAGAAATATAATGAAAACACAGTCATTTAAATTTTTATTTTAATATTTTTTTTTAGATTAAGAAATTCTTTAACCTTTCTAGCTATTTTTATGAAATTGCCAATATGAAATTACACCCCATTCCATTTGCTCTTCCTTTCCTGATATGATGGCGAAACAAAAATTGTTCTTCTTTGCGAATGTCATCTGGTCCATGCTGTATAAGATAGCGGAATTTTGACAGCGGAAAATAAGAGATTGCGCTACTCGCCGCAAGTGGCAGCACTATCACTAAAGAGAAATAATTTTGTTATGTAATTACCAGCGGAAATGTTTCATTCATTATGTACCACTTTTTTCAATAAATAAAATATCCCAGCGGAAAAAAATATTAAAAGTGAACCTTAAAATGGCAAATTAATTGATCTCCGAAGTAAAGAAACTCGGTATATGAAATCTTGAAATTTAACAACAATCCGTCTATCCGCCATTTCTTCAAATAGTAACCAATACTTTCGGTTGTTTTTCTAGTAGCTTAGGTCATACTGAGACTATATGGAAAATTTGGGGAAAATTCAGAGACCAGAATTTTCACTAAAATTTTTTGATTTTCTGCGGCCATATGTTATTTTCAGTTTTTGACCAATAACTCAAAAAACTTCCACTAGTAACCAATATTTTCGGTTATTTTTCTAGTAGCTTAGGTAATACTGAGACTATATGGAAAATTTGGGGAAAATTCAGAGACCAGAATTTTCACTAAAATTTTTTGATTTTCTGCGGCCATATGTTATTTTCAGTTTTTGACCAATAACTCAAAAAACTTCCACTAGTAACCAATACTTTCGGGTGTTTTTCTAGTAGCCTAGGTTATACTGAGACTATATGGAAAATTTGGGGAAAATTCAAAGACCAGAATTTTCACTAGAATTTTTTGATTTTCTGTGGCCAAATAAAAGATTTTCAGTTTTTGACCAATATCTCAAAAAACTTCCACTAGTAACCAATACTTTCGGTTGTTTTTCTAGTAGCTTAGGTCATACTGAGACTATATGGAAAATTTGGGGAAAATTCAGAGACCAGAATTTTCAATAGAATTTTTTGATTTTCTGCGGCCATATGTTATTTTCAGTTTTTGACCAATAACTCAAAAAACTTCCACTAGTAACCAATACTTTCGGTTGTTTTTATAGTAGCTTAGGTCATACTGAGACTATATGGAAAATTTGGGGAAAATTCAGAGACCAGAATTTTCACTAGAATTTTTTGATTTTCTGCGGCCAAATAAGAGATTGTCTCAGTATGACCTAGCCTACTAGAAAAACAACCGAAAGTATTGGTTACTAGTGGAAGTTTTTTGAGATATTGATCAAAAACTGAAAATATCTTATTTGGCCGCCGAAAATCAAAAAATTATACTGAAAATTCTGGTCTATGAATTTTCCCCAAATTTTCCATATAGTCTCAGTATGACCTAGGCTACTAGAAAAACAACCGAAAGTATTGGTTACTAGTGGAAGTTTTTTGAGTTATTGGTCAAAAACTGAAAATCTCTTATTTCGCCGCCGAAAATCAAAAAATTCTAGTGAAAATTCTGGTCTCTGAATTTTATCCAAATTTTCCATATAGTCTCAGTATGACCTAAGCTACTAGAAAAACAACCGAAAGTATTGGTTACTAGTGGAAGTTTTTTGAGTTATTGGTCAAAAACTGAAAATAACATATGGCCGCAGAAAATCAAAATATTCTAGTGAAAATTCTGGTCTCTGAATTTTCCCCAAATTTTCCATATAGTCTCAGTATGACCTAAGCTACTAGAAAAATAACCGAAAGTATTGGTTACTAGTGGAAGTTTTTTGAGTTATTGGTCAAAAACTGAAAATAACATATGGCCGCAGAAAATCAAAAAATTCTAGTGAAAATTCTGGTCTCTGAATTTTCCCCAAATTTTCCATATAGTCTCGGTATGACCTAGGCTACTAGAAAAATAACCGAAAGTATTGGTTACTAGTGGAAGTTTTTTGAGTTATTGGTCAAAAACTGAAAATAACATATGGCCGCAGAAAATCAAAAAATTCTAGTGAAAATTCTGGTCTCTGAATTTTCCCCAAATTTTCCATATAGTCTCAGTATGACCTAGGCTACTAGAAAACAACCGAAAGTATTGGTTACTAGTGGAAGTTTTTTGAGTTATTGGTCAAAAACTGAAAATAACATATGGCCGCAGAAAATCAAAATATTCTAGTGAAAACTCTAGTCTCTGAATTTTCCCCAAATTTTCCATATAGTCTCAGTATGACCTAAGCTACTAGAAAAACAACCGAAAGTATTGGTTACTAGTGGAAGTTTTTTGAGTTATTGGTCAAAAACTGAAAATAACATATGGCCGCAGAAAATCAAAAAATTCTAGTGAAAATTCTGGTCTCTGAATTTTCCCCAAATTTTCCATATAGTCTCGGTATGACCTAGGCTACTAGAAAAATAACCGAAAGTATTGGTTACTAGTGGAAGTTTTTTGAGTTATTGGTCAAAAACTGAAAATAACATA
Organism: Nephrotoma appendiculata; assembly: GCA_947310385.1. Classification (NCBI taxonomy): domain Eukaryota; kingdom Metazoa; phylum Arthropoda; class Insecta; order Diptera; family Tipulidae; genus Nephrotoma; species Nephrotoma appendiculata. The sequence continues at coordinate 246,391,556 of OX371225.1, forward strand.
TGGCCGCAGAAAATCAAAAAATTTTAGTGAAAATTCTGGTCTCTGAATTTTCCCCAAATTTTCCATATAGTCTCAGTATGACCTAAGCTACTAGAAAAACAACCGAAAGTATTGGTTACTATTTGAAGAAATGGCGGATAGACGGATTGTTGTTAAATTTCAAGATTTCATATACCGAGTTTCTTTACTTCGGAGATCAATTAATTTGCCATTTTAAGGTTCACTTTTAATATTTTTTTCCGCTGGGATATTTTATTTATTGAAAAAAGTGGTACATAATGAATGAAAAATTTCCGCTGGTAATTACATAACAAAATTATTTCTCTTTAGTGATAGTGCTGCCACTTGCGGCGAGTAGCGCAATCTCTTATTTTCCGCTGTCAAAATTCCGCTATCTTATACAGCATATCTGGTCCATCTAAGTTAATTTTTTTATCAGAAAAAAACCACTTTTTCCCAATTATTATTCATTGTTTGCGGATGCACATCTCAAGTCATGTGCTGCTGGGCGAATTCCAATCTGTGTTGCTTGCGTACAAGATTTAAAGGTGATTTTTGAATTTTCAAAATGAAGCACTTAAAATTGCTCTACGAATTGTTAATTTGCTGGGATTAAGCTAAGCTGCCGTTCTGATTTTGTTGGTGGAAAGGGCTCAATTGGATGCTAGCCTATGCATTTTTCTGGTATCTTGTGGCATCAGAACTGTCGTCGACCTTATTTAAGTAAGACGTTTTCAGAGCTTACGGTTGGGCTCACGACCCATTTTGTGTCGAAAACTCATGTGCTATCGGCAAGGTATGTGAACAACCCACGTTTGAGGATGTACTCGAAATAGCAACGGCGTATGAATCAACGGTGCAAACAATAATGCAACGTTTGTTGGTGAAAGTTCATTGGCATCGCAAGTACAATATTCAAGGTTACGTTCTTGTAGATCGAAGAAGTCATGTCCGCAATGTGAAATTAATCACGGTCTTCTAAATTGTCCATATTACAAAGCTACGTGTGATCGATGCAAAAAAATCAGCCATATTACCACCGTATGTATGTCACAACAAACGTTGTGGCCTCAACGTAACAATCGCAAGCCTCAAATAACGTATATATTATGGTGAATGAACTTGATGTTTCACCAATTTTTCAAATAAACAGCGGTGCTATGAAAAAGGATATCTGGATTGTGGTCCGCATTAATTCGGAACCAGTTCGAATTCAACTGGACACTGGCTCACCGTCATCAATGATCTGTTTAAATACGTAAAATGCAATCAATTTTCCCGCATGTCAATTATCAACGACTCGATTTGAAGCATATATGGGTCAACACATTCCAATAAAGGGAACCGTCGATGGTGAAGTATCATATCGTAATAAAAAGCTCGTCTTACCTGTGACCGTCGTAAACTCAAACGATGTTATGGATATTCTTGGCCTCAACTCGTTTCAAGCATTGGATTTCCAATTTGCCCATGTCAACGGACAAATAGAGATGTCAACTATCATCGTGAATTCAGTCTCCTCTCACGAAAATCTAGAGAATCGAGTGGGTGAAATTTGTTATCCAAAAGTATTTAATTCGTCAATCCTGGTCAATGTACGATGTACCAACCAGACATAAATTTGAGAGAAAACGCAAAGCCTACATTTTTCAAGCCACGAGTTTTACCGTTTGCCTTAAGAAAAGTGGTAAAAAATGAATTGAAACGATTGGTCTCGCAAAACTTTTTAAAACCAATGCAAACCTCATCATGGGCTACTCTAATCGCACCAGTGAAGAAACCGAATGGTGGAAGACGAATTTGCACCAATTATAAAGTCACGGTCGATCCACAAGTCGATATGGATCAAACCAATCTCTCGGATCGAAGAGCTATTTAACAATTTACAAGGTGGTCATTTTTTCCAAAATTGGATTTGAAAGGTGCCGATCTTCAACTTGAACTTACTGATGGATCCAAAAAATCAATTGTAATAAACACTCCGTTCGGAGTATACGAATATCAACGCATGCCTCTCGGAATATCTAGCGCACCAGACATTTTTCAAAGACTGATGGAGCACAATCACAGCTAATTTAGAATTTTGAGCACTATAATTAGACGATCTCGTTATATCTGGCGCTAACAATGAAGAACGTCGAACAATTATTATCACGATTAGAATCCAACGGATTCAAACTACAACTAACCAAATGCGAATTTTCGAAGCCTGAGAATACTTGGTCATATCATGGAACGAAACGGAAGTAAAATGAACTATTATAATCGTTTTAATTGCACACGCAAATGTGCTCGAGAGATTTGGCAAACTGCTTAAGCTCGAACTAAGGCGAAGAACTGCTTCAGCTGTCCTACATTTCTAGGTTTATAGTTAAGAAACCGGGACCGACCTATGACAAAAGCTTGGCAACTTCAAGTCAAATAAATTCCAGAAGCGAGCCATTTTTAGCTAAAGCATCAGCAATCTAATATCTCTCTATGTCATAATGAGCCGGAACCCATTCACATTTACAGTCCTTGACCAGTTTGGAAGTGGTGAAAGGATGCCGTAAAGAATTGAACACAAATTTACTATTACACAGAATAATATCATCGGCTGAGCGAAATAGATAGTGAGATTAGCAGCCTCAATCGTGCAACGTGTCGGCCTTAAAAGCTCGGCCTTAGAATCCGTGCAGTTTAGGCCTAGTTTCCCATGTGACCATAGATCACATGAAGGACAATAGGTTTCAAAATCTGTACCAAATTCAGAGTAAGTCTCTCGATGAATAAACCAACGAGAAAGCAATTTGAAATTAACCATATTGATTTCTGGTATAGATGACCTAATCAATCAAACCGATAGTTTTACACGATTGGCGCAAAGCAACTCAAAGCAGCGGAGCAAGCGACTCGAAGGCATAGAATCATACGCTATGCTTTATAAAGTGTTAAATTTTGCAATAACGGAGTATAATTTAATCACAGGCCACCAAAAAAAGACGCGTAACATAGAATTTATTTATTTATTTATTTATTTATTTAAAGAAATCTATTTTGTAATATACATGTATGATTTCAGATTATTTACAGTTATAGTTAAAATTATATTAAAACAACAAAAAACTTTAAAACAGAATAAAAAAAAAAAAAAATATAAACCAAATTTTGGTTTAAACAATTAAAAATTTAGAAAAAAGTCTTTAAGGATATTTTTAAAGTTGTCCTTTGATAAGTTGAAGTCAAATAGGTCGTCGATTAAGTTGAAAGATTTAGACATCCTATTAATTGGGTTGTTTTCTCCATAGTTGGTGGAATGGTGTTCAAGTGCTAAAAATGTATGGTTTCTAAATGTTCTGCATGGCACGTGAATTGATATGTTTTCCAAGATGTAAGCTGAATCTACGTGACCAAGCAAAACGTTACCAATAAAAGCTGCTCCCAAGAGAAGTCGTCTATTTTCAAGCGTGCATATTTTGTAATCTGTGCATCTTGTTGTGTATGGAGGTAAGCGAGCCACATTTTCATGGAATGGTAAGTTGTGGTCGTAATCCCAGTCACTTTTCTTTAACAAAAAAATCAGGAACTTCTTTTGAATGCTTTCAATTCTTTTTATGTGTACAGCATAGTATGGATTCCAGACCGTTACAGCGTATTCCAGTTGAGATCGAACATAAGCGAAATAGAGTGAACATAAGGTTTGGATATCCTTAAATTCACCTGTCCATCTTTTAACAAATCCGAACATGGCATTCGCTTTCGCAATACAATTTTCAATATGCCTATTGAAACTGGCGTTTTCGACAAATGTAACACCTAAGTCTATAACATGTATGTGAAGATAGCCCAAATTCCATCCCCGATAAATGCGATGGCAACACTAGTTGTTGCTATCATGACATTTTTTTACTCTCAGCCCAAAAAATCTCCACATATCATGACATTTTTGACTATCAGCCCCGAAAAGTTCGACATTTTTACTCTCAGCCCAGAAAATATTTACTGCCATGACATCGAAAACTATCACGCACAAACTTTTTCGGGGCTGAGAGTAAAAATGTTGTTTTTTCATGCATATTATCATCAGGAAAATTTTCGGGGCTAAGACAAAAAAATTATATTAATTATTTACCAATCCCCGATTATATTTTTAAGAAATTGTACGTAATTTATTTTTTGATCGAACTAATAGCTTTAGTCTGGTGATTCAAAATAATTTTGAGATTATGTTAGAATTTTTCTATGGAACAAATAGCTGCAATATAGTCCATCAAAAACACCAGATATTAAATGGACGGACTAGGATGTTACATCGGGTGAAAGAAGAACATTTAACGTATTTGAAATAATTTTTTGAGAATTGTTGTATGTTTAGTATTCGAGATATAGTCCATTGAATTCAGAAAGTATTCGTTGGCCGGACTAGTGGGTTACATCCGGTGAAAGAGGAACATTTAACGTATTTAAAATATTTTTTTGAGAATTTTTGTATGTTTAGTATTCGAGATATAGTCCATTGAATTCAAAAAGTATTCGTGGGCCGGACTAGTGGGTTACATTCGGTGAAAGAGGAACATATCACGTATTTAAAATAATTTTTTGAGAATTTTTGTATGTTTAGTATTCGAGATATAGTCCATTGAATTCAGAAGGTATTCGTTGGCCGGACTAGTGGGTTACATTGGGTGATACAGGAACATTTAACGTGTTTGAAATAATTATTTCAGAATTTTTGTATGTTTAGTATTCGAGATATAGTCCATTGAACTCAGAAATTATTCGTTGGCCGGACTAGCGGGTTATATCGGGTGATAGAGGAACATTTAACGTGTTTGAAATAATTTTTTGAGAATTGTTGTATGTTTAGTATTCGAGATATAGTCCATTGAATTCAAAAAGTATTCGTGGGCCGGACTAGTGGGTTACATTCGGTGAAAGAGGAACATATCACGTATTTAAAATAATTTTTTGAGAATTTTTGTATGTTTAGTATTCGAGATATAGTCCATTGAATTCAGAAGGTATTCGTTGGCCGGACTAGTGGGTTACATTGGGTGATACAGGAACATTTAACGTGTTTGAAATAATTATTTCAGAATTTTTGTATGTTTAGTATTCGAGATATAGTCCATTGAACTCAGAAATTATTCGTTGGCCGGACTAGCGGGTTATATCGGGTGATAGAGGAACATTTAACGTGTTTGAAATAATTTTTTCAGAATTTTTATATGTTTAGTATTCGAGATATAGTCCATTGAACTCAGAAATTATTCGTTGGCCGGACTAGTGGGTTACATTGGGTGATACAGGAACATTTAACGTGTTTGAAATAATTTTTTCAGAATTTTTGTATGTTTAGTATTCGAGATATAGTCCATTGAACTCAGAAATTATTCGTTGGCCGGACTAGCGGGTTACATCGGGTGATAGAGGAACATTTAACGTGTTTGAAATTATTTTTTCAGAATTTTTATATGTTTAGTATTCGAGATATAGTCCATTGAACTCAGAAATTATTCGTTGGCCGGACTAGTGGGTTACATTGGGTGATACAGGAACATTTAACGTGTTTGAAATAATTTTTTCAGAATTTTTGTATGTTTGGTATTCGAGATATAGTCCATTGAACTCAGAAATTATTCGTTGGCCGGACTAGTGGGTTACATTGGGTGATACAGGAACATTTAACGTGTTTGAAATAATTTTTTGAGAATTTTTGTATGTTAAGTATTCGAGATATAGTCCATTGAACTCAGAAATTATTCGTTGGCCGGACTAGTGGGTTACATTGGGTGATACAGGAACATTTAACGTGTTTGAAATAATTTTTTCAGAATTTTTATATGTTTAGTATTCGAGATATAGTCCATTGAACTCAGAAATTATTCGTTGGCCGGACTAGTGGGTTACATTGGGTGATACAGGAACATTTAACGTGTTTGAAATAATTTTTTCAGAATTTTTGTATGTTTGGTATTCGAGATATAGTCCATTGAACTCAGAAATTATTCGTTGGCCGGACTAGTGGGTTACATTGGGTGATACAGGAACATTTAACGTGTTTGAAATAATTTTTTGAGAATTTTTGTATGTTAAGTATTCGAGATATAGTCCATTGAACTCAAAAATTATTCGTTGGCCGGACTAGCGGGTTACATCGGGTGATAGAGGAACATTTAACGTGTTTGAAATAATTTTTTCAGAATTTTTATATGTTTAGTATTCGAGATATAGTCCATTGAACTCAGAAATTATTCGTTGGCCGGACTAGTGGGTTACATTGGGTGATACAGGAACATTTAACGTGTTTGAAATAATTTTTTCAGAATTTTTGTATGTTTGGTATTCGAGATATAGTCCATTGAACTCAGAAATTATTCGTTGGCCGGACTAGTGGGTTACATTGGGTGATACAGGAACATTTAACGTGTTTGAAATAATTTTTTCAGAATTTTTGTATGTTTGGTATTCGAGATATAGTCCATTGAACTCAGAAATTATTCGTTGGCCGGACTAGTGGGTTACATTCCCAACTAACATTTTGCCTTATAAAATGTCTTTTAAGAATATTTTTCACTTAAAAGAGCCCTAGAATAACATTCTCCAAGAATGTTTAAAACTGAATACTTATTAGCTTCTTGTCAAAGAAATGTCGATTTATAAACTATATTATATTCTTACATGTCATTTTTACACCTTGCCAGATTCTGTTGTAAAGCTGTTTCTTACACCTCACTCAGTATACTCTTATTGTTTTTAGTGGAAATTTTTCTTAGCCAAGACATATTTAGTCTTACAGTGCTCTTAATTTCTTTCTTTATAAGTGTTCTGTAGGATTTCTATTGAACAAGAGTTTTATAAGATTAAAACATAAACAAATCTTTATGGGGAACGCTATAAGATTTATTGTTTAAATTCTTTAACAAGAGCCTTTAAAGTGTGTTTCTTTTAGAAAATATGACATTTGTTTGAGTACCGCAGAAAACAAAACTTAATGATCGACTTAACTCTAAAACTAATTAATGTTATAAATCGATTGTTAGATATACATTTTATTCAGTTTTTTTATTTCAATAATATAGTAAATATGTCTCTAAATATAAGCCAGTGGCAAAATATTCTCCTAATAGTCTTGGATAAGTTCTCTTAAGAAAAACTCATACCTCTCCCTTATTACATATTTACTTTATTCTTACATAGAATAAAGATAAAAATATTCTTTAAATACTCTTAGATGTTTTCTATAAGAAAAACTCATACTTTTCCCTTATTACATACTTACTATATTCTTACATAAGAAAATAATTAAAAATATTATTTTAGGTGACATTTCTGTCAGTGGCGAGCTCAGGGTAAACGCATTTAATTATTTGGTGATAAAGTATACAAATACACAGTATTGCAACAGTATAACCGAGTTGTTGTATCAGGTGAATCTGGCCAAGTCCAGGACATGGTGTAGAATTTTTTACATATTTTGCTGGTTAATTTATATTTATTTCTTCAATTTTACCGAAGTATATAAACTCAAGCCGACCCTGGAAACTAATTTAAACGTTTTCTTATAAGACACTTATAAGATATTTCACGTAGAATGTCATTTCGTGCATATTGGTTTAGGAATTTCCATTATGGAAAAAGCATCCATTTTATAATTTTTTAGAAATTTTTTTTTCAAATGGAATATTTTTCTATTGTTTGGCAATTTTAGGAACTTAGCAAGTGCTTTTATAGAGTTTCCTCTCATAACAAGTACTATGTACTATTTTAATTAGTCCATTTTATGATATTTGTTTTTTTTTATAATTTTTATTTTTTAAATAATAATAATTCTTTATTTTATTATTCGAATTTTTAAGAGCGCAAAAAAATTAGATCTGGTAGCTATTATTTTTAATTGAAAAATTTGAATTCGCAGCTAAATTCTATGCTAATTTCAATGTAAATTTTAATTATATAAAAAGCAATTAATTTTTCAAGCATTATCTGTTTTAATTTAATTTATCTGTTGTAATTGTCAATGATAATAACAAGTTTGTTATAAAACTGAATTAAGAATTATTAAAGTTGTATAATCCTATAACATAATTTCCAAAGATTATAACAATATAGGAATACAACGTCAGTCTTAAAACGCTCATACATAAGAATTTATATATTCTGATAACAAACTCACGAAAGACTACTCTCTGACTATTATTATAACTTATATCATTCTTTCACAAGAAAGATAAGGCTTATATGATACTTATATACACCTTATATGTCACTTATTTTAACCTTATATGCCCAAAAAGTTCGCCAGAAGACTCTTAAAAGTTTAATATAAGATGCATTTTAACTCTTATATGACGCTCATAAATTTCAAAATTGTTAGTTGGGTTGGGTGATACAGGAACATTTAACGTGTTTGAAATAATTTTTTGAGAATTTTTGTATGTTAAGTATTCGAGATATAGTCCATTGAACTCAAAAATTATTCGTTGGCCGGACTAGCGGGTTACATCGGGTGATAGAGGAACATTTAACGTGTTTGAAATAATTTTTTCAGAATTTTTATATGTTTAGTATTCGAGATATAGTCCATTGAACTCAGAAATTATTCGTTGGCCGGACTAGCGGGTTACATTGGGTGATACAGGAACATTTAACGTGTTTGAAATATTTTTTTGAGAATTTTTGTATGTTTGGTATTCGAGATATAGTCCATTGAACTCAGAAATTATTCGTTGGCCGGACTAGTGGGTTACATTGGGTGATACAGGAACATTTAACGTGTTTGAAATAATTTTTTCAGAATTTTTGTATGTTTGGTATTCGAGATATAGTCCATTGAACTCACAAATTATTCGTTGGCCGGACTAGTGGGTTACATTGGGTGATACAGGAACATTTAACGTGTTTGAAATAATTTTTTGAGAATTTTTGTATGTTTAGTATTCGAGATATAGTCCATTGAACTCAGAAATTATTCGTTGGCCGGACTAGTGGGTTACATTGGGTGATACAGGAACATTTAACGTGTTTGAAATAATTTTTTCAGAATTTTTGTATGTTTGGTATTCGAGATATAGTCCATTGAACTCAGAAATTATTCGTTGGCCGGACTAGCGGGTTACATTGAGTGATACAGGAACATTTAACGTGTTTGAAATAATTTTTTGAGAATTTTTGTATGTTTAGTATTCGAGATATAGTCCATTGAACTCAGAAATTATTCGTTGGCCGGACTAGTGGGTTACATTGGGTGATACAGGAACATTTAACGTGTTTGAAATAATTTTTTGAGAATTTTTGTATGTTTGGTATTCGAGATATAGTCCATTGAACTCAGAAATTATTCGTTGGCCGGACTAGCGGGTTACATCGGGTGATAGAGGAACATTTAACGTGTTTGAAATAATTTTTTCAGAATTTTTATATGTTTAGTATTCGAGATATAGTCCATTGAACTCAGAAATTATTCGTTGGCCGGACTAGTGGGTTACATTGGGTGATACAGGAACATTTAACGTGTTTGAAATAATTTTTTGAGAATTTTTGTATGTTTGGTATATTCGAGATATAGTCCATTGAACTCAGAAATTATTCGTTGGCCGGACTAGTGGGTTACATTGGGTGATACAGGAACATTTAACGTGTTTGAAATAATTTTTTCAGAATTTTTGTATGTTTAGTATTCGAGATATAGTCTATTGAACTCAGAAATTATTCGTTGGCCGGACTAGCGGGTTACATCGGGTGATAGAGGAACATTTAACGTGTTTGAAATTATTTTTTCAGAATTTTTATATGTTTAGTATTCGAGATATAGTCCATTGAACTCAGAAATTATTCGTTGGCCGGACTAGTGGGTTACATTGGGTGATACAGGAACATTTAACGTGTTTGAAATAATTTTTTCAGAATTTTTGTATGTTTGGTATATTCGAGATATAGTCCATTGAACTCAGAAATTATTCGTTGGCCGGACTAGTGGGTTACATTGGGTGATACAGGAACATTTAACGTGTTTGAAATAATTTTTTCAGAATTTTTGTATGTTTAGTATTCGAGATATAGTCCATTGAACTCAGAAATTATTCGGTGGCCGGACTAGCGGGTTACATCGGGTGATAGAGGAACATTTAACGTGTTTGAAATAATTTTTTCAGAATTTTTATATGTTTAGTATTCGAGATATAGTCCATTGAACTCAGAAATTATTCGTTGGCCGGACTAGTGGGTTACATTGGGTGATACAGGAACATTTAACGTGTTTGAAATAATTTTTTCAGAATTTTTGTATGTTTGGTATTCGAGATATAGTCCATTGAACTCAGAAATTATTCGTTGGCCGGACTAGTGGGTTACATTGGGTGATACAGGAACATTTAACGTGTTTGAAATAATTTTTTCAGAATTTTTGTATGTTTAGTATTCGAGATATAGTCCATTGAACTCAGAAATTATTCGTTGGCCGGACTAGCGGGTTACATCGGGTGATAGAGGAACATTTAACGTGTTTGAAATAATTTTTTCAGAATTTTTGTATGTTTAGTATTCGAGATATAGTCCATTGAACTCAGAAATTATTCGTTGGCCGGACTAGTGGGTTACATTGGGTGATACAGGAACATTTAACGTGTTTGAAATAATTTTTTGAGAATTTTTGTATGTTAAGTATTCGAGATATAGTCCATTGAACTCAGAAATTATTCGTTGGCCGGACTAGCGGGTTACATCGGGTGATAGAGGAACATTTAACGTGTTTGAAATTATTTTTTCAGAATTTTTATATGTTTAGTATTCGAGATATAGTCCATTGAACTCAGAAATTATTCGTTGGCCGGACTAGTGGGTTACACCTGGTAAAAGAGGAACATTTAACGTATTTAAAATATTTTTTTGAGAATTTTTGTATGTTTGGTATTCGAGATATAGTCCATTGAACTCAGAAATTATTCGTTGGCCGGACTAGTGGGTTACATTGGGTGATACAGGAACATTTAACGTGTTTGAAATAATTTTTTCAGAATTTTTGTATGTTTGGTATTCGAGATATAGTCCATTGAACTCAGAAATTATTCGTTGGCCGGACTAGTGGGTTACATCCGGTGAAAGAGGAACATTTAACGTATTTAAAATATTTTTTTGAGAATTTTTGTATGTTTAGTATTCGAGATATAGTCCATTGAATTCAAAAAGTATTCGTGGGCCGGACTAGTGGGTTACATTCGGTGAAAGAGGAACATATCACGTATTTAAAATAATTTTTTGAGAATTTTTGTATGTTTAGTATTCGAGATATAGTCCATTGAACTCAGAAATTATTCGTTGGCCGGACTAGTGGGTTACATTGGGTGATACAGGAACATTTAACGTGTTTGAAATAATTTTTTGAGAATTTTTGTATGTTAAGTATTCGAGATATAGTCCATTGAACTCAGAAATTATTCGTTGGCCGGACTAGCGGGTTACATCGGGTGATAGAGGAACATTTAACGTGTTTGAAATTATTTTTTCAGAATTTTTATATGTTTAGTATTCGAGATATAGTCCATTGAACTCAGAAATTATTCGTTGGCCGGACTAGTGGGTTACACCTGGTAAAAGAGGAACATTTAACGTGTTTGAAATATTTTTTTGAGAATTTTTGTATGTTTGGTATTCGAGATATAGTCCATTGAACTCAGAAATTATTCGTTGGCCGGACTAGTGGGTTACATTGGGTGATACAGGAACATTTAACGTGTTTGAAATAATTTTTTGAGAATTTTTGTATGTTAAGTATTCGAGATATAGTCCATTGAACTCACAAATTATTCGTTGGCCGGACTAGCGGGTTACATCGGGTGATACAGGAACATTTAACGTGTTTGAAATAATTTTTTCAGAATTTTTATATGTTTAGTATTCGAGATATAGTCCATTGAACTCAGAAATTATTCGTTGGCCGGACTAGTGGGTTACATTGGGTGATACAGGAACATTTAACGTGTTTGAAATAATTTTTTCAGAATTTTTGTATGTTTGGTATTCGAGATATAGTCCATTGAACTCAGAAATTATTCGTTGGCCGGACTAGTGGGTTACATCCGGTGAAAGAGGAACATTTAACGTATTTAAAATATTTTTTTGAGAATTTTTGTATGTTTAGTATTCGAGATATAGTCCATTGAATTCAAAAAGTATTCGTGGGCCGGACTAGTGGGTTACATTCGGTGAAAGAGGAACATATCACGTATTTAAAATAATTTTTTGAGAATTTTTGTATGTTTAGTATTCGAGATATAGTCCATTGAACTCAGAAATTATTCGTTGGCCGGACTAGTGGGTTACATTGGGTGATACAGGAACATTTAACGTGTTTGAAATAATTTTTTGAGAATTTTTGTATGTTAAGTATTCGAGATATAGTCCATTGAACTCAGAAATTATTCGTTGGCCGGACTAGTGGGTTACACCTGGTAAAAGAGGAACATTTAACGTGTTTGAAATATTTTTTTGAGAATTTTTGTATGTTTGGTATTCGAGATATAGTCCATTGAACTCAGAAATTATTCGTTGGCCGGACTAGTGGGTTACATTGGGTGATACAGGAACATTTAACGTGTTTGAAATAATTTTTTGAGAATTTTTGTATGTTAAGTATTCGAGATATAGTCCATTGAACTCACAAATTATTCGTTGGCCGGACTAGCGGGTTACATCGGGTGATACAGGAACATTTAACGTGTTTGAAATAATTTTTTCAGAATTTTTATATGTTTAGTATTCGAGATATAGTCCATTGAACTCAGAAATTATTCGTTGGCCGGACTAGTGGGTTACATTGGGTGATACAGGAACATTTAACGTGTTTGAAAGAATTTTTTCAGAATTTTTGTATGTTTGGTATTCGAGATATAGTCCATTGAACTCAGAAATTATTCGTTGGCCGGACTAGTGGGTTACATTGGGTGATACAGGAACATTTAACGTGTTTGAAATAATTTTTTCAGAATTTTTGTATGTTTAGTATTCGAGATATAGTCCATTGAACTCAGAAATTATTCGTTGGCCGGACTAGCGGGTTACATCGGGTGATAGAGGAACATTTAACGTGTTTGAAATAATTTTTTCAGAATTTTTATATGTTTAGTATTCGAGATATAGTCCATTGAACTCAGAAATTATTCGTTGGCCGGACTAGTGGGTTACATTGGGTGATACAGGAACATTTAACGTGTTTGAAATAATTTTTTCAGAATTTTTGTATGTTTGGTATTCGAGATATAGTCCATTGAACTCAGAAATTATTCGTTGGCCGGACTAGTGGGTTACATTGGGTGATACAGGAACATTTAACGTGTTTGAAATAATTTTTTCAGAATTTTTGTATGTTAAGTATTCGAGATATAGTCCATTGAGAATTAGAGAATATTTCTTCAAACTCAGCAAATACTCGTTGGTGGGACTAAGGGCTTATGTCTGGTGACGATGGAAGTTTTATAGTAATTTCAGAGATTTTTTCAGAATTTGCCTTTGCGACTTATTTGAGATATAGTCCTTCAAAGTCAGGAGCTATTCGTTGGTCGGGCTAGAATTTTTCTATGAGGTGGAGTTGAGATATAGTTTTTCAATTTAGGATCTCTTTGTTTGTCTGGCTTGTTGCGAAGGAATAGAAGAAAGTTAATGGAAAAACGACTTGAATGGAAGAAAAAAATAATAATCTTAATTGGTTGCATAATTAATATTTCGAGCATTTTTTAACATTCTAGTTAGTTTTGGTTGTAAGGTGGTGTTTATGATATGATAGTTTTTTGTAAGATTCACTTATTGTTTCGAATAATGTTTACTTCAATGAGAGGCCAGCTATGAAAATAATGCAATTTTATTTAGGAGACATTTCGTCTTAATTACACATAGTGTAACAAAGGAAATGAGGAGTTACACATTTTGAGGAATTTCTGATTTTAACCACATTTTCTTTAAGGTCATCAAATTCTTACCAGTAATCATTTTTTTTACAATAGGCAGTGTAGTGATTTGGTTGATAACTGATTATGGAATTAATTTTTAATACCTTGTTTTCAATTTTTATTGTTTGTGGAATATGCTGCAAGGCTATGGGTTTTTGTGTTTGGCTGTTAAGATACTCAGTATTAATTATTGCGTATTGACTTAATTGGGTATTTGGCGATAATAAATTTAAACCGCAACATCTTTTTTGAGGAATCGCTGAAAAACTTTTTTCTAGATTTTGAATGCCAATTTTTTCCAGTTTTACAATATCTATGGAAATGTAAGGTCTATTTTCCACAGTCGACTTCCTGCAAATGTCGCAGAAAAATTCCGCGATGCAAGAAGGGTTCTTTTTAAAAAAGAAATCTGTTATTTGGGTAACATTACATTCGCAATTACTTTCTAAACCAAAATCGTAATTTAGATTTTTTTTAATAGAAAATAATGCATCGTAACGTAAATTTTCTGCAAGATTTGCATTGCCCTCGTACAATGCAGTTACGACCTTAGTAATAGGACATTCCGCTTCTTGAAATAAATCATTATGTGTTAATTTTATGTTGACAATACATTGAATAGTTGCATCAAAGGCGCAAGTATTTTTATAAAATGAGGTTTCTATTAAATTGCCATTACACAGCAAACGAGTGTTTCCTGGTGCTGTTGCAATATGGCTTTTTTGTTCTATTTTTTTTTTATTCTCAAAATGTTTAATTTGCAGTTTTGTGGCAAAATCGTTTTGTTCATCTTCGGATTTTTCGTTAAATTCCTTAATATTTGTGAAATTAAAATAATTATGTTTTTCTCTTTCGCGATTGCTTTTCTTCCTCCAAATTTCGGTCTTGTTTAATATGCTTAATACATTATCCTTTTTTTTGAGATTTAATGACAAATTTTTGACTGACCGTTTAGGAATTTCAGAATGAAATTTTTCAAAAATAATTTTATTTCTAATTCTAATTTCTTTTAAAAAGCGTAGACATTTGGTAGGTAATTTTCCTAAATGCGGAGCTCCCCGACAACGCCTTTTAATAATCGAAAAATAATTTTCAATATGGCTGTTGCTGAGTCTCCCTTCGTTGTAAATAATTTGTGACCAAAGTGGTACGTACGTCAAATATTTTTTAATAAATTTTTCTGCAAAGGAAGGGTTGTAAAAATTATTCACAGAATTTGTTGTGCTCGCATTTCTTTCGTTAATATTACATTCAGTGAATATTTTAGAAAAATCATGGAAAAAGGGGCTCTGCTCATAAATTGTTTTGCTGAATAAATCATTTTCTTCGTACACAATAAGATTCTTCTGATTATCATTAGATCCTTCTGTGTTAATAAAATCTGAATTAAATACTGATTTGAGAATATGACTAAGAGCAGCAATACTTTCAGGATTAGTGTATTTTGATTTTAATAATAGAACAAAGTGTTTGAAAATTAATTTCATATTGTTATAATCATTACATATAATAAATGAGGCCACTATTTCTTTAACATATTTAGATACCCTGGATGATTCTCTAAAATGTTCATTAATGTCATTTACCATGTTCTTTGTTAAATGCGAACAACAAAGGTGTATTTTCACAAATTTGCCTAAATCTGCGTCATTGTTGTTGCAAATATATTTGTGGCAAATTTTTAGATAATCAACGATTGTTAAATTATTATTAAAACTTTCTAAAACGGCATTTATTTCTGCGAAACTAAAATCTGTAACAACAGTTTCAAAAATAGGCCATTTATTGGTTTGATTTACAAAATAATTTTTAAGTGCTCTAAGCCAAGTTCCGATTGTTAAGGCAGTATGACTCGCACTAACAAGGTCACTTATTGAAAATGGATCACTTGGATCGTGTTCATTTTGTTTCACTGGAATAATAAGGGCATAATATAACACCATCGACGTTTCAGGGTTTGGTGGCCGCACGAGTCCCCCAGTTGCATCCATATACACAACCAATTGCTTCGGCTTATTTTTATTAATAATTAATTTGACCATTTCTACTTGCATTTTACTAAAAGAAATTACAAAGAAAGGCCATTTCGATAACTGCCGTATATATTGTTCAGGAGAATTTTTAGTTTTTTTAATTTCGATGTACAAGTCTTCAATGTCATCGTTATGATTGTCCTGGTCCATGAGCGCTTCCGATTTTATTTTTCGCAAAACATCTACGGTGGTACATTTTACTATTGATTTTGTTGTCTTGACAAAATCTTTATCTTCACATAAAAATAATTTTTCCGAGAATTGTTCCACCGATGCTTCACTAAGAGAATCTTTCAATTGTTTTCTGAGAAACCTATTCATTACTCGAGCTTTTACGTGTGGGTGAAACACTGTATTATTCGAAACGCTTACTTTGAAGTGGTTAACGGCTTGATCTTTATTGTTTAGTTTGAATTTTCGGCATTCGCTGCCACTTTTAATGACTCTATGGCCGCAGTAAGCACGAATATAAATAGATTTTTTATTTATTCGACTGTCTTTAATATATACCAGACAACCAGTCATTTTGGTTAGTAATTCTGAAAAAACTGATGAATATTTAAATCTGTTGAATTCTAAATTTTTAGAATTATAGATTTCATTCCAAATACGTATAGGTATGATTAAAATGTTGTTCATATCTATATATTCTTCAACAGTTTCTTCTTTACATGGTGGAACCTGTACTTCATTTGACTTAACCCCAAAACTCTTTGTTTCCATAAATTGTTTACCCGTTAGGTCTTCTTCAAAATACTCCATTTCTTCATATTCTAGACTATCCATATTGGAATCGACTATAACATCAATTGGTATATTTGGAACAACAGCCTCAAATATAGAAACGTTTGGAAGATCGACAACATTATTGATGTTTTGGAAATGTTCATAATCGTTTTTTTTAGTTGGTATTCCAATAAATGTTTCAGAAACATTTTTGGTAGCTTGGTTTCTCTTTTCAAATTCAAATAAAAGATTTGAAACGAAGCGTTTATTCCGGTGTAAGAGATTTTTAATCTTTAAACGATTATTCTCATTGCATGTCATTGAAATATTTTTACAAACAAGAGCGAGTAGTGGATCTTTGACAGAATTGCATGTTAATATTATTTTATCATAACTTTCCACATTATTTAATATAGTTGTTGTGATAATGTCTAAATTTTCATTTGTAAATTTAAAAGGTTTGAAAGGCATGGCGTCAAATAATATTGTAGAATTACTGAAAAAAATATATTGCAACAATACAAAAATCGAGATAAGGAATCAATTATTCTGAACAAAAACTAATTTCAAAATTTATGATCTAAAATAAAATAATCATGTATATACTACAAATCTAAAATCGCTCAATTATCAAACTCGATAATGAAAATGTCCGAAAGAGTGCCGAGGTCCAGAAAATCAAAAAGCCGTTCAAAACTATAGATTCGTTTAATTAGAATGTCCGAAAGAGTGCCGAGGTCCAAAAAATCAAAAAGCCGTTCAAAACTATAGAATCGTTTAATAGAAAAACGGAAAGAATGCAGGGGTCCAAAAAATCAAAAAGCCGGAATCATAAAAATTATAAATGAAATTCAAATTAATAATAATCAAAAATTTCCAAATCAAAGTAAAATATTCGAACAATTAATCAAATATTTTAACTAAAATCACCAATAAGAATTCGCTAAATATGTACTGAAAAAATTAAAATAATCACTTAATTACAATAATTAAGCAACGCAAAATAGTCAAAAAGTACTAAAACACAACCGATCGCAAAAATATTATACGAAAGAATGCTTCAATGATACAAAATGTTAAAAAATTTTGGTTTAATTCTCTTAATTTTTCAAATTTTTTTTTTTTGTCAAATGATGTCACAAAAAAAAATATGCCCGATATGCTAAACTCATTTTATAACGGTGCTTCTCTTTTCAGTAATAATTTACAATATATTTTTCCCAATTCTATTGCAAACGTGTGCATCTACCCACATGAACTATCCCTTTTCCTGCCGGCCCACACAATTGCGCGGGTAAGGCAATAGAATCATGTCAAAAATTTAATTCAGTATGTGTTTCGAACCAACTTACACATTTGTGAATTCCTTTCTAATTTCTTTTCGTCTGAAAAAAACACTATAACTATACACACAATTGTTTTGGTTGTACTTCAAATCAAGCGAAATTTTTTATCAAAAACGCCATTACATAAAATGGTTTATTCTCACACATTTGTGTGTTCTGGACTTTAATTGGGACATATTTTTTTTGGTAGGAAAAAGGCTATTGATTGAGAGACAGTAAGGGAAGTGGTAAAAACTTATACACGTGTATGTGTATATACAACTGATTCTCTCATTTAATTGTGCACATGGAATAAAGTAAAATATGTAATTTGAATGTATACTTTGTTTTTCCACTTCTCTTGCCTCTCAATCAATAGTTCAAGTGTGTAGGTGATGAACGTTGTAATAGAATTGGGAAAAGTATCGAGCAAATAGTTACTGGAAAGAGAAGCACCGTTGTAAAATCCAACATCGAACATATTTTTTTTTTGTGGGAGACAATTTGAACATAATATTAAGAGAATTAAATAAACCATAATTTTTTAACATTTTGTATTATTGAAGCATTCTGTTGTATAATATTTTTGCGATCGGTTGTGTTTTAGTACTTTTTGACTATTTTGCGTTGCTTAATTATTGTAATTAAGTGATTATTTTAATTTTTTCAGTACATATTTAGCGAATTCTTATTGGTGATTTTAGTTAAAATATTTGATTAATTGTTGGAATATTTTACTTTGATTTGGAAATTTTTGATTATTATTAATTTGAATTTCATTTATAATTTTTGTGATTCCGGCTTTTTGATTTTTTGGACCCCTGCATTCTTTCGGTTTTTCTATTAAACGATTCTATAGTTTTGAACGGCTTTTTGATTTTTTGGACCCCTGCATTCTTTCGGTTTTTCTATTAAACGATTCTATAATTTTGAACGGCTTTTTGATTTTTTGGACCTCGGCATTCTTTCGGACATTTTAATTAACGAATTTGATAATTGAATTAAGTGATTTTTTTAAATTTTTTTAGTGAATATTTAGCGTATTCTTATTGGTGATTTTAATTAAAATATTTGATTAATTGTTCGAATATTTTACTTTGATTTGGAAATTTTTGATTATTATTAATTTGAATTTCATTTATAATTTTTATCATTCCGGCTTTTTGATTTTTTGGACCCCTGCATTCTTTCGGTTTTTCTATTAAACGATTCTATAGTTTTGAACGGCTTTTTGATTTTTTGGACCTCGGCACTCTTTCGGACATTCTAATTAAACGATTCTTTAGTTTTGAACGGTTTTTTTGATTTTTTGGACCTCGGCACTCTTTCGGACATTCTAATTAACGAATTTGATAATTGAATTAAGTGATTTTTTTAAATTTTTTTAGTGAATATTTAGCGTATTCTTATTGGTGATTTTAGTTAAAATATTTGATTAATTGTTCGAATATTTTACTTTGATTTGGAAATTTTTGATTATTAATTTGAATTTCATTTATAATTTTTATGATTCCGGCTTTTTGATTTTTTGAACCCCTGCATTCTTTCGGTTTTTCTATTAAACGATTCTATAGTTTTGAACGGCTTTTTGATTTTTTGGACCTCGGCACTCTTTCGGACATTCTAATTATACGATTCTTTAGTTTTGAACAGTTTTTTTGATTTTTTGGACCTCGGCACTTTTTCGGACATTCTAATTAACGAGTTTGATAATTGAATTAAGTGATTTTTTAAATTTTTTTAGTGAATATTTAGCGTATTCTTATTGGTGATTTTAGTTAAAATATTTGATTAATTGTTCGAATATTTTACTTTGATTTGGAAATTTTTGATTATTAATTTGAATTTCATTTATAATTTTTATGGTTCCGGCTTTTTGATTTTTTGGACCCCTGCATTCTTTCGGTTTTTCTATTAAACGATTCTATAGTTTTGAACGGCTTTTTGATTTTTTGGACCTCGGCACTCTTTCGGACATTCTAATTATACGATTCTTTAGTTTTGAACGGTTTTTTTGATTTTTTGGACCTCGGCACTTTTTCGGACATTCTAATTAACGAGTTTGATAATTCAATTAAGTGATTTTTTTAAATTTTTTTAGTGAATATTTAGCGTATTCTTATTGGTGATTTTAGTTAAAATATTTGATTAATTGTTCGAATATTTTACTTTGATTTGGAAATTTTTGATTATTATTAATTTGAATTTCATTTATAATTTTTATGATTCCGGCTTTTTGATTTTTTGGACCCCTGCATTCTTTCCGTTTTTCTATTAAACGATTCTATAGTTTTGAACGGCTTTTTGATTTTTTGGACCTCGGCACTCTTTCGGACATTCTAATTAAACGAATCTATAGTTTTGAACGGCTTTTTGATTTTCTGGACCTCGGCACTCTTTCGGACATTTTCATTATCGAGTTTGATAATTGAGCGATTTTAGATTTGTAGTATATACATGATTATTTTATTTTAGATCATAAATTTTGAAATTAGTTTTTGTTCAGAATAATTGATTCCTTATCTCGATTTTTGTATTGTTGCAATATATTTTTTTCAGTAATTCTACAATATTATTTGACGCCATGCCTTTCAAACCTTTTAAATTTACAAATGAAAATTTAGACATTATCACAACAACTATATTAAATAATGTGGAAAGTTATGATAAAATAATATTAACATGCAATTCTGTCAAAGATCCACTACTCGCTCTTGTTTGTAAAAATATTTCAATGACATGCAATGAGAATAATCGTTTAAAGATTAAAAATCTCTTACACCGGAATAAACGCTTCGTTTCAAATCTTTTATTTGAATTTGAAAAGAGAAACCAAGCTACCAAAAATGTTTCTGAAACATTTATTGGAATACCAACTAAAAAAAACGATTATGAACATTTCCAAAACATCAATAATGTTGTCGATCTTCCAAACGTTTCTATATTTGAGGCTGTTGTTCCAAATATACCAATTGATGTTATAGTCGATTCCAATATGGATAGTCTAGAATATGAAGAAATGGAGTATTTTGAAGAAGACCTAACGGGTAAACAATTTATGGAAACAAAGAGTTTTGGGGTTAAGTCAAATGAAGTACAGGTTCCACCATGTAAAGAAGAAACTGTTGAAAAATATATAGATATCAACAACATTTTAATCATACCTATACATATTTGGAATGAAATCTATAATTCTAAAAATTTAGAATTCAACAGATTTAAATATTCATCAGTTTTTTCAGAATTACTAACCAAAATGACTGGTTGTCTGGTATATATTAAAGACAGTCGAATAAATAAAAAATCTATTTATATTCGTGCTTACTGCGGCCATAGAGTCATTAAAAGTGGCAGCGAATGCCGAAAATTCAAACTAAACAATAAAGATCAAGCCGTTAACCACTTCAAAGTAAGCGTTTCGAATAATACAGTGTTTCACCCACACGTAAAAGCTCGAGTAATGAATAGGTTTCTCAGAAAACAATTGAAAGATTCTCTTAGTGAAGCATCGGTGGAACAATTCTCGGAAAAATTATTTTTATGTGAAGATAAAGATTTTGTCAAGACAACAAAATCAATAGTAAAATGTACCACCGTAGATGTTTTGCGAAAAATAAAATCGGAAGCGCTCATGGACCAGGACAATCATAACGATGACATTGAAGACTTGTACATCGAAATTAAAAAAACTAAAAATTCTCCTGAACAATATATACGGCAGTTATCGAAATGGCCTTTCTTTGTAATTTCTTTTAGTAAAATGCAAGTAGAAATGGTCAAATTAATTATTAATAAAAATAAGCCGAAGCAATTGGTTGTGTATATGGATGCAACTGGGGGACTCGTGCGGCCACCAAACCCTGAAACGTCGATGGTGTTATATTATGCCCTTATTATTCCAGTGAAACAAAATGAACACGATCCAAGTGATCCATTTTCAATAAGTGACCTTGTTAGTGCGAGTCATACTGCCTTAACAATCGGAACTTGGCTTAGAGCACTTAAAAATTATTTTGTAAATCAAACCAATAAATGGCCTATTTTTGAAACTGTTGTTACAGATTTTAGTTTCGCAGAAATAAATGCCGTTTTAGAAAGTTTTAATAATAATTTAACAATCGTTGATTATCTAAAAATTTGCCACAAATATATTTGCAACAACAATGACGCAGATTTAGGCAAATTTGTGAAAATACACCTTTGTTGTTCGCATTTAACAAAGAACATGGTAAATGACATTAATGAACATTTTAGAGAATCATCCAGGGTATCTAAATATGTTAAAGAAATAGTGGCCTCATTTATTATATGTAATGATTATAACAATATGAAATTAATTTTCAAACACTTTGTTCTATTATTAAAATCAAAATACACTAATCCTGAAAGTATTGCTGCTCTTAGTCATATTCTCAAATCAGTATTTAATTCAGATTTTATTAACACAGAAGGATCTAATGATAATCAGAAGAATCTTATTGTGTACGAAGAAAATGATTTATTCAGCAAAACAATTTATGAGCAGAGCCCCTTTTTCCATGATTTTTCTAAAATATTCACTGAATGTAATATTAACGAAAGAAATGCGAGCACAACAAATTCTGTGAATAATTTTTACAACCCTTCCTTTGCAGAAAAATTTATTAAAAAATATTTGACGTACGTACCACTTTGGTCACAAATTATTTACAACGAAGGGAGACTCAGCAACAGCCATATTGAAAATTATTTTTCGATTATTAAAAGGCGTTGTCGGGGAGCTCCGCATTTAGGAAAATTACCTACCAAATGTCTACGCTTTTTAAAAGAAATTAGAATTAGAAATAAAATTATTTTTGAAAAATTTCATTCTGAAATTCCTAAACGGTCAGTCAAAAATTTGTCATTAAATCTCAAAAAAAAGGATAATGTATTAAGCATATTAAACAAGACCGAAATTTGGAGGAAGAAAAGCAATCGCGAAAGAGAAAAACATAATTATTTTAATTTCACAAATATTAAGGAATTTAACGAAAAATCCGAAGATGAACAAAACGATTTTGCCACAAAACTGCAAATTAAACATTTTGAGAATAAAAAAAAAATAGAACAAAAAAGCCATATTGCAACAGCACCAGGAAACACTCGTTTGCTGTGTAATGGCAATTTAATAGAAACCTCATTTTATAAAAATACTTGCGCCTTTGATGCAACTATTCAATGTATTGTCAACATAAAATTAACACATAATGATTTATTTCAAGAAGCGGAATGTCCTATTACTAAGGTCGTAACTGCATTGTACGAGGGCAATGCAAATCTTGCAGAAAATTTACGTTACGATGCATTATTTTCTATTAAAAAAAATCTAAATTACGATTTTGGTTTAGAAAGTAATTGCGAATGTAATGTTACCCAAATAACAGATTTCTTTTTTAAAAAGAACCCTTCTTGCATCGCGGAATTTTTCTGCGACATTTGCAGGAAGTCGACTGTGGAAAATAGACCTTACATTTCCATAGATATTGTAAAACTGGAAAAAATTGGCATTCAAAATCTAGAAAAAAGTTTTTCAGCGATTCCTCAAAAAAGATGTTGCGGTTTAAATTTATTATCGCCAAATACCCAATTAAGTCAATACGCAATAATTAATACTGAGTATCTTAACAGCCAAACACAAAAACCCATAGCCTTGCAGCATATTCCACAAACAATAAAAATTGAAAACAAGGTATTAAAAATTAATTCCATAATCAGTTATCAACCAAATCACTACACTGCCTATTGTAAAAAAAATGATTACTGGTAAGAATTTGATGACCTTAAAGAAAATGTGGTTAAAATCAGAAATTCCTCAAAATGTGTAACTCCTCATTTCCTTTGTTACACTATGTGTAATTAAGACGAAATGTCTCCTAAATAAAATTGCATTATTTTCATAGCTGGCCTCTCATTGAAGTAAACATTATTCGAAACAATAAGTGAATCTTACAAAAAACTATCATATCATAAACACCACCTTACAACCAAAACTAACTAGAATGTTAAAAAATGCTCGAAATATTAATTATGCAACCAATTAAGATTATTATTTTTTTCTTCCATTCAAGTCGTTTTTCCATTAACTTTCTTCTATTCCTTCGCAACAAGCCAGACAAACAAAGAGATCCTAAATTGAAAAACTATATCTCAACTCCACCTCATAGAAAAATTCTAGCCCGACCAACGAATAGCTCCTGACTTTGAAGGACTATATCTCAAATAAGTCGCAAAGGCAAATTCTGAAAAAATCTCTGAAATTACTATAAAACTTCCATCGTCACCAGACATAAGCCCTTAGTCCCACCAACGAGTATTTGCTGAGTTTGAAGAAATATTCTCTAATTCTCAATGGACTATATCTCGAATACTAAACATACAAAAATTCTCAAAAAATTATTTCAAACACGTTAAATGTTCCTGTATCACCCAATGTAACCCACTAGTCCGGCCAACGAATAATTTCTGAGTTCAATGGACTATATCTCGAATACTTAACATACAAAAATTCTGAAAAAATTATTTCAAACACGTTAAATGTTCCTGTATCACCCAATGTAACCCACTAGTCCGGCCAACGAATAATTTCTGAGTTCAATGGACTATATCTCGAATACCAAACATACAAAAATTCTGAAAAAATTATTTCAAACACGTTAAATGTTCCTGTATCACCCAATGTAACCCACTAGTCCGGCCAACGAATAATTTCTGAGTTCAATGGACTATATCTCGAATACTAAACATATAAAAATTCTGAAAAAATTATTTCAAACACGTTAAATGTTCCTCTATCACCCGATCTAACCCGCTAGTCCGGCCAACGAATAATTTCTGAGTTCAATGGACTATATCTCGAATACTTAACATACAAAAATTCTGAAAAAATTATTTCAAACACGTTAAATGTTCCTGTATCACCCAATGTAACCCACTAGTCCGGCCAACGAATAATTTCTGAGTTCAATGGACTATATCTCGAATACCAAACATACAAAAATTCTGAAAAAATTATTTCAAACACGTTAAATGTTCCTCTATCACCCGATGTAACCCGCTAGTCCGGCCAACGAATAATTTCTGAGTTCAATGGACTATATCTCGAATACTTAACATACAAAAATTCTCAAAAATTATTTCAAACACGTTAAATGTTCCTGTATCACCCAATGTAACCCACTAGTCCGGCCAACGAATAATTTCTGAGTTCAATGGACTATATCTCGAATACTAAACATATAAAAATTCTGAAAAAATTATTTCAAACACGTTAAATGTTCCTCTATCACCCGATCTAACCCGCTAGTCCGGCCAACGAATAATTTCTGAGTTCAATGGACTATATCTCGAATACTAAACATATAAAAATTCTGAAAAAATTATTTCAAACACGTTAAATGTTCCTCTATCACCCGATCTAACCCGCTAGTCCGGCCAACGAATAATTTCTGAGTTCAATGGACTATATCTCGAATACTTAACATACAAAAATTCTGAAAAAATTATTTCAAACACGTTAAATGTTCCTGTATCACCCAATGTAACCCACTAGTCCGGCCAACGAATAATTTCTGAGTTCAATGGACTATATCTCGAATACCAAACATACAAAAATTCTGAAAAAATTATTTCAAACACGTTAAATGTTCCTGTATCACCCAATGTAACCCACTAGTCCGGCCAACGAATAATTTCTGAGTTCAATGGACTATATCTCGAATACTTAACATACAAAAATTCTCAAAAATTATTTCAAACACGTTAAATGTTCCTGTATCACCCAATGTAACCCACTAGTCCGGCCAACGAATAATTTCTGAGTTCAATGGACTATATCTCGAATACTAAACATATAAAAATTCTGAAAAAATTATTTCAAACACGTTAAATGTTCCTCTATCACCCGATCTAACCCGCTAGTCCGGCCAACGAATAATTTCTGAGTTCAATGGACTATATCTCGAATACTTAACATACAAAAATTCTGAAAAAATTATTTCAAACACGTTAAATGTTCCTGTATCACCCAATGTAACCCACTAGTCCGGCCAACGAATAATTTCTGAGTTCAATGGACTATATCTCGAATACCAAACATACAAAAATTCTGAAAAAATTATTTCAAACACGTTAAATGTTCCTGTATCACCCAATGTAACCCACTAGTCCGGCCAACGAATAATTTCTGAGTTCAATGGACTATATCTCGAATACTTAACATACAAAAATTCTCAAAAATTATTTCAAACACGTTAAATGTTCCTGTATCACCCAATGTAACCCACTAGTCCGGCCAACGAATAATTTCTGAGTTCAATGGACTATATCTCGAATACTAAACATACAAAAATTCTGAAAAAATTATTTCAAACACGTTAAATGTTCCTCTATCACCCGATGTAACCCGCTAGTCCGGCCAACGAATAATTTCTGAGTTCAATGGACTATATCTCGAATACTTAACATACAAAAATTCTCAAAAATTATTTCAAACACGTTAAATGTTCCTGTATCACCCAATGTAACCCACTAGTCCGGCCAACGAATAATTTCTGAGTTCAATGGACTATATCTCGAATACTAAACATATAAAAATTCTGAAAAAATTATTTCAAACACGTTAAATGTTCCTCTATCACCCGATCTAACCCGCTAGTCCGGCCAACGAATAATTTCTGAGTTCAATGGACTATATCTCGAATACTAAACATATAAAAATTCTGAAAAAATTATTTCAAACACGTTAAATGTTCCTCTATCACCCGATCTAACCCGCTAGTCCGGCCAACGAATAATTTCTGAGTTCAATGGACTATATCTCGAATACTTAACATACAAAAATTCTGAAAAAATTATTTCAAACACGTTAAATGTTCCTGTATCACCCAATGTAACCCACTAGTCCGGCCAACGAATAATTTCTGAGTTCAATGGACTATATCTCGAATACCAAACATACAAAAATTCTGAAAAAATTATTTCAAACACGTTAAATGTTCCTGTATCACCCAATGTAACCCACTAGTCCGGCCAACGAATAATTTCTGAGTTCAATGGACTATATCTCGAATACTTAACATACAAAAATTCTCAAAAATTATTTCAAACACGTTAAATGTTCCTGTATCACCCAATGTAACCCACTAGTCCGGCCAACGAATAATTTCTGAGTTCAATGGACTATATCTCGAATACTAAACATACAAAAATTCTGAAAAAATTATTTCAAACACGTTAAATGTTCCTGTATCACCCAATGTAACCCACTAGTCCGGCCAACGAATAATTTCTGAGTTCAATGGACTATATCTCGAATACCAAACATACAAAAATTCTGAAAAAATTATTTCAAACACGTTAAATGTTCCTCTATCACCCGATGTAACCCGCTAGTCCGGCCAACGAATAATTTCTGAGTTCAATGGACTATATCTCGAATACTAAACATACAAAAATTCTGAAAAAATTATTTCAAACACGTTAAATGTTCCTGTATCACCCAATGTAACCCACTAGTCCGGCCAACGAATAATTTCTGAGTTCAATGGACTATATCTCGAATACCAAACATACAAAAATTCTGAAAAAATTATTTCAAACACGTTAAATGTTCCTGTATCACCCAATGTAACCCACTAGTCCGGCCAACGAATAATTTCTGAGTTCAATGGACTATATCTCGAATACTTAACATACAAAAATTCTCAAAAATTATTTCAAACACGTTAAATGTTCCTGTATCACCCAATGTAACCCACTAGTCCGGCCAACGAATAATTTCTGAGTTCAATGGACTATATCTCGAATACTAAACATACAAAAATTCTGAAAAAATTATTTCAAACACGTTAAATGTTCCTGTATCACCCAATGTAACCCACTAGTCCGGCCAACGAATAATTTCTGAGTTCAATGGACTATATCTCGAATACCAAACATACAAAAATTCTGAAAAAATTATTTCAAACACGTTAAATGTTCCTCTATCACCCGATGTAACCCGCTAGTCCGGCCAACGAATAATTTCTGAGTTCAATGGACTATATCTCGAATACTAAACATACAAAAATTCTGAAAAAATTATTTCAAACACGTTAAATGTTCCTGTATCACCCAATGTAACCCACTAGTCCGGCCAACGAATAATTTCTGAGTTCAATGGACTATATCTCGAATACCAAACATACAAAAATTCTGAAAAAATTATTTCAAACACGTTAAATGTTCCTGTATCACCCAATGTAACCCACTAGTCCGGCCAACGAATAATTTCTGAGTTCAATGGACTATATCTCGAATACTTAACATACAAAAATTCTCAAAAATTATTTCAAACACGTTAAATGTTCCTGTATCACCCAATGTAACCCACTAGTCCGGCCAACGAATAATTTCTGAGTTCAATGGACTATATCTCGAATACTAAACATACAAAAATTCTGAAAAAATTATTTCAAACACGTTAAATGTTCCTGTATCACCCAATGTAACCCACTAGTCCGGCCAACGAATAATTTCTGAGTTCAATGGACTATATCTCGAATACCAAACATACAAAAATTCTGAAAAAATTATTTCAAACACGTTAAATGTTCCTCTATCACCCGATGTAACCCGCTAGTCCGGCCAACGAATAATTTCTGAGTTCAATGGACTATATCTCGAATACTAAACATACAAAAATTCTGAAAAAATTATTTCAAACACGTTAAATGTTCCTGTATCACCCAATGTAACCCACTAGTCCGGCCAACGAATAATTTCTGAGTTCAATGGACTATATCTCGAATACCAAACATACAAAAATTCTGAAAAAATTATTTCAAACACGTTAAATGTTCCTCTATCACCCGATGTAACCCGCTAGTCCGGCCAACGAATAATTTCTGAGTTCAATGGACTATATCTCGAATACTAAACATACAAAAATTCTGAAAAAATTATTTCAAACACGTTAAATGTTCCTGTATCACCCAATGTAACCCACTAGTCCGGCCAACGAATAATTTCTGAGTTCAATGGACTATATCTCGAATACTTAACATACAAAAATTCTGAAAAAATTATTTCAAACACGTTAAATGTTCCTGTATCACCCAATGTAACCCACTAGTCCGGCCAACGAATAATTTCTGAGTTCAATGGACTATATCTCGAATACCAAACATACAAAAATTCTGAAAAAATTATTTCAAACACGTTAAATGTTCCTGTATCACCCAATGTAACCCACTAGTCCGGCCAACGAATAATTTCTGAGTTCAATGGACTATATCTCGAATACTTAACATACAAAAATTCTCAAAAATTATTTCAAACACGTTAAATGTTCCTGTATCACCCAATGTAACCCACTAGTCCGGCCAACGAATAATTTCTGAGTTCAATGGACTATATCTCGAATACTAAACATACAAAAATTCTGAAAAAATTATTTCAAACACGTTAAATGTTCCTGTATCACCCAATGTAACCCACTAGTCCGGCCAACGAATAATTTCTGAGTTCAATGGACTATATCTCGAATACCAAACATACAAAAATTCTGAAAAAATTATTTCAAACACGTTAAATGTTCCTCTATCACCCGATGTAACCCGCTAGTCCGGCCAACGAATAATTTCTGAGTTCAATGGACTATATCTCGAATACTAAACATACAAAAATTCTGAAAAAATTATTTCAAACACGTTAAATGTTCCTGTATCACCCAATGTAACCCACTAGTCCGGCCAACGAATAATTTCTGAGTTCAATGGACTATATCTCGAATACCAAACATACAAAAATTCTGAAAAAATTATTTCAAACACGTTAAATGTTCCTCTATCACCCGATGTAACCCGCTAGTCCGGCCAACGAATAATTTCTGAGTTCAATGGACTATATCTCGAATACTTAACATACAAAAATTCTGAAAAAATTATTTCAAACACGTTAAATGTTCCTCTATCACCCGATGTAACCCGCTAGTCCGGCCAACGAATAATTTCTGAGTTCAATGGACTATATCTCGAATACTAAACATACAAAAATTCTGAAAAAATTATTTCAAACACGTTAAATGTTCCTGTATCACCCAATGTAACCCACTAGTCCGGCCAACGAATAATTTCTGAGTTCAATGGACTATATCTCGAATACCAAACATACAAAAATTCTGAAAAAATTATTTCAAACACGTTAAATGTTCCTGTATCACCCAATGTAACCCACTAGTCCGGCCAACGAATAATTTCTGAGTTCAATGGACTATATCTCGAATACTTAACATACAAAAATTCTCAAAAATTATTTCAAACACGTTAAATGTTCCTGTATCACCCAATGTAACCCACTAGTCCGGCCAACGAATAATTTCTGAGTTCAATGGACTATATCTCGAATACTAAACATACAAAAATTCTGAAAAAATTATTTCAAACACGTTAAATGTTCCTGTATCACCCAATGTAACCCACTAGTCCGGCCAACGAATAATTTCTGAGTTCAATGGACTATATCTCGAATACCAAACATACAAAAATTCTGAAAAAATTATTTCAAACACGTTAAATGTTCCTCTATCACCCGATGTAACCCGCTAGTCCGGCCAACGAATAATTTCTGAGTTCAATGGACTATATCTCGAATACTAAACATACAAAAATTCTGAAAAAATTATTTCAAACACGTTAAATGTTCCTGTATCACCCAATGTAACCCACTAGTCCGGCCAACGAATAATTTCTGAGTTCAATGGACTATATCTCGAATACCAAACATACAAAAATTCTGAAAAAATTATTTCAAACACGTTAAATGTTCCTGTATCACCCAATGTAACCCACTAGTCCGGCCAACGAATAATTTCTGAGTTCAATGGACTATATCTCGAATACTTAACATACAAAAATTCTCAAAAATTATTTCAAACACGTTAAATGTTCCTGTATCACCCAATGTAACCCACTAGTCCGGCCAACGAATAATTTCTGAGTTCAATGGACTATATCTCGAATACTAAACATACAAAAATTCTGAAAAAATTATTTCAAACACGTTAAATGTTCCTGTATCACCCAATGTAACCCACTAGTCCGGCCAACGAATAATTTCTGAGTTCAATGGACTATATCTCGAATACCAAACATACAAAAATTCTGAAAAAATTATTTCAAACACGTTAAATGTTCCTCTATCACCCGATGTAACCCGCTAGTCCGGCCAACGAATAATTTCTGAGTTCAATGGACTATATCTCGAATACTAAACATACAAAAATTCTGAAAAAATTATTTCAAACACGTTAAATGTTCCTGTATCACCCAATGTAACCCACTAGTCCGGCCAACGAATAATTTCTGAGTTCAATGGACTATATCTCGAATACTAAACATACAAAAATTCTGAAAAAATTATTTCAAACACGTTAAATGTTCCTGTATCACCCAATGTAACCCACTAGTCCGGCCAACGAATAATTTCTGAGTTCAATGGACTATATCTCGAATACCAAACATACAAAAATTCTGAAAAAATTATTTCAAACACGTTAAATGTTCCTCTATCACCCGATGTAA
Organism: Nephrotoma appendiculata; assembly: GCA_947310385.1. NCBI lineage: Eukaryota > Metazoa > Arthropoda > Insecta > Diptera > Tipulidae > Nephrotoma > Nephrotoma appendiculata. Next base: position 246,423,142 of record OX371225.1, read on the forward strand.
CCCGCTAGTCCGGCCAACGAATAATTTCTGAGTTCAATGGACTATATCTCGAATACTAAACATACAAAAATTCTGAAAAAATTATTTCAAACACGTTAAATGTTCCTGTATCACCCAATGTAACCCACTAGTCCGGCCAACGAATAATTTCTGAGTTCAATGGACTATATCTCGAATACTTAACATACAAAAATTCTGAAAAAATTATTTCAAACACGTTAAATGTTCCTGTATCACCCAATGTAACCCACTAGTCCGGCCAACGAATAATTTCTGAGTTCAATGGACTATATCTCGAATACCAAACATACAAAAATTCTGAAAAAATTATTTCAAACACGTTAAATGTTCCTGTATCACCCAATGTAACCCACTAGTCCGGCCAACGAATAATTTCTGAGTTCAATGGACTATATCTCGAATACTTAACATACAAAAATTCTCAAAAATTATTTCAAACACGTTAAATGTTCCTGTATCACCCAATGTAACCCACTAGTCCGGCCAACGAATAATTTCTGAGTTCAATGGACTATATCTCGAATACTAAACATACAAAAATTCTGAAAAAATTATTTCAAACACGTTAAATGTTCCTGTATCACCCAATGTAACCCACTAGTCCGGCCAACGAATAATTTCTGAGTTCAATGGACTATATCTCGAATACCAAACATACAAAAATTCTGAAAAAATTATTTCAAACACGTTAAATGTTCCTCTATCACCCGATGTAACCCGCTAGTCCGGCCAACGAATAATTTCTGAGTTCAATGGACTATATCTCGAATACTAAACATACAAAAATTCTGAAAAAATTATTTCAAACACGTTAAATGTTCCTGTATCACCCAATGTAACCCACTAGTCCGGCCAACGAATAATTTCTGAGTTCAATGGACTATATCTCGAATACCAAACATACAAAAATTCTGAAAAAATTATTTCAAACACGTTAAATGTTCCTCTATCACCCGATGTAACCCGCTAGTCCGGCCAACGAATAATTTCTGAGTTCAATGGACTATATCTCGAATACTTAACATACAAAAATTCTCAAAAATTATTTCAAACACGTTAAATGTTCCTGTATCACCCAATGTAACCCACTAGTCCGGCCAACGAATAATTTCTGAGTTCAATGGACTATATCTCGAATACTAAACATATAAAAATTCTGAAAAAATTATTTCAAACACGTTAAATGTTCCTCTATCACCCGATCTAACCCGCTAGTCCGGCCAACGAATAATTTCTGAGTTCAATGGACTATATCTCGAATACTAAACATATAAAAATTCTGAAAAAATTATTTCAAACACGTTAAATGTTCCTCTATCACCCGATCTAACCCGCTAGTCCGGCCAACGAATAATTTCTGAGTTCAATGGACTATATCTCGAATACTTAACATACAAAAATTCTGAAAAAATTATTTCAAACACGTTAAATGTTCCTGTATCACCCAATGTAACCCACTAGTCCGGCCAACGAATAATTTCTGAGTTCAATGGACTATATCTCGAATACCAAACATACAAAAATTCTGAAAAAATTATTTCAAACACGTTAAATGTTCCTGTATCACCCAATGTAACCCACTAGTCCGGCCAACGAATAATTTCTGAGTTCAATGGACTATATCTCGAATACTTAACATACAAAAATTCTCAAAAATTATTTCAAACACGTTAAATGTTCCTGTATCACCCAATGTAACCCACTAGTCCGGCCAACGAATAATTTCTGAGTTCAATGGACTATATCTCGAATACTAAACATACAAAAATTCTGAAAAAATTATTTCAAACACGTTAAATGTTCCTGTATCACCCAATGTAACCCACTAGTCCGGCCAACGAATAATTTCTGAGTTCAATGGACTATATCTCGAATACTAAACATACAAAAATTCTGAAAAAATTATTTCAAACACGTTAAATGTTCCTCTATCACCCGATGTAACCCGCTAGTCCGGCCAACGAATAATTTCTGAGTTCAATGGACTATATCTCGAATACTAAACATACAAAAATTCTGAAAAAATTATTTCAAACACGTTAAATGTTCCTCTATCACCCGATGTAACCCGCTAGTCCGGCCAACGAATAATTTCTGAGTTCAATGGACTATATCTCGAATACTAAACATACAAAAATTCTGAAAAAATTATTTCAAACACGTTAAATGTTCCTGTATCACCCAATGTAACCCACTAGTCCGGCCAACGAATAATTTCTGAGTTCAATGGACTATATCTCGAATACCAAACATACAAAAATTCTGAAAAAATTATTTCAAACACGTTAAATGTTCCTCTATCACCCGATGTAACCCGCTAGTCCGGCCAACGAATAATTTCTGAGTTCAATGGACTATATCTCGAATACTAAACATACAAAAATTCTGAAAAAATTATTTCAAACACGTTAAATGTTCCTCTATCACCCGATGTAACCCGCTAGTCCGGCCAACGAATAATTTCTGAGTTCAATGGACTATATCTCGAATACTAAACATACAAAAATTCTGAAAAAATTATTTCAAACACGTTAAATGTTCCTGTATCACCCAATGTAACCCACTAGTCCGGCCAACGAATAATTTCTGAGTTCAATGGACTATATCTCGAATACCAAACATACAAAAATTCTGAAAAAATTATTTCAAACACGTTAAATGTTCCTCTATCACCCGATGTAACCCGCTAGTCCGGCCAACGAATAATTTCTGAGTTCAATGGACTATATCTCGAATACTAAACATACAAAAATTCTGAAAAAATTATTTCAAACACGTTAAATGTTCCTGTATCACCCAATGTAACCCACTAGTCCGGCCAACGAATAATTTCTGAGTTCAATGGACTATATCTCGAATACCAAACATACAAAAATTCTGAAAAAATTATTTCAAACACGTTAAATGTTCCTCTATCACCCGATGTAACCCGCTAGTCCGGCCAACGAATAATTTCTGAGTTCAATGGTCTATATCTCGAATACCAAACATACAAAAATTCTCAAAAAATTATTTCAAACACGTTAAATGTTCCTCTATCACCCGATGTAACCCGCTAGTCCGGCCAACGAATAATTTCTGATTTCAATGGACTATATCTCGAATACTAAACATACAAAAATTCTGAAAAAATTATTTCAAACACGTTAAATGTTCCTGTATCACCCAATGTAACCCAATAGTCCGGCCAACGAATAATTTCTGAGTTCAATGGACTATATCTCGAATACTTAACATACAAAAATTCTCAAAAATTATTTCAAACACGTTAAATGTTCCTGTATCACCCAATGTAACCCACTAGTCCGGCCAACGAATAATTTCTGAGTTCAATGGACTATATCTCGAATACTTAACATACAAAAATTCTGAAAAAATTATTTCAAACACGTTAAATGTTCCTCTATCACCCGATGTAACCCGCTAGTCCGGCCAACGAATAATTTCTGAGTTCAATGGACTATATCTCGAATACTAAACATACAAAAATTCTGAAAAAATTATTTCAAACACGTTAAATGTTCCTGTATCACCCAATGTAACCCACTAGTCCGGCCAACGAATAATTTCTGAGTTCAATGGACTATATCTCGAATACCAAACATACAAAAATTCTGAAAAAATTATTTCAAACACGTTAAATGTTCCTGTATCACCCAATCTAACCCACTAGTCCGGCCAACGAATAATTTCTGAGTTCAATGGACTATATCTCGAATACCAAACATACAAAAATTCTCAAAAAAATATTTCAAACACGTTAAATGTTCCTGTATCACCCAATGTAACCCGCTAGTCCGGCCAACGAATAATTTCTGAGTTCAATGGACTATATCTCGAATACCAAACATACAAAAATTCTGAAAAAATTATTTCAAACACGTTAAATGTTCCTGTATCACCCAATGTAACCCGCTAGTCCGGCCAACGAATAATTTCTGAGTTCAATGGACTATATCTCGAATACTTAACATACAAAAATTCTGAAAAAATTATTTCAAACACGTTAAATGTTCCTCTATCACCCGATGTAACCCGCTAGTCCGGCCAACGAATAATTTCTGATTTCAATGGACTATATCTCGAATACTAAACATACAAAAATTCTGAAAAAATTATTTCAAACACGTTAAATGTTCCTCTATCACCCGATGTAACCCGCTAGTCCGGCCAACGAATAATTTCTGAGTTCAATGGTCTATATCTCGAATACCAAACATACAAAAATTCTCAAAAAATTATTTCAAACACGTTAAATGTTCCTCTATCACCCGATGTAACCCGCTAGTCCGGCCAACGAATAATTTCTGATTTCAATGGACTATATCTCGAATACTAAACATACAAAAATTCTGAAAAAATTATTTCAAACACGTTAAATGTTCCTGTATCACCCAATGTAACCCAATAGTCCGGCCAACGAATAATTTCTGAGTTCAATGGACTATATCTCGAATACTTAACATACAAAAATTCTCAAAAATTATTTCAAACACGTTAAATGTTCCTGTATCACCCAATGTAACCCACTAGTCCGGCCAACGAATAATTTCTGAGTTCAATGGACTATATCTCGAATACTAAACATACAAAAATTCTGAAAAAATTATTTCAAACACGTTAAATGTTCCTGTATCACCCAATGTAACCCACTAGTCCGGCCAACGAATAATTTCTGAGTTCAATGGACTATATCTCGAATACTAAACATATAAAAATTCTGAACAAATAATTTCAAACACGTTAAATGTTCCTCTATCACCCGATGTAACCCGCTAGTCCGGCCAACGAATAATTTCTGAGTTCAATGGACTATATCTCGAATACTAAACATACAAAAATTCTGAAAAAATTATTTCAAACACGTTAAATGTTCCTCTATCACTCGATGTAACCCGCTAGTCCGGCCAACGAATAATTTCTGAGTTCAATGGACTATATCTCGAATACTTAACATACAAAAATTCTCAAAAAATTATTTCAAACACGTTAAATGTTCCTGTATCACCCAATGTAACCCACTAGTCCGGCCAACGAATAATTTCTGAGTTCAATGGACTATATCTCGAATACTTAACATACAAAAATTCTGAAAAAATTATTTCAAACACGTTAAATGTTCCTCTATCACCCGATGTAACCCGCTAGTCCGGCCAACGAATAATTTCTGAGTTCAATGGACTATATCTCGAATACTAAACATACAAAAATTCTGAAAAAATTATTTCAAACACGTTAAATGTTCCTGTATCACCCAATGTAACCCACTAGTCCGGCCAACGAATAATTTCTGAGTTCAATGGACTATATCTCGAATACCAAACATACAAAAATTCTGAAAAAATTATTTCAAACACGTTAAATGTTCCTGTATCACCCAATGTAACCCACTAGTCCGGCCAACGAATAATTTCTGAGTTCAATGGACTATATCTCGAATACTAAACATACAAAAATTCTGAAAAAATTATTTCAAACACGTTAAATGTTCCTCTATCACCCGATGTAACCCGCTAGTCCGGCCACCGAATAATTTCTGAGTTCAATGGACTATATCTCGAATACTAAACATACAAAAATTCTGAAAAAATTATTTCAAACACGTTAAATGTTCCTCTATCACCCGATGTAACCCGCTAGTCCGGCCACCGAATAGTTTCTGAGTTCAATGGACTATATCTCGAATACCAAACATACAAAAATTCTGAAAAAATTATTTCAAACACGTTAAATGTTCCTGTATCACCCAATGTAACCCGCTAGTCCGGCCAACGAATAATTTCTGAGTTCAATGGACTATATCTCGAATACTAAACATACAAAAATTCTCAAAAAATTATTTCAAACACGTTAAATGTTCCTGTATCACCCGATGTAACCCGCTAGTCCGGCCAACGAATAATTTCTGAGTTCAATGGACTATATCTCGAATACCAAACATACAAAAATTCTCAAAAAATTATTTCAAACACGTTAAATGTTCCTCTATCACCCGATGTAACCCGCTAGTCCGGCCAACGAATAATTTCTGATTTCAATGGACTATATCTCGAATACTAAACATACAAAAATTCTGAAAAAATTATTTCAAACACGTTAAATGTTCCTGTATCACCCAATCTAACCCACTAGTCCGGCCAACGAATAATTTCTGAGTTCAATGGACTATATCTCGAATATCAAACATACAAAAATTCTCAAAAAATTATTTCAAACACGTTAAATGTTCCTGTATCACCCAATGTAACCCACTAGTCCGGCCAACGAATAATTTCTGAGTTCAATGGACTATATCTCGAATACTAAACATACAAAAATTCTGAAAAAATTATTTCAAACACGTTAAATGTTCCTGTATCACCCAATGTAACCCACTAGTCCGGCCAACGAATAATTTCTGAGTTCAATGGACTATATCTCGAATACTTAACATACAAAAATTCTCAAAAAATTATTTCAAACACGTTAAATGTTCCTGTATCATCCAATGTAACCCACTAGTCCGGCCAACGAATAATTTCTGAGTTCAATGGACTATATCTCGAATATCAAACATACAAAAATTCTCAAAAAATTATTTCAAACACGTTAAATGTTCCTGTATCACCCAATGTAACCCACTAGTCCGGCCAACGAATAATTTCTGAGTTCAATGGACTATATCTCGAATATCAAACATACAAAAATTCTCAAAAAATTATTTCAAACACGTTAAATGTTCCTGTATCACCCAATGTAACCCAATAGTCCGGCCAACGAATAATTTCTGAGTTCAATGGACTATATCTCGAATACTTAACATACAAAAATTCTCAAAAATTATTTCAAACACGTTAAATGTTCCTGTATCACCCAATGTAACCCACTAGTCCGGCCAACGAATAATTTCTGAGTTCAATGGACTATATCTCGAATACTTAACATACAAAAATTCTGAAAAAATTATTTCAAACACGTTAAATGTTCCTCTATCACCCGATGTAACCCACTAGTCCGGCCAACGAATAATTTCTGAGTTCAATGGACTATATCTCGAATACTAAACATACAAAAATTCTGAAAAAATTATTTCAAACACGTTAAATGTTCCTGTATCACCCAATGTAACCCACTAGTCCGGCCAACGAATAATTTCTGAGTTCAATGGACTATATCTCGAATACCAAACATACAAAAATTCTGAAAAAATTATTTCAAACACGTTAAATGTTCCTGTATCACCCAATGTAACCCACTAGTCCGGCCAACGAATAATTTCTGAGTTCAATGGACTATATCTCGAATACTAAACATACAAAAATTCTGAAAAAATTATTTCAAACACGTTAAATGTTCCTCTATCACCCGATGTAACCCGCTAGTCCGGCCACCGAATAATTTCTGAGTTCAATGGACTATATCTCGAATACTAAACATACAAAAATTCTGAAAAAATTATTTCAAACACGTTAAATGTTCCTCTATCACCCGATGTAACCCGCTAGTCCGGCCACCGAATAATTTCTGAGTTCAATGGACTATATCTCGAATACCAAACATACAAAAATTCTCAAAAAATTATTTCAAACACGTTAAATGTTCCTGTATCACCCAATGTAACCCGCTAGTCCGGCCAACGAATAATTTCTGAGTTCAATGGACTATATCTCGAATACTAAACATACAAAAATTCTCAAAAAATTATTTCAAACACGTTAAATGTTCCTGTATCACCCGATGTAACCCGCTAGTCCGGCCAACGAATAATTTCTGAGTTCAATGGACTATATCTCGAATACCAAACATACAAAAATTCTCAAAAAATTATTTCAAACACGTTAAATGTTCCTCTATCACCCGATGTAACCCGCTAGTCCGGCCAACGAATAATTTCTGATTTCAATGGACTATATCTCGAATACTAAACATACAAAAATTCTGAAAAAATTATTTCAAACACGTTAAATGTTCCTGTATCACCCAATCTAACCCACTAGTCCGGCCAACGAATAATTTCTGAGTTCAATGGACTATATCTCGAATATCAAACATACAAAAATTCTCAAAAAATTATTTCAAACACGTTAAATGTTCCTGTATCACCCAATGTAACCCACTAGTCCGGCCAACGAATAATTTCTGAGTTCAATGGACTATATCTCGAATACTAAACATACAAAAATTCTGAAAAAATTATTTCAAACACGTTAAATGTTCCTGTATCACCCAATGTAACCCACTAGTCCGGCCAACGAATAATTTCTGAGTTCAATGGACTATATCTCGAATACTTAACATACAAAAATTCTCAAAAAATTATTTCAAACACGTTAAATGTTCCTGTATCACCCAATGTAACCCACTAGTCCGGCCAACGAATAATTTCTGAGTTCAATGGACTATATCTCGAATATCAAACATACAAAAATTCTCAAAAAATTATTTCAAACACGTTAAATGTTCCTGTATCACCCAATGTAACCCACTAGTCCGGCCAACGAATAATTTCTGAGTTCAATGGACTATATCTCGAATACTTAACATACAAAAATTCTCAAAAAATTATTTCAAACACGTTAAATGTTCCTGTATCACCCAATGTAACCCACTAGTCCGGCCAACGAATAATTTCTGAGTTCAATGGACTATATCTCGAATACTAAACATACAAAAATTCTGAAAAAATTATTTCAAACACGTTAAATGTTCCTCTATCACCCGATGTAACCCGCTAGTCCGGCCAACGAATAATTTCTGAGTTCAATGGACTATATCTCGAATACTAAACATACAAAAATTCTGAAAAAATTATTTCAAACACGTTAAATGTTCCTGTATCACCCAATGTAACCCACTAGTCCGGCCAACGAATAATTTCTGAGTTCAATGGACTATATCTCGAATACCAAACATACAAAAATTCTGAAAAAATTATTTCAAACACGTTAAATGTTCCTGTATCACCCAATGTAACCCACTAGTCCGGCCAACGAATAATTTCTGAGTTCAATGGACTATATCTCGAATACTAAACATACAAAAATTCTGAAAAAATTATTTCAAACACGTTAAATGTTCCTCTATCACCCGATGTAACCCGCTAGTCCGGCCACCGAATAATTTCTGAGTTCAATGGACTATATCTCGAATACCAAACATACAAAAATTCTCAAAAAATTATTTCAAACACGTTAAATGTTCCTCTATCACCCGATGTAACCCGCTAGTCCGGCCAACGAATAATTTCTGATTTCAATGGACTATATCTCGAATACTAAACATACAAAAATTCTGAAAAAATTATTTCAAACACGTTAAATGTTCCTGTATCACCCAATGTAACCCACTAGTCCGGCCAACGAATAATTTCTGAGTTCAATGGACTATATCTCGAATACTAAACATACAAAAATTCTGAAAAAATTATTTCAAACACGTTAAATGTTCCTGTATCACCCAATGTAACCCACTAGTCCGGCCAACGAATAATTTCTGAGTTCAATGGACTATATCTCGAATACTTAACATACAAAAATTCTCAAAAAATTATTTCAAACACGTTAAATGTTCCTGTATCACCCAATGTAACCCACTAGTCCGGCCAACGAATAATTTCTGAGTTCAATGGACTATATCTCGAATACTAAACATACAAAAATTCTGAAAAAATTATTTCAAACACGTTAAATGTTCCTCTATCACCCGATGTAACCCGCTAGTCCGGCCAACGAATAATTTCTGAGTTCAATGGACTATATCTCGAATACTAAACATACAAAAATTCTGAAAAAATTATTTCAAACACGTTAAATGTTCCTGTATCACCCAATGTAACCCACTAGTCCGGCCAACGAATAATTTCTGAGTTCAATGGACTATATCTCGAATACCAAACATACAAAAATTCTGAAAAAATTATTTCAAACACGTTAAATGTTCCTGTATCACCCAATGTAACCCACTAGTCCGGCCAACGAATAATTTCTGAGTTCAATGGACTATATCTCGAATACTAAACATACAAAAATTCTGAAAAAATTATTTCAAACACGTTAAATGTTCCTCTATCACCCGATGTAACCCGCTAGTCCGGCCAACGAATAATTTCTGATTTCAATGGACTATATCTCGAATACTAAACATACAAAAATTCTGAAAAAATTATTTCAAACACGTTAAATGTTCCTGTATCACCCAATGTAACCCACTAGTCCGGCCAACGAATAATTTCTGAGTTCAATGGACTATATCTCGAATACTTAACATACAAAAATTCTCAAAAATTATTTCAAACACGTTAAATGTTCCTGTATCACCCAATGTAACCCACTAGTCCGGCCAACGAATAATTTCTGAGTTCAATGGACTATATCTCGAATACTAAACATACAAAAATTCTGAAAAAATTATTTCAAACACGTTAAATGTTCCTGTATCACCCAATGTAACCCACTAGTCCGGCCAACGAATAATTTCTGAGTTCAATGGACTATATCTCGAATACTAAACATATAAAAATTCTGAAAAAATAATTTCAAACACGTTAAATGTTCCTCTATCACCCGATGTAACCCGCTAGTCCGGCCAACGAATAATTTCTGAGTTCAATGGACTATATCTCGAATACTAAACATACAAAAATTCTGAAAAAATTATTTCAAACACGTTAAATGTTCCTCTATCACTCGATGTAACCCGCTAGTCCGGCCAACGAATAATTTCTGAGTTCAATGGACTATATCTCGAATACTTAACATACAAAAATTCTCAAAAAATTATTTCAAACACGTTAAATGTTCCTGTATCACCCAATGTAACCCACTAGTCCGGCCAACGAATAATTTCTGAGTTCAATGGACTATATCTCGAATACTAAACATACAAAAATTCTGAAAAAATAATTTCAAACACGTTAAATGTTCCTCTATCACCCGATGTAACCCGCTAGTCCGGCCAACGAATAATTTCTGATTTCAATGGACTATATCTCGAATACTAAACATACAAAAATTCTGAAAAAATTATTTCAAACACGTTAAATGTTCCTGTATCACCCAATGTAACCCACTAGTCCGGCCAACGAATAATTTCTGAGTTCAATGGACTATATCTCGAATACTTAACATACAAAAATTCTCAAAAATTATTTCAAACACGTTAAATGTTCCTGTATCACCCAATGTAACCCACTAGTCCGGCCAACGAATAATTTCTGAGTTCAATGGACTATATCTCGAATACTAAACATACAAAAATTCTGAAAAAATTATTTCAAACACGTTAAATGTTCCTGTATCACCCAATGTAACCCACTAGTCCGGCCAACGAATAATTTCTGAGTTCAATGGACTATATCTCGAATACTAAACATACAAAAATTCTGAAAAAATTATTTCAAACACGTTAAATGTTCCTCTATCACCCGATGTAACCCGCTAGTCCGGCCAACGAATAATTTCTGACTTCAATGGACTATATCTCGAATACTAAACATACAAAAATTCTGAAAAAATTATTTCAAACACGTTAAATGTTCCTGTATCACCCAATGTAACCCACTAGTCCGGCCAACGAATAATTTCTGAGTTCAATGGACTATATCTCGAATACTAAACATACAAAAATTCTGAAAAAATTATTTCAAACACGTTAAATGTTCCTCTATCACTCGATGTAACCCGCTAGTCCGGCCAACGAATAATTTCTGAGTTCAATGGACTATATCTCGAATACTTAACATACAAAAATTCTCAAAAAATTATTTCAAACACGTTAAATGTTCCTGTATCACCCAATGTAACCCACTAGTCCGGCCAACGAATAATTTCTGAGTTCAATGGACTATATCTCGAATACTAAACATACAAAAATTCTGAAAAAATAATTTCAAACACGTTAAATGTTCCTCTATCACCCGATGTAACCCGCTAGTCCGGCCAACGAATAATTTCTGATTTCAATGGACTATATCTCGAATACTAAACATACAAAAATTCTGAAAAAATTATTTCAAACACGTTAAATGTTCCTGTATCACCCAATGTAACCCACTAGTCCGGCCAACGAATAATTTCTGAGTTCAATGGACTATATCTCGAATACTTAACATACAAAAATTCTCAAAAATTATTTCAAACACGTTAAATGTTCCTCTATCACCCAATGTAACCCACTAGTCCGGCCAACGAATAATTTCTGAGTTCAATGGACTATATCTCGAATACTAAACATACAAAAATTCTGAAAAAATTATTTCAAACACGTTAAATGTTCCTGTATCACCCAATGTAACCCACTAGTCCGGCCAACGAATAATTTCTGAGTTCAATGGACTATATCTCGAATACTAAACATATAAAAATTCTGAAAAAATAATTTCAAACACGTTAAATGTTCCTCTATCACCCGATGTAACCCGCTAGTCCGGCCAACGAATAATTTCTGAGTTCAATGGACTATATCTCGAATACTAAACATACAAAAATTCTGAAAAAATTATTTCAAACACGTTAAATGTTCCTGTATCACCCAATGTAACCCACTAGTCCGGCCAACGAATAATTTCTGAGTTCAATGGACTATATCTCGAATACCAAACATACAAAAATTCTGAAAAAATTATTTCAAACACGTTAAATGTTCCTCTATCACCCGATGTAACCCGCTAGTCCGGCCAACGAATAATTTCTGAGTTCAATGGACTATATCTCGAATACTTAACATACAAAAATTCTGAAAAAATTATTTCAAACACGTTAAATGTTCCTCTATCACCCGATGTAACCCGCTAGTCCGGCCACCGAATAATTTCTGAGTTCAATGGACTATATCTCGAATACCAAACATACAAAAATTCTCAAAAAATTATTTCAAACACGTTAAATGTTCCTGTATCACCCAATGTAACCCGCTAGTCCGGCCAACGAATAATTTCTGAGTTCAATGGACTATATCTCGAATACTAAACATACAAAAATTCTGAAAAAATTATTTCAAACACGTTAAATGTTCCTGTATCACCCAATGTAACCCACTAGTCCGGCCAACGAATAATTTCTGAGTTCAATGGACTATATCTCGAATACTAAACATACAAAAATTCTGAAAAAATTATTTCAAACACGTTAAATGTTCCTCTATCACCCGATGTAACCCGCTAGTCCGGCCAACGAATAATTTCTGAGTTCAATGGACTATATCTCGAATACTTAACATACAAAAATTCTGAAAAAATTATTTCAAACACGTTAAATGTTCCTCTATCACCCGATGTAACCCGCTAGTCCGGCCACCGAATAATTTCTGAGTTCAATGGACTATATCTCGAATACTAAACATACAAAAATTCTCAAAAAATTATTTCAAACACGTTAAATGTTCCTCTATCACCCGATGTAACCCGCTAGTCCGGCCAACGAATAATTTCTGAGTTCAATGGTCTATATCTCGAATACCAAACATACAAAAATTCTCAAAAAATTATTTCAAACACGTTAAATGTTCCTCTATCACCCGATGTAACCCGCTAGTCCGGCCAACGAATAATTTCTGATTTCAATGGACTATATCTCGAATACTAAACATACAAAAATTCTGAAAAAATTATTTCAAACACGTTAAATGTTCCTGTATCACCCAATGTAACCCACTAGTCCGGCCAACGAATAATTTCTGAGTTCAATGGACTATATCTCGAATACTTAACATACAAAAATTCTCAAAAATTATTTCAAACACGTTAAATGTTCCTGTATCACCCAATGTAACCCACTAGTCCGGCCAACGAATAATTTCTGAGTTCAATGGACTATATCTCGAATACTAAACATACAAAAATTCTGAAAAAATTATTTCAAACACGTTAAATGTTCCTGTATCACCCAATGTAACCCACTAGTCCGGCCAACGAATAATTTCTGAGTTCAATGGACTATATCTCGAATACTAAACATATAAAAATTCTGAAAAAATAATTTCAAACACGTTAAATGTTCCTCTATCACCCGATGTAACCCGCTAGTCCGGCCAACGAATAATTTCTGAGTTCAATGGACTATATCTCGAATACTAAACATACAAAAATTCTGAAAAAATTATTTCAAACACGTTAAATGTTCCTCTATCACTCGATGTAACCCGCTAGTCCGGCCAACGAATAATTTCTGAGTTCAATGGACTATATCTCGAATACCAAACATACAAAAATTCTCAAAAAATTATTTCAAACACGTTAAATGTTCCTGTATCACCCAATGTAACCCACTAGTCCGGCCAACGAATAATTTCTGAGTTCAATGGACTATATCTCGAATACTAAACATACAAAAATTCTGAAAAAATTATTTCAAACACGTTAAATGTTCCTCTATCACCCGATGTAACCCGCTAGTCCGGCCAACGAATAATTTCTGAGTTCAATGGACTATATCTCGAATACTAAACATACAAAAATTCTGAAAAAATTATTTCAAACACGTTAAATGTTCCTCTATCACCCGATGTAACCCGCTAGTCCGGCCAACGAATAATTTCTGAGTTCAATGGACTATATCTCGAATACTAAACATACAAAAATTCTGAAAAAATTATTTCAAACACGTTAAATGTTCCTGTATCACCCAATGTAACCCACTAGTCCGGCCAACGAATAATTTCTGAGTTCAATGGACTATATCTCGAATACCAAACATACAAAAATTCTGAAAAAATTATTTCAAACACGTTAAATGTTCCTCTATCACCCGATGTAACCCGCTAGTCCGGCCAACGAATAATTTCTGAGTTCAATGGACTATATCTCGAATACTAAACATACAAAAATTCTGAAAAAATTATTTCAAACACGTTAAATGTTCCTCTATCACCCGATGTAACCCGCTAGTCCGGCCACCGAATAATTTCTGAGTTCAATGGACTATATCTCGAATACCAAACATACAAAAATTCTCAAAAAATTATTTCAAACACGTTAAATGTTCCTGTATCACCCAATGTAACCCGCTAGTCCGGCCAACGAATAATTTCTGAGTTCAATGGACTATATCTCGAATACCAAACATACAAAAATTCTGAAAAAATTATTTCAAACACGTTAAATGTTCCTGTATCACCCAATGTAACCCACTAGTCCGGCCAACGAATAATTTCTGAGTTCAATGGACTATATCTCGAATACTAAACATACAAAAATTCTGAAAAAATTATTTCAAACACGTTAAATGTTCCTCTATCACCCGATGTAACCCGCTAGTCCGGCCAACGAATAATTTCTGAGTTCAATGGACTATATCTCGAATACTTAACATACAAAAATTCTGAAAAAATTATTTCAAACACGTTAAATGTTCCTCTATCACCCGATGTAACCCGCTAGTCCGGCCACCGAATAATTTCTGAGTTCAATGGACTATATCTCGAATACTAAACATACAAAAATTCTCAAAAAATTATTTCAAACACGTTAAATGTTCCTCTATCACCCGATGTAACCCGCTAGTCCGGCCAACGAATAATTTCTGAGTTCAATGGTCTATATCTCGAATACCAAACATACAAAAATTCTCAAAAAATTATTTCAAACACGTTAAATGTTCCTCTATCACCCGATGTAACCCGCTAGTCCGGCCAACGAATAATTTCTGATTTCAATGGACTATATCTCGAATACTAAACATACAAAAATTCTCAAAAATTATTTCAAACACGTTAAATGTTCCTGTATCACCCAATGTAACCCACTAGTCCGGCCAACGAATAATTTCTGAGTTCAATGGACTATATCTCGAATACTAAACATACAAAAATTCTGAAAAAATTATTTCAAACACGTTAAATGTTCCTGTATCACCCAATGTAACCCACTAGTCCGGCCAACGAATAATTTCTGAGTTCAATGGACTATATCTCGAATACTAAACATATAAAAATTCTGAAAAAATAATTTCAAACACGTTAAATGTTCCTCTATCACCCGATGTAACCCGCTAGTCCGGCCAACGAATAATTTCTGAGTTCAATGGACTATATCTCGAATACTAAACATACAAAAATTCTGAAAAAATTATTTCAAACACGTTAAATGTTCCTCTATCACTCGATGTAACCCGCTAGTCCGGCCAACGAATAATTTCTGAGTTCAATGGACTATATCTCGAATACTTAACATACAAAAATTCTCAAAAAATTATTTCAAACACGTTAAATGTTCCTGTATCACCCAATGTAACCCACTAGTCCGGCCAACGAATAATTTCTGAGTTCAATGGACTATATCTCGAATACTTAACATACAAAAATTCTGAAAAAATTATTTCAAACACGTTAAATGTTCCTCTATCACCCGATGTAACCCGCTAGTCCGGCCAACGAATAATTTCTGAGTTCAATGGACTATATCTCGAATACTAAACATACAAAAATTCTGAAAAAATTATTTCAAACACGTTAAATGTTCCTGTATCACCCAATGTAACCCACTAGTCCGGCCAACGAATAATTTCTGAGTTCAATGGACTATATCTCGAATACCAAACATACAAAAATTCTGAAAAAATTATTTCAAACACGTTAAATGTTCCTGTATCACCCAATGTAACCCACTAGTCCGGCCAACGAATAATTTCTGAGTTCAATGGACTATATCTCGAATACTAAACATACAAAAATTCTGAAAAAATTATTTCAAACACGTTAAATGTTCCTCTATCACCCGATGTAACCCGCTAGTCCGGCCAACGAATAATTTCTGAGTTCAATGGACTATATCTCGAATACTAAACATACAAAAATTCTGAAAAAATTATTTCAAACACGTTAAATGTTCCTCTATCACCCGATGTAACCCGCTAGTCCGGCCACCGAATAATTTCTGAGTTCAATGGACTATATCTCGAATACCAAACATACAAAAATTCTCAAAAAATTATTTCAAACACGTTAAATGTTCCTGTATCACCCAATGTAACCCGCTAGTCCGGCCAACGAATAATTTCTCGATATCTCGAATACTAAACATACAAAAATTCTCAAAAAATTATTTCAAACACGTTAAATGTTCCTGTATCACCCGATGTAACCCGCTAGTCCGGCCAACGAATAATTTCTGAGTTCAATGGACTATATCTCGAATACCAAACATACAAAAATTCTCAAAAAATTATTTCAAACACGTTAAATGTTCCTCTATCACCCGATGTAACCCGCTAGTCCGGCCAACGAATAATTTCTGATTTCAATGGACTATATCTCGAATACTAAACATACAAAAATTCTGAAAAAATTATTTCAAACACGTTAAATGTTCCTGTATCACCCAATCTAACCCACTAGTCCGGCCAACGAATAATTTCTGAGTTCAATGGACTATATCTCGAATATCAAACATACAAAAATTCTCAAAAAATTATTTCAAACACGTTAAATGTTCCTGTATCACCCAATGTAACCCACTAGTCCGGCCAACGAATAATTTCTGAGTTCAATGGACTATATCTCGAATACTAAACATACAAAAATTCTGAAAAAATTATTTCAAACACGTTAAATGTTCCTGTATCACCCAATGTAACCCACTAGTCCGGCCAACGAATAATTTCTGAGTTCAATGGACTATATCTCGAATATCAAACATACAAAAATTCTCAAAAAATTATTTCAAACACGTTAAATGTTCCTGTATCACCCAATGTAACCCACTAGTCCGGCCAACGAATAATTTCTGAGTTCAATGGACTATATCTCGAATATCAAACATACAAAAATTCTCAAAAAATTATTTCAAACACGTTAAATGTTCCTGTTTCACCCAATGTAACCCACTAGTCCGGCCAACGAATAATTTCTGAGTTCAATGGACTATATCTCGAATACTAAACATACAAAAATTCTGAAAAAATTATTTCAAACACGTTAAATGTTCCTGTATCACCCAATGTAACCCACTAGTCCGGCCAACGAATAATTTCTGAGTTCAATGGACTATATCTCGAATACTTAACATACAAAAATTCTCAAAAAATTATTTCAAACACGTTAAATGTTCCTGTATCACCCAATGTAACCCACTAGTCCGGCCAACGAATAATTTCTGAGTTCAATGGACTATATCTCGAATACTAAACATACAAAAATTCTGAAAAAATTATTTCAAACACGTTAAATGTTCCTCTATCACCCGATGTAACCCGCTAGTCCGGCCAACGAATAATTTCTGAGTTCAATGGACTATATCTCGAATACTAAACATACAAAAATTCTGAAAAAATTATTTCAAACACGTTAAATGTTCCTGTATCACCCAATGTAACCCACTAGTCCGGCCAACGAATAATTTCTGAGTTCAATGGACTATATCTCGAATACCAAACATACAAAAATTCTGAAAAAATTATTTCAAACACGTTAAATGTTCCTGTATCACCCAATGTAACCCACTAGTCCGGCCAACGAATAATTTCTGAGTTCAATGGACTATATCTCGAATACTAAACATACAAAAATTCTGAAAAAATTATTTCAAATACGTTAAATGTTCCTCTATCACCCGATGTAACCCGCTAGTCCGGCCACCGAATAATTTCTGAGTTCAATGGACTATATCTCGAATACCAAACATACAAAAATTCTCAAAAAATTATTTCAAACACGTTAAATGTTCCTCTATCACCCGATGTAACCCGCTAGTCCGGCCAACGAATAATTTCTGATTTCAATGGACTATATCTCGAATACTAAACATACAAAAATTCTGAAAAAATTATTTCAAACACGTTAAATGTTCCTGTATCACCCAATCTAACCCACTAGTCCGGCCAACGAATAATTTCTGAGTTCAATGGACTATATCTCGAATATCAAACATACAAAAATTCTCAAAAAATTATTTCAAACACGTTAAATGTTCCTGTATCACCCAATGTAACCCACTAGTCCGGCCAACGAATAATTTCTGAGTTCAATGGACTATATCTCGAATACTAAACATACAAAAATTCTGAAAAAATTATTTCAAACACGTTAAATGTTCCTGTATCACCCAATGTAACCCACTAGTCCGGCCAACGAATAATTTCTGAGTTCAATGGACTATATCTCGAATACTTAACATACAAAAATTCTCAAAAAATTATTTCAAACACGTTAAATGTTCCTGTATCACCCAATGTAACCCACTAGTCCGGCCAACGAATAATTTCTGAGTTCAATGGACTATATCTCGAATACTAAACATACAAAAATTCTGAAAAAATTATTTCAAACACGTTAAATGTTCCTCTATCACCCGATGTAACCCGCTAGTCCGGCCAACGAATAATTTCTGAGTTCAATGGACTATATCTCGAATACTAAACATACAAAAATTCTGAAAAAATTATTTCAAACACGTTAAATGTTCCTGTATCACCCAATGTAACCCACTAGTCCGGCCAACGAATAATTTCTGAGTTCAATGGACTATATCTCGAATACCAAACATACAAAAATTCTGAAAAAATTATTTCAAACACGTTAAATGTTCCTGTATCACCCAATGTAACCCACTAGTCCGGCCAACGAATAATTTCTGAGTTCAATGGACTATATCTCGAATACTAAACATACAAAAATTCTGAAAAAATTATTTCAAACACGTTAAATGTTCCTCTATCACCCGATGTAACCCGCTAGTCCGGCCACCGAATAATTTCTGAGTTCAATGGACTATATCTCGAATACCAAACATACAAAAATTCTCAAAAAATTATTTCAAACACGTTAAATGTTCCTCTATCACCCGATGTAACCCGCTAGTCCGGCCAACGAATAATTTCTGAGTTCAATGGACTATATCTCGAATACTTAACATACAAAAATTCTCAAAAATTATTTCAAACACGTTAAATGTTCCTGTATCACCCAATGTAACCCACTAGTCCGGCCAACGAATAATTTCTGATTTCAATGGACTATATCTCGAATACTAAACATACAAAAATTCTGAAAAAATTATTTCAAACACGTTAAATGTTCCTGTATCACCCAATGTAACCCACTAGTCCGGCCAACGAATAATTTCTGAGTTCAATGGACTATATCTCGAATACTTAACATACAAAAATTCTCAAAAATTATTTCAAACACGTTAAATGTTCCTGTATCACCCAATGTAACCCACTAGTCCGGCCAACGAATAATTTCTGATTTCAATGGACTATATCTCGAATACTAAACATACAAAAATTCTGAAAAAATTATTTCAAACACGTTAAATGTTCCTGTATCACCCAATGTAACCCACTAGTCCGGCCAACGAATAATTTCTGAGTTCAATGGACTATATCTCGAATACTAAACATACAAAAATTCTGAAAAAATTATTTCAAACACGTTAAATGTTCCTCTATCACCCGATGTAACCCGCTAGTCCGGCCACCGAATAATTTCTGAGTTCAATGGACTATATCTCGAATACCAAACATACAAAAATTCTCAAAAAATTATTTCAAACACGTTAAATGTTCCTGTATCACCCAATCTAACCCACTAGTCCGGCCAACGAATAATTTCTGAGTTCAATGGACTATATCTCGAATACTAAACATACAAAAATTCTGAAAAAATTATTTCAAACACGTTAAATGTTCCTGTATCACCCAATGTAACCCACTAGTCCGGCCAACGAATAATTTCTGAGTTCAATGGACTATATCTCGAATACTTAACATACAAAAATTCTCAAAAAATTATTTCAAACACGTTAAATGTTCCTGTATCACCCAATGTAACCCACTAGTCCGGCCAACGAATAATTTCTGAGTTCAATGGACTATATCTCGAATACTTAACATACAAAAATTCTCAAAAAATTATTTCAAACACGTTAAATGTTCCTGTATCACCCAATGTAACCCACTAGTCCGGCCAACGAATAATTTCTGAGTTCAATGGACTATATCTCGAATACTAAACATACAAAAATTCTGAAAAAATTATTTCAAACACGTTAAATGTTCCTCTATCACCCGATGTAACCCGCTAGTCCGGCCACCGAATAATTTCTGAGTTCAATGGACTATATCTCGAATACCAAACATACAAAAATTCTCAAAAAATTATTTCAAACACGTTAAATGTTCCTCTATCACCCGATGTAACCCGCTAGTCCGGCCAACGAATAATTTCTGATTTCAATGGACTATATCTCGAATACTAAACATACAAAAATTCTGAAAAAATTATTTCAAACACGTTAAATGTTCCTGTATCACCCAATCTAACCCACTAGTCCGGCCAACGAATAATTTCTGAGTTCAATGGACTATATCTCGAATATCAAACATACAAAAATTCTCAAAAAATTATTTCAAACACGTTAAATGTTCCTGTATCACCCAATGTAACCCACTAGTCCGGCCAACGAATAATTTCTGAGTTCAATGGACTATATCTCGAATACTAAACATACAAAAATTCTGAAAAAATTATTTCAAACACGTTAAATGTTCCTGTATCACCCAATGTAACCCACTAGTCCGGCCAACGAATAATTTCTGAGTTCAATGGACTATATCTCGAATACTTAACATACAAAAATTCTCAAAAAATTATTTCAAACACGTTAAATGTTCCTGTATCACCCAATGTAACCCACTAGTCCGGCCAACGAATAATTTCTGAGTTCAATGGACTATATCTCGAATACTAAACATACAAAAATTCTGAAAAAATTATTTCAAACACGTTAAATGTTCCTCTATCACCCGATGTAACCCGCTAGTCCGGCCAACGAATAATTTCTGAGTTCAATGGACTATATCTCGAATACTAAACATACAAAAATTCTGAAAAAATTATTTCAAACACGTTAAATGTTCCTGTATCACCCAATGTAACCCACTAGTCCGGCCAACGAATAATTTCTGAGTTCAATGGACTATATCTCGAATACCAAACATACAAAAATTCTGAAAAAATTATTTCAAACACGTTAAATGTTCCTGTATCACCCAATGTAACCCACTAGTCCGACCAACGAATAATTTCTGAGTTCAATGGACTATATCTCGAATACTAAACATACAAAAATTCTGAAAACATTATTTCAAACACGTTAAATGTTCCTCTATCACCCGATGTAACCCGCTAGTCCGGCCACCGAATAATTTCTGAGTTCAATGGACTATATCTCGAATACCAAACATACAAAAATTCTCAAAAAATTATTTCAAACACGTTAAATGTTCCTCTATCACCCGATGTAACCCGCTAGTCCGGCCAACGAATAATTTCTGAGTTCAATGGACTATATCTCGAATACTTAACATACAAAAATTCTCAAAAATTATTTCAAACACGTTAAATGTTCCTGTATCACCCAATGTAACCCACTAGTCCGGCCAACGAATAATTTCTGATTTCAATGGACTATATCTCGAATACTAAACATACAAAAATTCTGAAAAAATTATTTCAAACACGTTAAATGTTCCTGTATCACCCAATGTAACCCACTAGTCCGGCCAACGAATAATTTCTGAGTTCAATGGACTATATCTCGAATATCAAACATACAAAAATTCTCAAAAAATTATTACAAATAATAATAATAATAAACATTCAAATATCTTTTTCTTTTATTTCGACTCTCATTACATTTGTGAACTATCGTGATAGCAAGTATTTTCGGGGCTGAGAGTAAAACTGTGTCTATTTTTTGGGCTGAGAGTAAACAAAAAAAAAAGGAAAAGAATAATTTTATCGGTTTGGAAGCACAATATTTAATAATATATGGTGATATAAAATAAATTCAATTCGCATTTTAAAATATTTTATTTTGTTGATATTATTAAACAAATCATTTTAATTATGTTTCTTCTTTTTGTAATAAATTGTACTCAAATATTCGAATTTAAACCAAATGTTTTCTTGATAGTATATCTAAAGTTGTATAGTATTGCCATAAGCAACTTTTTCGATTTTCGGGGATAGAAATTTGGGCTATCTTCACAGAGGTGTCTATAACCTCATTGACTCTTTGCAGTACTTCGTTGTTGACTTTGTATGAAGTAATTATTGGATTTCGTTTACGATGGAAAGACATGATTTTGCATTTCTTAATATTTAAGTATAGTGAGTTCCGATCACACCACTCACTTATTCTATCTAAGTCTTCTTGAAGTTTCTCCGTATCTAACAATCCATTAATAGTACGAAAAATTTTCACATCATCTGCAAATATGAGCACGTCTGAGTTTTTGATTATCTCGGTTATTCGGTCTATGAAAACAATAAAAATCCAAGGCCCGAGGTGTGATCCTTGGGGAACACCAGATGTAACTTTAATACAGTTTGATTTTTCATTTCCCATTATCACAAATTGACACCGGTTTGATAGATATGATTTAAACCAATTTATGTAATCGAGAGAAAACCCAAAATTGAATAAACTCTGGAGTGCTTTATGATGACAGATAGAATCAAATGCTTTACTAAAATCCGTGTACGCTACATCAACTTGACGGTGTTTTTCTATCTCGTTAATTAGTTTACTGGTGAATTCAACCAGATTAGTCGATGTGGATCGGCCAGGCATAAACCCATGCTGGTTTATTGATATATGACGTGCAATTGTGGATTTAAAGCTGTTGCATAATACTAACTCAAATAATTTTGGAATTGATGATGTAGTTGATATTCCTCTGTAGCATGAGATATCCTCACGTTTACCCGATTTAAAAATTGGAGTAATTTTTGAAATTTTCCATTTTTCAGGAAACACGCCGGTGTTTAAGGAATGATTGAATAGATAACATAATGGCATTGTTAAAATTTCAGCGTACTCCTTCAGAATAGAGGAGGGAATATCATCAAGACCGCAACCATCTCCAAACCCCCTTAAAGCCGATAAAATGTTGTCCTCAAAAATAATAGGAGGAGTTATTGATGTGTTGTTGTTGGGTTGTTCGTACAATCCACCAGTAACGCTTGGTCTATAGACTGATTGAAAAAACGACGCGAACATGTTAGCTATATCTTTGGCGTTTGAAGAGCAGGTATTGTTGTACGTCATATTAGCAGGGTATCTTTCAATTTCGCGTTTATTCCTAAAGTATTTCCAAAATTGTTTTGGATTTACTTTGATTTTGTCTTGAATTTGATTAAGATACGACCTGTATTTAGATTTGAAATAAATTTCAAATTCATTACTATGTTGTAGAAACGTAGTTTTGTCCGCTTCTAACCCGGTTTTCAACATTTTGGCATACGCTTTCGACTTCCGATTTTTTAAGTTAACTAGTCTATCATCAAACCAATGAGGGTGAGCATTTTGTGGTTTACAGCACATAGGTACATACATTTCGAAGCCTTGAAGCATGATGTCATTAAATTTGTCCACATTTTCGTTTATATCATTGGAATTGAGAGTTATTTGCCAGTTGATGGATTCCAGGTAACTTTGTAGCCCCACACGGTTAGTTTTTTTAAAGTTGAATTTCATTGGTTGAAGGTGTTCTGATCTCGCTATTTTAGTTAAGTCAAATACAATATCCAAAGATTTGTGATTAACATCATTTATGACAAAAGGTAATAGGGATTCAGAAATTTTAAAGGTGTCAATGTCGTTGCTGAAGACAAGATCCAATAATCTATCACGATTATTAGCAATTGTGTTTATTTGGTATAAATTATAACCAAGCATGGCGTCCACAAATAAAGATTCCGCATCTGTTGTTATATTGCAAGGTAAAATACAGTTTAGTTCTGGGTCCAAGTTCCAAGTTATATTTGGAAGATTAAAATCACCAAGCACAAGAACTAAATCTGACGAGTTTGTTGTATTAATAATTTCATCAATCGCATCGATGCAAGTTGCATAATGATCACTATTTGATTGAGGTGGTATATATGCTGCGTAGATGATTAGATTGGTTTGGTTGATTTTGATTTTTACACCGATCTGTTCGACTCTCGATGGGGCTAAAGTTACTGGAGCATTCCAGAGTTTAGAATGTACTGCTATCAGTACGCCCCCACCCGATTTCTTTGAACTAGTTTCAGGAGACCGATCGCATCTATAAACAACGTAGTCATGGCCAAAAAATTCGCTGCTCCGTATGTCTGGTTTTAATGAAGTTTCACAAATTACATAAATAAGGTAGTTTGATTTTAAAACGAATTTGTAGAATTTAGATGCTTTTGATGCCATTTTGTTTACGTTTTGATAGTAAATTGCACATTTCTCATATACCGATCTTTTTTTGGACTTTATGGGCTGATTTACCTTTTGAGTAATAGTATAAGTTCGAGCTTTCATTAAAAGGGAGTGTAGTCTATCATTGGCCACCGGAGAAAAATATTTAAATGATTTTGTGTGTCTAGAGATTGCAACTATGGCATGCGGTACACTATCGAACAGCTCAAGAGGTTGAGAATTGGTTCTTATACATATTACATTTGGTGAGGTTAAACCTTGTGCTTCATGGATCGTCAAGATTTTACTGGTTTCTGGTATCTTAAGCTGAGAGATTAATTGTTTATCAGCTCTGGTAAAAGTTAGATAGAAAGCGTTCTCTAACACAGGTAATGATGATAGATTTGGTGGCAGGTTTATAAATTCGGCGGAAGTTTCCACTGTGTTCATACTAGTGATGTTAGGGTAGTATTCTTTGAGAGCAGAAGTAACATCAGCTGGGCATCGATACGTTACATTCAAGTATTCAGTCTTTGTTACAAAAGCACTTGCATCGGAAAATTTCATATTGACATGATGTAATCTGTCAATATATGGTATTTGGTTTTTGTCACCTAGAAGATATATTTTAGAACATTTACTTTTGATAACCACAAGTCCTATATATCCAGCATGCACCATCATGTACTCATCAATAAAAACTGTATCGTAGGTCCGGTTACCATTTATTAGGTATGAGGCAATCGTTTTGTAGTTTAATTTGATGTTATTAAAGTTAGTGTTTTTGTGCTCGCAACGTGATGTTACCTTTAATTTTATATCTGCAAGTCCTTCTTTTGCAGCACATAGAACAAGATCAGTGCCCAGATTATGGTTGTTTATAATCCATGTTGATTTACCACACCCAGGTACACCTTGAATATTTGTAATGTCCGGCATCTTTATGTTTGTTTTAAGATAGATATTGTTTAACGAGTTGTAAGTCTGATGATCTAACATAATTACCGTACCCGATGAACAAAAAATGTATCTGTTTGGGGTAATAAATGTGTTTGTGTCTTCACACAGTTGTACCAGATTATTCCCATCGAAGCCAAACTGATGTTTTGTGGTCGGTTCTTCGAGATATTGTTTGGTAGCGTTGTCAAATATAAATATGTTTAATTGTCGTAAGGAAAAAGCGGAGAAAGGCAATAGATTTATGTTCTTAATGTAATGATCCTTTAAGTGGCTTTTTATTAGGCTGTTTGAGTGTTTCATGTAAAACATTATTTCCATGATCGAATTCTTATAGCTGGACTCTGCAGACAACAGCTTGTGAAAAGTCGGAGATGTGGATGGAAAATCCGTACAGTTTCCATATGAGAACTTCGAGGGATCACCTGTAATCCAACGGGAAGATAATATTCTCTCATATTGCAGTGACATATTGAAAGGAATATTTAAAACCCATTTGATGTTGTTAAATGGATAGTTTGTAACATAATCCAACACTGGCAAAACCTTGTTGACATGATGGCTAACATCCAAGGTAATTCTGAAAGGCTCATTTTTTCGATGCTGCAAGTAGGATGTTAAAGCTTCTAAAGCGTAGATTAGATCACTGCAATCAGTTTTAGATTGATGAGTAACTACAATAACGTAGTTACCTCCGATTTTATAAACTTTTGTAACTTCATTAACTGATTTAATGTAAAAGTTATGTAGTATAAGTCCATTTCGGGATAGATATTTTTTAAGATTGCAATTATCCAATTTTTCTTCAAAAGCAACACAAATAAAAATAGATGATTTTATTAAGTGTTTGCCATTTAGCCAGGTTGAAATCTGTGGTTCGGCATGCATGAATTTTTCAGATGGGATATTTTTAACAAACTCATATCCGTTTATATAATCTTCTTGGTGGTTGTTACTTATGCTTCTTGTTAACATAAGTTTAAATTTAAATGAGGAGATGATTGATTTGTTGTATGTTGATTTGATGTCAATATCAGTTTGAGTTTCGCAGTGTTTAGATGTGCACTTATTACCCAGTCTTGGAGTCTTTGAGTAGTTTTCTGAAGATGAAAAATGAAATAAGCCTCCATTTGAATCGCACACAGCATCTCTCATTTTGATGGTTTTAACTCTCGCTGTCTTGACGAGGTTTTCATAGCGTGAAAAATTCATCAAGTCAGCATTGACTTCATCAACCTCATCCATAGTACGTATATTAAAACCACCATTGAAGTTGCAGGCAGAGTTGCTCGTTTTGGAAGTTTTTAAGTTATTTGGTTGTGGTTTATTGAATTCCGAAAATCCGATTGCTTTTTTGGAAACTTAAGTTCATGTTCAGAAAGGTTGGTGATTGGTGCCATAAGTCGAAAATTTTGGCGACGTCGTTTCCATTCAAATTCTTTAACCAGTAGTCCAGAAGGCCACAACGTGGAATGTAATGCAGTTAAAAATTGATTTGCTGGTAAACTAACACGGAATGATGTATAGTCATACATATGACCGTTTTCCTGGTTGCGGGAAATTTTGATACACAGGGCGTTATCCAGGTTCATTTTAGTTTTTAGAAAGTCTTCGAATTTTTCTTTCGTCACAGAGTTTTCAATTCTACTAACGAAGAGCCATCGTCGAGGTTCTACAGCTTTTATTTCATCAGATGCTGACTGATATGACTGTTCGTGTGTAAGATGTGAGTTTAATGAAGCTGCAGTTGTGGTTACTGATGATATAGGCTTTAAGTGCGATGATTTCGTTGGCGATACAAATGTTGTTTTTGGAGATATCGCTGATGAAGGTGTTGCTAAAGAGTGAGATGTTTGAGGTAGCGGGTCTGTGGTCTTCGATACAGACGGTATCAGGATATCAGTAGATAAAGTTTTCGAAGAGGCAGTTTGTGGTATTTTGTCATTTTCCCGTTGAGTTTTTGATTGGGATCGTGTTACTCTGCGGTTCTCAACAGTTTCATTTGAAACCTCGTTCACTGTATGAGTATCATTGTTCGAATTATCATTTCCTTGCACGATTTCTTTTGATGTGACGAGCGAGTTAGAATGCAATACTTTCATGTTAGTTAGGCATTCAGAGCAAAACCAACCGGGCAATCCATCAAATATAAATTTCATGGCCTTCTTGACGTCATTGGGAAATTTAGTCATTAGCTTTTTGGCGTTAGATGTTGCACACGTGTAACTAATGACTCTATCGCACATAAATCCCTTACATGCGAGAAACCATTCATCCACAATTATGACGGAGCACTCAACACATTTTTTTTCCACAGACATTTCACTGGTTCAGTTTATTTTAGTTTGTAAAACACTTTTTTATGACCGTAACACAAATACACTTAATATAGGTCAAGATTTAGTTTATTATTTTATGCACTACACACAGTATTATACATTCAAATTAAATTTTTACAGAAAAATGAAAAAATAGTTACTTGAGTTTAATTGATTTGTCAGGAAAAAAGTAACAACAATAAAATACGTAACAATAAATAACAATAAGTTACAAAAAATATACAAAAAATTTATTGTATATGACAATTAAAAAAAACACGTCCGAATTGGGCGATTGTTAATGTTGAAACGTTCAAATGACTAGAACCAGAGATTTGTAGACGAAGATCAGCTTGTTAGGAGTCAAGCCCTAAGATTTCCTAAATGCTTTTCTACATTCTCAAAAAACGGCGGTTGCTTTTTCAGGTTTGCTTTCAAATCGAATTTTTCAGAAAAGCTTACTGTCTAAAATTACAACATAAAGTTTTATTGTGTCAGATCTGGCGATCGTCTCCCCAAAACGAGAAGGAGCAGACATGTCGCTAATACTACTACGTCTAGTAAAGATTGGAAGACAAGTTTTAATTGCAATAACGTATAAGCCCTTCTCAAGGCACGACTTAAAGATCGCATTGCATTAAGTTAGATAATACATTGAGATGTTTATCCACAACCTGACGACGAAGTCATGAGCACAGCACGTGAGCAGTATTATAACCAATAATAATATAAAATGGAATCTCTTTGGCCATAAGACAGCTCTCTGCAAGATCTAAGCATGAATATAATCCATGTAAATATGGTTTGGCTAATGTTATGCAGGCCTCAATGATGGTAGAAAAAGATGTACTGTTAAATGCATCCGCAATATCCAAAAAGTGCCCTCAAAAAACTCCTTCCCCTTTTCAACCCTTCTAACAAGTTTTGGCAGAGCACTTTCACACGATTTTCCAACTCTGTAAGCATGTTGAACCCTGCCCTAATATATCTGTCAACAATTCTTTCCAAAGTTTTAAGGAAACTTGACAGTGTCTGTCATAAAACATTTATATATCACTCGTATCGATCCATCCGTCTCAACCGACCAGATCGTTAGCTATGTCTGCGACAAACTTCAAAATTGATCGTCAGGGGACGTAAATTGTATGCTATTATCAACTAAAGACCGCGTTTTGGACAGATCAGTAAAGTCCGTTTCATTTAAAATTGGTTTGGAAGGAGGCTGATTTTGACCTGCTTAATATTTCTGTTGTTTGGCCTGCTGGTGCTATACTACGACCATTTACAAATTATTCACGCACATCAAAAAGCCGGACTGTGTCCACGTTTCAGCAGCCAAAGTAACTATGCTGCGTTAACCAATCAGTTTAATTTATCAACGACCGTCACTTCTATCTACTATCACAATGCCTCCAGTATCCGAGGTACAACCAGGGATTTCCGCTTAGGCATACTTGACAATGATTTTTATGTTATAAGAATCAGCGAGACCTGGCTTACGATCAATATGTTATCCGAAGAGTACTTTCCATCTGACTATGTCGTACATAGAAAGGACGGATATGTTTTTGACACCAGTTGTAGAGGCGGTGGTGTTTTAATTGCTGTAAAGAACTCAGCCTCCAATGAAGTGATCACCTGAAGTCCCTGCCTTGACGTCATTGCTGATCGCATCAGATTAGCTTACAATACCTCAATTGTTGCCCAAGCCGTTTATATTCCTTATGGATATGATCGGGATGTCTAAAACACGTTTATCAACTACATTGACTCAGCCGTTATATCTTCAGTTCGTCCTTGTGATTAAATTATCATTGTGGGCTTACTTGAATGAATTTCTCAGCACTGCCGATTGGGACTTTTTACAGCGCGGTGCGGATTTGAATGACACGGTGTACAGATTCAATGAGCTTCTCGTGAGTGATATCGAGAGACTCGTTCCGCAAGTTATCAATATAATAAATCCGGCTTTCTTGAGCCATGGTATAATACCGAGCTGATGGTGCTCGAGAAACGACGCAACAAGTTTCATTCCCTATACGGGCTTTACGGCGTATATTACTATCCCGATTTTGTCAAAGCTCATAAGGAATTTAAGACTCTCAATTGGTTCTTTTACAATAATTACGTAGTGTAAATATAGCAAGTTTTGACATCCAATCCCAAACAATTTTGGAACTTCATTAACAGTAAGAAAAATGTATGTGGTTTTCCATCGAATATGCTTTACCAGACCTGCACCGCCAGTCAGCCGTCTGATATTTGTAATTTGTTTGCCAATTTCTTTGCATCGGCCTACATACCGCTTCGGTCAACAGACAACGGGCCCTACTACTTCTAACTCCATTGTATTTGACGTTGTCTACACCGACTTCGCAAAACCTTTCGATGTGATTGATCACTCATTTCTTATTAGTAAGTCTCGATTGTCATTTCATTCCCATCAACTGGTTCCGTTCTTACCTCTCAGATCGCTGGCAATCCGTTAGGAATCTGGATTCTTTCTCCCCATTATTTCGGGCACCATCCGGCGTCCTTCACGGAAGTCATATCGCGCTACTGTTGTTTTCATTATTTATTAGCGACGTTGTAAAATGTTTTAAGTTTGCCAACTGCCTCCTCTTCACGGATGACATGAAGATTTTCAACCGGGCTTCTAGCGTGTTAGTTTGCAATTTGTTACAAGATGATTTAAACCGGTTCTGCAGTTCGTCAATTAACAACTTACTCTCTTTAAAAATGAGTAAATGCAAAACTCTTTCTTTCTTCCGTATCCGCTCGCCCGTTTTTTATCAATATCAACTGTACAACGAAACCATTAATTGGGTTGAGTTCATTTCGGATCTTGGTGTGATCTTTGAATCTAGACGCCACACTTACCAGACATGTTAACATTAAACGAAACTGCTTTAGTGACCCGCTAACTTTGACATCATTATATGTCTGCTTTGTTCGGTCTATTTTGGAGTATGCATCTCCTGTTTGGTCACCCTCCTACCAATGTCATTCTGCAAGGATTGAGAGTATCCCCAAACAGTTTATTTTGTTCGCGCGACGACGTCCAACATCCATGAGTGCTGTGGATTACGTTCTTCCGCCTTATCAGAATCGATGCAATCTTTTGAAACTGCAACGTCTAGATAATCACCGAGATGTAGCTTCCGCACTGTTTGTGTGTGATATCATTAATTTCCGTCTCGATTGTATCGAGTTACTAGCACGTGTCAACTTGTCTGCTCCCGAACGTCGGATGCGTCAATGCGATGGAGCTTTATTCATCAACCGAGCCGTGACCAACTACTGTCTTTCTGACCCAATTCCGATGGTATCGCGGATATTTAACTAGGTCTACGAAGCTTTTGATTGTCACTTGTCGAGAAATTCATTTAAGAAAGCTTTATATACTCTTTTGTAGTTGAGCTTATATGCCGTAATTTTTTACCAATTGTTTTGTTGTGCCGATTGTAGTCACTGTAGGCATCATCTATAAATAATAAATAAATAAATAAACAAATAAAGTTGAAGAAAGACTGATAAGACGATATTCCCTGGTGTCATTATAATCTGATACACCAGCGTTTGTGCCTAAAATAACTCTACTGCTGCCCCAAGATTGTTGAACAGCCCTAAAATCAATGCATGCTTGAAAGTCTGGAAATAAGTGATCCCGAATGAGAAGAAACCCATGCTGTAATTTAGCAGGAAAGGCTTCTTTCAGACCTCCTGATTTATAGCGTAGGAAGGAGAATAAACTCCAATGCAAAAGGTCACGACTGACCAGCGATGTATCAATCGGGTGGTAACGGTAACAAAACCAGGATTGATATCGTCGCAACCGGGAAAATGCAAAGCAGTAGTTCGACCATTTCATTTTTGGGCAATGTAGACCTGTCATCTGGAAGTCGCAGCACATAGGTCAGCAAGATTCATCCGTTTTGTGAGTTTTTTTTGTTTGGGTGTTTGTTTTATTTGTTTTTTTTTTTTTTTGTTTTCTTATTTTTTTGTTTTATTTTTATTTTATCAATTTTGATTTTTCAGTACTCTGTTGTTGTAGCGAATTCGTGGATTTATTGTATTGCATTTTTGTTTGATGTTTTCGTTTAATTTTGCATTCGTGGTCTATAGCGTGAGCTAGCCTTAATCTTGCCTTTAATTCTTGGGCATAGTCGTCGTTAAAATATATTGGTTCAGTTTGCTTTTAGACAGCGCTGGGTATATGAGAGCGGGTTGTCCATAGATTAGCTTGGGTGGAGTGGAATTTCTGGAATAGTGAGGTATCGTCTCTGGTTATGATGTTTCATCACATTTTTGTTTAATTTTCCTGATTTATATATTATTTCGAAATTGTATTCCGAGAGTTTTGACCTTCAACCCTTTTTAGCCCTTTAATCCTTTTGGCCCATTAAGCCATTTTGATCCTTTGTCTTTTTGACCTTGACCATGGCCTTGACCTTTAAATTTAGTTCCCATGCCAAAGCACTACGATAACTACTCTCCTTGTTCGTTAACGGCAAGTTCGTTAATGATGATCGAGTATGTTGAAGATAAAGCACCTAAACTTGTTCCAACTAGGTTAAAGAATACCTCAAATAATCTCTAATTATTATAAAACGCTTAATCTAATTCTTATCCGTTACTTCGTCTAACTTGAAGGTAGTGATGAAAGGAAATTTACCTTTTCTACGTCCTATACCTACCTAGTAGGTATTTTTCGTTACCTTTATGTTTCAAATTTACTCATTACAAAATAAAAGCTCTGGGGCGGGGTTAATCAAGGTCTTCAGATTTTCCGTTGCTCAATTATTTTAATTGTGATTATTGTGGTTGTGACCCGGATGCTTTGTTAATTTTTTTATATTGTTCACATAATATACGATAAGTAGTAACCTTGTAATTTAATTGATAGAATATTAGTTTTTCAACAAATTTGATTATAGAAAATTAATTTAATTTGGTTTGACAGTTTTATTATATGTATTTGTGATAGACAAATTTAAATATAAAATCAATTATTTTAAAATTCTGATCATTCTAGAAATACATAAAAAGCGAAAACATTTTTTTCAAACTCCACATGAAATAAAATTTCAGGTCAAATGTGACTGATTGAGGTTTACCGGGTTAAATAGCACATACGAGTTGTTATACCACGTCCGCAACATTAAAATTAATTTCCTTTTATGTATCTAGAAAAAATACTTCAAAGTTCTTAGATATAGAAATTCACTGCGTACTCTATAGTTGTCTGCATAGTGGTATTCTCGAACATTTAGATCCGGCGGAGCTTTATCCGTATATGAGTACGAATTTATTTACTTAAAAAAATCTTAACAGACCGTAAAATATATCTCGATTATATTTATTTTATTTATCTCTTATTTATTTCATTTTTTAAATAAAATAAAAATTTATGATCGAATTGTAAAAATAAAGGCAAATGTATGTATGTTAATAAAAAAGTTTAAGTCAATACGTAAGAATACGTACATTCAAAATATATAGAGGAGAAAGATATGCGTTCTCGATAAGATATCTTTTATGTCTTATCATATACGTGTTTTTATTTGAAGGCACAGACGATAAAATAGATTTTCAGTTTTTATTCGAATTCAAAAATAAATACACGAATCGGTTTTGAAATTGATTTTTGTAGACTTGATATAAAAAATATTATTGTTTTTTTTATATGATTGGAATAACGTAAGATTTGCACGTTTCCGCTTACATTTTACACCTATATGCAGGATCGACAGTTATGAACACTTAAGACAATTATGGATAAAGTATACTTTTAAAGTGTTTTCACGTTTAATAAAATAATATTCATAAATTCGGATTCATAAAAAAATGGGACGTACAAAAATGATTCGAGGTTGTTTTTTCAAGATATCTTCCTCAATAAATCAATGGGGTGATAGTTCACCGAAAACGAGATTCATCGAAAACGATAATACATCGAAAACGATGTTTTGTAAACGACAATTCGTCTAAATCGAAAAATATCCGAAATTGGAGTTTACCGAAAACGGGAATACAGCAAAAGTTACATTTTACGAAAACGACAATTCATCGAAAATATGTCAAATGTGTAATATCATGGAAGACAGGAGACAAACATTTATTTTGGATATGGCTCATGTTCTGGAAAACGTAGTAGTTTTCAGATTAGGATAACCCTTAAATGGAATATGAAATCGTCATGGAGTATTCCAAAAATTTATGTTTGGTGAGATCTCAAAAAATATTATTTTTAATTGTAATGTGTGGAAGATTTATACGAGTAGTAGTAAAGATTGTGAATATCATAAAATTGTTTGTCAATGTTCATATATTGTTGTAAATAAGTTAAAGATTATAAAAAATATTAAACAGTTGGTAAATAATGTTTGTGGATGTTATAAACAAATAAAATTTATAATATAATAAAAATTGTTAAAATTATGACACAACCTGTTTTGTAATTGACAGCCATTATTAAAATTTTGGCTGTGTACAGTTTTTTTAATAACTATAAATTGTGAACCTGTCTATGTAATAAATAAATTATTTTGTGCTTTCACAGTGGTGGATTCCAGTTTACAACATAATTACGTGACCCAACACAATATAAATTACAATCGTCAACAGGTTATGGGCCCAGAACAAGCAGATCATTTAATGTGTTGCGGATTTTAGTTGTTGCAAAACTGTGTACGGCTGTGTGTAAAAGATCACAAACGAGAACATTCTGGAACGCTGGCGTAATATTGTGCATTTTTATTTCGAAAAGAAATATGGAAAATGACGAAAATAAACTAACGGTAACGGTTATATTGCATTTCCAACTGCATATGTATTTGACACCGGATCATCATTCAACATTCTTAAGAAAAGTAAATTATCTCGTAATACGAAATTTTTATTGTCTGATGGTAGAACTTTTAATGTATTTAATAATTCCAATACTTAATAAACACATTTTTATTAATCACTTGTTTTTTGTTTCGCAAAAAAGTTAAAAAAATCAACAAAAAGTTTAAAAAATCACCAAAATCCACCATCTCGGCTTGGGAAAATCAATAGTCAGTAACGTGATCAATACCCCGAAAATGACACCCATTATGAGCGTCGATATTATATGTCTGTGAAATTAGCCCAGGATTTCATCCCAGAAAAATAAAAAATGTCATCAGGCAACACTAAAACTGCATTATCATCTCAGCCCAGGATTTATTTATAATTTCTGTTAAATATGATTAAATATGTAGAGCATCGCAAAAAAAATATAATGTGAATACTTATCGCAGAAAACAAAAAAAATTACAGAATACTGTACATTAAAAAAATAATAAAAAATTTTAATATACGTGTTTAACTTTATAATATTCGTACTGTTATAGCGCCAATATCAACATACGGATCGTCTTGTGATTTTAACTGTGAATAGTGGTCATCATTTCGAGTCGATACGGCTTGCTTTAGTTTCCGGAACTCGTGGTTCCTGGGAACCAAAAATTAAACTCTGTCATCCTTGGGCCATACAGATAACAGCCTATTGCGCCAATCTCAACCTGCAAATCAACTCAGAGTTTTTAGGGTAGGCAACAGTCATTATGACAAGCCGATATGAACTGATTCGATTTCCGGAACTCGTGGTTCCTGGGAACCATTAATAAAAAACTGGTTCTCATATACTGGGCCAAACACATATGGGCCTATTGCGCCAATCTCAACATACGGATCGACTTGTGATTTTAACTGTGAATAGTGGTTATTGTTACGAGCCGATACGGCTTGCTTCAGTTTCCGGAACTCGTGGTTCCTGGGAACCATTAATAAAAAACTGGTTCTCATATACTGGGCCATACACATATGGGCCAATTGCGCCAATCTCAACATACGGATCGACTTGGGATTTTTATTTTGAATAGTGGTCATCATTACGAGTCGATACGCTTGCTTCAGTTTTCGGAACTCGTGGTTCCTGGGAACCATAAATTAAATTCTGTCATCCTTGGGCCATACAGATAAGAGCCTATTGCGCCAATCTCAACATGCAAATCAACTCAGGGTTTTTAGGGTAGGCAACAGTTATTATGACAAGCCGATATAAACTGATTCGATTTCCGGAATTCGTGGTTCCTGGGAACCATTAATAAAAAACTGGTTCTCATCTACTGGGACACATATAGGCCTATAGCGCAGCAAAATTGTGCGATTTTTGATTTTTATGGTATTTGTAGTCATTACTTCAAACCGACACCGCTTGGTTTGGTTTCCGTAACTTATAGTTTTAATTAGTTAAATAATTACGGTCTTACTTTGGTACAAGCTAAATCCATTCTGGAATAGAATAAATATTGTGCTCAAAGTAACAACCAAAAATTATATTTACTTATTTTTATTAGTTCGGAACAATTACATTTTGAAGTAAAAAAAACGTGAAAACACAAATCGTAACTTATTTACAACTGGTTAGAATAGAATTATCCTATACCAGAATTATTATTTATACCGGGTGAGTTTTTTAAGCTGAAACTTACAAATATCTCGGAAAGAAGCCCTCTATACGATAAAAATGACCATTATCAAAATTAAATCATTCTGGAGGGGAAATACATTAGTGCTAAAATTAGGACCCCGCCCCTGTTTGTAAGGGGGGTGGGGGGCAACTTGGAAACTAAGATAGGAACCCCTATTTTTTATTGCAGGTTCGGATTCCACGACTAAAAGTACGTAGGATTTCCTTGAAACATTTTGTTCGATTCATGATAGATGGCGCTGTAATAGGCGATATTAAATTTTTTAGATTTCTTCTACTGAGAACATTATGCATACGATTCTGCAATATGTTTGCATTAAAATTAACACGTTTTCAATGTAAATACTTGAAATTAGTTTTAAACAAATTGTATTTCTTAAATTAAAAAAAAAAAACTACTTTTAGCGTAACCCAGGAACAACGACGGCGATGATTTTGCATAAGAACATGTGACTAAATTTGTTTTCAAATAAATAATATTTTTTGTTTTAAAAATATCGATTCAGTTCAAAGATTATTTCGAAAACAATAATACCTGTTTGCGTAAGGCTATTACAATTCAAAATGGAGTATTTAACTGTACAAGAAAAAATTGAAATGGTCCTGATTTATGGAGAAGCTGGCCGTAGTCTTGATAATGCGGTCAATCTCTACGCTTTGCGTTTTCCAGATAAGATTCGGTCACGTGTTTCATTTTACCGAACTATCAAACAATTCACTGCTGATGGAAGTGTTCGACCGAAGAAAAGGCAACAGTCCAGAAACAGTCACTGGGGAAAATAAAGAAATTGCTGTATTAGCTGCAGTAGCTTATAATCCTCATATAAGTACACAGATTATCCCAGACCAGTGTTTGCAAAATTTTGACCCGTATTGACTCGTTATGATGACCACTATTCATAATAAAAATCCCAAGTCGATCCGTATGTTGAGATTGGCGCAATAGGCCCATATGTGTATGGCCCAGTATATGAGAACCAGTTTTTTATTAATGGTTCCCAGGAACTACGAGTTCTGGAAATCGAATCAGTTCATATCGGCTTGTCATAATGACTGTTGCCTACCCTAAAAATCCTGAGTGGATTTGCATGTTGAGATTGCGGCAATAGGCTCTTATCTGTATGGCCCAAGGATGACGGAATTTAATTTATGGTTAACAGGAACCACGCGTTCTGGAAACTGAAGCAAGCCGTTTCGACTCGTTATGATGACCACTATTCATAATAAAAATCCCAAGTCGATCCGTATGTTGAGATTGGCGCAATAGGCCCATATGTGTATGGCCCAGTATATGGGAACCAGTTTTTTATTAATGGTTCCCAGGAACCACGAGTTCCGGAAATCGAATCAGTTCCAATCGGCTTGTCATAATGACTGTTGCCTACTCTAATAATCCTGAGTTGATTTGCATGTTGAGATTGGTGCAATAGGCTCTTATCTGTATGGCCCAAGGATGAAGGAATTTAATTTATGGTTCCCAGGAATCACGAGTTCCGGAACCTGAAGCAAGCCGTATCCACTCGTAATGATGACCACTATTCACAATTAAAATCACAAGACGATCCGTATGTTGAGATTGGCGCTATAACAGTACGAATATTATAAAGTTAAACACGTATATTAAAATTTTTTATTATTTTTTTAATGTACAATATTCTGTATTTTGTTTTTTGTTTTCTGCGATAAGTATTCACATTATATTTTTTTTGCGATGCTCTACATATTTAATCATATTTAACAGAAATTATAAATAAATCCTGGGCTGGGATGATAATGCAGTGTTAGTGTTGCCTGATGAAATTTTTTATTTTTCTGGGATGAAATCCTGGGCTAACTTCACAGACATCGATATTATAGATAGGTGTCAAAATCGACACCGCTTCCCTCTCTAAACAGTTCCTTCGAAGTTGACACTCACATTCGCGTTGATAATATATAGGTGAGCGTCAAAAAAAAACACTGCCCCCATCTCGAATTCGGAAAAACAAAAGTCGGTAACGTAATTGGTACCTCAAAAACCCCGAAAATGACACCCATATCGGCATTATCGGCGCAGATCAGGGATGGTCGAGGTAGATTACGCAATGTTCTCTACGAGGTTGTCAATACGTATTACACAGATTACGTGTTACGTATTACGTAGAGTACATAGCGATTTTTTACGTCGCTGACGTCGACAATCTCTAGGAAATGTTATCATCAACTCAATTTACTAATAATTTTCTATTTATTTTACGTTAGCCGGTCTGATAAAGTTGCTGTTTATAGCTAGATATTAGACAATTATCTAGTTAGATACAAATACAACACTTTCATGAGCACGTACACGGTAAAAAATGGGACGTCTTGCCAATTCTGGTAGTCAAAATGTGGTTAGTCAAATATCATTAAAAAAAATAGTACGTCAATTTTATTACCCGTGTAGTTTTCAAATATCTGTTTACTTTTTTCGCAAAAATTCACATAAAAATCATAATCAATCTGCAATTTTGACTTCCTTAAAATAAGAATCAGTGTAGATTAACATAAATTACTTAATTTTGTATAATAAGGAAAAACATGTTTAACTTCTAAACGCAATAAAATTATAACTAAAATATTGGGTTAGATTGACGACCCAATAATAATAAGGGACGTTAAATTTGACTACTTTTATTATTATTATTTATTCGTAGGTGATCACTAGACGTGAAATATAATAACTTTTTTCACATTTTCTCTCAATACTCTATTGTTCCTTGCTTAGTAAATTTGTGCACCTGCATCTAGCAACATGCTGTTGTTTTCTGTATTAACTGAATTTCAATATTACAGCTACAGCTAAAGCCGTCGCCATAGTTGCGTTTTGAATATTTCATATGTAAACTACTATTACGCCATCTTAAGTTTATAAAATCTGGAAGTTGTAGGTTTCCCTTATAGTGTATTTTAACTGTTTGTCAAACCATTCCGAAAGGCAAATAAAAAAAGTTCGTTTATATGTAAGCAGGCCCAAAAAACGTAAACGCAAAAAAACTTTCGTACAAATGCTATGGAAATTATAGTTTTTTAAGTTTTTTTTTGTGACTATTAATATCTCGTAAATGGGGCAGACAAATAAATTTCATTTCAAATCAAGTTCCGAGCCTGAACTATGTTATTTAGAGTTAATTTGATAAATTGTTTTTGATTTTTAAGTTTTCATTCAGAATTTTACTAGTTTCCACTAAGATGTCCTTAATTTGACTGCCGTAAACCTAAAAAATAAAATAACTTATAAAAACAATCAATTAAAATTAAATCCGCAAAATTCTGCCGCATTTACGGGATATAAATAAATTAAGACAAAAAAAGCTGTTGAATAATTCTTTTCATAGCATTTCTAAGAACGTTTTTCCGTGTTTTTGGGCCTGATTAGATATAAAGTTATATGGCTATGTGTACATAGGCATTGGTCAAACATAAAAAAATAGTTATACAATCTCCCGTTGTGATCGCATTGCACTATTGCAGAATACAAAATGCATGCCCATGCAGTTTTGATTTATATTTTAAAGTGAAAAGGTGTTTCGTATACTGTTTGTGGTGAGATTAATGGTGGAACAATTTTATTATTAAAAGAAAAAGTATTTAGCGTCATACTTGTTGATGATTTTTTTATAAATTGAATTGAGTTTCTGAAAACTGAATATTGTGAGAAATCATATGTACATATATCAAGTGGGTGCAATGGAGAATTTGCCAATTGGGTTAATAAATACAACGTGCGATGATCCTCCATCTACAGTTTTACTGATGCTTCAGTATAAGCTGAATAAACAATATGTTTTGGTGGCGTTCAATAAAATAGCAAATTGTTTCCCAACCTACGTGGACGTGATAAATTCAGGTAATTGTAATATATTATAAATAAGTTTCTTTTATAATCCCGCCATTTTGAAACACATTTGTAGAAATTTAATTTTCACTCCTATTAATTTATGGACATTTCGGTGATGAGTAAAATTTTTCAAATATTGTTAGCGTATATGGCGTATAGATTATTATTTATATTCTTATTGTTTCTTCTTTAATCAAAAATTGTACGTATTTTTTAGCTCGTTTAAATTTTGAAATACCAAATTTCATTTTATTGAAACTTGTGGATGCTGGTGGCATAGAAATCCCCGAAGCTTTGTATCAAGAATATATTTACAGATACAATTAAAACTTAGGATTGTTGCAAGTGAGACCATTTGAGGTCACACTAACAGAACTTGCATCAATAAAAGAACCACTTTCCCACACAATAACGGTTAACGACACGAAAGGTAGTGGTCCCATTAAAACGGCGGATGAGTGGAAAAATCCAGATTTTTTAGAAGTCCAAGTCAAACAGGTAAATTATGTGTAGCCAATATATAATCATATATGTGTTTTAAAATCAAAAAATTTATGTATGCACAGATGCTATATTTAAGTATATATGTTATCCTAAATTGTATGGCGATTATGATACTCCATACAATTTACGATAACACATATAAATAGTATCTAATATGATGCTCCAAACACCATTCACACTCCTTCTATTCTTAAATATATATTTTTTTATCACTAAAACCAAACTAAGATATACAAGAATGCATAATCTTGCATTCAATTATTCAAATCACG
This sequence comes from Nephrotoma appendiculata, assembly GCA_947310385.1. Classification (NCBI taxonomy): domain Eukaryota; kingdom Metazoa; phylum Arthropoda; class Insecta; order Diptera; family Tipulidae; genus Nephrotoma; species Nephrotoma appendiculata. The sequence continues at coordinate 246,464,741 of OX371225.1, forward strand.
AATACTTTTTTTTTTGATTATTGTTTCAATTTACTAATTTTTTTTCTGGATTGCAGAAACCGTGGATTGCAGAATTAGAAAGCTTAATTTTGGAACATCACACTTAATTTAAAAACGAATTCCCACTTACAAATTTAAAACCTAAACGTCACTATATGATACATTACCCAAAAATTAATAAAAAAAAGACAGGAAAGGTTCGGAACCGAACTCTATAAGCATTTTTGTTTTTGTATAACCCAACCGACCCCAATCAACCACAAACCACCACACCTAAAAATTATTGAAACCCCCCACCCACAATAAAACCCCTAAAACTCGACTCACCAGCACCACCCTATACCGCACTATCCATATCAACACCACCTCCATCCCCACTCCCACACACACCCCACACAAACCCTCATCCATCAAATCCCAATTCCCACGCCAAACCCAAAACACCTCATCCCATTCACCCCATACCACCACTTCTACCACCCCCATAACCACACCATCCACACAAACCCACATCCACACGAGATATATTTTTATTCCACATTCACATGCTCTATGAAATCAAAATAGTATAGAAAATAAAAAAAAAATTCCTTAAAATTTTAAGGAGGGGGGTTAACAAAACCCTACATATCTCAAACACCCTGAACACAGAAATGTTCAAATCAATAGGGCACTTTCCCATGAATTGTTTAAACTTTTAGTGAAAAAATTAAGTTGATATCTCTATCCGTTCTCAAGTTATCGTAGACACAGACGGACAGACGGCAAACCGAAACCATATAGCAATTTTTTTAACAAAAATGCTTAAAAATAGGACCCCTAATAAACATTTGGTGCATGCGATTTGAGGGAAAGCATAACATTTTTAAAGTAATGGCGAGTACTCAAAAAAACTTTATTAATGTATGTAAAATGCTAGCATATAAATATCAGGAGCAACTGGCAATAAATTTTGAATTGCAATCCGAAATTAAATTTGATATAGAGGAGTTAAATTATTCCAACAAACCATATATGCCAATTATACAAGATTGTATGGTCGATGAAACATTAGTAAATTTTCACTTTTTAAAAAATCTTAGCTGTTCTGGAGAATTTAGAGAAGGGCTATTTATTGTAGAAAGTGTAACGAACAGTTTGCCTGTTTTTAAGAAAATTGTAAAGTTGTTTTGTTGTGGTTCCGAATTATTTGTGTTATGTTTGAAATATGAAACAAAGTATTTTAAGGAAAACATGCAAGCATTTTGCAAAAATAATTCAAATTTTGCATGCAAAATTAATTCAAATGAAAGTGACACATATGATTGTTGAAATATCAGAGTACTTTTAACTTAAATAGAATTAATAATAAACTATATGTTGTATCTAAAATTAGAATATATCATAAATAATCTAATTTTAAATTTTCATTTGAAACTAAGTATAATATTGTTAATTTTAATAAAAATAGCCTTATTTAGTTGTAATACGAGTAAATATGTATGTAAGTAACTAAAACTGAATTAAAATTAAAATATTTTTTAAAAATGTAATGTTGTTTAAGTTTAACGGGAGGATGGAGAGAAAAATGGTTTAATAAAATAATATAAATATTATTAAAGGTAGTTTTGAGTTGATAAAGACGTCCTTTATATTAAGAATAATTGACCTAAGAGAATGTTCTTATTTTCACTATTAGAATGTATTGTTTTGATTCTAAATAGTTGTTTAATTTTACTTTCAACGATTGACAAAAATGACGTCCCATTTTATACATATTAAACGCTTTCAAATTATTAAAATTGCTAATAAAGTGACCCTTTTTCCTCTTTTAAAATGATTTATTTTTAACGCCAATAATGAGTTAAATTTATTTTTCTTTAGGGGTTAATATTATTTCTATAATTTGTTTTAATTATCAGACGTTCTGTTTTCTATTTTGTATACCATGGGGAGCTAAAATTCATTCTCTTTACTTCTGTTTTTGGACACTACTTTTAATAAAATTTGTACGTTAATTTATTTTTCACGTCTATAAAGTTGTTATAAACTACCTGTCGTAAAATGAATCCTGTGGATAGTTGTTTTTCTCGTTCCGAAGTTTAATTCTCGCTGGTGTAAGCCAAAAGATGTCAAAAATAACGTCTAATTTCTAACCGTGTAAAGACGCCATTAAGCGATCTTGGTTAGTTTAATTTCCTTAAGGATGGGCGAAAATTCTCAATATTGAGCATCCGTTTTAAGGAGACATTTACCATCAAAATTTGGTTAATTGAAATGGACGCAAAGGCTAGTAAATTGATCTACAAGAGCGCTAAAAATACTTTACATTAAAATTGTTATTGTTGGAATAAGGGGGCGTTCTAAAATATCTGCTGTAGCCAAAGTTTTATGTTTTAAAGGTTAGTTATTTCTTAAAAGGTTAAAGGTTAATTATGATCGTAGCAGATTTGGATTATACATAGGAATATCACAAAATATAGGCAACCCTCCAAGCACATGTTATTCGCAGAAAACGGTTTCAAACAACGCGATTTTCGTTATTCTCTTTTATTCTACAGTCTTGGCCAAAAGTATTGAGCACCCATGATATCCTCCAATTTTTTGGGAGTATTAATTTGGTAAATAAATTGAAACAATTTTTATAGGTACACATTACTATTTATTTACATATATAAAATTAATATTTTCTAGGTCTACCCTTCGCCTTAATTTCGGCAGAAATTCTTTTGGGTAGAGTACAAGTTTTCTACATACTGCAGGACATATGGTGCTCCCTTCTTGGTGCAGATAGCATTTTAGGTCTTTTTTGTTATTTATTGTGTAGCGCCTGACTCAGCGTTTTAATAAACTCCAAAAGTGTTCTATGCGCTTGAGGTGCGGAAACTGGATAGGCCACTACAGAATCTAAATGCCATTTTCTCGAAACCATGCCATTGTGCGGGCATATTTATGACATGGCGCGTTATCCTGCTGGAATTTAACGCTATCCATGTTTATATCACCAAAAAGTGTTAAAAATGAGGGCAGCAACCCAGATTCTAGGACGTTTATGTATTTTGAGGAGTTCATGTGGCCCTTACACACGAACATTTTGCCAACTCCAGAACTAGTCATGCAGCCCCAGACCATTATGCTGCCCCCAGCGTGTTTTACGGTTGGTACCACACACCCTGGACTAAATACTTCGCCTATCCGGCGACGCACAAAAGGCACACCAGGTGTACCAAAAATCTGGAATAAAGAAAATGTAGAGACTTCGGGAAATTAAAATATCTGTATCGATGAACTTTATTTTAAAATAATATTATTTATTATTATTAGGGCATAGGCCTTAGGTCAACTTACTTCAAAGTTTGATTCGTCTGGCAACACGATATTTGACCAATCTTCTTTTTCACCAAAGTTTTTTCTCTATTTTTTAAAGCTTCTTTTACTAACTTTCGGTCGTCACGGTATGTGGTGATGCGTTTGCGCCCGGTTCTGTACCTATTACTGTGTGATCCACGCTGTGTGAAATCTCTACTTGTGGTTTCTTTTGCTTATGCAGAAGCTGTACCTGCACACGTCATTCTAAACTTAACTCTTTTTGTTTCGGCATAATGCAATAATATCACTAAATCTAACAAATCAAAACACCACAAGTGGACCAAATCACTGGATGTGTACACAATAAGCGAAAGTAGCGAGCTGACGAATAAATACAAAATGGAAAAATAACAAATTTTATTGCACCAGATGGTTTATTGCCACACCTGTGGTATAAGTCACTATTTGTTGGTCCTTTTAAGATGTTTGAAAAATAATAAAGAAACAAAAGAGGTCATTTTCTGTTATACTTATCGTGTAAGCCCCAAATTTATAGGGTGCTCAATACTTTTGGCCAAGACTGTATTTTTTGCATTCCATAACAAAACAAAAAAAAATTAAAACGTAACGTCTTTTTTGTAGTCTCGAACAACACGGTTTCAAAGAACACGGAACGAATTAATTGTATTAATTAAACGCTCATCTCTAGCGTATATAACAGTTAGTCAAAAAATGATACACGCCCCAGCAATCAACATAAACAATGATGATGCCTGTGCTGTATCCAGTTTTATCAATCGAAAATACTCCTATGGAAGCTGCAACTTCCGGTTGACCATTTTCAGCTAAAAACACTTCCCATGACCATAGAACATATACTGGAACTTTGATCAAAATCGCTGCAAATTATAACAGTTTAACTTGAATAAATTTACGCCTAAATGACGCTGAATAATAAAATCCAATACGTCATGTTTTGTTGTTGTCAATACTTTGATTTTTGTTGTTGTCAGTTACATTTAGTTTTGAATGTAACGTTTTTAACAAATTTATTATTAGCATGTTTAAATAGAAATTAAATTAATTTTAGATAAAAACATGAGCCTTTGAGATATACGAGTACATAATATATAGGTACATGTTTCTCTCTTATTTAAGATAAATTTCTTATGTTTTATGTATGCATATATGTATATACAATTTTAAATAATTTATGTGTTATAATGTTAGCAGATAAACCAAATTTATAACATTTCCTATAAATTATATTCTTTAAATATGTAATCATCTTATGTATAATTGGATCCTTGTTAAAAATTCAATTAAAATTTTATGATGTTATTTATGTATCGGAATTATAAATTATTTTCAAAATTAGCATGTTATGTATATTTAAAAGTAATATATAGCATCCAGTTCACCCTTCGCTGTGTTCAATGCATTTCAAAAGTGTTTGTAAATATTTTACATAGCTAATATAGTTTTACGCCGGTCGTATATGCCAATGACATATTCAAGATAAGAATACATTTCAATGATATACACACGATATTTTTTCAATTTCATGAATAATTAATTTTATACATTTTATGTGTATTTTACTTTTGTCTAGTCGAATATTGATTGCATTTTTATTTATATATAAAATGTAACAAAAAATTTATTATACAATGAGTAGCTGGTTATCATGCTTGAAGGAGGATAACAAAATTGAATCCTTTTCAATCAATACATTAACTGTATATATCAATCATATACAAAGTACCGCATCAATAATATATAAAAGGATATTGCTACGTATATATACGAGTATGTTGGTAAAAAAGATAAAACGTTAAGATTAATATCATCTTTGAATATCAATTTAAAACATTCAAGCATGTGGAGTATCTATACACCAGCATGCACATATTTCTAAACCGACATTATTCTAGAATCTAGATCCACATAAATGATTAATGAAAGAGCGTACACATTATGTCTGATATTCTATATATACCGTATACATATCTTTTGTTCAATGTCTTATATAAGTAAGTAGAAAATATCCTTTTAAAAAAGGTAAAAAATGCGAATGCAAAAAATAAATGAGTATGGTTTAATCCGTTACGTATACATTCACGTACACATCTTATACGAGAAGTTTTAATTACGCTTTGAAGAAAATAGGTATTCTTACTCGTCTGCATACATACACTTCAGATCGCAATGGTCCTTTACAGTGGTAAACGAAATGGAAAGAAAATTCTGTGTATGCGCATACATCATGAAAATGAAATGTAATCCGTATTACTTCAGGTTCACGTGACGCGTACAATTTATGAAAGTTCGTTATTTGAGGTCGATAATACTTATACGGGCGGCAAAAATCATTGACATTCAATTTGGTATAGTTATCAAGAAAATTCAATACACCGAGAGAAACAGCAGTCGAAAACCCACAACACTATGTCTGTATATTTTTGGGCAACCAACCGAAATTTAATTTTATATTTGTTTGAGCAAAGCATTGATGGTTTTCCCTATTTTATTTTCCACAGTTTACAATCAGTCACAAAATTCTACATACACCGCTAAAATTTGCAAAATTTGCAAAATAAAAAAAATAATTTTCAAAAAATTCATAAAACTTATGTCACAAAAGTCTAGTAAATAATATAGTAAATAAAACCAATAGGATCATGTTCAGACTCACTTAATAACTAAAAATAATATTTATTTAAGCCACTATGAGACTCAATAATAGCTATACTTTTGTCAGTGAAAAGCACTTTGTTCAAAAATTAAGTGTCATAATTAACGTATTTTTTTTTGCAAAATCATGCCCTTTCTGCTGATTTACTAGGCTTATAAATGGTTTTTTCCTTGGCATTCTACCATTAATCCCGTCGTTTTGTAAAATTGGACGAACTGTTTCAAGCTGAACATCCTTATCAGTGTTATTCCGAATCTCATCAGCTACTTTTAAAGCACAAATCCTCGGATTAGATGCCACTTTTTTAATTATGCTTTGAACATCCCGTGCGTTAAGTTTTTTAGGACGCCCAGATCGTTGTTTATTGTGAACACTTCCTCTGTTATCAAAATTTGGCACTATTGTTTGTATGGTTGCTCGACTTTTATCAATAATTTTAGATATTTCATTATAATTCTGATTTTGCTCCTGTAGTTTATTAAATTTCGTATTTCGATTTTAGACTTCCGCTCAATTTTTAAATGCCAACACTCAGAGAAAAACGTGGGTCAAAAGAAACAGAAATCTGAGTCTATTTTGCCAAAATCTTGGTGATTTTCGATCAACCAAATATCTTAGTTAAATAATATATAATAAAAAAATTTTTTTTTAAACAATCTTTTATTATTAAATGAACTAAAAAGTAAAAAATAAATTTTCTTGAGTCATACACTGGACTTAACATAAAAGGTTGGAGTCGCTCATTTGGTTTCTATGTTAATTGTGCTCCTCCAACCTTTTATGTTAAGTCCAGTGTATGGCTCAAGAAAATTTATTTTCTACGTTTTAGTCTTTTATGAATTTTACTAGAGCTCTGAAAATTTTGCAAATAGAGATTAATCCTTTCAATCGTACTGGTGTTATTATTGGTTGATCGTCAGGAGAATTTTTGAAGAACTGTGACAGGTGGTATATCTATCACAGATGTTGGCTTACCACCTATTGGACCTTACCTATTAACGTGCGATCCGAGAGCACGTAGAGCTAATCTGTATTTTGTTATGCGCTTGTACTCTATTCTAATGTTTCGCATTCTCATTCTAACGCTTCGTTGTTGCAAGGTGTTTTACCTGTTAGCTTTCTATATACTGTACTCTGTATATACTATGGCACAGTCCACTTGTACTGCCTTGCATTTTGTGAACAGTATAAGCCCAAGATAGTATCATTGGTAACATTCTACGTTCGGCAGTGCTATAGCTCAATTTTGCTGGGAACTGCTTAGTAATTCGTTTGATTCGATGTATGCCATCTCTTCTAAAGTCTACGCGTACTGATGGTATTTGTCCTTCGTGTAGTTGATGACGAGCGTAGAGTGGCCATATGATCTCTGTGCTGAAACCATAAATAGCACCATTTGCAAAGCATTTCGATACATCGATGTTAGATCGCAGGATAACTTTAACACCTACAAATATCTCAAGCTCTTTTGGCAGACCTCCAGTCTGGTTGATGTCAGCTGGTATGATTTTACTCAGATCAAGGTTATCTGTCTTACGTGTGGCACCTACGAGCTGATGTTGTGCTCGGATCTTGTACATTGTTATGCCACCCTTTGATCTGAAGTGTTCAAGTTCGCTTTGGCTGTGTGCGAATACTTGGTTATTCATTGGATATGTTCGTAGTGCTTTTTCGATCGAAAATTCATCAGTATAGTCAATCTTTACGCGATCCATTAAGACTGCTGTATGCTCTGATGTCAGTTCTCCAATTCTCTGAGTATTCAAGATATCTATGAATGTTGTGTCTCCATTTTGCCTCATATTTTGCTTCAGTTCGAACAATGAGAAAATATGCCATAAATGTGTAGCTAATTGTAATCTCTCCGGCTGAGGGAACACTGGATTTCCTCGAACTGGCGGCAATTGCATCAAATCGCTGAAGAGTATGACATTGATGCCACCGAACAGTTCGTCGCTACTTTTCAATTGCTTCAGGCGTGGGTCGATCATACATAACATTTTGTAAGGGACCATTGATATCTTGTCAATGAACAGGAATTCGATGTCTTTCCATTGTAGGCGCATGATTCTTAGGTAGTTACTAGTTAGTAATGGCATTTGGGTGATTCTTCTGTCTTTCTGTCTGTAGGGGTAACTTCAACGTTCTATGCACATACCTTCACAGCTGGCTGAGCATATAGCCGATTTATCTGATTGATCTTGATGTATACTTCTCGCTGATCTACATGCATATAGCTCTCCTGCTTGCATTGAATTCTTCATCATTCATTGGTGCATCCGGAAGATTCATTCTCTAATTGCTTGTCTCTTGGAAGGTGCATCCTTGTTGCTTGTGAGATGTGCCTTGCATCGATGGCACAAGGCTAGTTGTTGTTTGCAAGACAATTCAGCAGGCAAGTATAGAGCTGTTATTATGCTGACATTCTACTTGGCGACTTGATTTGGATAGCACCGCTTTGTACACAGTTCGCAGATGATGTTGCAGAAAGTGCGTTGATGGCTTGTTTGAATGCCTCGATGCTTGCATTAAACACTGCAAGTTGGTGCTTGTCTCTTTCCAAACGAGCTTCACGTTGCTCTGGTGTTTCCGATGCACGAGCCTGTGAATGCTGCTGCCTATCTTGCTATAAACGAGCTTCACGTTGCTCTCGTGTTTCTACTGCCCAAACCTGTGACATGTGTTGGCGGTGTTTGTCAAAGCGTGCTTCATGTTGATCAATTGATTCATTTTTTCTACAGCTAGCATTTTTCTCAAGTCTTACACGTTTAGCATCCTGATCTTCATTCACTAGCATTTCTTAACGTTTCTCTTTCTTTTTATCCAAACGTCTTTTCCGTTGCGTTGAAGTTTCGACCACTGTGCTGCTTTAATCTCGCTTTCTACTTCCTTCCTTTCCACTACACTCAAAGTTTGTTTGTTTGTTTTGTTTCATGTTTGATTCCACGAGTATAGGGTTGGTGAAAGTCCACTCCTTCAGTGACCCAGTTAAAGGAGCAAGAGCTCTTGTAAACTATTAGAATTTTGTTTTTCAAATATATCGTTCAGTAAAATGTGTTTTTTTTTAACTAAATTATTTAATTTGAATATTTTTACTGCTGAAATGTATAACAAAACTCAAAAAAAGAAACTAAGGCGGCCATTGGGATTGAACTTCAAACCACCAAATCGCTGCATATAAATTTGATCACATAAAGACAAAGTCGGCTATGAAATTTGTTTGTATGTGAGACTTTATACTGATAATTTTACTATTTTTATGATTGAACCATGTATTGTCACCTCTTAGATGCATGTTTGCAAAATTGCATGGCTCTAGATAAATGGGAAGTAAGTGAAAAATTGTTTGCAAGATTCCACTCTCACAGACCTGACAGACATGATGTGAGGTTAAATAAAATGTTGTAAAGACGAACAAGCTCTTAGTTGAATAAAAATAACCAAATCGTGGTTATTTAATTTTTAACGTAGATAATAAACAAAATCATATGGTTATTTTCTTGGATAGAAGTGGAAAAAATTGGCCTCCAATGACGACTAAATATTGGGAAAAATTATTTTACTGATGACTTTGTTAATTCTACCAAATATTCTTAGTAAATGTAACCAAATTAGCGGTTAATGTTACAAAAGTTTTAGGTTGAACACATTACATCAAGGTGAGGTTACCAAATCAACACGTTGGAACTTTGGTTTTGAACTAATGAAACATTGAATTCTTCACAGTGCACATAATAGAGGTAATATACTCATGATTTTTATTTTCGTGAGAAAAAATCGTGAGAAATCGTGAGTTTTATTTGCGAATTATAGTAATTTTGAGTATGTAAAGCTGATATTAATAAATTATATTATTTTATTAATTAATTAAAGTTTAATAGTTTCATTAGTTCAGATTCGGCAACACCACACAATGTGAGAAGTTAAAAACGTGATTTGCAATCAAGGTATGGTATAAATTATTTACAGATAACATTAATTAACGTTTACATACTTGATTAAGCGCAACCGTAACTGACATCTATGAAGCCGATGCATCTGTAAGTGATCCGCCAACAACGCAAATTGAAAACGATCAAATTGATACTACATCAGAAAATTTTAAATCAATTTTGAAACTAAAGGCCAATCAGTACAGAAATCGACTCAAATATGGTTTCATACTCATAGTAAGTAAAAAGTAATCGTGAAATAAATCAAGTTCAATATAAATATGCTTTCGATTTCCTATATTACAAGAAGAAGTCATTCAGTTACGGCAAAATGCTTGAAATAGGAAAATGTCAGTAAGCCATATTTTCACAAACAGACAACTTAAAAAAAGGAATGTCATGAAAAGCGAGCCAAATGGGGATGGACCGACTTTGGTAATGCCATTAGTATTTGCGCTTCTGGCCCACGAGCATACCGATTGTTGCTTAAAAAAAATATACCCTTCCGGCCGTAATAACTTCAAAAAAATGGTGTGCTAAAATTAAAATTTGTTGAGAAAAGTTGCCATGACCGTTACTGATTAAGTTTGTATTCTTTCCTTCGACGAAATGAAGGTAAAAGGAAAAACTGTTTACGATAATACGAAGGACGTCGCAATGGTGCCTGGCCTCTATGGAAGTTGGAAGCAGCCTATATACTACGATTTCGACCAAAGGATGGAAAAATATATTTTGTTTGAAATTATAAATTCAATTGAAAGCTGCGGATTTCGCGTGGTAGAAACTTATTTTGATTTAGGAAGGACGAACCAAGGACTACTTAGAGATTTGAATATAACTATGACAACAAGTTATTTTCAAAATCCAGCCAATGAATCCAAAAAAATCTACATGTTCGCTGATGTGCAACACCTGGTTTCGAAATTGATGGCGAAGTCATCAATAAAAGTATTATCAAGGAGTTAATCACCAAAACCAATGACAAATTGGATCTTACTGTGGCATATAAGATATCGGCCACAAATTTGATAGTCAAAGGCGCAGAACGCCAAAAAGTAAAATTAGCAACCAAATTTTTCTCCCATACTTTATCTAAAGCAATTTTGCGTGCTGGTAGTTTGGGTGAACTGAAGTCGGAGAATTGGCTGAAATGTGCGGAATTTTTCAAATTGGTAATCATTTAATATAAATTAATATAAATGTCAGCAAATATGCTGAAAACTATGCTGATTTTCTAAATTCCAACCGTTTTATATTAATTCATTTTAAATCTAGGTATTCTAATGAATTTTGTTGTTATTCGAGCAAAAGGTGGTTTGTATGATCATCCAGATCGACTGGAATTTATGTACCGCCTGAAATCATATATTCTGGGCAGCAATGAAGGTAGTTTGTCAAACGATGGAAATACTATGGTAGATGATACTCCAGACATTGATATAAACGACAGTTTAAGCAGTAATGTTTACAGAACATTAACTTCCGAAATAAATATTCCTGAAGAAGCTGCCGAAGACGAATTACAAGCATTACACTATGATGTATTAGAGCATTAAGCTGGGTACATTTGCCAGAAAATTAAGAACCCAGAGTTGGTGCCAGAAAATTCTGTGGTGAATACACATTAAGATTGTTCTTTCACGTGGACAAACCAATTAACTGAATGTGGTCTCCAAAAACCAAACGACAAACTTATGCACCAAATGAAGGAACTAGAATCCATTTTTAACGAGTTTAGCTTAGCGGTGATGCTATTATTTATTGTCATAGATATATAAAAGCATTAATGAATTTAGCGGTTAATGTTGCTGCAGATTATAAGTCAAAGAATCATTTTTTCGCTCTAGAATGTATTATTAGAATTAAACAACTAAATACTAGTATACGAAATAACAGCAAAAGTCGAATCCGTAAAACAAATAAAACAATTTTATAAATAAAATTAATCTTTTAACCCATTTTCGGCCGCTGGTCGATTTTTCGACCAGCAACTTTGTAATTATTTTAACTAGCTACAATAATTTTGTTTTCCAAATGTTTCTTTATTAAAATTAAAATAAATCTTTCGGAACTTAAATAAAATATAAATTCTTAAACAAGAACCGTAGGTACTTTTTATCACAGTAGCTATTGATTAAAAAAACACTTTTTTGGAGGTTATTTCAAATGCACAAAAACGAAATATCTTGCAAATGGGTAAAATCGTTAAAAATAATTTCCAAAGATTTATCAAGAATTCCAACAGATTTCCCCGGGTTCCCACTTTCAGATTTTACACGAATTTCTTCAGATTTCCACCGGATATAATCAAGATTTTCTTCGGATTTCCATCTGGCCTTCCCTCAGATTTCCACCAGATTTCCGCCAAATTTCTCCCGAATTTCCCTTGCAATTCCCCCACTAGATTTGCCCCTGCTATCTTTAGATTTTCACCAGTTTTAACCAAGTTTTCCCCCGGATATCTCTCAAATTTCCCCAGGATTTTCCCCAAATATCCTACGGAATTCCACAGGAGTTTCCCTAGAGATCCTCCGGATTTTCACCAGGTTTCCTACAGATTCCCTCCATATTTTCCCCGTTACCCAGAATTTCCACATGATTTCCCTCTGATTTCCCCTAGATTTATCTTACATTTTCTCAAGATTTCCACTAGGTTTCCCCGGTTTTCCCCAGGTTTCACTCGGATTTCTTCCAGACTTCCCCCACTACCCCAGATTTCCCCCAGATTTTCACCGGATTTCTCCCAGTTTTCCTCCAGCTTTCCTTTCCGGTTTTCCTCAGATTTCCGCTGGAAACTAGATAACTAGATTCTCATCGGATTTCCCCCAAAATTTTCCCGAAATTTCCCAGGATTTGCCCCGGATTTTTCCCAGATTTTCACCGGTTATTCCCCAGCGTCAGTTTTAACCAAGATTTTCCCCAGACTTCAGCCGGAATTCTACAAGATTTTTCCCAAATTTCACCCGGATTTCCACCTGATTTCCATTTGATTTCTCCCATATTTTCACCAGATTTCCAAAGATTTCCTAAGATTTTCTCAGATTTCCCATCTCCCTTGTTTTACCCGGATTTCCCTTGAATTTCTCCCAGGTTTTCCGAGAAATTTCTTTAGATCTCCCCAGGATTTCTTCCAGATTTTCAAGAATTTTGCCAGATTTCAATCGGATTTCTCCCGATTTTCCCCGGATTTATCCCAAATTTCCCCATTTCCCTCCGATTTTTTCCATTGATTTCCCCCAGTTTTCCCACAGGTTTCGCTCGACAGTGGTTTAAGCTTTGGCGTTTGGATCGGGAAGTACCGTGTTCGAATCCTGATAGGGGCAGGATGCAAAAAGGGATTTTCATTAACGATCTGTGTTGAAATCGAATACAACTACAACGCCCTGTCAGAGTCCAAAGCTCAAGGGACGACCCATCCTCCATTCCAGTATAGACTGGCATGGCGCTATGCAATGTGCCGATGGTGATAAAATCGGACCTATAGCTGTACGTCCTAGATTTGGGAAGCAATACATAAAGTAGGACTTGAAAACAGAACAGAAGACAAAACAGATTGCATAGATTAAAACAAAAAAAAAACATTTCGCACGAATTTCCCCCGTATTTTCTCAAGATTTCCCTCGGATTTCTCCAAGACTTCCCCTACATTTCTTCCGATTTTCCTAGGATTTCCTCCAGATTTATCGAGATTTCCCCCGGATTTCCGCAAACTTTATACGTATTCGGCCAATGGTCGATTTTTCCACCACTGTTTTTCTTGGGAACGGGAACTTGGAATTTTTTTATTTTTTTTATTTATCAAAAGGGTGATCCTAGTAATCCCTGATTAAAACGGCGTTGAAAAATTCTAACGAATTCTGATACCGGCCGGAAATGGGTTAAATTAATTTTTTGAGAAATTTCATCCTAATACTAAATTAATTCAAAATAGTCAACTATGTATCATAGTTTGAATACTTCATAGTAAAATAAACTCACAATCTCCGTCATACTTGAATGTATGGTTGTATTTATTTTTTAATCTGCGCAATATATAACCTTAATATATGTGTATTGTGGAATTCTTTATATTAAGAAATTTGGTCGTCTCATTACACTGCAGAGACCAAACTACAAAAATATTGAAAATACTTTGAACTTACATACAGAGTATAATCACAATATCTTAGCGTAATTGTAATTTTTAACAAGTCTTAGTTTATATGACAAAACTTATAGGTAAAAATAAGTAATTAAGATAAACCAAAATACTTGGTTCGTTATAACAATAACTTTGTTCACCTAACAAAATCTGTTTTCGTTAAATTAAACAAAACTACATACCAACATTCTGGTAACTCAAACTTCACTCACTTTTTGTAATAAACAAATAAGAAAATACCAAATTTCTAAATTAAACAACATATTTGGTTTATCTAGCTCAGAATTTTGTGTTAATACAACCAAATTAATTTAACTAAGTATTTGGTAGTAATCTTTTTTCTGAGTGAAACGAAAACTATTTCTCACTCAAGACGAATGCAAAGTTAATAGCGAAAGTGTCGATTTTTGAACATCGATTTTGAAACATGATTTTTTTTTAAATTGTTTTTGCCCAATAATAATTTTCTTTGTTTAAATATATTATTTAATTAATATTACAATATTTAGTTCGTTTCATTTATCTAGATAGTGGTGTATGTTTACTTTTGTGCCTGACTGTATAATATTAAATAAAACATTTCACTAGTGTTCAGTACCAAAAACGACATTTATGCTTCGGTTTAAAAAGCAAAATTTAATTCAATTAGCATAATATTTAAGGTTTTATTACATTTTTTATATATTTGCGAGATGACATTGAACACAAACAGAAATATAAATTATACAGAAGTTAAGTCCATATATACCGCAAAAACTGTTAAGAGGCCACATCATATTTTGGTTGGAGTGGAAAATAATTTTTAAAACTTTTATGTGTTTTTATGATTATCACCCGAAATAAAATAGCTAAAAGTTAAATAAACTTAATGAATTCTTTTAAATGAAATATAATATGTTTTAACTATAATTGAATTTTATTTTTGGCTGCATAAATTTATACAATACGGTAGAGTATGATGTAGCATGTTTTAGGAATAAATTAAACCGTTTGGGACGAGCCCCCAGTGTTTGTGCAGATTGAAGTTTATTAGAAAAATATTAGTATTATTCGAGTACTGCTTACTGCTTTTACTTTCTTCAAAGACTTGCCAATCGACCCTAAGTAAGGAACAAATTTCTGATATTAGATTTTTACTGGCTCAACATAGAAAATTACTCATCTGTTCGAAAAACAGATTTACTGCTTTAAAACTGTATTAAAATCTAACGGTCGGACAAATCTTTCTCTGAAAAATGGAGTTTCTACCTATATAGTGGTCTACCTTGCCCTAATAGCTGGTTATTGGCCTAGATCGAAATATTACTCAGGCTAGTATGGAAAATTGCTAATAATAGTTTTCAAATCCACCGTTTGGAAAAATATTTTACCGCAAAATGTTCCTCATTGATAGGCCTACCCACCTCCATAGTGAAACGTTGCATAAATTGCTTGTATTACTTTATTATTTGTTCAGATTGAAAAATTGCTTTTAATTGGAGTGTAAAATTGCAAAAACAATCGTTAAATCCACCGTTTGGAAAAATCTTTTCCGTCACTATAGGGGAGCCATCCAGAAATCTGTAATATTGGCTTATTATTGCCAAGATTGAAAACTTCTAAGGGCGAAAAATTGCTAATAAAATGGTGGACTTTGGAAAAATTATTTTCTGTAAATTGTTCCTCCGCCAGGCCTATCATATTGTTTAGTGGAACCACAGACAATCAAATTAGATTTTTCATTTTAACTAAAAAATGAAAACAAAACAAACTTCTGATAATTCCAATGTCATCGTTGTATCTGTGATTTTTCGTTAAACTTCTTATACGTATACGCAAAAAAAAACAAAATATTTTTGATTGTATGCGACTATTTATTGAGCCTTTAACCAATTTTCTTATATTGCTTCTTAGTGGTTCAGATTGAAAAATTACTTATACTAGGAGAGGAAAAAAGCTAAAACCTATCTTTAAAAACCACCGATTGAAAAAATCTTTTTCTGCAAAATGTTTCTTATTGACAGGCTGTGCGGGATTAAGGTGAAACCTTGTTAAAATTACTTACATATGTAATTACTTACATTTAAACAAAAAGGTATAAATGACGCACCCGTGGAAAGATATAGAGAAGCCAACAAAAAATTACCAAAAACGGAAGATCAGAACACGAAGACGACTCAATAATTCACAGAGGAACATTGCGACCATATATGATAGTAATGGCCGTCCAAACGTTATTAGAACATTCAAAAGTTCACATGGAAAATTCGTTGGAAGTGAAACTTCCAAAAATTGTTATGTCACAGTGTAACGGAGTGCACGTGAAGTTCATAGGATTTCATGATGTCTTCGACAAGTTACACAACAACAAAGTACTAACGAATATGTATAAGGGATCATCGGTACTGCTGCTTCCACTATTCGCTCATTATATGATACCATCAATGAGTGTCTGCACTTAATAAGAAAGATGGGTATTAACATCGACGCTTGGGGTCAAATCATCATATACAATCAAGAAAGCCTGATTCCGAAACTTTAAGAATGACGAGAGCACAAGGGAAATCCAAATTTTAGCCAATCTCATGAAAGTTCTGAAAAAATGATTTACCGTACTAAATCACTGATTGTGTTTCTCGAAAAGAGCATCAATATCCGCAAACCTTCAACCCTTATTCCAAAATATAATCGAACAGGATTACCCTTGTTGGCAACAAATATACAACTGCGATTACCACCGAGGCAAATTTGATAGTGGAAATTGAAAAAACACTCATTTTTTTTTTTGAAAATCGAGGATTTACATTTTCCCCGAAAGTAAACAACGAAAGAAGAAACAGATGGCAGTGTCATCGTTAAAATGTCATTAAACAGTATTGACACCAAATTAGGTGAAGTTGAGTGGTATTTCATGCCTCTGCAAATGCAACCAGTGGTTGGTCATTTAATGGCATTAAGCAGAACAAGAAGCATGAGAACAAGAATTACCTACGCATAATTTGGCGTAACACACTAGCTGAGGAACTCCAGGTATCACACTAGCTGAGGATCTCCGCAGGTTAGAACTTAATAACAGAACGAAAAATTCGTATATCTATTTTATTACCAGGTGATAAAAACAGAATTTTTATATCGGTGGCCTCATGACAGGACCTCATAACGACATAATGAAAGAAGCACACATTTAAAATCAGTTAGCTCATCTACTTCGAGAAGGCGGTTTTAATTTAAGGAAGTGGACAAACAATCAGAAAGAGCTACTATATAACGTAACCGGGATAGAAAGCACAAGCATATATAAAACTGAAGTTGATGAAACACTCTGGATTGCGAAACATCCTGACTTTGACAGCCAAGTTATTTAATCCGCTAGGATGGCTTTACTCAATAATAATCACTCCAAACATTATGCTGCAAAACTCTGGCATATTTTGCTCAATTAAGACGAACCCGCGCCAGAAGAATTTTCTCGAAAAAGTTTAATTTACTTAAAAGAATTTGAAAATCGCATGATGGGTAAGTCACACAAATTAATCCCTCGTTGAAGTTCATAGATTTAGTATCACAGAACAGTGATACATTGGAGCAGGTCTATGCTAAACGGAAACTTCCTAGACATACAACAAGAACCAACTTATGCATCGACTGACTTCACGGTAGTACATTCATATAGATACATTTAAAAGTTTAAATCTTACGTCAGAAATCCGAAGCTTGACTGAACCACCGATTCGATGAATAACAATAAAGGAATTCATGTATCACAGTATCTGGTGGGTAGGGGCGAAATGGTTGAAAGGCAACACAATTTTTTACATAAAATTCCTTTCTGGATGAACCCGGAATTCCACGAGCAGGCGGATTGCTTCGAAATGCATGTTTTTTTTTTTTTTTTTTTTTTTAATCGTCCAGTGGATTTAATGTCCTTTGAAGGTCAATTAATACCCCCCTTTCATTCACGCACAGACCACCCATTCACACAATTACAGTATACCACCTGCACATTGCAAGCTCCATGTCAACCTGTAAACTGACATGGACGGTGGGTCGGCGCTGAATTCTGCACTCCAACAGAGGGTCTTAGTTGTGTTTATTAACATTACCGATCGTAATCGATGATGAAAATTCGCTTTGCATCCAGCCTCTGATGGGATTCGAACCCAGTACCTCCCGGTCCAAGTGCCGAAGCTTTAACCACTGCACCACTTGTCCGGTAAATCATAAGATGAAGGTATGTTATAAAGAGAAACGTCCTATTATACGTCAAACTAACCGCCACACGGTGCAAGGAGGAGTCCAACATACTTTCTCATTCTTAGGAAAGGGGTGTTGGATCATATGTACACAAAAGGTCGCTAAGGCAGTGACTTCAAAATGTTTCACTTGTCGCAGATTCAGAGCTAATCAAGTGTGTAACCAGACGGAGTGACATCTAGAGTGACATGTCGGAATTGACAATGATAACGCTGGTTACATAAGCTCAAGAGCAGAAAGTCTCACAAGAATAGTAAATTAAACCATTTAATCTTTTTCAAGCAACAGGTACTACATCACTGTAGTCTCCTACGTCCTAACAGCCAAAACCAACCATTACTTCAGGAGACTCGATGAAGACTCTGGTTCTTCAAATAATATCAATCTCGACCTGCTAGTCCATCATAAACTAAATTAATGTAGCACCTTGGTAGAAAACTAATAACATGATGTGATATGATTTGATACGATTTGATACGATTTGAAACGATTTGATATGATTTGATATGGTTTGATATGATTTCATATGAATTCAAATTATTTCATATGAAATAATATGATTTCATATAATTCGATATGATTTGATATGATTTGACATGATTTGACATGATTTGATATGATATGATATTATTTGGTATAATTCGATATGATTTGATATGATTCGATATGATTTGATAGATTTGTAATGATCTGATATTCTTTGATATGATGTATTGTATTGATATGATTTGATATGATAAGATAGGATTTGACATGATTTGACATGATTTTATATGATCTGATATTATTTGATATAATTCGATATGATTTGATCTGATTCGATATGATTTGATAGATTTGATATGATCTAATATTCTTTGATATAATTTGACATGATATAATTTAATATGATTTGATATGATTTGATATGGTTTGATATGATTTTGATTTGATAATTCGATATGTTTTGATAGATATGTATTGATATGATTTGATATTCTTTGACATGATTTGATATGATCTGATATTATTTGACATAATTCGATATGATTTGATATGATTCGATATGATTTGATAGATTTGATATGATCTGATATTCTTTGATATGATGGTATGATTTAATACGATTTGATATGATTTGATATGATATGATTTAATATGATTTGATATAGTTTGATATGATTTTGATTTGATAATTCGATATGTTTTAATATGATTTGATAGATATGTATTGATATGATTTGATATGATATGATATGATTTGATATGATTTGACATGATTTGACATGATTTGATATGATTCGATATTATTTGATATAATTCGATATGTTTTGATATGATTCGATATGATTTGATAGATTTGATATGATCTGATATTCTTTGATATGATTTGACATGATTTGATTTAATATGATTTGATACGATTTGATATGATTTGATATGGATAGATATGATTTTGATTTGATAATTCGATATGTTTTAATATGATTTGATAGATTTGTATTGATATGATTTGATTTTATTTGACATGATTTGATATGATCTGATATTATTTGATATAATTCGATATGATTTGATATGATTTGATATGATTTGATAGATTTGATATGATCTGATATTCTTTGATATGATGATATGATTTGATACGATTTGATATGATTTGATATGATATGATTTAATATGAATTGATATTATTTGATATAGTTTGAGATGATTTTGATTTGATAATTCGATATGTTTTGATAGATATGTATTGATATGATTTGATATGATATGATATGATTTGATATGATTTGACATGATTTGATATGATCTGATATTATTTGGTATAATTCGATATGATTTGATCTGATTCGATATGATTTGATAGATTTGATATGATCTAATATTCTTTGATATAATTTGACATGATATAATTTAATATGATTTGATATGATTTGATATGGTTTGATATGATTTTGATTTGATAATTCGATATGTTTTGATAGATATGTATTGATATGATTTGATATTCTTTGACATGATTTGATATGATCTGATATTATTTGACATAATTCGATATGATTTGATATGATTCGATATGATTTGATAGATTTGATATGATCTGATATTCTTTGATATGATGGTATGATTTGATACGATTTGATATGATTTGATATGATATGATTTAATATGATTTGATATAGTTTGATATGATTTTGATTTGATAATTCGATATGTTTTAATATGATTTGATAGATATGTATTGATATGATTTGATATGATATGATATGATTTGATATGATTTGACATGATTTGACATGATTTGATATGATTCGATATTATTAGATATAATTCGATATGTTTTGATATGATTCGATATGATTTGATAGATTTGATATGATCTGATATTCTTTGATATGATTTGACATGATTTGATTTAATATGATTTGATACGATTTGATATGATTTGATATGGATAGATATGATTTTGATTTGATAATTCGATATCTTTTGATATGATTTGATAGATTTGTATTGATATGATTTGATTTTATTTGACACGATTTGATATGATCTGATATTATTTGATATAATTCGATATGATTTGATATGATTTGATATGATTTGATAGATTTGATATGATCTGATATTCTTTGATATGATGATATGATTTGATACGATTTGATATGATTTGATATGATATGATTTAATATGAATTGATATTATTTGATATAGTTTGAGATGATTTTGATTTGATAATTCGATATGTTTTGATAGATATGTATTGATATGATTTGATATGATATGATATGATTTGATATGATTTGACATGATTTGATATGATCTGATATTATTTGGTATAATTCGATATGATTTGATATGATTCGATATGATTTGATAGATTTGAAATGATCTGATATTTTTTAATATGATGATATGATTTGATTTAATATAATTTAAAACGATTTGATATGATATAATTTAATATGATTTGATATGGTTTGATATGATTTTGATTTGATAATTCGATATGTTTTGATATGATTTGATAGATATGTATTGATATAATTTGATATGATATAATATAGTTTGACATGATTTGACATGATTTGATATGGTCTGATATTATTTGATATAATTCGATATGATTTGATATGATTCGATATGATTTGATAGATTTGAAATGATCTGATATAAGATATAATTATATAAGATATGTATTGATATGATTTGATATTCTTTGACATGATTTGATATGTTCTGATATTATTTGATATAATTCGATATGATTTGATAGATTTGATATGATCTGATATTCTTTGATATGATGATATGATTTGATACGATTTGATATGATTTGATATGATATGATTTAATATGATTTGATATAGTTTGATATGATTTTGATTTGATAATTCGATATGTTTTAATATGATTTGATAGATATGTATTGATATGATTTGATATGATATGATATGATTTGATATGATTTGACATGATTTGACATGATTTGATATGATTCGATATTATTTGATATAATTCGATATGTTTTGATATGATTCGATATGATTTGTTAGATTTGATATGATCTGATATTCTTTGATATGATTTGACATGATTTGATTTAATATGATTTGATACGATTTGATATGATTTGATATGGATAGATATGATTTTGATTTGATAATTCGATATGTTTTAATATGATTTGATAGATTTGTATTGATATGATTTGATTTTATTTGACATGATTTGATATGATCTGATATTATTTGATATAATTCGATATGATTTGATATGATTTGATATGATTTGATAGATTTGATATGATCTGATATTCTTTGATATGATGATATGATTTGATACGATTTGATATGATTTGATATGATATGATTTAATATGAATTGATATTATTTGATATAGTTTGAGATGATTTTGATTTGATAATTCGATATGTTTTGATAGATATGTATTGATATGATTTGATATGATATGATATGATTTGATATGATTTGACATGATTTGATATGATCTGATATTATTTGGTATAATTCGATATGCTTTGATATGATTCGATATGATTTGATAGATTTGAAATGATCTGATATTTTTTGATATGATGATATGATTTGATTTAATATAATTTAAAACGATTTGATATGATATAATTTAATATGATTTGATATGGTTTGATATGATTTTGATTTGATAATTCGATATGTTTTGATATGATTTGATAGATATGTATTGATATGATTTGGTATGATATGATATGATTTGACATGATTTGACATGATTTGATATGATCTGATATTATTTGATATAATTCGATATGTTTTGATATGATTCGATATGACTTGATAGATTTGATATGATCTGATATTTTTTGATATGATGATATGATTTGAATTAATATGATTTGAAACGATTTGATATGATATGGTTTAATATGATTTAATATAGTTTGATATGATTTTGATTTGATAATTCGATATGTTTTGATACGATTTGATAGATATGTATTGATATAATTTGATATGATATGATATGGTTTGACATGATTTGACATGATTTGATATGATCTGATATTATTTGGTATAATTCGATATGACTTGATATGATTCGATCTGATTTGATAGATTTGATATGATCTGATATTCTTTGATATGATGATATGATTTGATTCAACATGATTTGATACGATTAGATATGATTTGATATGATATGATTTAATATGATTTGATATTATTTGATATAGTTTGAGATGATTTTGATTTGATAATTCGATATGTTTTGATATGATTTGATAGATATGTATTGTTATTATTTGATATGATATGATATGATTGGACACGATTTGACAAGATTTGATATGATCTGATATTATTTGGTATAATTCGATATGACTTGATATGATTCGATCTGATTTGATAGATTTGATATGATCTGATATTCTTTGATATGATGATATGATTTGATTCAACATGATTTGATACGATTCGATATGATTTGATATGATAAGATTTAATATGATTTGATATTATTTGATATAGTTTGAGATGATTTTGATTTGATAATTCGATATGTTTTGATATGATTTGATAGATATGTATTGTTATTATTTGATATGATATGATATGATTGGACACGATTTGACAAGATTTGATATGATCTGATATTGTTTGGTATAATTCGATATGATTTGATATGATTCGATCTGATTTGATAGATTTGATATGATCTGATTCTTTGATATGATGATATAATTTGATTTAATATGATTTGATACGATTCGATATGATTTGATGTGATATGATTTAATATGATTTGATATGATTTGATATGGTTTGATATTATTTGATATGATTTGATATGATTTGATATGATTTGATATGGTTTGACTTGATTTGATATGATTTCACGTGATTTCATATGATTTCAAATGATTTCATATGACTTGATATGATTTCATATATGTAATTCGATATGATTTGTTATGATTTGACATGATTTGATATGATCTGATATTATTTGATATAACTCGATATTATTTGATGTGGTTCGTGATTTGATAGATTTGATATGATTGGATATGATTTGTTATGCTTTGTTATGATGATATGATTTGAAATGTTTTGTTACGATTTGATATGATTTGATGTGCTTTGATTTGATATTCTTTGATATGATTTGATATCTTTTGTGTTAATCCATGCCAATTTCAATCCATCGAAGCACACCTTGCTCTTTCGCGGTTTATTTTCCCGTCATATTTTACGAAGATACTGCCAAATTAAAGACGTACTGCTATAGGACCGATTTAAATTACCGTCCGCGCATTGCATAGCTCCGTACCAGCCTATAGTACTGGGCATGGAAGATGGGTCGGCCCATGAATTTTGCACGATAGGGGATCATAGTAGTTGTTTTGATTTGATAGCGATTTCTGTAGTATATTTTAATTTTTCATTTTCATTCACACAAATCGTGTGTTTTTTTGTCAAAACGAGTCATACTTTGAAATTAAATGTAATTTGTAAATTTCATGAAAGGAAACTAGAATATCAACTATGTAAGTTGCCCTTCCTCAAAACGACGACCTCGTTTTTTTCTTATTTCGATTTCTCCTACAATTAAATTTTCTTTAGATAACAAAAACTTTATATTTCATGCAATAGAATGCACCTCTTACTCTTATTACGTAAAGAAAATTAAAATTTAAAAACTAATTAAAATTTTGTTGGAAAAATTAATTAAATTGAAAATTCTTCGTGTTATTGTTTCTCAATGATTAAGAATCGATGCAGAATCTATTATACATACTTATAACAAAATCAAACCAAATCGAAAATTAAAATTAAATTAAGAATAAGAAAAAATAAATGAAAATCGGAAAAATGAAAATTATATATTCAATTTCCCATTTATATATTTATATCAGTATATAAAAAATCCATTCATCAATTTATACAAAAGCCCATCCAGTTTATATGAAATAGGTACATACAGACATTCATCAAGCTTTTCTAAGAGTCGATGATAAAAAAAAAAATCGGAAAAATTGAAAATTTTCTACATAATAATAACAATAATAAACGGGAAAATCAAGAAAAATTTAATCTACCGAAGATACACACATTTCATATTATCAATTTATTGGAAATTCAATATAATGATGCATGATACGTAATATACACAATGTGTATTATGTATATAGACAACCTAAAACAATCAATCAATATACGTGTAATACCGAGGAAAGTGAAAAACAAGTTTTATTGTAAACTTTCCAGAATAAATCGTTGAAAGGAAAATATGAAAAGCGTATTACAATAGCATAATACGACGTAAAAGGAAAAGGTATGGAAAGCGCTCCGTATATAAAGCATATCGACAAATGGTTTATATATATTTTCCCAGGTTTTCAATTTATTTTGCTTGTACCAAATATGAAAAATGAAATTGGAAAAGGTTTCTCGTATTTTTCAGATTGGTATTGAAGCAAATCAACGAAATTATGGAGGCATACAAATAAATTTCAATAAAAATATATATAGATACGGTACCCTTCTGAAAAAATCTCACAATGTTCTATTATCCTAAAGCTCAAAGCCCTTGCTAAGCAAATTTCGTAACCCATCAGGAATAAATGTTGACATTCGAAGAAAGTGGCGTGCGAGAGCAGAGAGCACAGAGTAAATAGAATAGTAATTTACACCGCTAGAAGATAGTTTTGAAAAGGAATATGACTGTCAAGAAAATACGTTTCGTTTCGCGAAAAAAAAGATTCGGTTTCTCTTTTATTTTTAATTCGGAGAATTGAAAAACTTTTAAAATTTGTAAATCCACCGTTTTTGCGTTGGTAGCAAATTTTTGGTTTATTATTTAATATCCGAGTATACTTGTTTTATATCGTTAAAAAGGTCTTGGTGAATGGCGTGAACTTAGCTGAAGTGCATTAGTACTCAAAACTGCCGTGGCGGCGCTTTAATCAGTAACATTTTGTTCGTTGAAATAAAATCATGTAAATTATAGAAAATCCGTTTAGTTATCAACTAATCCGCCGTTTTGGCGCTGGTAGCTAATTATTCTGTATTGCAGAATATTTAAGAGTTGCATGTTTTTGAAACGGTCTTGAAGAAAGTGACAAATTAACCTGAAGTGGCTTATTTTATTGATAAATTTAATTTTTGCCATTGAGCAGCTCAAAACTCAAACTGGACGTTTTTCGTAAGGTCATAAAGCGGTACATCATACCCAACATTGAAATATTTAATTTGTGTAATTTTGAATGAAGTTGACACTTGTAATTCAAAAATTGGCGGGAGTGTTTGAGACAAGGGGTAGCAGTGTTCATGTGTCATCGATCAAAACAAGTGTAATCACACGAGGCAATGTCTTCCCAATTGAGTATTTCCAAGTCTGTTTTGACCGGTTTTAAGTAGTGTTTAGTCCCAAAAATATCTAGAGCCTAGAAAAATGCACCAAATTGAGCATATTTTTTTTAAAATATTCTTTATGAGATTCTTAAAAGATCCCTCATGAGTATTTTGTCTGAAAATTTTTTCAACATACTCAGATATTTGTTTAAAACATCACTTTTTTCTTAACCCTTTGAAGCATACATTTTTTTGTTTAATATTTTTTTCTAAAATTTGGTACACATTGTTTTTTGCGGTCGCTACGTTAAAATATGGAGTTAGATTTTCGATATTGGCAGTTGACAGCTGTCAATTAGCAGTCAAATCACTTTCACTTGTTATAAATCTTGAATTTATTCTCATTTAGTACGTTTCTTGGATCTGAGTATGTACTGATTTCTATGCATACAAATTTTTTTTAGACTAATTACTCATGAGGGATCTTTTAAGAATCTCATAGAGAGTATTTAAAACAAAAAATACTCAATTTGGTGCATTTTTCTATTCTCTAGACATCTACTTAAAACCCTTATGTGCGGAGGTTGAAAAACAATTCTTTCCGAAGTTGTAACTATTAGTAAACGCTTCATGACCCTACACAACGCGCTCATAAATTGGGGAGCACTTCTAAACAAATTAGTAAGGCACATTAAAATCGCCTTACCAGTTTTTATCAAAATCTTTCATTCCAAAAAAATTATCATATCCTACCCAAGGTACTCATTGTAAAAGAAATTAGCCGAAATCAGGACTCGGTGTAATCGACTTCTGACACTCGAAAACCTCATTAATGTTTATTAAAATATATAGAACCGATAAATAAATTTAATTTCTCCACCAGATGATCCGGATCCAACACAGGATCTTATAAACGATTTTTTACAAAATCAGGGCTCACAACATAAATTCTGTCATTCGAAGCATCCATCTCACTATTTTGTATCAAAATAGTTTAAGCTAAACAAACAATCTCAAACTCGGACTCGGAATCGACTAAAAGAATTTTAAAAAGTCGAGCTTATCTTAACAGACTTCTGCCTTACGAAAATCCTCCTCAAAATTTGATCAAAATTGTTCGAGCCCAAAACAATGTTAAAGAGACCAAAACGGGGGAAAAATTGGCTATCGGTGAAATACTCGATCCGCGCATAGTTATTCATCGCGATTATGGAGTACATGCATCTCAACATTCAAAAGTAAGTCAAGCCCCAAAAAAAGGGCAAAACAAGGATTCAAAAGAAAAGAATATCACAGAGCTTTGCAGACTTTGTTTCCAAGAAGTGGGAAGGGGCAAACGTCATACTTGTGTCAAAAATAGATCATCTAAGGCAAAAGCGCGGGAAAATATTTTTAAACTGTCTAGTACTCTACCAGTGAAACAGAAGAAGCAGATTTATTCATCTCTTATCTCAGAAAAAGTGAGCAGGCTGGGGATCGATAATGGTGATGTGCAAATTTCAACGATTAGTTTGAGCACGACTGGCCGGATGAATCACCTATATTTTCGACCGAAAAATTAAATACCTACCAAGTTGAATCCGGAGCATCGGGTAAACAAATGAAGAATTTAGCGACCTTCATTTGAAGTACAGCAGGGCGAAAATCTATACCAGCCTATTATACAAAGCAGGCTTCAGAGAGTGCTAAGCTCTTGGAAAATGTGTATTATTCCGGAATTTTTGGATTTGAGATAGAAAAAAACCCTGTCAAACAGAAAAGACCTGTGATTTGGGGTAATGCTGAAGAAATCTTGGATACGGTAATAAGTAGACGTAATCTTATTGGCCATTACCTTAACAAAATAATGGCTGATGGTGGGCAAGGTTTCTTTAAAGTATGTATGACCATCATTCCAGAGGATTATCTGTCCGAATTAATCGCAGATTCAACTGAAGATCATTCGTCGGCAAAAAAACGCAAAGTAGACAAAGTAACAAGTGTCCATAAATTAATTATGTTGGCAATAGTACCTGCGATTAAGGAGAGTTATGAGAATATGAAGATATTATTTGATTTGATGAAAATAAACGACATTCCGTACAAATTTGTGTCTGACCAAAAACTCTTGCTAATTGTCAACGGCCAACAAACAGCTACCTCCTCGTTCCCTTGCCCATATTGCTTCGTGAAGCTGCAAGATTTAAGGAATCGCATAGACATTAATAGGGTTAATCCTCTCACGAATGAGGAGAACAACGGAGATTTTCCCGATGAACAACTTCTGGCGAGGAAAACTTACGGCGATCTGCGCAAAGATTATCAAGAATTCGTATCTTTGGGTAGCGATAAAAAAATTGCGAACAAGTCCAGGAGTACCGTACATACACCTCTATTCGTCGAGGATGGTAATGTTCCAGGACTGCAGAAGTGCATTATTCCCGAATTGCACATTCTCCAAGGGTTTGTGAATAATTTGTTTTGAACAGCTCTCGTAACTCTTCTCGGGAAGGAAAAAGCTCTGCTATGGCCCCGGAAATTAAAATTGGTATCAAAAAACTATCACGGAGAGGCTTTCGAAGGGAATGCCTGCAGAACTTTACTTAAGCGAGCAGATGTGTTATTGGACTCAGAAATCAGTGAACACTTGGGCGGATCTCTAGCTCTTCAACCATTCATTGCGGCTTTCAGAGCTATGGATAAAATTGTCCACTCATGCTTTGCGGTAAGGAGGGTTCAATCCGAATTAAGTCATCATATTAAAGATTTGAAGACAGCTCTTCTCGCAATAGACGTATCTGAAACACTTAAAATTCATATTGCTCTATGCCACATTGAAGCAAGTATCGAATTCTTGAACGATGATGAAGGTTTTGGTTTATGGTCCGAGCAGGCTGGCGAATCGATACATAAAGAATTCTTAAAGTTTTGGAATAGACGTAAAATTAATAATCTAGATGATCCAGATTACCTGATTAGATTGAAAGCAGCTGTTGTCGATGTCTTCTCATCGAAACATATTTGATTTTCCACAGAAAACGAATGAGTTGTATCAAAGTAGACACAATTTTGGAATATATTAGCCGAGATTGTTGTTTCATAATGTCTTCATTCATTGAGGTGTATCTTTTGGAGCGATATATTTTTCATGAGAAAAATTGAATAAATAAGCAATAATAATCATGTTTTGTAATGAAATAAATATGTTGTCATTTCCAACAGTGCTTTTCACTGAGCTTAGTATTTCATAACCTTTAGCTCCCTCATTTCATCCCTAAAAAACTTGTCTGAGTCCCAAGGGACAGTTTCTGGATATTCTCAACCCAACCGAGCGTCGGATATTTGGCATTTTTGAATAAAATCCGCTTTTTACGCAAAGCGAGTAGGACTAAATATTTTGTGGTTCTGCTCATATATAATGGCAAAATTAATATTTTGCAATATGTTACTCGGAAAGAGAATTGTTCTGGCTACAGTTTTCACTATTTGAGTTTAGTTTACCGAGCTATAATTTTATGGCCTGTTGTAATGACCGTTACCGTTCCGGTGGAGTTGGTGTTTTTATACGCGAAAATTTTGCAAATTTTTCAATCGAAGTTCACAACTGGATTACAGCTGATATTATTCGTTTAGATCTTGATCTTGCAGGGAAAAAGTGGTCATTCATTTGCATCTATCGATTGAATAACGGGTCAATTAATGCCTTTTGTGATGATTTGGAAATTTTATTGCGTACACTTTCAAACGATAACGTAGCTATACTTGGAGATCTTAACCTAAACCTGCTAGATATCAATGAATCGTACGGTTACCAGACAATGTTGGCTTCATATGGTTTAATCAGCTTCTTAAACGAACCAACTAGAATGCAAGCTTGTTTAGACCATGTATTTCTCAAAAGTGAACAAATATTTAACATTAATATTAGCAACCTTCCTATTCAATTTTCTGACCATAATTTGATTAAACTCCATATATCTCCATCTAGTTCAGTTACTGTCAACTATAGGTCAAATTTATCACATGTTAATTACAATAAACTAAATGATCTTTTAAAGTTTGAAAATTGGGATTCTGTGTATTCCCAATCTGATTGTAATGTGGCTTTTGAAAATTTTATCAATATTCTAAGATCTCACATGTCATCATCCACTTCCATCACTGAAAATCCAAAAATAAAAATCCGCAAACCTTGGATGAATAATAATCTTTTGCATAAGATGAATAAATTGAAAAAATTCTCCAGGAAGCTCAAACGATATCCTGACAATACGAGACTGGAAGAATATGTAGTCAATCTATCAAAGCAGGTAAAAATTGATGTTCGTACTGCAAAAAATCTCTTCTACAAGAACAAATTTGATTCATCTATTAATGATTCCAAGGCTACTTGGAAAATAGTGGATGAAGTGTTAGGACGTATTTCTCATAATAAAGCACATAACTCAAATATATCAATTGCGAACTGAAAATATCCTTACGTGTTCAAAGTCCATTTCCAACGAATTTAATAACTTTTTTATAAACGTATCCCAAGAAATAAATTCTAAATTTAGTATGGTAAATAATGAAATTACTGAACATAACAAATTTATCTTTGGGTCTCTGACAAAAAATTATGTTTCATCATGTTATTTTGAACCTATAACTACTGCGGAAATTCTTAATGAAATTCATAAGTTAAAAAACAAAAGATCTAAAGGTTCGGACGGAATTGATAACTTTGTTGTTAAAAACTGCGCTTGGTACTTAGTAGATATTTTAAAATTTTTGTATAACCTGAGCCTAGACAATGGGGTTTTTCCAAATATTCTAAAATTAGCCATTGTAATTCCAATTTTTAAAAAAGGCGATGAATTACAATTAAACAATTACAGACCGATTTCTCTACTAAGCACCGTATCTAAAATCTTTGAGAAACTAATAAAACGACGATTAGTGTGTTATCTTGATAAAATTGATTTTTTGCACAAAAAACAATATGGATTTACTGCTGGTAAATCCACTGAAGAAGCACTGATTGATTTCCTCAGTCAGATACACACAGCGATGAACAGTTCACAGAAGCCTACAGCATTATTTGTGGACATTTGTAAAGCTTTTGATTCAGTTGACACTGGAATAATGCTTACTAAGCTACGTAATATTGGTATACGAGGTAAAATTTTAGGTTTGTTTAGAAGTTACCTTCAAAATCGGCATCAGATTGTTAGAATAGGTGAAACTTTAAGTGACCCGTGTACTGTAAAATATGGCGTTCCCCAAGGATCAGTTTTGGGCCCGTTATTATTTTTGATTTACTTTAATTCGATTTTTGAAATTAATCTCATAGGATATCCGACTGCTTTTGCTGATGATTTAGCCCTAAGTTATGGAATGCCAGCGACTGATATTACTTATGACATCAGTCTCGTTCTTGAAAAGGATCTTCATACTTTAAGCCAATGGTTTTATCATAATCGTCTCATGATCAGCGATAAATCAAAAATCATGTATTTTGGGCGACAGAATACTAGATTAGTGCAACCACAAACGTATCACATGTATAAATGCAATAGAAATCCATGCACGGCTCAGTGTTTTGTGCTTGAGTCTGTACAAGAATTTAAATATTTGGGCTTAATAATGGATTCGAAACTCAATTGGAAGTCTCATATCAATACCACAAGGAAGAGTGTAATTTGGGCCATACATAAATTTTATAACCTTAGAAAAGTCTGCCCTAGAACTACACTAAGGAAACTATACCATGCCCTAATAGAATCAATAGTAATGTATGGCATATCCAGTTGGGGTGGTACATATTTTACTAACATAGAGGACCTGTATATTGCACAAAAAAGAATTATTAAATTAATCTACAAACGCCCTCATACAACACCAACAGTTCCATTGTTTCGTGAGCTAAACTTACTACCATTTAGATATCTTTATGTTTATCAAGTCCTCAAAATATTTTTTATTCGAAGTGACAGTTTTCACAATCGCACTGTACATATATACAACACGAGGAACCCCAATAACTTTGCCAATGTTCGTTGTTATAGCGAGAAATTTAGAAGATTTTATCTTTATATGGCACCGTTCTTTTTTCACATGCTACCAAACGACATTAAAGGTATCAACCCTGTACGTAAACACAAATTTAAGCACGAACTTCGATCCTGGCTGCTCACCATAGAAAACATTGAACAATACTTTTAATAATACAATATATTTAGTTATAGCGACAAATCAATAATTTCAAGATAGTGTGTAAGTTTAATATATTTAGTAAATATGTGATATTGTAAATTTTGTCAACTAAAGATTTTGTATTACATACTTTTAAGAAATATTTTCTTGTTGCTCCACCACAGATTGTAATCTAAAGGAGCTTTACTTTGTTTCATTATACGATCAATTATATGTATGAACTATTTTGTATTTAAACTGAAATAAAGATAATAATAATAATAATAATAATAATAATAATTTTTGAGCCTGAAAATGTTGTGTCTTGTTCGAAATATCCCAATTTGAGCCATGAAGAAAAGGTTCGCTATGTTTATTCAACCATGAAATTTGTATTCACGGAAAAATCACGTTTAGAAACAGGTATGATTTGGGGGTAAGTTTTTTCTTAAAAAAATTTAACTCGATTCCTGGCACTCAAAAATATGCTTTTATCGAA
Source organism: Nephrotoma appendiculata (assembly GCA_947310385.1). Lineage (NCBI taxonomy): Eukaryota > Metazoa > Arthropoda > Insecta > Diptera > Tipulidae > Nephrotoma > Nephrotoma appendiculata. The sequence continues at coordinate 246,497,523 of OX371225.1, forward strand.
AGGATTCCAGTGACCACACACGAATTATCCTGGTTTACCGAAATCGGATCGAGCCACTCGAAAAGCTTCTCAATCTTTACCAAATTCATTCGCGGGCTAAAAACGTTTAAAATTAAGGACACGAGCTCCTACAACTCTTACTCTCAATGAAGTAAGTCTGCATGATTTTACTCAATTCTCGCTTTCGTAATGTATTCCTAGCATTCGAAAGTCCCACTTTTTATCAAATCAACTTCGGTCTGTAAGACCGGAGGATGGATGGATGGATGTCTGAATAATATCTGAAGAACGTTATTTTATTTTTATGTCGGAGAATTGTAAAGCTTTTGGGATATCTACCGCAAGGGGGTTGGGTACATCTGCCATAGGAAACCACCCAAAATACCAACTTTCTAATATACTCGTGTAGTACATCGTTTGGAAGGTCTTGGATCAGACAACAATATTTAATTTTTACTCCAACCTACCGTTGTGGCGCTGGAAGCAATTACAACTTTTATTATTTCTATATAATCACGTGTCATATTATTTCAAAGGTCTTAGCAAAAGCAACAATTCTGTAATCAGGGTTTTAGCTCACAAATCGAACGCTTTGGCGCTGGCAGCTAATTATTTATTTATTTTTATTTATTAGTTGGTAAAGAACGTGATAAATAATTTACATCAATTGTCTAAATTAACAAAATAAAATACGAAATGACGAAGGTCCAAGCGTAAAAATAAGTTTAAAAGCATTTTTAAACTAATTTTAGATAACCCAAAGACCATTCAGTCAATCTGTTCATTTTCGCCATAGATTGAACTATACTTGTCTAAATTGATCGGTAAACTCTGTCAAGTATAGTTCTTGTCGAGATTTGGAGAGCCGATGAGCCCAAGAAGCACATTTACTAACATCGATGTCTTTTGTTATTAAGAGTGCTTGGAATGGCAAATTTCAAATGTGCTCGGACGTGTGCAATACACAAGCTGAGTATCTTTTGATAAACCCCAACATAGAGCTAGCTTTTGCAATTATTATGTCAATGTGTTAATTGAATGTGACATTTTCCGCAAATTTAGCTAGATGTGGTCCATTAATTTGGTACTCGTGATGTAATGGCTTTCAGTGAATTTTTTGGGTTTGCCAATTTCCATGAACATTATGTGAAGAGTTATTTGAGAAGAAATCAAACTCAACTGACTCTTAGTACTCGAAACCTCTGCTACTCAAGTTTTTCCATGATAGTTTGAGCGAAAAAAGGAAATAAAAACATTGATCCTTCAGTGGGCCCGCGTTTCATATTTAATTTATGTGGCTCATACGATTTCCGTAAAATTTGATGAAGGAAAATCTAAAAAATTATAATCAGTATTAGGAATTATAAGATAATTAAAAACTTGGCCCAGCCCAACTCGGAAAATCCGCCTGCAATTCGGTCACATCCACTCAAAAAAAATAGCCGTCGAACGCCCTCTGAATTTCCCTGAAGTTTTCAGGGTTGTTGTAGAATGAAAATATTCTTAGAATATTTTTTCCATCTATTTAACAAATTTCGAAATCAAACCGGTTTAATTTTTTTTCCCCCGGGTAGAATTTAGACAAGTGGCTTTTCAAATTAAAACCAGTTTATAGATGAAATAAGTGCGATGTGTTTTGTGGCATTTTTAAGACGTTACGACTGTACATACCAAAATAATTTATTTTTTATTGGATTTTATCAATTTTATTTATTCACCTTTTTCAAACTGGAAAACAACACATTTTTTATCAACACTTTTTGTAGTTACCTTTACATTAGTCGATCCAATTACTTTAAAAATCCAAAACGAATTTTAACATTTATTTTAAATAAAAATGATTCATTCGACGCCACTCACGAAAATCATCGAAATACCGCAAACGTTATTTGAATTAATTCCTTAGTAAGTAGTTTCTTCAACCGTTTTGTAGCGACCGACAACATAATTCGTTAATTCCTATTTCGCAGTAATTATGAGTGGATTAAATGTTTGATAGTGCGTAATATTTCTGTACACCCACTAAATCCATATATAGCCACACAAAAGAAAATCCCATCCTTGTAACCTCAATCAGTTTTCAATAAACCAACAATAAAAAAAATATTTGAACCCAACTCTAGTTCAATGAAAGTGGTGCCAAAAATACGTACGAACACAAAAGAATTTTTGTACAGTATAGAAAAATAAAAAAAAAAATCCGTTTCTGAAAATCCTCTCCTAGCATAAAGTAGTTTGTATTCCTATTTGGAATAATCAGCACCGCATATCCATTTTCAATGTATGTTCAGAATCAGTGAATCATTTTTATTTAAGTTTTTTTTCTTTTTCAATTTAGTCCTTACTACGAATTTTCCTCATTCCATCGATGTGGCTCGATATTGTTGTTGTTGTTGTTACACTAGCAGTGATGTGATCCAATCGAAATTCAATTCATTTTTCCGAAGACGATTTAATAATGTGTATACAGAGGCTTTATTTATCTTTATGTTATATTCTATGTGATTTTGCTTGAAGCGTTTTCCCCACCATGGTGTGTAGCTCCTATCTGCCAAAAAATTTTATAAATAGAAATTTTTTGTGTATCATCTCTCCATCCATATATTTGCTGGAATATGATCTGACATATGTTTTTTATATTCAATTGGAAAATAAATCGTTTTTCTTTCTACACATCAATATTCTCATCCCTCTATGCATATACATACATATCGTTTTGGATCCTAGCATAGAAAAAAAAAACACTGGGTGATAAAAGAACAGTAAGATATTTTGTTGAACACGGGGATTTAAATTTATGTTAAGCTATGGCAGGTTAACTTTAAAAAGGATTTTAGATGAACGAATAAATAAAACGATTATGGATCTATCGATATATATATTTAAAATCTCAGTATGAAAATTGATGCCAACATCCAACAATACCAGATTACAAAATGGAAAATGGAAAGGATGCAAATTTTTTAAAGTTCAAAATTTGTAAAGTGTATATAAAACGTTATTGTGTTACGCACTGTATATACGTTTCATTGGTATACACAGATTAATCCTGTATATTACATGATTTACGTAATTCCCTTAAGCGTTATAAGTTAATTGATGGTTAAATTAAGACTGTTTGTGATCAAATTAGCAAATTTCTGCTCAAAAGCTTGGTTGCGTGTATATGAATACGTATGTGTACAGAAGACAGATAGATTTAGGTGTGTTTGATTTAGTATTTAACAAATAATTTAATTTAGAAAATACACAAAAATATTTAGATAAAAGATCTAATTCTGTGGAGAGATAACAAGGATTATAAAACTTTCATAATATTTTTGTATGTTCCGTGTGTATGTCACATAGTATAATCTAATACTAACGTTTCAATGAATTCATATTGGTAGGGTGGGTGTTAAGGTGTTAAGAGTATTAATTAGTATTAACGATAAAAACCAAAGTGTTATAGTATATCGGTATTTGAGGATATTTAGCGATTTTAAATTTTTTATATCGATTCTGTCAGTGTTATTAAATTTATATCGAGTTTTTATTTTATTTTTTATTTTATTTAAATTATTACAACTGAACACAATTCATCTAGTAATTTCTCTTTCTTAATTTAGTCACTTGTGAATAAGAAGAGGTCCATTGGCCAGTTATAAGTTATTTACTGAAGTAGTTTTTTCTCTGTTGTCCTTTACCCATTAAATCAATGGTTTCGTTCTCTGCAATCGTCTTACTGTATGTGAAGTGTGCAACATACAACGAAGCTCTTCATTTACGTGTTAATAAATACGTTGTTCATGAATTACTGCAAGTTTTCTTATTTCTTCTTGAACCGTCGGGATATTTAGGTCCCTATGAAGGTTTTCATTCCTTATCTTCCACGGAATGTTAACTATACCACGAAGCACTTTGTTTTGAAAAGGTTGTATTACTTTGGTGTTGGTTTTCTTTACACAGCCCCAGAGCTGCATTCCGGAAGTACATACAGGCTTTAATACTTATTGATATAATAGCAATTTATTTTCGGTTGACAATTCCGAATTTTTTCCGAATTTATGTAATTTATTTTTAATTTATTTAATTAATTTAATTTTTATAATTTATTTAATTTATGAATTTACTTAAGTTATCTAATTTATGTAGTTTGTTTAATTTATATAATTGGTTTAATTTATTTAATTTATGTAATTCATGTAATGTATTTAATTTAATAATTTTATTTAATTAATTTAATTTTTTTAATTTACTAAATTTATGTAATTCATTTAATTTATATAATTCGTTTAATTTATTTAACCCTAATTATTTTAATTAATTAATTTAATTAATTTTATTAATTTTCTGAAGTTTATTAATTAAATTAATTTAATTTTTGTAATATGTGCAATTTATTTAATTTATATAATTGGGTTTGCTTATTTAATTTATGTTATTTATGTAATAAATTTATTTACTTTAATTTGTTTACATAAACTACATTACATTTATGAAATTTATTAATTTTATTTAATTTATTTAATTTATTAATTTATTTATTATGAATTTACTTAATTTGTCTGATTTATGTAATTTATCTAATTTATATAATTTGTTTAATTTATGTAAGTTATTTAATTAATTTTAATAATTTATAATTTACTAAATTTATGTAATTTGTGTATATTATTTAATTTATATAATTGGTTTAGTTTATTTAATTTTTGTAACTTTACTTATTTATTTAATTTATATAATTGGTTTAATTTTTTTAATTTATGTAATATATGTTATTTATTTAGTTTATATAATTGGTTTAATTTATTTAATTTATTAATTTGTTTTGTTAATTTAATTGATGTAATTTATTTAAATTATGTAGTTTATTTTATTAATTTAATTTATTTAATTAATTTTTAATTTTTTTATTTAATTTAATTTATATAATTTATGAATTTAGTTAATTTATCTAATTTATGTAATTTATTTAATTTATATAATTCGTTTAATTTATTTAACCCTAATTATTTTAATTAGTTATAATTTTCTTAATTAAATTAATTTAATTAATTTAATTTTGGTAATTTGTGTACTTTATTTAATTTATATAATTGCTTAAGTTTATTTAATTTATGTAATTTATGTTATTTATTTAATTTATATAATTGGTTTAATTTATGTAATTCATGTAATTTATTTAATTAATTTATTTTATTTAATTAATTTAGTTTACCTAATTTATGTTATTTATTGGATCTACAAATAATTTTCCGACCTTTTTTACTGAAATAAAAGAGATTAGATTTTGCAGAGAATGAAAGAATGTTTTATTCAAAGTATACTCCTTCGGAAGCTATAACCTTCGCCAATCGTTCAGGCAATAAACGGATTCCCCGAAGGAAGAAGTCTGGTGGTTTCGAGGCGATCCAGTTATCGACCCATTTTTTGACATTTTCATATGAAGTGAAGTGCTGCTGTTGCATCGACCGAAACAAGTGGTAATCAGAGGGATCAATGTCTGGTGAAAACAGCGGGTGGGGTAGAATTTCCCAGTTCTTTCTGTCCAAGTAATTTTTGACAGATATAGCAACATGTGGCCTAGCATTGTCATTTGCAAAATAATCTTATTGTGCCTTTTGTCCCATTCCGGTCGTTTTTCAGCTAGAGCTTACTTTAAAGACATCACTTGTCATCGATAAACTTGTCCTGTAATGGTTTCACGCTCTTTCAGCAGCTCATAATAGACGACACCCTTCATATCGCACCAAATACAAAGCATGGCCTTCGAACCGTGGATATTTACTTTTGGCGTCGACCGGCCTGGTTCACCTGGTTTGACCCACGCTGGTTTGCGCTTTGGATTGTCATAATGGATCCATTTTCATCCGCAGTGATGATCCGATGCAAAAACCCCTTCCTTTGTTGCCGTTGAAGCAATAATTCGCACATGGTTTTCCGACGTTCCATGTCCCTTTGTTTCAATTTGTGTGGCACCCAATTTCCCAGCTTCTGAACCAATCCTATTGCATGTATACGTTGCGAAACACATTGCTGGGTAATATTCAACTCTTATGCCAATTGTTTTTCAGTCTGACAAGGGTCCACATCAAGCAATTCTTCCAATTCTGTATCTTCAAATTTTCTTGGTTTGCCTTCACGTTCTTTGTCTCTTACGTTAAAATCACCAACTTTGAATCGTTGAAACCACTCTTTGAATGTTGTTTTCGATGGCGCATGCTCACCGTAAACTTCCACAAGCAAGAGATTTGTTTCCGCTGCAACAAAAAATAATTAAGTAAAACTTCCCGCAAATGTTGTTTTTTGGCACAAAATTCGACAATTTCAATTACATGAAAATAAATGTTGTTTACGCTTTGAACAAATGTCACTAGTACTTATTCAAGTTAGACATCTAACCTACAAAAAACATGTATTGCACAATCGAATATTATGCAAGCAGTGATACTAACGACATCTATCTAAAAAGGTCATAAATTTATTTGTTCAACTAATATTTAATTTATATAATTCGTTTAATTTATTTAACCCTAATTATTTTAATTAATATATTTAATTAATTTAATTATTTTTATTAATTTTCTGAATTCTCTTAATTTAATTAATTTAATTTTGGTAATTTGTGTAATTTATTTAATATATATACCGCCCCGGTGGCAAAGTGGTTAGCATGCTTGCTCCAGCGACCGGAGGTCCCGGGTTCGATTCCCCGTGGTTTCACGGCTGGTTCAGGATCAATGAATTAATCACTCATTAGTCATTATCCGAAATGAAAATATGATTATGAAACCTCATTTGAGGCGGCCAAATCCCTTGATGGGATGTATAGTGCCAGAGAGAGAGAGAGAGATACTAACGACATCTATCTAAAAAGGTCATAAATTTATTTGTTCACCTAATATTTAATTTATATAATTCGTTTAATTTATTTAACCCTAATTATTTTAATTAATATATTTAATTAATTTAATTATTTTTATTAATTTTCTGAATTCTCTTAATTTAATTAATTTAATTTTGGTAATTTGTGTAATTTATTTAATATATATAATTGGTTTAGTTTATTTAATTTATGTAATTTATTTAATTTATGAAACTTATCCTATTTATTTAATTTATATAATTTTTTTAATTTATTTAATTATTGTAATATATGTTATTAATTTAATTTATATAATTGGTTTAATTTATTTAATTTATGTAATTCATGTAATTTATTTTATTTATTAATTTTATTTAATTAATTTAATTTATCTAATATATGTTATTTATTTAATTTATATAATTCGTTTAATTTATTTAACCCTAATTATTTTAATTAATTTATTTAATTAATTTAATTATTTTTCTTAATGTTCTGAATTTTATTATTTAAATTAATTAAATTTTGGTAATTTGTGCAATTTATTTAATTTATTTAATTGGGTTTGTTTATTTATGTTATTTATGTAATAAATAAATTACATTACATTTATGAAATTTATTAATTTTATTTAATTTATTTAACTAATTTAATTTATTAATTTCTTTAATTTATGATTTTACTTAATTTTTCTGATTTATGTAATTTATTTAATTTATATAATTCGTTTAATTTATTTAACCCTAATATTTTTAATTTATTTATTTAATTAATTTAATTAGTTATAATTTTCTTAATTTTATTAATTAAATTAATGTAATTTTGGTAATTTGTGTAATTTAATTTGTTTAATTATTTTAATTTATGAATTTAATTAATTTAGATAATTTAATTTGTGAAATTTATTTCATTTACGTAACTTACTTAATTTATATAATTGGTTTAATTTATTTAATTTATGTTATTTATTTAATTTATATAATTGTTTAAATTTATTTAATTTATGTAATTTATTTAATTTATGTAATTCATTAATTTTATTTATTTAATTTAATTTATGTATTTTTTTAATTTACGTAATTTATTTAATTTATGTAATTTATTTAATTCATTTAATTAATTTAATTAATATAATTAATATAATTTATTTAATTAATTAATAATTAATTTAATTAATAAATAATTAATTTAATTTATTTAATTTATTTAATTTTTATAATTTATTTAATTTATGAATTTACTCAATTTATTAAATTTATGTAATTTGTGTAATTTATTTAATTTATATAATTGGTTTAATTTTTTAATTTATGTAATTAATTTAATAAATTTATAATTTATTTAATTTATGTATTTATTTAATTTATATAATTGGTTTAGTTTATTTAAATTATGTAATTTTTTTAATTTATGTAATTGATTTAATTTATATAATTAATTTAATATAAATTTAATTTATTAAATTAATTTAATTTATTAATTTATTTAATTTATGAATTTACTTAATTTATTTAATTTAGGTAATTTATTTAATTCATTTTATTTATGTAATTTATTTAATTTACATAATTAATTTAATTTATTTATTTAATTTAATTTATCATGCAGTTATTAAATACTTTCATTTAAAAAATATATAAATAAACATCGATGACATAAAAATAGTGCTAGTTAGATGAATATGCACCTTCAAATGGAACTGTTTATAATTGGGTTAATGAATTTAATGGTGGCAGCACCAGAACAAGAGATGCTGAACGTTCAGGAAGGCCAAAATAGGTAACAAGTCCAGAAATGGTCGAAAGTCCTTAAAATGGTTGCGCGTGATTGCTGACATTGCCTGGTATTTCTTGACGCTTGATCAGATCCAGTTCAGTTCATGTTTCGTTCGTATTTCGCAACACAAAGACGCGTACTAGATTTAAAGCCAAAATTTATAATCTTAAACAAAATTTTGATCTAGTTTTTCATAAAAAATTTGAACTAATCCAAATCAATGGGTGACATAAACACGGCTACTAATTGTAAACAGTCTCATATAAATGTGTATACAACATCATACCTGAAGAATTACATCTGAAAAAGCTGTCAGCAAGATGAGTGCCTCGTTTCTTAACAAATATTCAAAAAATTAATCGATTCACAATTTCTAAACAATGTTTGGAGATGTTTCATCGTAATCCAACTAAGTTTTGGCCTCGATTCATAACGGTTTATGAAACGTGGATCTAGTTCTATACACTCCAGAATCAAAACAACAGTCAAAATAATGGGTAGAAGTTGGTTCAAGTACCCCAAAGTAAGCAAAAGTTGTTGCATCAGCTTGTAAGGTTATGGTCTTTTGGGAAGCAAAATGCACAATATATTCATCAACTATCTTGAGAAAGGCAAAACAATCAAAGGTGAGTATTATTCATCAGTATTTAGCACATTCAATGAAAAAGTGAGTTGAAGCAATTCGTGTGATTATAGGCATGAAATCAAACCGTGCCAGTTATTTTGTTTCTCCCAGTGTTTGCGGTTGTAGTATTTGAGCTTTTGAAAAATTTTATTTGCCCCATTTTGCAGTAAACGAGGCTTAATTTATTTTAGATTCTTATGTCGATTGCCAATTTACGACTCGATAAGTTTATAACCTAAAAGTACATGGTTGCCGTTTTCTATGAATATTAGGTTTATGAATAAAACATGATGTCGATTTTTGATTAAATAAAAAACCGATAAAATAAAACCAAACCGAACTAATATTTATTACAACTATTATACAAAATTCTATAAATAATACTGAATATTTTTTTTTCTATACGTTATACTTTTGTAATATTAAGTTTATTGTGATTCCTTGGTTTTGTTACCAACGGAAAAAAAAAACTTTTTATGTTTTGTGTATTTTATGTTATCAATCACAAGTTGGTACAATAAAATACGAAATGTTTTTTTTTTATCAATATTTTCAATGGAACATCACCCGCACCGATTTCATACTGCTTTATATGTTTATTTCTTTATGCAATAAAATTAAACATAAAAATCAGATCGAAATACTATACGTGGAAATTTAACATTAATTTGATATTGAAATAAATGTAAAATAAATCATAAAAATTAAACCTGGAAATACTTATTTTACGTTATTTATTTGGATTACAATTATCGCTTTGATTTACGTTGTAAAATGGAAGATTTTTAAAATGTATCAAATTTTCATAACATAATTTCAGGTGAAACTTTTAATATTCCAAACGTCCAGTTATAAATCAATAGTCCCTTAAGAACCGAGCACGGCTCGGTCAAATTAGCATATCGCCAAATAATTAAACACAATTTTTTTAAATTTTCATCCACCATCGATTTCTATGCTTTACTGTAAGGAGTCGTTATTGCACTTCAAACTATAGTAGTTTGCCGGATCTAAGCAAACGAAAAAGTTTTTATAGATTTTTTTTCTCTCAAAAATCGTAATTTCCGCTTAGCTATCGGAAAATTGATAAAAACTAGATAGAAAGTCTAAATTTAGTTTACAACATTTTTCTTTTATCGAAAAACTTAAGCATGAAGTTTTATTCCAATAATTTATTCGTTTGGGCTATATAGTGGTCGAAATAACAGTTAAAAATCGTTATTTCAATTTAAATTAAAAAAAAGGATTTATACCATTTCTGTTACAAATTTAATTTAGAATCTCAATCGTTTTTCCCACAGATGGTATACTTTTAAAACTATTTGCTCAACATTTCCAAAAAACACTGGAATCTCCCAATTTATTCAACAAGTTTTATCCAAATCAGTCGATCCGTCTGGAGCTCATGAGCTGTAAAGCGGACACAGTTCAAAGTAGAAAATAGTAACAGAAAGTAATCATTACGACACACTTATTTCTATTGAACTTAAAGAATCCGCGAATTTGATTTAACGAGTTGATATTTTCATAGTAGCAACCGACTTCTATACTATTCGTTTGAAAACGGTCTTCGTCGCGTCCAATTTACAAATTTTTCAAAATAATATCCAGAACTCATTTTGGAATCCTATTCTATGTTTAACAAACAAAACGAATTATATCTCAATCGGTTAAGAAATGTGAAAGAACATTGAAAATTTTCTAAAGGCATATTCAAAATTTATATTAGATGCCCATTTTCATCATTAATCTAGAACTACATTGCCTTCAAATGAGAAAACAACAAAATGCAACATAACGGCTAAACCGGAGCCCCTCTAAACAAATTTCCCAAAACTCGATACCCTTTCTCAAACTTTTTGAGTCTATTTTTTTAAATAGGGACCCGGATCTTATTTTTTAAACCCCCATATTTATAAAAAAAATTCTACCCGAATTCTTTGGGCCCCTCGTGTTTCTTAGGGAATCCTAAGACCAACCATGAAGCAATATAGTGCAAAATCTAGCAAGATACTACAAGTTGATGCAGCATCCTGACGCAGTATAGAGGAACATCATTGAACAAATTGCAACATCAAGCAACTTGGTGAAACATCACGCAACGGGGTGCAATATGACGCAACGTGATGCAACACGATAGCACCTCATGCAGAGCACACCTAAATTAATTATGCAGAAATTAGAACCTTTTGTAATCGTTTCCGTGAATTTGAAAAGCCCCACCATGAACCCTTATGAATAATCTCATTTTTATTAAAATCAATCGAGCTAAAAAATTTTTCAATCAAATTGGACCATAGCCCCACCGGAGGACCTTCTAAGCGGATTTTTCCGAAAATAAGACTCGACGCAATCCTGACATTTTAAACCTCCCTTTTACCAATTTTTATAAAAATTTTACATGGTTCAAAAATAAATAATGGAACTTGGCCAATATCAGATCCCCTAATTGAATTTTTCAGAAATTTGGTACTCGAAAACACTGCTCCTTATAAAAATCGTGCGATAAAAAACAATTTAATTAAAGTGAGTCCGGGCCCCACCGATCGACCCTCTTAACCAATTTTCTTGAAACTAGGATCACACATCACTAGATCCATCACAATCGAATCCTGGTCTTCGAAATCTCTTTCTCACTAATTTTTATAAAATTGGTTTTAACCGAAGACAAATTAAAGAAAGGGAACGAGCCCCACAGTAGCACATGCAAAGAATTTTGCCAGAAAGCAGGATCCATTTTAATCAATTCCTGGCAATTAAATTTACATCAATTTTGACCAAATCGGGCAAGCAAAAATATGAAAAACGGAAAACTCGAGCAAACAAAAATATATAAATAGTGGGGATCGAGCCTCCACCAGATGACTAAGTAAATAAACTTTTCCGAAATTTGAACCCATCGTAATCTGTTCCTGGTGCTCGAAAACACACCGTCAATAACTTTTTATAAAAAATCGTGCGAATCGAAAAAAATAATTTATAACAATCGGGTCCCGCCAGACGACGTCAAAATCGTTTGAGGCTAAAGAAAATATGAGAAGGAGACCAAGGTCAAAACATTAATTAGATAGCGAATGCTACAAATCATTATTGTTACTTATAAAACCCAACATTGTGAAAAAGACTCTATTAGTGCAACCAAAATACCAATCACCGTAACGCAGCCAACACGACATTTCGCAATGTGATGCAACATAACGCAAGATATTTAATTAAAGACAAACGCAAAAGTGACTGGTACTCGACCCGCCTTTTTCAAAATCGTTCAAGCCAACTTGTTTTTAAATGGGCTCGGCCTCCACCAACAGAACTCCTAAGCGAATTTACTTAATTTTTTTTATCTAGATCGATGAAGCCGGAAAAAATTAATAAAATGTTCCGAGCCCTAATAACGGAACCAATTTTATCGCAATTATAACCCATCAAAAGCGATTCCTGACATTTGAAATCCCTCTTTCTCGACCAAAAATTTAATAAAGGAACCTGGAACCCCGAAACGATTTTTACAAAAAAAAGACCCATCGCAAGCGATTCCTGGTAATTGAAAACCACTTTTCACCAATTTTTATTATAAATAAAATATAAACGGTACCCGGACTCCACCGGATAACCTTCTTAACGAAGTTGTCCAAAATCAGGATCCAACGCAACCGATTCCTGGTACTCGAAAAACCCCCTCAGAAATGTTCATGAAAGTCGTGTGAGCTGAGAAAAAAAATAAGAAAAAGGAACCCGGGCTGCACTGGAGGATTTCCTAAACAAATTTTTTTGAAATAAGCGGTCATCCGGAAAGGACCGGGTTCCATTATTTTTTTTCGGTTTGCACGATTTTGATAAAAATTGGTGAAGGAAGGATTTCCAATGCCTGGAATTTGTTTTTGACAAAATTTCCTTTAGATTGAGGATCGAAAGATTTTATTAATTTTTTTATTGGCTCGATCGATCTTGATATTTGCTGTCTTATGGTTTTCTAATAGATGAAATGCATGTGCTGAGTCCTAATTTTAGGAAAATTCGTTTAGGAATTTTTTAGTTTGGGATGGATTCTATTTAAAATAAAGCTGGCTCGAACTGTTTTGATAAATATTGGTGAGGCGGGTTTTCGAGTGATAGGAATTCATTACAAAGAGTTCTGATTCTGGATAATTCATTTAGGAGTCCTCCGAATGGGTTGTCATGTTGCACAATGTTTGCTGATATTGCACCTTGTTGCGTCTTGTTACACCTTTTTGTATCATGTTGAACCATGTTGCATGGTGTTGCGTTATGTTCCACCATGCTGGGGTGTTACACTATGTTGTGGGATGTCACATCATGTTGCATCCTATTGCACCATCTTGCGTGATTTTGCTTGATATTGTATTTTTTGACAGACGTGTGATGTTCCACTATGTTGCGTCATGTTGTCTTGCGGATTTCTTCTAAAGTTTTAGTTGGCTTCAATGTTTTAGATACAATTTGGCAGAACAGGGGCTGCGTCATATTGCATTATGTTGCTTGATGTTGCATCTTGTTCCATTATGTTGCAGAATGTTTTATCATGTTATGGAATATTGCTAGATATTGTACCATGTTCCGTCATAAGTGTCATGTTGCACCATGTTGCGTGATGTTGCACCCTTTTTTAAAAAAATGGGGGTTTTCAAATAAGATCCGGGCCCCTATTTAAAAAAATTGGCTTGAACGAATGTGTTTGTTGAAGCAAACACACAGTGAACGAAAGCAAAATACAATTTCCTTATCTGTATCATCAAATGTGAAAGGTGAAATATTTGAAGCTATACCGAATAAAACCTTTCCTTCAGTAAAGCAATCAGAAGGCTATGTTTTTTGTACAGGCTCATATAGAAAATACGTGTAATCCGAAACAAAAAACGGCAAGGACTAATTATACCTTGGATTAATTACAAGCCGCAACTGAGAAAATCATAGTGGTGCAAACACAGCATTTCCACGCTAGATTCTAACTTTGACCAGAAATCTGAACGACAACAACAAGCTATCCACACTCACCCCGTATCTTGATTCAATGACATTACTACGTGTCGGTTCGGTGGCAGATTAAATAACTCAAAGTGTACTGATGCGGCAAAACATCCAATAATTTTAATCAAATCACATCTCGTCAGTATAACGATTATTCCACACATCCACATATATCTTCATCTCGGTCTCTCCTCGACGTCCCACCTCAACCTTTTCTAAACATACCAGATCGGCGTAATTTACCTTTTAAAAATTGTATTTCGTAACTATAAAGTGAACAGTGATATTGTTCTCAATGTCCTAACCTAATCCAGTGACATTCATTGAATTATAAGTAATCTTTTTTATTTCTTAAACACATTTCGTGCAAATCCGTTTATGTAAATTTATACGACCTGTACGACTTTGCCGCTCAATTTAATTTTATTAAACAATTTCGGTACGCACACTGCAATATCAACGTGCACGAAGTAAATTAACAAAAAATTTTAAAAACACTTACCAAAATACGAATATTGGATATTCGGTAGCATATTTTAATTTACATTCTAATCTTAATGTTGAACCTTCATCTATATGTAAGTCAGGAGCACCCGATATTTCTGTAATTGCCTCTGCAAAAAATAAAACAAGATAAAAGTAAATTTTAGTGATAACTCGGTAATATGAATTTTCATTATGATTTGGTGATAACAAAAAAAAGCAACTTGAAAATCGAAATTTGGCGAACATTTCCTTTTGTCACCCGGAAAAAGAAACACTCACGTACGATATTACTGATAATGGTTTTTGTATACAGTTAAATACATTTTGAGTATGGTAAATATATATATAACACACACACGCACGCAATGGGGAACTATACAAACGAGTAAATATAAAATTTTCATGTCACATGTATGTTAGTATAGATATGTTTATCGCATAAAGGAACATTATCATTGGTATATATAGTGGAGGGGGGGGCGAGGACGACGGCAATGACGATGAAGAAAAACTCAATAAAAATCTTATTTTAGTTAGTTACATAAATAAATTATTAAATTTTCCATTCTTCCCCATTCTGAGACGTAAACATATAAATTTTCTTGTAAATTTCGTATATGCCACGGCTGCGGTCTCGAGGACTGGGTACTAGGTAGCAGTGTCGTTTGTATAGTTTGGTATATTCAAAATTCATTGTAAATTGGAAGGAATAAATAATTTCCATAAATAGATTTCTATTCCAGCGAAATGGCATAATACTGTGTGCAGATAGGAATATACGACGACTATAGATTGTGGTGGAAATCGTTTTTCTCGTTTTTCATTTTGATTTGTTTTTTTTTTTTTTTTGGGTATAAAGGAAGTGTAAATACATACATACACTTATAACGTACGATGGTGCGGGAATTTATGGACTAAAATGATTTTTTTGTTGTTGTGGTAAAGAATGAACTATACATTCAACGAGTATACGGGTACGTTACCGCATTTCTCAAACTCGAAAGTTTTATGAGAAATTCTGAATTGGAGAATATTAATCAAGTTTTTGTGACACTTTGTCTCAAACATAATGTCGGTAAGTCTCCGCTATGGTAATTTAAATAATGTCAATTTAATCCTTTTGTATATATCAACAAATTGCTCTTTATAAATTTAAAACTGCATTGCAGTATAGATATGCTGATTAATGATGATGATAAATTTCGTATTGCGTTCAGAGGAAGTAAAACACATTTATTTTCACAAAATTTTCTGTGTTCTGTACATTATTATTATTAAAGTTGGTTGGAATGCAAGAAGGTCCAGCATTCAATGCCACACAGATAAATAACATTCGAAGATCATGACAAAAAACCGGAACCTAACTATCTCGAAAGCTAGACAACAACAAACAAAGCGAATGCTGTCGTCGATCTGTTCAAGACAGTCATCGTACAAGGATCCACGAGCAAGCTCCATAGGGAACGTAGTGCTTGCCCGCACCCATATGACCTTAATCAGTTTGAAAGTGGTACATAAAAGTGGTACACAAAATAACATTTTCATTAATATTTTCAGTCAACTCGGCCTAGAACACTGTATCTAAACCCTCACCTATTCTGCGAATAAAATTAGCAAGTTTGACATGTGGTTATTGAAGTCTTGGAACAATCAACGGTCTCTCCATGTGTAAACCGCCGAGAAGGAATTATCGACGTCGAATTCTGATAACAGTTTGACATTAACCATAATGATTTCTGGTATGGGATTAAAGATTGCAGCGAGAGTAGGAACAAAATGTTCTGCAAAACGAGGATTGGACACGTGGATATAGCAGCCGTAATAGCTCTGCATGCCGTACCATTGTTAAGTCTCTTTGAAGCGGGATTTGATTTCGTCCAAGGTAACACCAAGATGTTTAACGGTATCTGACTTGGTGATCGTTTTCCTAAAAAGAAAAGAAACAGACGATTCACAAATAATTATTCGACCAGTAAACTGGGCTTAGATGGATTAACGCGCAAACCGTTTTTAAGGTACCACATCCCTACAACTTGTAGATCATGCTGCAGTAAGTCATATAGGATAGTTAACTTTTTAACTATAAAATAGTGATAATCAGGTCATCAGCATAGCTCTTAGTAATTAAGCCAGATTGATGTAGTTTAACAAGTAAGTCACCAATCACCAAGTGTCAAAAGGGAGATGACAAAATACCCCCTGGGGGGGTACTTGTCGAGAATTTATAACGGAGACTGAAGAACAATCCAGCTCGACTTAAGCAATATGGGACCTGATGTTTGGAAAATGCTAAAGTTAGTACAGGTTTCGATAATCTTTATTGCTAAGCGATATTAGATTCTTGTAACCAGTTCACGTAGATCAATTTCACATGCTTTGCAACTCTGTAAGTATCTGCATGTTATAGAAATGGGAAATTAAAAAAGAGGCACTCTCTGATAAATCTGTCCATATAATTCTCTCAAGAACTCTGAGAAAGGTTCAGAAGAGAATAATAGTGCTATAAATGCTTTAAGATCAGTTTAATTCGATCGGCCAGGTTTATAAATGAAAATAACTTTTCTTCTACACCACGATTGCGGGACAACTCCGAAAGTAATGGAAGCAAAGTTGACAAAGTTGGCTTAGTGAACCCAAAGTAACCAGCCTGCGGGTTAAGCGCTAGTCGGGTTGCCAGTCGCGTTAGCCTTTCCGGAATCAACAGACTCGGAGTTAATAATTTCGCAACTGGGAAAGTTAACAAGCTAGTAGTAATTCCGCCAATATATACTTGCTATCGTAAGTAAGACGAGATGCTGAACAGGCTGTTAACTTCTTCACAGAAGAAAGTTCTGCTAAACATAAGTCCTCCTCCTTGTGTTGCGAAGAATAAATCCCAATCATTCTGGGACCATGTTCTTTTGCTTATATTTTAAAGATTCGTGCTACTTTTTTTTAGTTTTTTAAGATTGAATGACTTATTGACATTAATAAGTCAGTCTTTTTCCGAGACTTTGGTTTGGTTATGAGAGGACAAGGCTTTTCGAAAGTTAAATTGTTTGCTTCCGTCAAAGATGATGTTAGCAAATCATATCGTCATCCCCCAACGTATCTTGCTCTTGAGGACATTCTTCTTGACATTCATCCTGACTCAACCATTACATTATATTGGGTTCCAAGGGGGGAACCAAGCTGATTCAAAACGTTTGTGGTCAATATAGAATATCTGCAATAAAGTGTACTCTTCCAACAACTATACGGCAAGTAAGGTCACATAAGAATTCTGCAGAGCTAGCGTATCGTAGAAAAACCTCGTAAGCTCCTGCTAAAAGTAATTTATGGAGATTCATAGTGAAGACTTACTTCATAGTGAATTGGTGTTGGTTTTCAATGCACCCATTCTAGTCAATTTTCGAAACTACACAAATAAAATGTTCGGTAACTTTAGAGTTACTACTGCTTTCAATCCTACATAGCTATCAGAGGTTCTAATCCTAGGAAAACACGGGCGAAGTTTGAGCCTTTTTCGGTGACGATAAGGGGCGTAATTTGTGACGGTCTCTTGGTTGTAGCACGTATTGTGATAGGAGATTTTTGAATATTATGAAAGTTAGTTAGAAAATATATTATGAAATGTTAAAAAGTCGACATTTTTCACCCGAAAGTATTTTTTTATACCAAAAATATTTGTTTTCTACAACATCAAAAAAATTTGAACTGAAACGCAAATCGAGTGCAAATTTTTGTGCGAATATTTATAGAATCACACTTTTTCACCGACTTATTGGGCCCAATGTAGCTCATAATTTTATTTTTTTTTATGATTACGTAGGTTGGTCGTCTGCGAATATTTTACCTAAAATTAAAAATATTTTTTCTTTTATGGGCGTAATTTTGATAGGTGGAAAAGTGTGATTCTAAATATTCACAGAAATATCGCCTCAAACTATACTTTTAGTAGCATTATTAATTATCCAGAAAAATTCATTTTCCTATTGAAAACTTGTTTATAAATATGTAATGCATACAAAATGGGCCTCAGAATTAGAAGAGCATTTTGAAATCACAATCATTATTATTTAATACCTCGAGTACTACTGAAAAACAATCTATTTATATAAGTTAAATTGTTCAGTCATAATAATTCCAAGTCGAGATCTGAAATAATAGATGTGGCTGTAATTATAGAAGACCATAATACTAATCATAGCACCTCAAAACCCAAATTAGACATCTTTTATTCTGAAATTTTTAATTCTGATTATTAAATACGTATTTACCGTCTTAAATCTCTATTGAGAGAAGTCCTTTAAAGCGACTTGCAACGTCGTACAAACGAACCTCCCATATTTGGCTGCGACGTCAAAAACACACCATCACACACACTACAACACTCCTTTTATAACATATACTATCCCAAAAAATCCTTAAAACCACACGTTCTCATGAGCACCCACCTACCATAAATGGACCGCTCAAGAATGCCAAAGTTATAAAAAAAAATATAATTAAAGGTTTCTTCTGACTTCGGTGTTTACAATAAAAAACCAAATTCATTATTCAACCCAAAAATACTATGAAATTCAACCAAAAATACTATGACCACCTTACATTCACCATCTATCCTGCAAACTAACTCAACTTTAGAAAAAAAAAAAAACAAAATCAACATTTTCCTTAAAACAACAACTTTAACACATTTAAAAACGTTCGTGAACAAAGGAACGACAATACCTTCATGACAACTATATAACAAGTACTGTTATCTATAGAGCAGGCCGCGCTGCCAAAACACGGAGCCCTTACAATCCTGAAAACCTCAAAAACTCGAATAGAACGCAAGACGTCATATACAAGCCGGCACACAAATCGAATAATTTCCAATAACTTCAAACTACAGTAACTATCAGAGCCTCCTAAATATAAGAGCCGTAAGATTCCGCCATTTTTTCCATGTGCTTTCCATAGAGCGGAAGCTTTTTGTACTTTTTTATACCAACCAGTGTATTTTAGTATTTTTTAGAAGCTTTTTTGTATATAAAAACAAAAATTCTTTGTTTGAATTTTCAATGTGAATGGTTAATTCAATATTCAGGAAAAGCATATTTTAATATTGAGTCATATTATGTTGAGTTAACGCAAAAATATTTAAATTAGTCTAACACAATTTTTTTTTGTAGAAACAAAAATTTGTTTATGTGTATGTACAGAAACTTAGAAATTAGTATAGAGTGTTCCATAAAAAAGTTCAGCATTATTTTTCCAAAACAAACGTTCGTTAAAAAAGGCTTTTGGAGTAGCAATGTAATATGGGGATTATTGTGTTTTGGGTTCTATTTCAACATGATTGATGACAAATTTCGAAAACTGTTTTTTCGTTACTTATTAAAATTTTTATTTTTCATCCCAACAAATTCGCAGCCTATATTGTTTCATCCTGTAGTATAAACAAAACAGAGCTTCATAAAATAAAAACATTATTTTTAGAGCTTTTCGCAATTACTAAACCAATCAAAAGATGTCGCTATGTATACATTTAGAAAACACAAAAATTGAATTAAGATTAAGATTTTGTATCCGTATATGAGCCAACTATGCAAAAAGTGGGTAGAGCCACGGGCCGGCCATTTACATACTCACAAAAACCATTAAATTAATAACAATATACAAAGTGTTATTTTATTGAATTTCACACAACAACGATCCCAGAAAACGTACACGAACGATGCTATAAAAATGAAACATGAAACATGCATAGCCTTTCAAGACCAGTAGATCTCCGTAATCTATTGAACCACCCAGGAATTACTACAATGTATACGAACTATCATCATTCACCTTAGCCGGGGGCCTTTAGCATCAAAAATTATGAATAAATCATTGTATTAACAAATTAACGGCAGGTGCCGTTCACCGATATAAACGTCGTGGAAAATAATAAATTTACCGGCGATAATGGTAAAATATTTCGAGCATTTTTGCAACTGAGCCTATATTTCGTTGGATTAATGCTCATACGAGATACATGCAATTATAAATATTATTTGTGTCTACTCGTATGGGCCAATTATGAAGAAATGCAGTGCAACCTCTTTTATCCGGAACGACTGGGGCAAACAATTCCGGATAAAAGATTTTTCCGGATAAAAGATATTTTTAATAATTTCATAGTAAAACAGCATATTTTTATATTTTTTAAACTTCAGTGTCATTTATTAAGATTTTAAATTTATTTTAGTTAATTACATAGTAAAATAATTATTTCAATTCTGGAAAAGAAGGTAAATAAAAGAGAAAATGAAAGAATACGAAAAAAAACTTATTCCGGATATTAGATATTATTCCGGATAATAGATTCCGGATAAAAGAGGTTTCTATGTATACAAACAGCTTTTAAGAGTCGATTACGTGATATTTTAACCGATGTACATCAATCCTTACTGCACAAATAGACTATACGAAGGTAGAAGATATATTTATAGACTTAGTTACACGAGTTCGTGTACATTGTACAAATTTCCGCCTGGATTGCATCGAAATAAAAAAAAACAAAAATTTGGAAAAATTGTGACATTTTTCTATTATTGTTTTACAGCACACAGCAACTATGATGCGAATATTTTGCGACGAAAAGTTTTATTTACGCCAACCGAATAATAAATAAAATTTATAATTGTTTTGAGTTTTATTAATTATGTTAAATTATTGTATTAAAGATTTCGCGCTTAACTTACAGTATTAATGCTTTATTTTCGTAAATAATTATTTAATTATTTTACGCTTTTCTGTAATTTCAAGTAAATTTATTACAGAGACATCTGTAAACGGATTTTCAAATTACAGAAAACTCGGTTTTGCAATCGGATAAAATTGAAGTTTTTTACGTTTTGTTCTGTTTTGTAATAATATAATCATGACATCGTTGATTTTTTGTATACAAAAATAATTTTCGTAAATAGATTTTGATGTAAAAATTTTATTATATGAATAATATTATTCACATGGTGATTCATAAAATTTCATTTCAGCTCACGTTTTCTCTTTAATTTTGTTATAAATGGGGAATGTTTAGATTGCTATTAAGTGCATCAAAAATTCTGATGTGCATGTGACCAGAATTTACCAAATAAGTTAAATTTGTATAAAACTAAATTTTAAATTGGATGTAAGAGGAATCCGCGGCAGCACCCTTTATTGTCTTACTTTATAAATCTATACAACTAAACGGAAAGCTCATTTTTATACAAAACTAATAAATTTATGGTTCGCTTTAGTTTAAATTTACCAAATAAATACTACATTATGATGGCTGATTTTCAAATATGTGTTCTTTGAATAATTTATTAAAAATATAAAATTATTTAGATGATTTTGATGATTTTTTAATTTTTTATTCATCAATTCATGTTCAAAAATTTTCCAATTACCACGGTTCCTTATAGTAATTCAATAAAAGCTTCCCCTCTACTGAAAGCTCTCCTTTTAATATTACGGCTCTTCAAAATCATAGATGGCTCTGTAACTATTTTATTAGCTTCCAACCTTGTATTCGCGGTCGTTGCAGCCATTTATATGTAATTCAAATATGTAATTTTAAAATCGACTTTACCACATTTAATAATTTATTACATCAGAACGCCACCAGGCGACCAATTATCCAACTTGTACAGGTGTGTAATAAATTATTTTTCAGTCCCGCTAGACGGAATTGGCTTGAAACGGTAATAGCAATTTCTGTCTAACCAGACTCAAACATAATTTATTGCACACCTGAATAAAGTTGACCTGCCCTTCAGGCGGTCTGGCGTAATAAATTATTAAATGTTGCCAATCCAACCTTCATATATCAATTTGAAATCTACATCTTCCAATGTCTATTCCGTGTAATATGTATTATACAAAAATAATTTTTTACACACCTGGATAAGGTCGACCTACCTTCGACAAGACTTCTAGAGATACATATGGCCTAAAATCTGGTGGTAGTGTGATGTAAAAAAAATATATTAAAGTTGATTAAATTGACGTTTTTAAAATAAATAATCGTTTTGGGGTAAAATTTACCCTTAGGCAAGTTATAGGGGTAGTCTTGATCTCACTTATTCACTGTAATTACCTTTTAATAAATTCTTACTCAAGAATAATCCCGATAGTATAGCTACATCAAACATTATAATTTTGGCGGTGCAGGTTTAATTGTAAGCTAACCCGACCACTCGTTTTCAAAAAACGGCAACTGTAATAAAATCGTATAGCTAATTTGGTCGGAGAAGGTTTAAAGCACTTGTGAACTGTGTATTACGGGCGTATCGCGAAATATATTATGAATCATTAGAGATTCTTATTTATTTATTTATTTATTATTATTCATACATAAGCCTCGTGACAACTAAGGTCAAGAATTTAGGCCAAGAGTATACAAAACTGGATAGATTACAACAAATTAGGTAACAGTATTAGATTAAAATAAATATAAAAAATTTCATGTAAGACTAATACAATAAATTCAAAAGGTTAGACTAAAACTAAAATAATAAACATACTAATAACAATTCTAAATATCAAAGGTATAACAATAATAAAAAATAACAATACAATATAATATAACAGTATGTCCCGACCGCCAACACCTCAAGGGTCAACCGTCAAATTGTGTGTCATGCGAATAAATAGGATAATGAAAGTCCAATAAAATTCTATATAATTCAATGTATAATTCAATATAAACCTCCCTGCAAACATCCACAGACAAAAGATAAAGATAAAATGAAAATAATGTATTCTATAGAATAAACAAATAAATTTGAATAAAAGTAACTATGGGAAAGTATTAAAAATGTTTTATATAATTTTTAAATTTTTTTTTTTATAATTTAAAAATTTAATAGGCTTATTTCTCTAAAAACATGGATCGATCATGACAAGTGCCACTCCCTACCTGCCGAAACACACACAATCAATTAAGATGAACTGTAGAACTCCTTGCATTTAATTTTGAAATTATTGACAGACTCAATCCTCCTCAGCTCAACAGGAAGCCTATTCCATTCTAGGGCACCCCTAACCGTCAGAGCACCCGACATAGCATTTGAATTATGCGCTGGAATCATTAAAACCTCAGTGCGTTTAGATTTAGCAAATATAAGTTTGCTCTTTAAATAGTAGGGGGATGCTGATAGATTTAAAATCTATATATATAAAACAAAGTCGGGTTAGTTACACCATTTATAACTGAAGAACGGCTGGACCGATTTTTATGATCTTTCTTTTGTTGGATTTGACTCCGTTCCGAATAGCATAATAACTATTAAAACATTGGAAAAATTCACCAAAAAAAAAGTTATCAAGAAAATTCATTTTCTCATATATTTAGTACATTTTGTTTTTTTTATTTTGTTCGTCTCAATACAGTGGTGGTTTAGGAAAAAAGAAAAGTCGGAAAAACTCAAAAGGGAAGCCCCAAAAATCTAATAAAAAAATCTTTTTTTTTATATGAATTTTGTAGGTGTAGTTTGTATGTGACGAGTGGTGCAGTGGTTAAAGCTTCGGCGCTTGGACTGCAAGGTACTGGATACGAATCCGACTGGAGGCTGCATGCACATTTACCATTTTATTTTTTATCCAATTTTTTTTTTATTTCATCTACTTATCTATTTATATAGATAAAATCTTCGTCCGAGTTACGATTTCAGTGCGAATAGTAGATTTTGACAGC
Source organism: Nephrotoma appendiculata (assembly GCA_947310385.1). NCBI lineage: Eukaryota > Metazoa > Arthropoda > Insecta > Diptera > Tipulidae > Nephrotoma > Nephrotoma appendiculata. The sequence goes on from OX371225.1 coordinate 246,521,937, forward strand.
TCCAAAAAAAGTTTTTTTCCTTTGCGATTTTAATATTAAATTTAATTTATTTTTGGTTTTGGTTATTTCATATTAGTTAAGTGGTTTGTGGTTTAGCATATAATATTAAAATAAGTGGTGGAATTTAGTGAAATAAGAGGTTGTGTGGTGTATGCCAATAACAATAAGAAAACAGTACTGTTTTGCGTACAATAGTACGTAATTTTTTTAGTGGTACAGAGTGTCCCAACACCGGACACCAGTTTTTTTTTTTGGTTTTTTTAATTTTTTTTTTATTCTGCGGAATTCTATTTTCGATCGGGATTTTTAAACGGTAAGTTCCCTTCGAAGATGTTCACTTTGTAAGGTTATCACATTTGTGATTGTGCGCACATCGATAATTGATTATGTAATTTTGGATTGTGTGATTAATTTTCCAGTATTATTTACAATGCCGCGAGCCAGAAGATCTAATCTTTCACCACGAAGCCGTAATGCAATTAGACTTCGGACTATTGCGAATCAATCCACTGCAAATGAACAAGAAATCACACGAGAAGTGCGCCGCGTTAGTATGGCCCGACTTCGCGCTTCACAAAGACAAGCACAAAGAGAGGCAGTACGTCAAATGGCTCAGTTGACAATGAGAAATCGTCGAGCTTATCGCACGATTTCAACAACGAGATAATTTTCGACGCGCAAGAAGAAATCCTTCAAGTGTTGATTTGAATCGAATAGCGTTTCAATACGATTGCACAATTGACTACAACTCGCATCCTTTCGTTCGAATTGGCCCAATGGAGTTTGTGTGCGACCATTGCGGTGCATTGAAGTTCGCTGGAGAAACGCCTGGATTGTGCTGTCTCAGTGGCAAGATGAGATTGCCATTATTGCCTGCACCACCTGAACTGTTGCGTTCATTGCTTCGTGGCGAGACACCAGAATCACGACATTTTCTATCCAACACTCAAAGATACAACGGATGTTTCCAAATGACTTCATTTGGAGCAGACATTATCGAAGAACGCGGATTCAATCCAACATTTAAGGTCATTTCTGCTCGAGAGAGTAAACATTCATTTTCTTTTGGTGATCAAAAATCTATAATTCTGACTTCGTCTTCGACTTTACAGATTCAAGGCCAAATTCACCACCGAATTGGGTCATTGCAACCGATTGAAGATGGACAGCATAAATTCATCCAAATATACTTTATGGGCAATATGGAGGATCAACTTGATCGGCGCCAAACGATCAATACAGCAATGAAAAGGATAGTTCTGAAAGATTTGCAGCAACTACTCCATGAACATCATGCATTGGTTCGATTGTTTAAATCTGCGTTGGATCGCATGCCAAGTGACGACTGCAAAGTCGTGATCAGAGCAGATAAACGACCCGCTGGAACACACGAACGCCAATTTAATGCTCCAACAATAGATGAAGTCGCAATTGTGATTGTTGGTGAAAGCGTGGAACCGCGCGATATTGTGCTTACACGTCGCGACACTGGACAACTGCAACGAATAAATGAAACACACCGTTCATACGATACATTGCAATACCCGCTGATGTTTTGGCAAGGAGACGATGGATATCACTTCAATATCAACATGATAAATCCATTGAGCGGTGAGTACTGATATCATAATTTAGATTATGACACTAATTTTACTGATTTCATTTCAGGTGAGGAAACTAACAAGAAGGTTAGCTCGATGAATTATTATGCATATCGTTTGATGATTCGTGAAAATGCTGACAACTATTTGCTGCGATTTCGTCGTTTGCTTCAGCAATATATCGTCGACATGTACGTCAAAATCGAAACAGAGCGCCTCATTTTCATTCGGTTGAACCAAGCTAAACTGCGTTCGGAGGAATATATCCATTTACGCGATGCAATCAGCACCGAAGGAGATGCAGCTAATGTTGGTCGATTGACTATTCTACCGGCGACGTACATTGGCAGCCCGCGTCATATGCATGAATATGCGCAAGATGCAATGACATATGTTCGTCATTACGGTTGTCCAGATTTATTCATCACTTTTACTTGCAATCCGAAATGGATAGAGATTGTTCAACTGTTGCTACCCGGGCAAATAACAAGTGATCGGCACGACATCATCGCACGTGTCTTCAAACAAAAAATCCGGTCGCTGATGAACTACATTGTTAGGCATTGCGTCTTTGGGGATACTCGATGTTGGATGTATTCAATTGAATGGCAGAAACGAGGCTTGCCGCATGCTCACATTCTTATTTGGTTAGCCGAAAAAATTCGACCAGACCAAATAGATGACATCATATGTGCCGAGATTCCCGATCCCGAAACCGATCCAGACCTGCATGATGTTGTAATTACGAACATGGTTCACGGTCCTTGTGGCTCCATCAATCCCCAATCACCGTGCATGGTCGACAACAAGTGTTCCAAGCGTTATCCACGAAATTTAACCGCAGAGACTATCACTGGCAATGATGGTTATCCACTGTACCGGTGTCGATCAGCCGATGATAACGGTAGAACTATCACAACGATAGTGAGAGGAAATGAGTTCGTGGTCGACAACACTTGGATTGTTCCATATTCGCCACTTCTTTCCAAAACATTCAAGGCGCATTGCAACGTGGAGTACTGCAATTCAGTGAAGTCCATAAAATACATTTGTAAATATGTCACGAAAGGTAGCGATATGGCAGTTTTTGGTGTTCAAAATCCCAATACAAACGATGAAATCACGCATTATCAAGTTGGTCGATATGTGACCTGCAATGAGGCGATTTGGCGTATATTCTCATTCCCTATTCATGAACGTCATCCCTGCACTGTTGTACATTTGGCGGTGCATCTGGAGAATGGTCAACGAGTTTATTTCAACTCATCGAATGTTGCTCAACGTGCTGAGACACCTCCAGCAACAACATTGACCAGTTTCTTTTCGATTTGTCAAAGTGATCCGTTTGCACGAACATTGCTCTACTCTGAGATGCCACGTTATTACACTTGGAACGCCTCATCAAAAAAATTTCAACGTCGGAAGCAAGGCGATGAGGTTCCTGATCATCCAAATGTGCGTTCTACTGATGCTCTTGGTCGCATTTACACAGTTCATCCGAAGAATGACGAATGCTTCTACTTGCGGTTGTTGCTGGTGAATATTCGTGGGCCGACATCATTTGAATCACTTCGAACTGTCAATGGTGTAGTGTGCCCAACATTTCGTGCTGCATGTCAACAGCTCAACTTGCTTGAAAACGATACTCATTGGGACATGACAATCGCTGAATCAATTATTTCTGCAACTCCAAACCAGATAAGCACATTATTTGCTATCATTATTTCGACATGCTTCCCATCAAATCCACGTGAACTATGGAGCAAGTACAAGAATGACATGTCAGAAGACATTCTACATCGAATTCGTGTCAGTTTCGGAAATCCCGATCTCGAGGTGAATGAGGAGATACATAACCAGGCTTTGCTTTTGATCGAAGACATGTGTTTTCGCATGTGCGGCAGTTTGTTAGTCAAATTAGGAATGCCAACGCCATGTCGTGGAATGAACGACGCTTTCAATCGAGAATTGGAACGTGAACATGAATATGATCGAGATGCATTGAACCAATCAGTTCGAACCAATGTACCACTGTTGAACCTCCAACAGAAAGGAGTGTACGATACGTTAATGAAGGCAATTCATGATGGAAATGGTGGATTATTTTTCCTCGATGCGCCCGGTGGAACTGGGAAGACATTCCTCATGTCATTGATTTTAGCCACTGTTCGTGCGAGATCCGATATTGCTGTAGCAGTTGCTTCTTCTGAGATAGCGGCCACATTGCTAGAAGGATGCCGAACAGCTCATTCAGCGTTGAAATTACCGTTAAACCTTCAATCGGCTGAAAACCCGACATGCAACATTGCAAAACACTCAGCAATGGCGAAAGTTTTGGTAGCAAGTAAAATCATCATCTGGGATGAATGTACAATGGCGCACAAACGCGCATTGGAAGCACTCGATAGAACTATGAAAGATCTACGCAATGACTCAAGATGTTTTGGAGGCGCAATGATTCTACTTTCTGGCGATTTCCGTCAAACAATACCAGTTATTCCAAGATCGACCGCTGCTGATGAAATAAACACTTGCCTCAAATCATCGACTCTGTGGTGTTATGTGAAGAAACTTCAGCTGACGACAAACATGCGAGTTGCATTGTTAAACGATCCATCTGCCGAAGAATTCTCCAAGCAATTGCTGACTATCGGTAATGGCCGTGTTCCGGTCGACAAATCGAACGGATTGATTTCGTTTCCTCAGAACTTTTGCATTTTTGTCTCAACGAAGGACGAGCTCATCAACAAAGTGTTCCCGAACATCATTACTAACCACAAAAATCACAATTGGGTGAGTGAACGAGTAATTCTTGCGGCAAAGAACAAAGATGTGGATCACTTAAATTTTACAATTCAAAATCTAATCGTCGGTCCACTTCATTCCTTCAAATCTATTGACTGTGTGACAAACGAAGACGAAGCAACCAACTATCCAACTGAATTTTTAAACTCATTGGATCTACCTGGCTTGCCACCGCACAATTTACAACTAAAAGTTGGCTCGATAATCATCATGCTACGAAACCTGAATCAACCAAAACTATGTAACGGAACGCGTTTGGTGGTGAGAAAACTCATGGGCAATGTAATTCACGCGACGATACTTCAAGGGAAGTTCAAAGGTGAGGAAGTTCTCATTCCGAGAATTCCGATGATCCCAACCGATATGCCATTCGAGTTTAAACGAATTCAATTTCCGATTCGTCTTGCATTCGCGCCATGACGATCAACAAATCACAAGGCCAATCCTTGAGTGTTTGTGGCCTGAATCTAGAAAATAAATGTTTCTCTCACGGCCAATTGTACGTAGCATGTTCACGTGTCGGTAAACCATCCGCTTTATTCGTTCTCGCACCTAACAATAAAACAAAAAATGTCGTATATCACAAGGTGCTACAATGAAGGGACTCGACTCCATTGCAACTCACCCAGCAAATAGTTTAAAAGAAAGTAGTGCAATAATGCTACGCGAACCATTTCTATTCAATTCAATAAAACGAAAGCCTTGCTGCCACGTGAATTACATTCATTTCAATGTAATTAAAATATATTTCATTTTGATTTTTGTAATTTCATTGAATTTAATTAATTTGGAGTATTCATTTAATTTATTTAATCTTAATAAAAAACTCAATTTTATTAAGCTAATAACTTTAAAAAACATTTATTGATTTTGAGGCGGTACGAAGTTCGCCGGGTCAGCTAGTTCTAAATAAAAATAAAACCAGTCTAATATTAAGGAATAACTGAATTCTCATTCCAAATATAACATCACAATACCTAGATATATGATCGTAGCGCTTCAAGTCGAAAATATACCGGATACAGCAATTGTGCACACGAATCACTTTTTTTCCACATAGCCGAACTCATACTAGAAAACAAGACATCACAATATAATAACAGACTAACAACGTACTAGGCGGCGTTCCGAAACGTTTGCATCTTAACATACGTAAAGTCCCATACATTCTTCGGCATATAGTATAAATATGAGAATTCCAATCCAAATTCGAAGTCATCGTCAGCCCCAAATTGGAAACAGATTGAACGTATGGTATAATGTTACCATCAATATGAATAGCAGGTAGGTTGACTCCCTCGTAATACCGGTTGAAAACTAAGGCTTGGGACTTCGAAGCATTAATGCATAGGGCATTACACCCCGACCACTGGTTTATAACATCCAAGTCCTTATTGATAAGATCCCAAACCATATTAGAAGCGTCCAGATTAGGCAGCTCACTAAAAATCTGAAGATCATCCGCGAACAAATGGTGCCGGCAATATAGAGGCAACATAGAAATATCATTAATATATAAGGAAAAAACAATAGGTCCCAGGATAGAACCTTGTGGGACCCCTGATGTAAGGGGTAGGCATGTAGAATTTCCAGCAGAGGAATGAACATATTGGTCCCGATTGTTCAAATAAGATAACATCAGATCAGCAGCCCCCCTGCTAAACCCAAATTACGAAACCAGCTTACCACGTAGAATCTCAAAGTTTATGGAATTAAAGGCTTTGGCAAAATCAAGAAGGATCAAGACCGCAGAAGATTCCTCTGTCGAAACATGACCTAACAAAATCCGTCACATTGGAGAGAACAGTAGTAGTACTATACCCCTGACGAAATCCAGATTGATATCTGGACAGCAAATTATTATCCTGTATATGCAACTTTAATTGGTGAGAAATAAGTTTTTCAAAACTTTTAGACATCGCTGGTAACAGCGAAATAGGACGCATATCTAACGGAGATTTGGGGTCAACATTTTTTGGAATGGCAATGACTTTGCTGGTTTTCCAGTAACTAGGGAAAGTATTACCCAAAATAATCAAATTGAAAATATAAGTGAGAATCGGCACAATGGCTGGGGAGCACAACTTAAGGTATCTTACAGGTATTCCGTCTGATCCCATGGCATTCGATTTTGAAGAGGACAACGCCTCAAAAACTGCATCCTCGTCAATTTCAGAGAATGCAAATTCAATAGCGTCAGAATTAGCACAAACATTGGAATCAGGACTAGCGAGAAGGGCATTGCCGGTAACATTAACAGGTATGGATGAAGAAGAAACCGGGAGCATATTAGCAAACGTGTAATTTAGAATATCAGGTCCAAAAGTATTATCATCAAATAAGCCCGTATCAGACCCAAATCCCTCTTTTTTCAAGTTTTTCCATAAATCTTTTGAACTAAGACCGGGATCCAGCTAAGATCTAACATAACTTTTCTTGGCACCCTTAACCATTCCTCTAACTTTCCTATCGTAGTACTTTAAATCCTCCCTGCTAGTAACAGAAGGAGAGTTTTTCCAAACTCGATAGGCCATCGTACGAAGATGCATCATGTTTTCAATTCTACGAGATAACCAAGGAGGTTTACCATAAGTAATTTTCCGAACAATAATTGGGGCATGTTTATCTAATAATTCAATTAATAACTTACTCAAATTATATACATTGGAATCAACGTTATCCGCGTTGTTTAAGATTACCATTCCGATAGAATCAACATCATAGTGTAATTAAGCCAGGTCAATTTTGTTATAATCTCTACACGTCATGTACACGTCTCTACACGTCATCTACACGTAAACTTAAGTTTACATTTGCCAGCGATCATTTCATGGTCAGCAATACCCGGATGCTGAGAAAAGTCCTCAATCGAAAAAGGCAGGCTGTTAATAATAAGATCCAATAGTGCACCCCCAATGTCATGGAGCCTAGTGGGTAGGAGCTGGGGTGTCGATAGACCAAAATGTCCAATTAGTTCTTTAAATTTAACATTCTCAGGAAATTTCAACAGATCGATATTGAAATCACCTATAAAAATAATATTATCAAAATTCTCATTAAGTGACTCGAATACATTTTCGAGATCCTCAAGCGGCAGCCCCTTATGGTGCATATACCCCACGCCGACTGCTAATTTAAAATTACGCATCTTAATTTCGATAACTAGGAAATCAAGATTAAAATTAGAACCACTAATAACAATGGATAACTTACATTCTTTCAAAAGATCTTTACGAACATAAAAAGCCACCCCACCTCTTCCCCGACCAGATCATACCTGACGAAACAACTTATACCCCTCGATTGAAAACGCTCTAATCGTATGTGCTGATTTTAACCATGTTTCAGATATACCGATAACATGATATTGTCGTTTCAGAGCTAAAATTTGGAGATATGGAAGTTTATTGACTATAGAACGCCCATTCAAGTGGCAGATCTGAAGAGCTTCGGAGGACAGCCTGGGAGGTGAACTACCGAATTTCGACATAAATATTATGAGGAAGTTCTACACTTACGAGTACATCAACAATGCACTCATACGAAGAAAAACAGAAAGGGAATGAGACCGTGACGATGAGATGAAATAATTGCCAAGAAATGCTAAATATAATAACATTATAATAAAAGAAAAATGAATGATGTTAAAGCCAAAAATAATAGTAAAACACATCATAAAAAATCTTAATAAAAATGTAATTGAACAATTTTACCGCGACAAAAACTACGAATATGAAACAGGAAACTTGCAAAAGATAATGGAAAAAATAAGTTAATCTATTATGGGAGATGATAAAAATACTAATTAATAGGATATTGAATTCCATAGAAATACATAAAAAAGCATAAAGAAATGATATATGCGAAGCCGCCATATATACCTCTGAGGATCAGTCAATGCAAGAACACACAAAATACGGAAAACCCTAAGGCCGTCAGGGAAACTAAATAAATTCGATAAATGAAAAAGGAAACATTCAAATTTGCTAAACACTAACATAAAACAGCGTTAACAATTTAACAAAAACACTTAATAAAGACATTTTTATTAATCACTTGTTTTTTGTTTCGCAGTTATTTTGAATAATTTTCAAAAAGTTGTCTCCGACAAACTTTTCTTCTTCTGCTGCTTCTAATACTAACCTCAAAGTGATTGGTGCGATAAAGAAAAAACTACGTGACCATGACCTGATAGTGTGTAAAGCGGATAAAGGCAATACAATTACCGTGCTCACAAAAGTCGATTACTGCAATAAAATCTCTGATTTTATTACAGAAAGCAAAGCAATAGAGCTTGGCAGAGATCCAACTAAGTCTTTTAAGACTGCGGTTAGTAAGTGTATCAACCAATGCCAGAAGTTATTTGATGGAACTGGTTGGAAGTACTCTGTCATGAATCCGTCTGCCCCGATCCTTTATGGTTTACCAAAAATCCATAAGGAAGGCATTCCGATTAGACCAATAGTAGCGTATTGCAATGCTCCCGCCTACAAGCTATGTAAGGGTTTCATAAATTTTTTCAATTGTCATACTAATTTCTTTTCAGTTTACTCGGTTAAGAACTCGGTAGAATTGATTAACAAAATTCAAGACGTCGACATTCCTTTACATTCAAAACTAGTTTCATTTGACGTTGCCAGTCTTTTCACTTCTATTCCGATTAATACTTTGTACCAAATAGTTTGTAATTACTTAGATAGGGATGTTGTAGATGAGAGCTTACGTCGTGAACTGAAGTTAGTTTTTGAGACTTGTATTAAACAAAATTATTTCTGTTTTGATAATACATATTTCAAATTCGCTGATGGTCTACCCATGGGCTCCCCTCTGTCACCTTTGTTGGCTGAAATTTTCATGAGTTTCTTCGAACAAATGATCATATCAAACAACAATCCTTATTTTCGTCATATAATCTTTTGGTATAGATATGTTGATGACATATTATGTCTATGGAATGGAACTGATAGACTGTTAGACTCTTTCCTAACTTGGTTAAATTCTCAATATCCCACCATTGATTTTACGTTAGAAAAAGAAGAAAATAAATGTATTAATTTTCTAGATATAACAATAACCAGGATTAATTCTACTTTAGACTTCAAAATTTATCGGAAACCCACGTATACAGACGCTGTTATCCCTAGTTCTTCAAACCATCCCCATAATATTAAAATGTGAGCTTTCCACTCACTCATAGATAGACTAATAAACATCCCTCTGTCAAATTCAAATTATAACACTGAGCTTAACATAATTCTTCAAATAGCAACGAATAACGGATATGCAACTAGGACTATATTAAAGTTATTGAATAAAAAGCTAAAGCGTAAAACTCTAACGGGTATTTATCCACCGGATAGTCCACCGCGGGAAAATTGGCGTCGCTTAGAGTATATAGGAAAAACGAGCCAACGGATTAGCAACATCGTGTCCAATTATACCAATATTAGTTTTGCTTTTTATAATAATAACACAATAAAGAAAATGATTTTTAACAATAAACCTAGAGTTGATCGCCTTTCCAAATCTGGTGTCTATAGGATCAATTGCAATGATTGTAGTTTCTCCTATATTGGTCAGACTGGGCGCAATTTTGGAGTTAGAGCTAAGGAACATTTATCTGGTTGCAACCAATCAACTTTCCATAATCATTTAACGTCAGAAAATCATACAGCTAGCTTGAACAATTTAGATATATTACATATACAACCCAAAGGCAGACGTTTAGATACCTTAGAATCTTACGAAATTAGAAAATCAATATTTCTTAACCAAAATATCCTTAACGAACAGAGAGAAATCCGGTTCTCACCAATTACAGATCCCGCCCTTTTCTATACTCACGTACGCAATAATATACCTTGAATTTTGTTACTCAGCCTATGACTCATCGCACACCTGCGCGATCCGTAGATTAATTTTTATTGCTTATTTTTTATTTTTTTTTTTTTTTTTGCCCTCCTTCTTTTATTTATATTTTGCTTTTATTGCTTATTTTTTATTTTTTGCCCTCCTTCTTTTATTTATATTTTGCTTTTTTCTACTATATAACAAAATTTTTTACTAACACAAATCAGTAGATACTCCTGATGATGACCTAACAAGTCGAAATCGATCGAGTGATTTTTTAAACTTTTTGAAAATTATTCAAAATAACTGCGAAACAAAAAACAAGTGATTAATAAAAATGTCTTTATTAAGTATTAGTGTGTTTCGCCAAGTGCCTACGGCCAATAGCGTAAAAAGAATTTAACAAAACGCAAAAACTAATCAATCACTTAAAATAAATATTAATAAAAAAAGGAAAAGTTATGATAATAAATAAATAAAATGGAAAATGAAATCACAGAAGCTTAATTCAAAGTATACTTAATATAAATGTATCATTTAAATTTCTGGATAAGGCGAGCAAAGTCGTCTCTGGATTTAATGATTGCCTCTTTAGCCTGATTATCGGAATCAGATAGCCACACCGTAACCCAACCGTTCTTAATAGTTACCTTATTGACTTTATCCTCCGCTTTAAGTTTACGTGAATCCGCAAATAACCTGGATGAAATCCAGTTTTTTTTTCATCCCATTTTTGATGAAACAAGTTGGTGGCATGACCGACATGGCCATTTTGAGTGTATATTCATGAAAGAAAGAAAGAAAGAGAGAGATGGAGAGAGAGAGAGAGACAAACATTTATACAAAAAACAAAGCGTCGTAAATTGAATACACGTTATTTGGAAAACCGCGTCAATTCTTTAGTTTCAAAAATGAATGAAACAGGCTTATTTTATCTAGCTGTGGCCTTTTTCTTGTGACCATATTCTGGTTTCCCGGGGAATTGGGCAACTATTTTACTTTAATTACAAATTGCATTAATTTCCAAGACCGGGAATAATTTTTACAGACAGGGGAAATTTTTTTTACGTTGATATTTATAAACTAAAATACGTACGTATTGGAAAAAATAATGAAATGTACGCACCACAATTCCCAAGAAAAATAATGGGGGCAAATTAACGTCAAAACTGCTAAAAACTGGAATCATTCTTTCCCAGTAAAAAAAATTTCCAAACGCCAGAATACACTTTGGGAAATAAAAAATTCCCAACTGCTAGAAAAACGTCACTGTGCCTCTGAGAGGATTGCCACACGCACATATACAAATCTGGCTCTATAATAAAATCACTTCAAACGAAATCGACGATGTAATATGCGCTGAAATACCCGATGCCGACGTCGATAAGGATTTGCATGAAGTTATGACGAAAATATGATATATGTACTTTGCGGTACACTGAATCCAAATTTACCATGCATGATAGGCGGAAAGCTCTAAGCGATTTCAGTTACAGGAAACGATGGATATCCTTTATACAGAAAAAGATCAGCAGAAGATGGCGGTAAATTAGCAAACATTCAAATGCGAAACGGTGACATCGAAGTAGACAACAGGGGGGCGTTCCATATTCGACTTTGCTATCGAAAACATTCAAAGCGCACATAAATGTGGAATACTGTAATTCCATTAAATCAATCAAATATATTTGTAAGTACGTGAAAACAACAAATAGCCCTAAATCCACCGGCTACAACGTTAACTGCTTTCTTCATGTTATGTCACAATGATGCATTTGCAGAAACATTGCTGTATTCGGAAGTGTTTGTGTATTACACATGAAATGCGAGTAGGAAATCAGTTGAACGAGGCAAACGAGGAGAACGAGACGACTGACAACCTGGCATATTCAAAGAAACTACAATAGGCAGACTGTACACCGTGCATTCCAAACAAGATGGATCCTCTTTTCTTTGCATGCTGTCGGTAAATGTACCCGGTCCAACGTCTTTCCAGCAATTGAGAATTGTCACCGGCGTTACACATGCCACTCGCTGCAGTGCATGTGACGCTCTAAATTTATTGGAAAACGACTGACTCTGGGATGTATGCATTAATGGCGCGTGCAACACGTCACATCCAAATCAAATTTGAGCATTGTTTGCAATCATATTAACTGACTGAGTTCCTGCTCTCCTACATCTCCAACAGAGTTATGGGAGAAATATAAATCGCACATGGCTGAAAATATTCTCCGTCGAATACGCGAGAAAAATTCAAGTATGAACATGGATTTCATGGCAGAAATCGACAATAAAGCGTTGAATTAGGAATGCCATCACGGAATCAATCTGCTGCAGCTTCGTTCAATGTATAGAGTTACGTCGTGAACAAAATTACTATACGGGTGATCTATCGTCGTATTTGCAATCAATTATTCCTAAGCGAACGGTTGAGCAAAAAGGCATTTACGATCCAATAATGAGATTGAAGAAATCTTCTGCTTAGATGCGCCGGATGGAACTGGTTAACCCTTCTCAATTAGAATGATTCTGGTAACAATTCGATTCCAAAATGACATAGCCTTAGCTCCACTTTGAAATTGCGCCATTGATCATGCAATTCATTGAAACTCTCACGTGCAACATTTCCAAAGCATCCGGTATGGTAAAAGTATTGCAGAAATAGAAATCAATTGTTTGAAATGAATGCACAATAGCACAGAAAAAATCGCTTGAGACTCTTGATCGATCATTACAAGATTTGCGTGGAAATATTAAACCATTTGGGAACGCATTAATATTGCTTGCAGGAGATTTCGTGTAAATATTACCTGTAATGCCTCGATCGACACCAAATGCTTGACTGAAATACTCTACTGTGTGGTGACACGTAAATACATTAAAATTAACTACAAATATGCGTGTCCAGCCGCAAAACGATCGATCAGCTGAGATGTTCTCACGTCAATTGCTGCAAATTGGGAACGGAAAGGTGAAGGTCGATCTAACTTCAGGACGAACTTCATTGCCTCATAACTTCTGCAATTTAGCAACGTAAAAAGAAGAATTGGTTGAAAAAGTATTTCCCAATATTCAAACCGTTTTTAAGAATCACGATTGGCTAAGTGAACGAACTATTCTTGCAACCAAGAACAAAGACGTCTACGAGTTTAATAATATTATTCAGTCTAACATAAGTGAGGCAGTCACATAAAAGTCCGTCGACACTATTGTGGAAGCAGTTTGTGGTCAATTATAAAATATAAATTTTGAATTCACTCGATCTGCCAGAGATGCCACCGCACATGCTGCAATTGAGAATCGGCCCAATTATCGTGTTGCGAAATACGAACCAGCCAAAATTTTGCAACGGCACGAGGCTTGCAGTAAAAAAATTCAAGAGCGAATTCCTCGCATTCCTATGACTGCAACGGATGTGACATTTCAATTTAAGAGATTGCAATTTCAAATTCGATTGGCATTCACCATCAACCTCAGGGTCAATCGTTATAAGTGTGCGGTTAAGATCTAGACATGGATTGCTTCTCACATGGATAGATAATCGAACAACAGAAATATTGTATACCCAGTATCCACAAGCATTATGAAATTAAACTTATTAGAAACGTATACTTCATCTTTTCTTTCTTTTCCAAAAAACCAGACTGAGCCACGGCAACGCATGGCCGCGTACGGCTAGTTTAAATTAAAAAAAAAGAACTTCTCCGATTTTGAAAATCTTGTACGTAGTTGGTACAAAATCCATCAGTAAACACATAAAAACAAAATTGTCACTCAACTTATTCGGCAATAAGCGTTATTTTGGGAGTGCTTTTCGAATAGTTTTGTGCTTGTGAGTTAAATTTATAATTTAGATAAATAATTCAATCGAATTGAATTTTCGTAGTTTCCGTGAGCTGATTTTATTCATTCTTTACAGTGAATTCACGAAGATCATCGAATGGGTATGTGAAGGATCTGACTGCTGATTGACGTTCAAAACGCATTTGCTGGGCAGTTTTTTTTCGAATATCATCGTGAGTGGAATTAAAATCGATTTCATCAATTCTCGAATGCTGAATATTTTCACTTCAAATTTCCCTCAGCGAATTGGTGATCACCATCAATATTAACATTTCCATCCGTGTGTGAACAGCCGGTTCAATTTGATTGAATACATTGTGAGATTCGGATTGCTGATTAGATGATTCAAACGCATTTTTGCGACAAGCAATTGGCCGATCTACACCTCAAGCAAAGAAGAAAAGAGCATTACGAGCCTCAGAATCAGACGAGCAACGAGCATTAAGGCTGGAAAATCTTCGAGTACATTCCGCTGAGACCAGTTCGTCTGAATCATCTAAACAACTAGAAGTTAGGTTAGAAACTGATCGAATATGTACTACTCAAGCCCGTTCGTCTGAGACAACTGAACAACGGGAAAGAAGGCTGCAAAATGTTCGAGTAAACACCGCTCGATCAAGACGAATACTGTATGCTGACTTAAATCTTGGTGCATTCCATTATGACAGTAATAATGATTACAGTCTTCATGCAGTGTCATCATTGGAAAAATGGATAAAGTTTGCAAGTATTGTAGCGGCCTCAAATTTAAGAACGAAACGCCAGGAATGTGCTGCGCCAATGGAAAAGTTAAACTGCCAGAATTACATCCACCACCCGAACCACTATCAACGTTGCTATCATAGGTGTCACACGTGAGTTGAAACATTTCTTGGGAAACATCCGCAAATACAATTCATGTTTTCAAATGACATCGTTCGATGCAACGAAAATCGTGGGCGAAAATTACATGCCAAAATTCAGAGTGCAAGGGCAAATTTATCATCGTGCCGGATCGCTTCTACCATTGCCGGACGCAGATCACAAGTCTCTTCAAATTTATTTCATGGCAAACAGTGATGAACAAATTGAACAACGATGTCATTATAATGCGGGCACTAGACGAGAAATCCTGACTGCCTTACAAGCCTTTTTCGATCAACACAATGAATTAGTTCAGTTGTTTAAAACTGCGCGCCATTCAACGAATGCCAGCCGATGACTACGCAGTTCTAATTCGAGCAGATGGATATTATTTCAACATCAAAATGAAAAATCCATAAACAGACGAGGAAACGAATAAGAAAGTCAGTGCCATGAATTATTATTCGTATCGATTGATGATTCATCAAGACGCTGAGAACTACATTCTGAAATGTCGACAATTGTTCCATCAATACATCGTCGACGTGTACGCGAAGATTGAAACCGAACGACTCTTAAATAATTCGATTGAAACAAACCGAGTTGCGTTCTGAAGAGTACATCCATTTACAAGACGCAATCGTTAATGATAGTAACGTGAATCCAAACGAATTGGGAAGAATGCGAATGCAAACGATTTGGAGAGACACGCTGCTAGATGTATTCCATTGAATGGCAGAAAAGAGAATTGCCATATGCACATATTTTGCACAGATTTGGTTAATCAACAAAATTACGCCAGGTCAAATTGACCAAATCATCTCAGCAGAAATACCAGATAAGGAATGTGGCGCATTCAACAAAAATTCACCTTGCATGTCTGGTGGGAAATGCACGAAACGATACCAAAAAAAATTGGTTTCTGATACCATCACTGGCAATGACGGATACCCACTGTATCGTCAACGATCAGTTGAGGATGGCGGCAAATCCATTATTCTGAAAGTACGAAACGTTGAAGTCGAAGTCGGTAGTCGTTGGGTTGTGCCATATTCACCGTTGCTCTCAAAGACCTTCAAAGCACACATTAATGTTGAGTATTGCAATTCAGTGAAGTCGATCAAATACATTTGCAAATATGTCAAAAAAGGAAGCGACATGGCAGTCTTCGGAGTAGGGAATGTGGACCGCACCGCTCGATTAGATCAACCAATACCAATTTGGACGCCACATTAGCAGCAATGAAGCAGTATGGCGCATCTTATCATTTCCAATCCATGAACGACATCCAACAGTAGTACACTTGGCGGTACATCTCGAGAATGGACAGTGCGTGTACTTCACAGCAGATAATGTACGAGACTTCATTTTACTCATTGTGCCAAGATGACATTTTTTCAAAAACTCTACTTTATTCTGACTTACCGAAATTCTACACATGGAATGCATCGGCTAAAATGTTTAAACGTCGCAAACAAGGTAAAGCAGTTGAAGGACATCCCAATTTGTATTCCAGTGATGCATTAGGTCGTCTGTACACTTTTGCTGTTAATCAATGTACGTGGACCGACGTCTTTCCAAGATTTAAGAACAGTGAACGGTCAGCTGTACGCCACTTATCGCCAAGCTTGCCAAAAACTAAATCTTCTTGAGAATGATGTACATTGGGACACTGCACTCGCTGATGCATCGAATACTGCTCGACCACAGCAAATACGCACGTTATTTGCCATAATATTGACAACCTGCTTCTCATCAAATCCAAAAAATCTGTAGGAAAAATACAAGGACTACATGAGTGAAGATATTCTACATCCTTTGCGCGCTGCGAATCAAAATCCGGACATTCAATTCACACCAAACGTGTATAATGAGGCATTGATTTTGATTGAAGACATATGTTTGACAATCGCTAACAAGGCACTGGTGCAACTGGGAATGCCTGTTCCGAACCGACCAGCGAACGACCTTTTCGATTGTGATTTGCAACGAGAAACACACTTTGATTGTGACGAACTGGGGACATTTGTTCAGACAAATCTTCCGCAGTTCGTTCCAGAACAACACATTGCGTATGACAGAATTATGCGTGCAATCACAGAACAAAGCGGTGGACTGTTTTTCACAGATGCGCGTACGATCACAAAATAATATTGCACTGGCCATTGCATCATCTGGAGTTGCGGCAACTCTTTTGGATGGTGGCCGAACAGCGCATTCAGCATTGAAACTGCCGTTGAATTTACAAAACACTGAGACACCATCATGCAACATCAGCAAAAACTCTGGAATGAGCAAAGTACTCCAAACGTGTCAAATTATTATATGGGACGAATGCACAATGTCTCACAAGAAAGCATTGACGCACTTATTTTATTGTCTGGTGATTTTCGACTAACACTGCCGGTTATACCACGTTCAACACCCGCTAATGAACTTAATGCATGTCTCAAATCATCAGTTTTATGGCGTCATTTACAGAAATTGACTTTGAAAACCAACATGCGTGTACAACTACAACGAGAAGTATCATCTTGCCACCAAACTTTTGTAAGACCACAGAAAGTATAGACGAATTAGTGCAAAAAGTTTTCCCAAACATTACACAGAACTACAAAAATCATCAGTGGCTCAGTACGCGTGCTATATTAGCGGCCAAAACATCGATGTCAATACCATTAATTTCACTATTCAGAATAGAATACCTGGCGAAACGATAACATATAAGTCCATCGATACTGTCAAGACGAAGTTGTCAACTATCCAACTGAATTCTTGAATTCGCTTGATTTACCAGGCATACCACCGTACGTTTTTACATTTAAAATTAGCGTACCCATCATTCTTCTTCGAAACATAAGTCCACCACGACTTTGCAACGGAACCAGACTCTCAGTCAAGAAAATGATGAACAATGTTATCGAGGCAACAATTTTGACTGGAAAATTCAAAGGTGAAGACGTACTGTTGCCACGTATCCCAATGATCCCGACATATATGCCATTCGAATTCAAACGGTTGCAGTTCCCGGTTCGACTCGCTTTCGCAATAACTATCAACAAAGAACAAGGACAATCGTTGCAATTGTGTGGATTTAATTTGGAGAATCCATGCTTCTCATATGGGCAGCTCTATGTGGCCTGCTCACGTGTCGGAAAACCTTCTGATTTATTCGTTTACGCACCGATGGAAAAACAAGAACTATTATGTATCCCACAGTGGCACTATTTTGGCTTTCCCAGGGAATAGGGAATTGGGAAAAATATTTTCATAGCAGTTTTGTCAAAATTTTTTCTGGCCTACTGAAAAAAGTATAGTGCAAAAATTTTCAAAGCAAAGTGAATTGGGAAACTTTTGTTCCACAAAATTTTTATTGGGAAAAATATTTTCCATTTTCACTTTGTTTCAAAAATATTAACACCAAACGCATGTTCCCTCAGTAGGCCAGAAAAATACAATTTAGACAAAAATGCTACGAAAATGTTTTTCAGAATTCCCTATTCCCAGGGAAAACCAGAACAGTGCCACAGCACTTCAATAAATATCGAATTGGAACGAAACGCTGCAATGTCACAATTTTTTCGAAATGAACAAAATCAAAAAAATGACTCAAAATGAATTGAACATGTCTTTCCTTCAAATTTATTTTAGTTGGTAGCGTAGCAACGCCCGCAGGGTACAGCTAGTATACCGGGTGAGTTTTTTAAGTTGAAACTTCCAAATATCTCGGAAAATAAACCCTCTTCGATAAAAATAACCATTATCAAAATTAAATCGTTCTGGAGGGGAAATACATTAGTGCTAAAAGTATGACCCCCTGCCCCTGTTTGTAAGGAGGGTGCGGGGCAACTTGGAAACTAAGATAGGAATCCCTATTTTTTAATGCAGATTCGGATTCTATAGCTAAAAGTACGTAGGATTTCCTTGAAACATTTTTT
Organism: Nephrotoma appendiculata; assembly: GCA_947310385.1. Lineage (NCBI taxonomy): Eukaryota > Metazoa > Arthropoda > Insecta > Diptera > Tipulidae > Nephrotoma > Nephrotoma appendiculata. Next base: position 246,540,820 of record OX371225.1, read on the forward strand.
TCGATATCTCCTACTGAGAACATTATGCATACGATTCTGCAATGTTTTTTTTTTTATTTTTTTTTTTTATATTTATAAAAGGAAGTAATAATCGTCCAGGGGATTTAATGTCCTTTGAAGGTCAATTAATACCCCTCTTTCATTCACGCACAGACCACCCATTCACACAATTACAGTATACCACTTGCACATTGCAAGCTCCATGTCAACCTGTAAACTGACATGGACGGTGGGTCGGCGCTGAATTCTGCACTCCAACAGAGGGTCTTAGTTGTGTTTATTAACATTACCGATCGTAATCGATGACGAAAATTCGCTTTGCATCCAGCCTCTGATGGGATTCGAACCCAGTACCTCCCGGTCCAAGTGCCGAAGCTTTAACCACTGCACCACTTGTCCATGTTTGCATTAAAATTAACACATTTTCAATTTAAATACAAAAAATTAGTTTTAAGGAAATTGTATTTCTTAAATTAAAAAAAAAAACTACTTTTAGCGTAACCCAGGAACAACGACCTGGACGTCATCTTTTAATTAAATTAAGTGCTCAAAATGATGGCCTTCGACTTCAATGTACTTATTAATCCGCATTTCAAATGAATGTACACAACTTAAAAGCGTGTATGCTGGAATTTATTCTCACATGTTGTTGGTACTTGTTGGTATACTTAGTCTTTGAGATAGCCTCACAAAAAGTTATCTAACGAAGTAAGTCCTGGTGATCTGGCAGGTGAATTTACCGGACCAGCTCTACCAATCCAGCGACCATTGAAATCACGATCAAGTATTTCACGTGCTGCCGACGAATAGTGTGCTGTTCATCGATCATGTTGAAACTACATGTTCTGTCGCAATTCTAAGCTCAACTTTTCAAATAATGTTCGCAGTTCATTTTCCAAAATGTCTCGGTACATTTGACCATTCAAGTTGCCTTCAATATTATGGGGGCCGATGAGTTGGTTGCCAATTATTCTACACCACACACGTTGACAGTCCAAGGTCGCTGATGTTCAACTTGGCGAAGCCAATGTGGATTTTCAACACTCCAGTAATGCATGTTGTGTCGATTAACCGTTCCATGGTTTGTAAAAGACGACTCATCAGAGAACAATACATAGCGAAAAAAATTGGGATTTTGCTGTATTTGTTCTACTGCCCACTGACAAAATGTTACCCGATTTTCAAAATCAACGCCATGAAGATTTTGGTGTAAACTCATATGAAAAGGATGATACTTATGTCGGTTCAAAATTTTGCAAACACTGGTCTGGGATAATCCAGATTCGCTAGCTATTTCTCGTGAACTTATATTATCAAGACTACGGCCAATTTCTCCACAAACCAGGACCATTTCAATTTTTTCTTGTACAGTTAAATACTCCATTTTGAATTGTAATAGCTTACGCAAACAGGTCTTATTGTTTCCTATGCAAAATCATCGCCGTCGTTGTTCCTGGGTTACGCTAAAACTAGTTTTTTTTTAAATTTAAGAAATACAATTTGTTTAAAACTAATTTCAAGTATTTACATTGAAAAAGTGTTAACTTTAATGCAAACATATTGCAGAATCGTATGCATAATGTTCTAAGTAGGATAAATCTAAAAAAAAAAAAAATCGCCTATTACAGCGCCATCTATCATGAATCGAAAAAAATGTTCCATGGAAATCCTACGTACTTTTAGCCGTAGAATCCGAATCTTCAATAAAAAATAGGGGTTCCTGTGTTAGTTTCGAAGTTGCTCCCCACCCTCCATACAAACAGGGGCGGGGGCCCTAATTTTAGCACTAATGTATTTCCGTTCCAGAATGATTTAATTTTGATAATGGTCATTTTTAACGTAGAGGGCTTATTTTTCGAGATATTTGAAAGTTTCAGCTTAAAAAACTCACCCGGTATAATAATGCAAGCTGTGAAAAATATGCCCAAAATTTTAAAGAAGCAAACAAATTTTTATAGCCAGATTAATATCAATATTAATTGATTTTAGCGTATTAGCTCATTAAACTGTGACAGCTATTATTATTAAATAGCGAAACAAAGGTTTTGGGTTCAAATTTATTACAATTAAAATGGCTAATAAACGAAAGTTCTATGTAATAGTAAAAGTGTGCAAAAATACTTTCCAGATCTATCAGATACAAATGTAGAATAAATATTTAACCCTTATGTGAGTGACAGGGTACCCGGGTATATTTTGCACTTTTAAGCGTCTAGCTTTGTATGTTCCAGTCATAATAAAATGTTTTAATTTAATGAGGAATTGATAGATTACGATCACACTTAAAAATGAGAAATTTTACAACTTAGACGCACTTGAGAGCAAAAAGTAGTTTAGTTGTACGAATTAGAGTAACAAAGGTACCCGGGTACCTTTATATATTTTACACTATATTTGAAAGAAATAGTATGCAAATATTTTATAGTTTTGGGTTACATGTCGTTGTATTTCATTGTTCGTATTTCTGTTCATTTAATCTATGTTTTTATTTTTATTTATTTAAAAAAAAACTAACCAACAATTTATTATTACTATCGACCATTTTTTTCACTGAAGTGACATGTTGGATTATTTACTTTTTTTACAGAATGTTCTTCGAAAACTGACATGTTGCAGCTAATGCAAAATTGTTTTCAATTTATGTAATTTTAGCAAAATTGTTAAAAAAAATTGCATGTAGGGTACCCGCGGGTACCTTAGTCACTCAAATTAAGATATTTTTATGTGCACTCACATTAGGGTTAAATTTGAGCAGCACTGATCATGAAAAGTCATCAAGACCCAATTCTCCCGCATTTTATAATTGGAGTGAAACAAATTGCTGATTTCAAATTATTTTTATGAATTAAGTTTAGGAACGAATTTTATTTGCATACATTATTTATAAACCAATCTCTCTACATTTTTCTCATGTGTACTTTGCGGGTCAATATATTAACGAAATTACTGTTCAACCAGTTTCTTATAAACAATAATAAAAATTGTGCATGTCTCGGAATTCCAAACTAAAAAACGCATAAAATGAAGAAGATCAACAGGTTTTCATGTACTTAACAAATTTGAGAAAGCACAACAGTTACGTACATTTTTTGATTCGAAACAGACGTATATACAATGAAACGCTCAATAATTTGCATCTTTGTGTTATACATTTTGGCAAACTCTGCTGAAATAAAATTTCCGATAGATGAACAAATTTTAAGTGAAGGTGATGAGTGTACGGCTGTCGATGGCAACCAAGGCAAATGCGAATTAGTTCAAAAATGTAGTCAAGTTCGCGAAAATATAAAAAATAAGAATTATAATCATACGGTGTGCGGTTATAAACACTTAACTCAAATTGTTTGCTGCCCACAATCATCATCATCATCACTAAAGACACCACCAAAATTAAACTTCAGCCTTGGTTATGACTGTGTAGTGAATACTGTGACTCGGGAAATTGGCGTTATAAAATTTATTCAAGATTGCCCTGGATTGAACCTTAACGAGACTACAAACAAACTGTGCACGCATCAAATATGCCGAGATCTTGTGTGCTGTCCAGTACAAAATAATAATCGACATAAAGCAATTTGTTCGCACGTTGATGATCCGCAAGAGGAAATTCTGGTCAAGCTGGTTTCAAATCAAAAATGTAAAGTGCGTGGATTAAACTTAACTGGAATTTATCAAACGGAATGTGATTTTGCTAAGAGAAATGAAAAATTGATTAGCTCACTTCAAGATGTTTGTGACGATGACGTGTGTCGAAATCGTTTCTGTTGTCCCATTACAGAACCAACAGATAAATTTTATTGTGACTCACAGAATGAAATCAAGCACGTTGAGTTGAAAGGACCAAAATGTGTTGATTCGAAAACTGGCCGAAATGGAACGTGTAGGCAACCTAGCAATTGTTGGTCTGCAGATCTTAATGATTTGGATGTTTGCGGAACATACTGTTGCCAAGAATATTATTGCTGTCCGGATGTGGATTTGTCTAACGAGCCATTAGTTACGAAAAGTAAGTTATATTACTCGTGTACTATATAAATTTTGTAATTGTATTTTACGATAGAATGTTGGCAATACACGAGGTATCGATTAAAAGAAGAGATTGAAGTCGAATTGCAACCATCTACTATAGAAACCGAAGATCGCACAGACTGTACATTTGATACCTTGGTAGCCGGTGGTTCTCCAGCTACGCCAGGCGAGTATCCTCATATGGCAGCATTGGGATATCAAATCGGAGCAGGACTGATCCAATGGAATTGTGGGGGGTCATTAATAAGTGAACGATATATTATAACAGCTGGACATTGTTTAACGTCTCGTAAATTGGGTGATGTAAAATATGTTCGAATGGGTGTTATAGGGCTGCGAACAAATATATCTCACTCTGAGGATTGTCCAGAAGATTTTGGCGTAGAGAATACACTAGCACATCCAAAATATGACAGACGGTTTGTTTATCATGATATTGGTTTGATCCGACTTGATCGTGACGTCACATTTAACTATCATATTCGTCCTATTTGCTTACCAGCGTCGGCCGACATACCAGATTTTTTTCATTCAATGGGATGGGGTGCTTTGGGTGCAACGGAAGCACAAAGTGTCAATTTGTTTCAAGTCGAACAAGAACTATTTTCTTATGTGGAATGTGTTGATCTATACGAACATTTGGTGAATCGTCGATTCAAGGATGGTGTTAATAACGATACACAACTTTGTGCTGGGTCACGAACTGGAATTGGAAGTACTTGTAACGTAAGTGTAAAATAGGTTATTTTGGTGAATTATTTATAATTGTTTCATATTTTAGGGTGACTCTGGTGGTCCGTTGCTCGCTCAAATTCAAGAATTTATGCTTAGTCGGACCTATACCTTACATGGAATTGTATCATTCGGTACTGCTTGCGGATTTCCAGAAAGCCCTGGAATATACACCAAAGTGTATCCTTACGTTAAATGGATAGAACAAATAGTTTGGAAATGATTTCATAGTGATAATTCTATTAATTGAGGTTATGTAATTTAACAAATAAGGAAAATTAGAAAACCATAGATTAAAATATAACAGAGGTTCGTTCAGAATAACAAATTAAAATAAAACAATAACTGTAAGGGAAAGTATATTTTGATCTCAGTTTACTAATTTCATTCAGCTCATTTTCAAATTGGCCCCCGTTTCAAATTGATCCAATCAAAATTCTTTCGGTTTACGTTATGTAGATTTTTTACAGATATCCCGATCTAAAAATGTCAAAAATAATTAGCTGAACATTTTTGGTTTACGCAGCTGAACTGAAATTAAATTTTTCGTATAAAAATAACACGAGCAAAAACGAAAATTTAAATTTAATCGCTGAATTTTATTTTCTGGTACGCAGTTTAGCTAGTGAAATTGGTATTTTTCGTGTTAGAATATAGATGTCTCTGTTAAACTCTACACTATTCACGGCATCTTTATTTGCCGATATATACGATAAAAATAAGCTAAATGTTTGACACTTCATCAATTATTTTTATTTGTTGTTAAACAAACTCACGTACAAAATATTTTGGCATAAAGTTATAAAAACATAATTTTTACACTGCACGTCATTTCAAAGACACTATTAAAGTTAACCGAAAGTTTACAGCCGAAAAATGTCAATAATTCAGATCTCTGATTGAAACCCACCACGTAATGTCGATAATGTAGGTTCAAATGGTCCAACTTGGTACATAAACCGTAAAATGTCGATGATGCAGATTGCCTCGATAATGAAGATTTACTTCAATATTCAACCGAAAAATGCCGGCAATACAGATTAAAAAGTAACAAATGAATACCTTCCTGAAGTTAGTAGAACATTCAGCCAAAATCTGCATTATCGATTTTAAGGGGAAAAATAAAATAATTATTTAACAAAATGTTTAAAAATAAATAAGTAAATCGAATATGTTATTATGTCTATTAAATTTTAAATTATTATATATGAAAATATTCTGTATGAAAATTCGCGAGGGGCAATGATGTTAGTAGGTTCGTAGGCAATAACCATCCGTGTGCAATTTCAGTTCAAAGTTTATGTGGGATCATTGTTAGATTTCCGAAGACCTTCAACAATGTCTGAAATCTCTTTTTCTCATGAAATGATCCACAATCAAAATTTCGTATAGTGCGCACTCAAGACTCTGTGCAAAGTTTGAGGCCAAAGTTTATGTGGGATCATAGTTAAATATCAGAAAATTCCCAACCATGTCTGAAATATCCTTTTCTCATAAAATACATAATATCATACATTGAGCTCACATGAACTTTGGCCTCAAACCTTGCACAGATATTCTATTTGTAGGCTTGAGTCTAGAATTTTAACTCGCTTACACGACAAATGATTTATGTGAGCTTCGCGGATTCTCGTAGGCACGTTATCTACTATTATTATATTAATACTCTTAATTTTTTCATACTATACCCTAAAATGACCCCTAAACATGATCCGATCCGTTAGATTTTTTCAGGGTAGGTCGACTTAAATATAAATCGGAAAAATTCCACCGGGAAGTATCCGAAACGGGTACCTCAGGTGGTTTCAGAAAATTTCCAAGATTTGGGGCTATGTGAGTTTGCTTTATTAAAATTAAAACCCTGAAGTTGTTATTGGCAATTTAAATCGAATGTAGATATCGTTGGTTTCTACGTCTACAAAGAGGACGAGAATTGTCAAATTCATTGTTATGACAGTTTTAATCCCCTTGCTTCATAGCAAACTATGATCTATATTTTGCTCACTAGATGTTAAATACTTTGTTGAAAATCGCGATATCAAATTATTTTTTATCAAGTCGAGAATGCATGATCGATCTTATGCCATGATGCGTCTTTCTGTCCACCTACCGAATCATCAAATAATTACATTCGAAGCAGGAAATGAACATAAAGCGTTGCTTGCACCACAAACTGGCCGAAGGAAGCTTGAGTGATGGGTGCAGCTCAACTTCCATGATCAAAACACACGTCATTTTCTATATACTGGCATTCCCCACTTTTACGTTAAATACGCGGTAAATGGCAATTTCATCATAGAGGTGGAGAAAAGGTCGTTGCACGAATGTATACAGTAAGCTTGAGAGATGAGGAGCATTTTTTTCTGCGGCTGCTTTTGCTACATTATCGAGGTTCCACCAGCTTTGAATTTGTACGAACATTCAATGGTTTTATTTACAATTACAAAGCCTTCAAAAAAGTTACAGCTGCACGGGGTCTGGTAAACGATGATAAATTGCATCACTACTTAACAGAAACAGCAGTCTTTCAAATGCCAAGACAGCTTTGAGGGACTTTCGCTTATATTTGTTGATTTTGTCAACCTTCAAAACCTCTTGATCTCTGAATGTAGTATGCAGATGACATGACTTTTGATTACAGCAGACACCATATTGAAAATGTAGCAAAAAATTTGGCTCTCCACGGTATCAACATTATTCTTATACAGCACGGACTTTCTTGCGCTATGATCGGCTTACCAAATCCATCGAGAAGTCCCGTAGAAGTGTAAGTTTTCGATACAGATCGAGAAGCCGAAGAAGCTGATTTACGAGTTCAACTGCTAAACGAAAAGCAGTTGGATGCATTTCATAAATCAACTGCTGCAGTGGATAATGTAAATGTCTCCAGCAGAATTTGAATTTGGATACTTGGCTTGAGCGCGGAGGTGATCGTGTGATCCCGAGTGCGCGCTTCCTGTTTGAGATTTGAATACTCTACTTATCACGTAAGTCATACTGTGTGCATTTGAACGCGTGCTTGTCGTTTAAGATTTAAAAATTAACCGCATATATGAATTTACTTTATTTTTGATAAAAGTGCATCAAATTTACATATTAAAAAATCTTCTTAATCATTTCTTAACCAAAAATTCAAAAAACGTATTCACGTGACTGATTATTCTGTCACGGTCAGCTAGTAAATTATAATTATACAAAATTTATAATTATCATAATACTTAGAAGTTGTTAATTAATTAGGTAGCTTTATCCAATGCACATAATATGACGAAGAACCGATTTGAATATGATTTTAAAATTTGTTACAATATGTTTTTCTATAATTTTGTCGGTGATGTAGTTCCCAAGAAATGTCAATAATGCAGTTATTATATTATTATTCAGTGTATTTTCTTGAGACAATTACAACAACACCACAATGGCTAAAGCAAAAACTAAAGCCTTTTAGAATTTTGCTTTGGCTGAATGATAATGCAGATTTGCATTAGTTGAAATAGCTGAATAGCGCTGATTCAGCTAAAGCAAAAATGTTTTAGTTCTCAAGAAAATACGGCTATTGATTTCCTCACAATATGTCGATAAAGTTGTTTTTCTGCCAGTGATTTGTGAATCAGAAAAATCTAAGAAACGAATTTTGGTTGTTGCTAGGTGTTTTCTTTTTATAAACATACTAGCTGACCCGACGAACTTTGTATCGCCTCAAAATCAATAAATATTGTTTAAGATTATTGTAGCTTAATTAAATTGAGTTTTTTTTTAAGATAAAATGAATTTCTCTCTCTCTCTCTCTCTCTCTCTCTCTTTCTCTGGCACTATATCCCATCAAGGGATTTGGCCGCCTCAAACGAGGTTTCATAATCATATTTTAATTTCGGATAATTCACGTGGCAGCAAGGCTTTCGTTTTTTTGTATTGATTCGAAATGATTCGCGTAGCATTGTTGCACTATTTTCTTTTGAACTATTTACGGGGTAGGTTGCAATAGGGTCGATTCCCATGTCTGTGAAGTTAGCCTGAAAAATATACCGAATAAATGCGATGGAAACACTATAAAACGAATATCACGACATTGTTCAGTGTCATCCCGGAAAAATTTCTATATCACGCTAGTTTTGAATGTCATCCCGAATTTTTTTTACTATCCATGACAGTTTTACTATCATGATATTTTTTTTGTTTTTTTGTTATGCCGAAAGAGAATTCCAATACAGAAAATTTCAGTAAACAAATAGCGAGAGGTGTTCGAACCATCTTAAAATCAAAAAAATATCGATGCGCAGAAATTTATATCAGGAGAAATTAATTTAATAGCAAACAATTTACTAGCATGGTTAATCCAAAAACTCAAAATCAAGCTCTCTGATTATTAGTAAGAAAACAATTATTGGGGATCAAGTCTATGGTAGTATAGATTGAATTTTTAGATTTGGAATTTATTTTCTGTGATTTTAATAAGACAAACTAAGTGAATAGCTAAGCAAATCGACACTTGTGACAAACGGAACGAAAACGGAAGTCGAGTGTGCGAAAAATTGTCATTTTCTGAAACGGTTGTTGCATATATTTGGTGTTGCCCTTAACATGTCTATACTAACAAAGGTGTAAGCTAATGACAATTTTAGTTTTTGAGCTTTTAAATAAAATAATCACACAGATAATATACACAGTGAACTTTATTTATAAAGTTTATTTGAATATTCGAGTGCCGCCATCGAATTTGATAGAATATTTTAAAATAAAATATAATTCAGTTAGAGCGGCGAATTTATTTCGTATTGATTTACAGAGGCGAAAATTCTACGGTTTGTGAATTTAATTGTTTAGAATACTGCACTTTTCTCTCTGTAAGCAATTTATATAAATTTGCAGCTTTAAAATTTTTACATTTTCAGAATCGGGCCATAAAACTTTAAAAATTAATTGAAAATTACCTTAACGATGTTTATTTGATTTTACGCCGCAATGAAGATTATTTTTTGTAAATATACTGTCCCTAGATGGCGAACCATAAAATGAAAAGTGTGTCCAAAATAAGTGGTAAGATAAGTTATTATAATATGCAAAGTTTACATCAGAAGCACGATTGTCATTAGAAGACCTTGCTCTGTTAATTCTGTGCCAATAATACATAAGGGCATAACTCATTATCCAAAATTTTTAAGAGATCATTTTGAAGTTGAAAATGATTATGTAAAAAAAGTTTCAGCATCTTGGAAAAGTATTTAAGTGTTACATGACGCCTAATTATTTATTCTACCACATCGAATAGTCAGTTGTACCATACGATTTTCGCAGTTTTTCCCTATATAAAATAATATTGCATAATGGCATAACTCGAGTTATGCCCTTATGTATTATTGCCACAGAATTATTATTTACTACAACTTCACACAGCTATATCTTAAGTTTATATCTAAAGTTTATTTTGTAATATCTTTTTACCCTTTTACAAAAATAAAATAGTTCTATTTTAGTTCAGAGAATTGTTGTTTTTCTAATTATAAATATTTGAATTATTTTTTTTTATATTTTATTAATTTTGATCATATCGATGTAAATTATTTTAGTTAATTTTTTTCAAGGTTATATAAAAATTTATTACGAAATGTTAAATAATAATATATTTTGTACATATAATTTTAATTGAAAATTTCGTGATACTAATTTAATATTACAAAACTATATAATAATTTACAATACATTATAGCTAATCTTGTGATATATTTTTTTATATGCAACAATATTAATTACATATAGTTAACTATCAGGATAGTATTGAAATATTCTGTAAATATATAGTCTTGCCATAATTAACTATAATGGTTTTTCGGGATAATTTTTCGCGCTAACTTCCCAGAGATTCGATTTCGTTCAGTAAAGCATCTTATGACATACGACATTTTTTGTTTTATTGTCAGGTGCGAGAACGAACAAAGCGGATAGTTTGCCGACACGTGAACATTCTACGTACAATTGGCCGTGAGAGAAACATTCATTTTCTAGATTCAGGCCACAAACACTCAAGGATGGGCCTTGCGATTTGTTGATCGTCATGGCGAATGCAAGACGAATCGGAAATTGAATTCGTTTAAACTCGAATGGCATATCGGTTGGGATCATCAGAATTCTCGGAATGAGAACTTCCTCATCTTTGAACTTTCCTTGGGTTTTCTCAAAACCATACGCGTCCCGTTACATAGTTTTGGTTGATTCAGGTTTCGTAGCATGATGATTACCGCACCAACTTTCAGTTGTAAATTGTGCGATGGCAAGCCAGCCAGATCCAATGATTTTAAAAATTTAGTTGGGTAGTTGGTTGCTTCGTCTTTGTTTGTCATACAGTCGATAGATTTGAAGGAATGAAGTGGACCGACGATTAGATTTTGAATTCTGAAATTTAAGCGATCCACATCTTTATTCTTTGCCGCAAGAATTACTCGTTCATTCACCCAATTGTGATAGTTGTGATTAGTAATATTGTTTGGGAACACTTTGTTGATGAGCTCGTCCTTCGTTGAGACAAAATTGCAAAAGTTCTAAGGAAACGAAGTCAATCCGTTCGATTCGACCGGAACTCGGCCATTACCGATAGTCAGCAATTGCTTGGAGAAATCTTCAGCAGATGGATCGTTTAACCACAGACAATCAAATTAAATTTTTCGTTCGAGCTAAAAAATGAAAACAAAATTTATTTCTGATAATTCCAATGTCATCGTTGTACCTGTCATTTTTAAAAAAACAAAATATTTTTGGTTGTTTGCGGCTATTTACAGAAAATGAACTCACAGTTTAAATTTTTACGTTTACATAGGATGAAATATCTCTTTAAGGTTATCTATGGTTTAACAATGCAACTCGCATGTTTGTCGTCAGCTGAAGTTTCATCACATAGCGCCACGCAGAGTCGATGATTTGAGGCAAGCGTTTATTTCATCGACAGCAGCCGATTTGGAATGACTGATATTTTTTGACATAAATCGCCGGACAGTTGAATCATTGCGCCTCCAAAACATCTTGAGTCATTGCGTAGATCTTTTATAGTTCGATTGAATGCTTCAAATGCGCATTTGTGCGCCATTCTACATTCATAATCGATGATGATTTTACTTGCCTCCAAAACTTTCGCCATTGCTGAGTGTTTCGCAACTACTACAGCAATATCGGATCTCGCACATGAGGAATGCCTTCCCAGTTCCACCGGGCGTATCGAAGAAAAATAAGCCACCATTTCCATCATGAATTATATAGTTAAGTAGATAAAATAAAAAGATTGGATAAAAATAAAAATAAAATGCTAATTTGCATACAGCTTCCAGTCGGATTCGAATCCACTACCTTGCCCATGCTCCGAAGTTTTAACCACTGCACCACTCGTCACATACAAACTACACATACAAAATTCATATAAAAAAAAAGTTTTTTATTAGATTTTTAGGGTTTTTCTTTTGAGTTTTTCCGACTTTTCTTTTTTCCCTAAACCACCACTGTATTGAGACGAACAAAATAAAAACAAAATCATTGAAATAAGTGAATCCATTCTCTAGATATCATCATAAAAGCCATTCCATACAAAATGTATGAGAAAATGAATTTTCTTGATACATTTTTCCGATGTTTTAATAGTTACTATGCTATTCGGAGCGAAGACAAATCCAACACAATAAAGATCATAAAAATCGGTCAAGCCGTTCTTGAGTTATAAATGGTGCAACTAACCCGACTTTGTTTTATATATATAGATGTTGTCGCATTTTTCTTATTACTGCGTACTATATTGGAATAAAAATAATTTTGTGTACTTTTAAATTTCAATCGAACAAATTCTAAATACAAGCCCGTTGATTTATATGCTTTTTCTTATACCCTCCAAATTTACCTCACTTGACAGCTGCTTACATTCATTCTATACAATCTAATTCTATGATTTCGGCTAAAATGTCGATAATGCAGTTTTTTCTGCCTAATTTTCTGCTAACGTCAGTAGTATCAAATGAATCATTGAGTAAGTTTACATCGATATCTGACCTAAACACATGATGTAAACGCTATAGTTACCCAAATTAGGTTGGGTAACTTTTTTGTGGACTGACCCAAATTAAGTCGATCAAAAATGTGATGTAAACGATACCGACCTAAAGGGTTTTCGTATCATGAAATAGATGTCAATGGCGGCATTGATGTTAATTAAACATATCAGCATAAAATTTACTATTACAGTTATTAAATGAGTCAAATTTAAAAAAATTTAATGAAAGAATTTAATTTCGAAAATGTTACAGGAATTATTTATGAGAAAATTATGAATTGCGATGAAAATATAAGCAATACTTTTAGTATTATTCAATAGATGGTGTACATAAGTTTCGTTATGTAACCCAAATGTGACCTATAATTTTTGTGATGTAAACGGGACTAAACTTGGTCGCTATTTAGGTCAGTCCACTAAATTTTTTAGCGATGTAAAATAGCTCAATAACAAATATTTTTAGAATGGTCATGTAACAGACACGTTAAGCTGATGAAAGGTTTGTATATCAAGATTTTTGACGGATGTACGCCGATTTGACTGAACGACCATAAAATTTTTCACCATTCGAGATTTTGCCAAATAATCGATGTCTGCCTGACTATATAAACTTTATAAAATCTGACAGTAGGTAGATTTAAATTCTAAGTTTGGCTGGAAAGTTATGCGTAAAATTTTGATTTGCCGATAAAATCGTTCGCCATTCAAGGATTTTTCAGAGAAATAGCGATACAATCCTACGAAGATTCTGGTTATAGGTTTTGGGTTGGTATAATGAGGTTCGGGCGGTGACATTTCTATTTTTCCTCATGCTTGCAAATTCGATGGTCCATGGCCATTTGTAGATTTTGTTTATAGGTTTGGTTTGGATCTGATGTGGTTCAGGAGTGAAATTGTGATTTTCTCGACATTTCTTGTAAAATCGTTCGTGATTCATGCTGTATAAGATAGCAGAAAATTTCCAGCAGAAAAAATGTGTTTTGCTATTCACCGCTAGAGGCATCACTATCACAAAAAAGAATATTTTCTGCTGATATTTTTTTACACCAGCAGAAATTTTTTGATATTTTAACGCAAATTAAAAATTCTCAGCAGAAAGTTTTATGAAAAATCAAAGAGTTTATGAAAAAGAAGAGCAAATGTATGTTTAAACGTTTTGAAGCGATGGAAGTTAATTTTCTTTAAAAAACGATTTGCATATGTATAGTGTAAGCATTCTCAAAGCATAATTAAATTATCATAATTATCATTATGCAAACACAGGGCAGCATCAAAAAATGGCCATCGTTGAAAGCACTCCATACATTTCTGAAGTCATTTTAATGTGAAAAGTATTCAGTTTTTTAACAAAAGTATGTTGCTCATGTTTATAGAATATGATTTCAGCTACCATAAAAACATACTCCCTGGGTAGTTACAGGGGGGTTTTTCTAACACTTTTGTTAAAAAACTGAAAACATTTCACATTAAAATGACTTCAAAAATGTATTGAAGGCTACTGACGCCAAGCGTGAATCTTATGTTGCTCAAGTATACGGATTATGATCTCAGCTACCATAAAACCATATACCCATGGTAGTTACAGGGGGGGGGGGGGGGGGGGTTCCTACACTTTTGTTAAAAAATAGAAAACATTTCACATTAAAATGACTTCAAAAATGTATTGAAGGCTACTGACGCCAGGTGTAAATCTTATGTTGCTCAAGTATATGGATTATGATCTCAGCTACCATAAAAACATACACCCAGGGTAGTTACAGGGGGTTTTTCTAATACTTTTGTTAAAAAACTGAAAACATTTCACATTAAAATAACTTCAGAAATGTATGGAGTGCTTTCAACGATGGCCATTTTTTTGATGTTGCCCTGTGTTTGCATAATGATAATTATGATAATTTAATTTAATTTTGAGAGTGCTTACACTATACATACGCAAATCGTTTTTTAAAGAAAATTAACTTCCATCGCTTCAAAACGTTTAAACATACATTTGCTCTTCTTTTTCATAAACTCTTTGATTTTTCATAAAACTTTCTGCTGAGAATTTTTAATTTGCGTTAAAATATCAAAAAATTTCTGCTGGTGTAAAAAAATATCAGCAGAAAATATTCTTTTTTGTGATAGTGATGCCTCTAGCGGTGAATAGCAAAACACATTTTTTCTGCTGGAAATTTTCTGCTATCTTAAGCTCGAAACAAAACAAGAGCGACAACGACAAGCGTCGACGAATTTAAAAAAAATATCGCGGCGATATCGCTGTAGCTAACAGAACAAAAGCGTCAGCGTATGCCGATAAAATAACAACCACAAACGGCGTAACCTTCTGTTTTTGGCACATGACGTTCGGGCGTTAGGCTACTCAATTGAAAAAAATTGTTAATAGTATGACGGTTAAATGATACCAACTTATATATATAAACAACAGTTGGCTGCATTGTTTCGTCGGCAATAAAAATAGAAATAGACTCTAAATTTTTGTCATCGAAAAAATCGTCGTAGCCAACGTCGATGGTTGTGTTTGTATTGTATGTTTTCTGTGTATTGTAATATGACAGGCGATTTCGCTCGCCGCCTTCGCTCGTGTTCTGTTTTGAGCTTTATACAGCATTCGGTATTCCAAATTTTAAATGATAGCTTTTTATTATAGTATTGTGGTGGGTCTGATTAAAATATAGAGGGAATATCCAAATGTTTTACGCATTCGAGATTTTGCCAGATAAATACCAATCTGTTTCTTCCAATTCGATGGCTCACGGCCACAGCGAGATATTAATGATACATTGGGATTTGGGTTAATTTGATGAGATTAATGAAATTTTGTTCTCCATGTTTTGTCGTTAAATCCATCTTCATTCGAGATGTTGCCGGATAGACACCAATCTGACTATGCTGATTCGATAGTCGATGACCGTAATTAAATTTAATTATAGGTTTTGGGTGGGTCTGACGAGGTTATATAGGGGTGACATTTTTATTTTCTTCGTCTTTAGTAGGTAAAATCAATTCGAGATTTTATCAGATAGGCACTAATTTTACTAAGCCAATTCGATAACCACATCATACTCACCTCTAGCCTATAATCAAAATCTATCTATGATTATGGGCTTTTAAATTGGCGAAATCAGATTGGTGTCTGTCTGGCAAAATTTCGGATTATGGACGATTTTATCGTCAGAAGAAGGGAAGTTTAAAAATTTCACCTCTATAGCCTCAATAGACTCACAGACTCTAACCTGTAATCAATATCTACCTAAGGTTATGGGCTATCGAATCGGCATAACCAGATTGGTGTCTATCTGTAAAAATCTGGCAATCTCGAACGATGAACGATTTTATCGACGAAACTTGATGAAAATCAAATTTTCACCCCTATAACCTCGTCAGAATCACCCTTAACCTAGGATAAAATTCAACTTATGGTTATGGGTTTTTAAATCGGGATAGTCAGATTGGTGTCTATATCATCATCAGAACTACTTAAAACCTATATTAAAAATCTACTCATGGCCACGAGCCATCGAACTGGTGTAGTCAGATTGGTGTCTGTCTGGCATATCCTTGAATTGCAAACAGTTTTAACGACAATTACAAACTATTAAATGCCTAATAATTTTTAAATTTCTTTATCGACAATTTTCGGATGGATGAAACAGGTATGCCATTTCGCCCCTATAAAATCATCAGACTTACCCCAAATTTATAATCAAAATCTATCTATGGTCAAGTTCAAAATCAAAATTTCACCCATGTAACCTTATCAGAACCACCCAAAAACTATATTAAGAATCTACCCATCCCCATGAGCCATCGAATTAACGTAGTCAGATCGATATATGTCTGGCATAACTTTGAATTGCAAACTATTTTAACGAATCATTTAATGTTTAATAATTTTTTAAACTTCCTTATCGACAATTCTCGGCTGTATGCATCAGATATGGCATTCCACCCCTATAATATCATCAGACCCACCCCAAACTTATACTTAAAATCTATCTATGATCAAGTTCAAAATCAAAATTTCACCCCTATAACCTAATCGGAACCTACCTATGGTCAAAATCTACCTATGGTCATGCCGGCCATCGAATTGGCGTAGTCAGGTCGGTGTCTGTCTGGCATAACCTTGAGTTGCAAACCATTTTAACGACAATTACAAATCATTTATTGCTTGATAATTTTTAAACTTCTTTATCGACAACTTTCGGCTGGATGAAACAGTTATGGCCCTATAAAATCATCAGACCCACTCCAAATTTATAATCAAAATCTACGAATGGTCATGTTCAAAATCAAAATTTTGCCCCTATAACCTGATCAGAATCATCCAAAACCTATATGTAAAGTCTAAAATATACATATTATCTGCATTACCGTTTTTTACACTTTCGGCTGAGGTGATTAGTGAAATCACGTATCGATACTTGATTCAGGTTGTCAACAAAATGCTTATATCCAATCTGCTTCCTGATGTACTCCGACAATTTCCACATATAAATACATCATCATTTTCCTTTCCAATTAACTCAGCGGGCGTAAATAACCTTTTGTTTTTATTCCATTTAACGAACATGACCGATAGCGGATCGGGTAGGCCCATGCATTATTAATTACCATGGAGAGTTTATCGGTGTCTAAGATACTTGACTGAAACGAGATACCATAAAAAGTCACGCGAGCAAACAAATCAGATGGTTATACCTTATCTAAACTTACTGCAAGATTGGCTGAGATGAAAACAACATTCAATTTCAGAAAGATTCAGAAAGGAGAGAATCAAAACAAAAATGCTCTTGTCGAATTATTATTTTTTGATACATATAAAATTTGACAGGTGTCGGTTTTTCGTTGGTTGTACAATTGCGGCCTTACTTTTTTAAAAATTTACAACAACAATCCCATATATGTAATTCCAAAATCGAATTATTTTCAACCAACTTTTAATGTTCACCACCAGGGCAGTTTTATTGAATACTTTAATTTTTAAATGTTGTCAATAAAAATATTAAAGTGTTTTTTTCTATTTTGACATCGAATTTTTCTAAACAAGACGAGAAATTAGTTATGAATTGTAATAATATTCAATAATGTTCTAGCACATTACTATTTAATTGAATATATTTAGTTGCATTTTTACGTTGTTTTCAAATTCAAAATTTAATTGTTAACAACTAATAAAAATAAATTAAAAAATATATTTGGTTGTTACTTTGAGCACAATATTAATTCTACTCCAGAATGGATTTAGTTTGTACCAAAGTAAGACTGCAAATGAGTTGAACAGTAAACAGTATTAAAAAGTATACAGTGAGAATTATAGCAGATGGTAGCTAATTTCAATGCTTGGGTAAAGATGGCACTGTCACTAATTCTTTTCGTGTTGATTAAAAAAAGAAGAAGCAAAAAAAATAGCATTGGGTTTGTGGGGTAAAGTTGTTTTTCTGTAGTCAAGTTTGAGAGATTGGAATCGTACGACGCGACAAAAAAAATGGAAACAGCTAGTAAAATAAAATATCATTGTTTATGAGAAAGTATTGTATAAGTGTCTACGGCTGAGAGGATTGTATTCGTACGCTACTTCCGCGCTTTCCCTCACTTTCTTATCAATCCTATTATGGTCATCCGATTGGTCCTAATCCTAGGTGAACTACGGCAGAGTTTGGGTCAATTAACAGTAGCTTTGGACTTACCAACTTTGAATCCTACTACGACCAACAGATAGATCCTAATCCTAAGACAGCTCGGGTAGACTTTGGGGCAATCCAGTTTGGGGAGCGGTTATTGCATGGGTTATGGGTTGCAATGGGGTGTATATTCCGAAAACTTTAAAACTATGGTCATCAGATGGGGTCTGGGCCAATTTGGATGTAAATGGGGGGGGGGGGGGCTGTAATGGGGTGTAATGTATGGAGTGTAGTTCTGTAACTTTAGAGCTACCAACTTGCTCATCGATCCTACTATGGCCATCAGATACGTCTTTATTCTAAATCTAACGCAACGTTTGGGACAACTCTAGTGGAGATAGGTTGCAATGAGGTGTAATTTACTAAAATTTCGAAATTTGCGAAACTTAATTAAAAAAATGTTCAGTAACTTCGCAATTACCCACCTGTTTATCAATCCTACTATGACCATCAATTACGGTCTAATCCTAAGAAAATTTGAGCGGAATTTCGGCGAATCCTGATAATGTTGGGGATTAATTGGGTGTAGTTGACTGTTTATTTAGAAATTTTCTTAACTAAATTATTTTATAAATTTAATATCGTAAATGTCGGAATCTCTAGTAAACTACACACCATTACATTAGACCCTCTAACCTTTTCAGAATTAACCCAAACTATGCCCGAGTGTTCCTAGGATTAAAACTTTTAACTGTTGTTCTGTAACTTTTGATTTACCCACTTGCTCATCGGTTCTACTATGGCCATCAGATATGTTCTAATTTTAGGTTAACCCAGGTAGAGTTTTGAGTAATTCCGGTGAGGATAGGGGTTGTAATTTACTTGAAATTTCATAATTTTCGAAAATAAATTAATACAATTTGGTGATACCCACTTGCTTATCGACCTATATTTTATCATCAGATAGGTTAATACTAAGCTAAAGCATCCTTTCTTATTCTCGGTCGGAATCTATCAGATAGCGCCATTAGATTAAAAACCAATTTTTTTTAACGACACTTATTAACTCTCTTTCTAAAGATAGCAATGATTAAAACTACACATCTAAATCAATAAAATTGTGATTTTTATTTCAACGCAATTATAAACTGAATACGTTATGTCTAAGAGCATGCCCCCTCATTAAACAGTTTGAAATCTAAAAAAATAGAAAAAAAAAACTAAATTTAAAAAATTCATCACCTAACCATTAAACGAATTACCTCGATTTTGCTGACAATTGACCAATCCCATTTCGCAATTATTTTCAAAATTCTGCTTATCGCCGTTAGACGAAACCGCGCAAATCGGGGCCTTCTCTTCTGGACAACTCGAAATACATTTTTTCGCATCGGCACTCCACCAAACCATTGCAAATACACAAACAAATAGCACAAAAATTAATTTCATTGCGTACACGTATTGCAAAATCAAACGACTTTTGCGATCAATATTTTTAGACAAACTGTGGCGATTTCGATAATTTTTTTGCTATGATATCTCAAAGCGCTTTATATAATATGTAGACGTCAATAGCACACAAAAAAATGGTAAACATTTTCGACAAAACCAATTGTGAATCCAAACCAAATATTAAGCACACACACACACACACACATATTTACTTTGTCGTTTCGAGTGTATACGTTTTAAAGGTTAACCAAAATTCTTAAAAATTTCTTGAAGCACGAGATAAATAAATATTTATTTGGATTCGAAGAAATATAAAATATTTTGTTGTTGCTTTTTTATATTCGGTGCCTAAACGTGTGTAGGGAAATACTGCTGGCCACATTTATGTGCAGGTGAGGTGGCGTATCTATACCATTTTATATTCAGTTTTCAATAGCGCTAATTTTATTGTTCAATTTACCCCCCAAAAAAATTATAAACTTTTTTTTTTCTGTAGGGAGGGGAGGGATGATGGTGGAAGGGTACCACCTCCCTGCTACGTAAATAAACACATTTCCCGAATATTTTCATATCACATATTATACTTTATCGTACTCATATATTGTTATATCAAATTTTACGTCTCATATTTACACATCCAGCATCTCAAATTTTTCTTCCTATTCCAATTTCGGGTGTCTTGGTTTCCACGTTATTTCGGGTTTGTTTTCCTAATAAATTTTAGTGATAACAGTCGAACGCACAATGTTATGTATGTTAGGTAGGTACTGCGTGCGAGATATAAAACCAAATATTTTCCTGGTTTTTCCTGGTTGTCGGTGTGTACCTCTCTTGTGTATTAAACAGTTTAGAAAATTTTGTATGGTTTCTATAGAAGTCTGATTGTTCAGGGAGGTATTATTTCGTATATGCATATTTGTGTGTATACGTGTATGTTCATATTGCGGGGGGATCCAGAAAATAAATATTTATATTTAATAATAAATATTTCAAAATCATAAATATTATATTTTATAGGTTATGTATACAAAACATAAAATAATTCGATTCCGTATACATATATCGTTATTCGATTCTGGCAGCATTTCGGATGAGGTTGCGATAATACTCGTATATGAGACTTTCGTAATCGTTTTGTGTGGGATAACATTATTTTATGAGTTAAATCCACAAAATTAAAAACGCCTGAAATAAAATGGCCGATCCGACATGAAACGACTTAAGTTGTAAATTGTGGAAAAATGGATTGATGTACATATTTTGACCAACACTCGACGTTCTTTTACCATGACCGCATAGATCTATAATACACTTTAAAAATCTTACCGGACTTTATGTAAAACTGTCTTGTAAACAGGTGCACTGCTTAAAAATCAGAAAACCAACAAGGTCAAACCTTCTTGGTTGAAAATTTTATCTTTAACTTTATTTGAATCTTTTAATTCTTTGTCGTTGTATGTAAATGCTCAACAATTCAATATCACTGCAAAAATTGAAATTATCTCATTGCGGCTGTCACTTTCGGTACACAGATTGATTCAAATTTCGGAGGTACCTCCAAATGGCGTGGTTGTTAGAAAAACTGTTATAACTTCTGATACGTGGGGTGGATCTGGTACTTGGTCCGTTTTATTTTCAAAATTATTGCAAGTTGTGCTATTTATTTGTTTTCTCACAGATGATGTAGCAGAGGCCGCATTAGCTAACGAATTCTTCATTTTGGTCAACTCACTAGAAGAAGTGTTCGATGTACTAGTAGCTTCCTCCACTTTAATTTGGTCTTCAATGTCGTTAATATGTATTAATTTGCGAAAGTTCAGTATTAATTTCGTCAGTGTTTCGGTCATTTGCTTCTTTTGCAGAACTATTAACAACGAAGGTGATAGTTGAGAGATCTTCTCATAGATCTCGAATACTTCCTTACGAACAACTTTTGAATATTAACTTGAACGTGTAATAGGCGTGCTTCGGATTTTTTTGAGCTAGTTTATGCGGTCGGATTGAAATTAAAACGGAATGAGCCTTTTCCAAATTTATTCGTTCTAATAAGAAATATTTTTCACTAATATTAGGGTGTTTAATGTAACGTTCAGTTCGTCGAATTCAAGGTGTTCAAGATCCATAGTTGTATGGAAGAGTTAAACAAAATTATATAAAAAAATCAATAATTATAAAAAAATTTTCAACATTCAAATTAATTTTAATTCTTTGATTTTTAAGTGACCTGTGACTTTGATTAAGACACCTTACCGAAGTTGAGTTAACGGAATAATGTTAAAGGGAAACTCGTATGGTATAAACAACTGAATCCACAAAATCGCAACTTGGGTGCATCTGACCCCACGAACTGCAGCATATGATATTTGTCTACTTAGACGATTGGCTGGCTACAAGCGAAACCTTTGACCAACATATTCAACTTCTGAATTTAGTCACTAGTTTTCTTAAAAATAAATAAATAAATTTAGGTTTTATTGTGGCTGACCGTGTTTTAAAATTACACCCAGAAAAAGTGTGTGCAATCACTTATTACAATCGCTCTAAAACCGTTAAGCAAGTTAGGCTGTTTCTTGGTGTCGTAGATTTATAGCACAGAATGCTGATCTAGCCGAACCATTTACTGGTTTGATTAAAATGAATCAAAAATTTAGATAGATGGATGAATCAGAACTTCCCCGGTGCAGTGTAATCCTGCTTTTCACAAACATTTCTACGCCGAATGTGACGCTTCAAAGATAGGCATTGGGAGTGTGTTGTATCAGAAATCCGTTGACGGTCCGTTGTCCGATCGTGTTTTATTCGAAAAAAACGAACCAATTTCGTTACAAAACTTAATAATTTGAAACTTAATCTCCTTTAATTTTTTTATTTGATTCGTAAGTTTCCAATTGAAAATTCAAATGCAATCCTGCACAACTATTTTTATATTTACTTGTAAAGACGTGCACTTGTTCAAAATACGTATTAGAATGATTGTAAAATTTGCATTGCAGATCGATATTGTAGACCTGCATTGCAAATTTTACAATTATTAATTAAAAATTAGCAGAGTTCTTTCCAGCTCAAAACCCATTTAAATCGTGTAGAATTGCACAAATAACTTATTTTCATTTAAAATTTATGTTTCAATCCAAAATCAATCTAGGAATCAAATTTCACATGGAATGGGTATAAAGTGATCCTAGAATTTTGTCTGCAACTTACTTTAGCACCCCTAACCAATACTATAGTCGAGTCAGTGAACTAGTAAAACGGCCAAAATAATGAAAACTAGTTGTGGTGGACGGATCGGAATGCGGTTTTCTGCATTCTCTACCAAAAATTATTCGTTAAAAATGTGGCAGGATAGATTTTGGGGCAAACCGGAAATTGCATTGCTGCAGCCAAAAGTGCATTCAAAAAATGCATTATCTGGGAGGCCTTTTGGAAGATTTAAAAACTTGGTAAATAAGTTTCAGAACTGGCCCAGATCGGGTACCCGGGGGTTTTCGAAGTCGCTGATCACGAGTATGATGTTCAAATTGACCCCCCCAAAACACCTAGTGCACCAGAAACTGACCCTAAACGTCATCTCCTTGGCTTTTCCTGACACAATCCAAAAAAGCCAACCGAAAATCATTATGGGGGTTTTTTGGGGCGCTGAATCCAAATCTGGCATCGGCGAACACCCCACGGGCACCTGGTGCGCCGGAATTCGGACGCGCACGTCATCTCCGAGAATTTTCCTGCGAAGAGTGCCAAAAACCACCTGAAAATCAAAATAGGGGCGTTTTATAGGGCGGTGATTCCAAATTTCACGTCGGAAACGACCCCTCGAACACCTAGTGCACCAGAACCTGACCCTAAACGTCATCTCCGTGGCTTTTCCTGACACAATCAAAAAATGCCACCCGAAAATAAGTATGGGGGGTTTCTTGGGGCGCTGAATCCAAATATGACATCTTCGAACACCCCACCGGCACCTGGTGCACCGGAACCTCATCCTGAACATCTTCTCCGAAGGGTTTCCATACACGATCGAAAAGGACGACCCGAACATCGTTATGGGTGGGGGGGGGGGGGGGGGAGGTTTGGGTCGCTGAATCAAATTTTCACTCCCAAAACTACCTTATCGACGCCTGGCGCTCTGGAATTTTGATCTTTACATCACGTGGAATTGTTGATTCTACTTAAATTATGTGAGGAGGAGAGAAATAAATATAAAATAAATAAAGAAGTCAATATTTATATAATTGGAGTTTAAAAACTTTTTATTGAACTCAAATCAAATTCAATCCAACTTAAACTTTCCCTTACCTCGTCGTCATCAAGTGACACATCGCAACTCTTTTCATTTTCTTCCTCATCAACTGACATATTCTTAAGGAGACCGTCTTCTTCATCTAAGGCCTCTCTCTCCGGCGCTATAACGTTTTCAACTGAATATCTGTCAGTGTTGTTGCAACTAGAGCCTTCACATTTTTTACATGCAAGATTACAAGGGAGTCCGTGCCTCCTGCAACTACAGGACATCCGATCACAATCTCCTGCGCATCCCCAGAATATTAGTTCCAGAATATTATCGGGTCAGGTTTTTGTGTCATTTGTACAGGGACCAGTGTGTCGTCTTTCACTCTCATCCACCACCATTCTGATGGGGCCATGGTCACCTGGTCTCCGCACAGCCAATTTTGCACTTGAAAATAGTGCTTTATAAATTTACTCTCCCCTTTACAGCGCTTTTTAGATACATTCTCTGTCTGTACGTGTGGAGTAACTGGTCCCTGTTAGCTTGTACTCATCAGGAATATTCGGCTTCCTGAATGACGGTGGGGCACCATACATTGCCAGGATTAGTTGCGCCCTATTCTCAAAAATTTCTTCGTGTGACAAACTAGCTTCCTTGAACTTCGCGGCATGAGCTTCAAGGTCTGGGAAGTTCTTGATGGTGTTGAAAAATTTAGTTTTTCCCTGATAGTACGTTGCTGAAACCGTATCACAACCCGTTATTGCATGGAGCAACAAAATATTATTCGCCAATAGTGGCACATGAGACAAGCTACGTGAAGAGTATACTTCTTCGGGTTTATTGGGCCTTGGAGGTTTCTGTAGAAATATTTCATTATCTGCCGGGCAGAGTGCGGCTAATATTACCGCAACGTCTATATCTTCCGAGACTATGACGACCTTTTTTGTAACGTCCCTGGATTCTTTCAGAGCTGTAGTTACAATCGTACGATCAGCGTCCGCTACACATTGCTCAGAACCTATCCCGGATGTGGTCAGTTTGGCCCGGAACATTTTAATAATGTTATTTTTATTATTTTTATTTAAAAATGTATCCTGTTGTATTTGTAACGCCATGTTTTCGCTAAAATGCACGTACTTCCCCGATTGGCGCGACGGTTTCTTTCAGATTCTTTGGTACTGGGTGCTTGGTAACGATCAAAAATAACTACCACGCGTCAGCCGTAATGGTTCAAAATATACTTTATGTAATTCTCCATAATCACCGAGAATGTTTGTCCGATTGTCCATCTGACTTTGTGAATCAGTAATCCTCCGTCCAGAACAAAAAATGTCCTTTCAAGATCACGAATATTCGTGGGAGTTTTTATGAACAATGAATACAAGTCGGACTTTGTATTCTTCAGCATTCCGAAATTATCGAAGTTTGCCTGAGGGAATGGAGATAACTCGAACTTGAGGTAGTCCATCATTTCTTCATCATCTTTTCTTAACGCCCATATTCTGTGAAAGAGGACGTCGGGTCAATTTCTATAACTTTGTTGTTGACTTTGACTTTACTGTTACAAGACGCGAGAGTTTTAACGATTTTTGCCCGCGTTAATTTAAGATCCTTGAAATTTGATCCCGCAATACCTTGCATAGCCTTGACACTTTATTCAAAAGCATTGTGGCAATTGCTCTCGAAACTCTCACTCCTTCCATT
This sequence comes from Nephrotoma appendiculata, assembly GCA_947310385.1. NCBI lineage: Eukaryota > Metazoa > Arthropoda > Insecta > Diptera > Tipulidae > Nephrotoma > Nephrotoma appendiculata. The sequence goes on from OX371225.1 coordinate 246,566,615, forward strand.
AGCACTTTCAGTTACGCCTCTCCGAAATAAGCCTCCTTCAAACTTTAATAACCTCTTAAGTGCACTCAGAGAAAAACTTGGGTCAAAAGAAACAAAAATCTGAGTATATTTTGCCAAAATCCTGGTGATTTTCGATCAACCAAATCTCTTAGTTAAAAAAGGAACAAGATCTTAGTTGAATAAAATTTTAATTTAAAATAACCAAATCCTGATTGATTGATTGATTGATTCTGAATGCACGACCAAGTTCTTACACAGGAGCTCCCGGGTGACGCCGGGCCCACCATACACTCTTTTTTTACATATAACAAAACCGAAGGATTGGATAGGTAAGTTAAGTGGGACAGAATCGGCCCGGTTACAGACACCTAGGTATAGCCGATAGTTAGTAACACAAAGACAGCACAAAACCAATCTACTTGGGGAAGGATAAAGGTTTAACAGGTTAAATGGATAATGATGGTATTGGTCATCAACAACTGCTTCTTTAAATCTGCAACCTATAAGAAAAAATGTTGTTATTTCACATGTATCTGGAAATCACCTGAAAATGAATACTATATTAATACTTTTCGACTTCCTAAACAAAACTGGTTTATTGAATTGGCCCGATTACATACATCTAGATAGAGATAGAGACGTTATAGTTAGTAACACAAAGACAATACAACTCTAACAACTCTACTCCAATAACAAACTACACAATCAGCAATTAATTTTATAAATAAATATTATTTCACAAGCAATATGTATAATTCCTGAAAATTAATACTAAATTAATATATTGCTGGCTACCTAAATAAAATGAACATTTATTAATTTAATAAAAAAAAAACAAAAACAAAACAAAACAAAAAAAAAAATAATAATAATAATTACAGGAAACGACGAATTTATTACTTTTACTTCGGTGCCGGTTTACAAATTTTGAAAAGATGAAATCCTTAATTAGGATGAATTATTAAAATCATATGAGATAACCACAGTGGTCAAAATTCAACTCTGGCAAAAATGGGCGGTTTAAAAAAAAATTTGGTGCATTTGTTGAGGACCATGTCAGAAAAACTAATCAGGGCTTTCCATCGAAGGGTGGGGACAGTTTATAGGATTTTGTATTCTGACCAAATATATTAATAGAATTTTTCTTGGCCAATTAAGATATCCCTAGAAATTCAAATACAACCTTAGATATATGGAGTGTTAGTTGGAGACCATGTTATTTTGAATAATTGATTAATTGATTGAAATGTGCGACCAAACCTAAATAAGATTCCCAGTTGGCGCAAGGCCCATCCACACGCTCTTTTACATATAAAAGATGGAGGGACAGGAAAGGTGAATTAATTATTATGGAAATTGACCCGGTTTCAGACACCTTAGTAGTCAATAGTTAGTAAATTGTTAGTTGAACTGTAATGTAACACGGTTAGCACAAGACAACATAATTATTTAATATATTATGGAATAATACCCAGGAATCAAAATCCTAAAAATATCTTAAATTATCTGCAATACAACTTATACTATTTTTAGTGGTCGTTTTTACTATTATGCTTGGTTCACGTTTGCGATCAAAAAATGATTTGCGAATCAAAGGAAAATTAAATCATTGGAAACATATACAAATTTCCTCGCCCGAGATGAAATAATTTTAACTTTGGGAAAATTTTGATCGGAAGCATCCAACATAATAAAAAAAAAAAAATAACAAATTATGAGTAATAATGCGAAATAATTACGCTCAAAGATTGGCTTGATTCGCGAATCATTCCTTGATCGCATACGTGAACCAAGCATTAGGAATACTAATAAAAATTGGTAAATATTGAAGTATTAAATAATAAAATTAAAGCAGTTAAATGACTTAAATGTAATGATTAGTATTAATTAATCCAATTCAATTCTCCTGACAAATATGAAATAAAATTAATATTTGCTGCTACACCCCAATAATATAAATATTAAAAAACTGTTTTTAAATAAATTTAAATAAATAAAAACATTTATTATATTAAAATATAACAGCAATAGTTAAAGTGATATAATACACTGAACCAAAAACAATATGGATTTATATAATCTGTATTCCATGTATTAAAATTAATTGAATTCAAACCACCAAACAATTAGTACAATACTATATAATAGTACTCGTCACTGGCATCATCTGAAAATCCAGCTAAAATCTAAATATAAAGACTAAATAGAATCAAAATTATAATTTCAGGAACTTCAACTCTTCTAAATACGAAAAAAAGTAAAAAATTAAAGCATATATTTAGAATTATTAATAAGTAGCAAATAAATTTCATTTTTACCGAATAAAACCTGTTAAAATATAATATAATTTAATTCAGATTTTTCATTCGAACCATAATCAAAACCATTGGCAAAATACTATGAAGACCTCCACCCAAAATCTTGATTAGTTAATTTAGTTAATTTAACCCTTTCGCGGACGCACGATTATTTAAAATGTTTCTTACAGGGTACAATGAAAACAGTAACGCTTCCTCTGGGACACAAAAAACCACATTCAATATGAATCATATGAAAACAACATCTGTAATTACCGCCGCATTTTATTTTGTTTGTATCGGCATATACTGACGTGTCCTACCTGTAGATCAATTGAAACGCAGGTATATGCCGACGTGTCCGCGAAAGGGTTAAATAATGTTAAAGTAGACATGATATGAAATTTAACCTTCGTTTTGTGGTTGTCAAAACAAGTCAATAAAAGCAATCGGAACAGCTTGACCGACTTATTCAAGAAGGAGTCAAATAAGTCAATCAGTCGGTGTTTAGAAAACATTCTTAATGCTTAATCAATTACCCAAAGCCGTGACAATTCGCTTTTAAATCTCAAGTTCTTTTTTGAGTAAAACTGGAAAATATTATCAATTAAAATAATAATAGCAATAATAATAGCAACAAGAAACAAAAAACAGTAGCTGTACTTCATTGAGAAACAAAGCATCTATACTCTTCAGTTTCTGCTTTAACTAGGTGGTGTTGTTGTAATTGTCCCAACAAAATACAACTAACACCTTTCCTCCTGCCCGCCACCACAATCGCGCGGGCAACCAAAAAGAATCATGTCAAAAATCCATCTGTGTATGCCACCCGGGCCAACATACACATTAATGCACTCATGCCCGTCCGAAAAACAACACCACAACTACAACAATAGTAAAACAACCAATATGGTATCAAAAACAAACAATTGACATGATACACAATTTATATGTTATCAAATTACAATGTTTTAAAATAATTAAACAGTTAAAATCCGGAAGACACCACAACCTGTCATTCCCTACACAAAAAAAAAATAAAAATATTGTCTGGCGGGAAAAGGGATACTCCTTACAAGGATAACAATACCTGTTACTGTAAAGCACCCGTGCCCCGAGCAATATTGCGCAGATAATGTCACGTCAGTGTAGACAACAAACATATGATTTCGATTTTTTTGTCGTTTCCCTAAACAAATGGACAATAAACGCATTTCTTTTTTAAATAAAAAGCTTATTTAAGTTTAATAAGCATAGTTGAAGAATTTTTAATTATTTTCTGATTTTCAGTTAAAATCAAACATTTTTCCTTAAATAAATCATTTAACAATCTGAAAATCCACATCGACTTAGAATTGGGGCCTTCTTTAATTTGTAGCCAAACCCATCAACTACATAAACCTGATAAGAACAGAAATATAACACTACGTTGTTTAACTAGAACTAAAATCATAAAATAACAGTGAAATAAAATCGAGATTTAATTTTTATTTATAATTTAAAGTACACATAATCTATTTAAATAAATGAATTCTAAAGACCACGAATATTTTGAAAATTGTAAATCGAGAAACATAGCTATACTATCGTTAACAATAATTTGTAAGCTGAATTTCTTTATACATATTCGGATATTTAGACGTCACAATTATTTCATAATAGTACAGACAGATACATAGTGTTTTGTAAGTAAATCTATGTATTAACCATTTTATAGTTTTATGTTATATACTCAAATTATTCTATCCTTATTTTGCCATCGGCTTGAAAAATATATCTCGACGGATTATTTCCTCAAATATTTCGACCATAAAATGAAACATAAAGGGTAACTCATAAAAAAGTGTTTGGTTAAACCAAAGAATAATTATTATTAGACATTTTTTGGTTAAACTGTAATTATTGCAGATCTACTCAAACAATCAATCGAAAAATCGACAAAATCAATGTGAATTTCCGTTTGCTGTCTATAGTGACGCAACACGTACAAAACGACGAAAATGAAACACGGGAATATTTCACCTCTTCATGTTTGTTTAACGTGATACACATCATATTATATCCCCCTTTCAAACAAAAAAAGTGGCCCAATCCAAGTCCAAACCACACAAATGCGTGAGCAAAAAACCACAGCATGTAATGGCGCTTTTGACGAAAAACCCCGCCTGACCTAAAGCACAACCAACACAACTGCGTGTACAGCCACAACATTCCTCTTCGGACGAAAATACCAACCACGCTACCGGGCAGGAAAAGGAATAGCCTAGATTATACCATAATACAATTATAGATTATATTATAGCATAATCCAAGTATTCAATATACATATACATGCACACGCACAGATACACACAATCATACATAAATGTCTACACAGTCCACACAAACACATTACACACAAATTGACATGAAAAGTAAATAAAAAAGAAAAAATATAAAAAGGGAACTTCTCTGATAGTATTATGCATCTATATACATAGAGAGTGTATCGAAAATTCGAAACATTACAACGGCATAGTGCACTACGCATAGAAACATATCCCGTTATAAATATTTCCACTCCGTTTTATGTATATAAACACATTTCTTCACTGGACACGTCACAATTTTTATTTTTAGTTTTTTTATTGTAATCACATCACTTAATCACTTATAGTAAACTTATAATAAATAAAATGTTAATTAATTATAAAAAATAAATAATAAAATTGTTTACGTTAATAAAATTTTCTACGGCTATTGTGTCCGTCAGATAAGCAGCACGAAAAAAAAACAACTGCATTCAATTTAAAATAACCAAATCCTGGTTATTTAATTTATAACTTAGTTAATACAACCAAAAACAAATGGTTAATTTTATGGATAGAAATGGAAAATAATTGGTAACAGTGATTAACTATTTTGTTAAATTAACCAAGGGAAAAAATTATTTTACTATTAGTTATTATTTTTTTACTAGTTTAATTCTACCAAATTTTCTTAGTAAATTTAACAAAAATGGTGGTAAATGTGGCAAACGTTTTAGGTTGAACACATTACATCAAGGTGGGGTTATCTTACCAAACCAACACGTTGGATTGGAAGTTTGATTTCGAACTAATGAAACGTTGAATTCTTTATATTAAAAAATTCGGTCATCTCATCAGAATGTAGTGATCAAACTACAAAAATAATGAAAATACTTTGAACTTACATTCAAAGTATAATCACAATGCTTTAGCGAATTTTATTGATTCGCTAGAATTTAAGTCTTAGTTTATATGACTAAACTTATAGGTCAAAATAACTAATTAAGATAAACTAAAATAATTGGTTAGTTATAACAAGAATATTGTTCACCTAACAAATTTTTTTTTGGTTAAATTAAACAAAACTAAGTACCAACATCCTGGTAACTCAAATTTCACTCACTTTTTGTAGTAACCAAGTAAGAAAATACCAAGTTTCTAAATTAAACAAGAGAACAACCAAATTAATTTAACAAAGTTTTTGGTAGTAATCTTTTTTCTGAGTGTGTTTGCTCAATAGTTTGGTCCGTAAAAATCCCACTAAAAATTTGTTGCTCCTGCGAACTGCCCAATACCCTTCTCGGGAAAATTCTCGGAGATGACGTGCGCGTCCAGGTTCCGGTGCACCAGGTGCCCGTGGGGTGTTCGCCGATGCCAGATTTGGATTCAGCGTTCCAAAAAACCCCCCACAATGATTTTCGGTTGGCCTTTTTGGATTGTGTCAGGAAAAGCCAAGGAGATGACGTTTAGGGTCAGCTTCTGATGCACTAGGTATTCGGGGGGTCAATTTGAACATCATATTCGTGATCAGCGATCTCGAAAACCCTCGAGTACCCGATCTGGGCCAGTTCTGAAACTTATTTACCAAGTTTTTAAATCTTCCAAAAGGCCTCCCAGATAATGCATTTTTTGAATGCACTTTTGGCTGCAGCAATGCAATTTCCGGTTTGCCTCAAAATCTACCCTGCCACATTTTTAACAAATAATTTTTGGAAGAGAATGCAGAAAACCGCATTCCGATCCGTCCACCACAACTAGTTTTCATTATTTTGGCCTTTTTACTAGTTACTAGTTAATCAATCAATTTGTCGTTTTATCAAGAGATTGCTGTCACTTATGGCGAATAGCGTAATCTCTTATTTTCTAGCATGGCACCATACTGTTGCAAAATTTCAGAGGGGAGTTAGAAACACTAAGGAAATCACAACTGATTTCATTTTCACAAAAACCCAAGTTCGTTTCAAGTTCAAGTGAAGGTAATAAAACAATCGGTAGCGTTAAATTAGCCGGTAGTGCAAGCGAAATCCTATAAAGCGCAACAATTTAAAATGAGGCATAATTACCCAAAATACGTCGAGTTCCTGAACATTATACTCGGGGCAATCTCCTTCAAAATTTTTCCAGACCGCCTCCAACCACACTAATTGAGAAAATTTACAAATACACCCTCTTAAACTCATTATGTCGATCTCAGTTATACTACGAATATTTGCGTAGATCCGCATGCTGCATCGAATAGTTATTGTTAGGATGATAACCAACTGGCAAAATCAAGACCACCCCAACCAAACAATGAATTTTTTCGTAAATCGATGCTCAGCGAATAATTAAAGTTAGATTGACAGCTAACTGGCAATGTCTTTCAAGCGATGCAAATTTTCAATCATTACAATTGTTACGATTATTTCGGCCGAGTTTATAAAACTTGGAATGACAATCTGTATGATCGACTATTCGATTTTCGATAGATTTATGTTAATATTATTTAACATTTTCATTCGGCATTATTTGGTCGACTATTCTAGCTGTTAAAACTAAAAATTTGATTATTGAAGTTTTTCAGCTGACTATATAGAAGTGGATTTTATTTAAGGATGTTTTTACGAATATAAATAGTTTGGATCTGTTTTATCAAAATATTTGGTTTACTACTTTCAGCTATTACAGCCAAATCCGGTAGGCTGGACTTTTTTTTCCGTAATATTTCGGCTAACTTTACCAGTATTTGCGTGGACCTGTTCGCTCCTAAAACAATTATACTATTTCTTGTTCCTCTGCTTTTGAATGACCGGTCCGAAATGAACCATCTTGCCAATATATACGTTGTTTTCTTACCACATTCCATACAATTTCGATGAATTTTAAGGTAATTTGGTAAATGAACAGTGTTCCAGTTCATTTGAGATTACAATCAAAGTCGCATCCAAATAAATGCTGTTAATTGGTCCCTTAAATGAAAATGGGGAACCGGGCGCTTGAATGGCAACGAACAACTAAAACTAGCAGAATTTTAGTAAAAACTGCTTTCAAAACCAACAAGAGCAGCAGTTAATGTTGAAAATTGAATCTGTAAATTTATAAAAATCCTTTAATTCGTCAACGTTCGTAATTTGAGCCAAATTCTTCTAGAAAAATAATTTCAGGTGATGAAATTTTTAACGGAGGAAAGGACGGTTCAAGCAAATAATTGGCTTGACAAACGCGATTCTGCTCCAGAAAAATCTACTACAAAAGACTGGTATTGTAACTTTCAACGCGTTCGTGACAATGCCGAAGAGATAACCGACATCATAAAAATATCAAAAGAATGTGCAGGGTATATTTTACATAAATCAACCCTGCCTCTGGGCAAGAAGAAGGTTTGCAAATCGGTTTGGAGTACTTAACTTTAATAAAAGGTGTAGCTACACATTTTAACGAAAAGTGTAGACTCAAAAAGTGTAGATACACAAATTATAAAAAAGTGCAGAAGAAATATTTATTTGAGACGCTTTCACGCACGGCGCCATATCGCCAATCACAACATGCAAATTGTCTTAAAATTTTTTGTACAAATTTTGGATACCATGCTACACTTTTTGATAATTTGTGTATCACACACTTTTTGAGACTACACATTTCGTTAAAATGTGTAGCTACACTTTTTATTAAAGTTAAGTACTTCACACCGGTGGTTTGCAAGTGTGTTGCGTTTCACTCACAATTTATCAAAAACAACAATGTTTTGGATGAACCATGGCCTCACCGAAAAAAATGACCAAAGATACAACAGTTGGCCGTAAAAATAATGGCCTGCGCCTACCTTGAAAAAGGAAAAGCCTTCAATATTTCACAGTATTATTGGAATCATAAAAGAAACTTAATTAAGCAGATGGTAACGATGGTAAAAATCCATGAGTAGAAGTACGATTTTCTTCGCCATCATGGTATTTCCAACATAAACCGAAGGCGAACGAAGCACTGAACTGATTGTATGTATCACTTTTGGAGGTGACCTTTTAATGAATAAATTAATATTTGCCCAAAAAAAAAACCGAATTTTAATTAGTAGGCCGGGGATTATTCAACCAATGGGTACTGTAGATAACTTTTATGCTCAACATATTATTTCACAAATTAATTGCATACAAATAGATTAAGGTTTCCGCGAACTCCAGTTCTCTTCAGTTGGTGATAAAACATTTTTTTTTTCTAAAAATTTCCAGAATTTTATCAATAAACCTTTCATCGTTTGGTAGGCGAACAAAATAATACAAAAGATTATTTACTACATGTCGTTATTCATAATTGTTCTGTAGTTTGGTTGAATATTGCACAACCATGAAGCGAATTGTTAGCTTGGCAGGTAAATTAATTAAAATTAAATTGTAAATAAAAATAATTTTATGAAATTTGTAGTTATTCTACTTGTGTTTCTATTCATGCCCGTGCCATTTACGGACGCTCACGGCATCATCTATTGTCCAAAGCGATATCTATTGTCATCAAGCCCGGTGTGTGGTCAGGCAAGAGATGGTGATGTGAAAAAATTCTCTAATCTCTGCGCAATGCGACGGACAAATTGTCAAACTCGTTTCGGTGCGCATAACTCACACAAATATTTGTATGCCAGTTATATTAACAGAAATTTTATTTTGGTCTATTTTTAGGTTACCGAGAGGTAAGCAATTCTTTATGCAAGTTTTAAAACGTAAACAAGTGATTGTGAAATGGTCTAGCTAGCAAATGTCTACCAATTCAAAATATATAGTTAAAGGTTTTAATGGTACTTGGAAAATAAATAAAATTTTGAGAAGTTGCTATAAAAATGAAATTAATTTGTATAAAATTATTTCGATGACAAATTTATTTAAAATAAAACAGTAATATATTTATAATCAATTTCAACTTATTAATTCGGCGACCACTTCATTGATTTTTAATTTCAAGTATATCAGGGTCGGCTTCCTGCAGAATCGTCGTCGATAAAATTGACAATTTTACGTCTCTCATAGTGGGCTCATCGGCCACAGAACCGCTTAAAGCATCGAAATTGTACTCTAAAAGACGAAGCGACCAATCATCCAATTCTTAAACGACCAATAAAACGACCTATCGTTTCTAATGCGACTAAAGCTTCTAGTTCGAAGGTAGAATATGCCACCGGATGCCAGTTATGACCGTTTTCCGTTGTAAACCAACGCACTCGCGTCTGTGCGAATTTCATTCTCATATGAGTTTAGTTAGTGGATCTAATATTATGACAAAATGCGGAACGAACTTTCTAAAAAAGCACGAAAGCCTCACAAATTGACTTAATTTATGGATATTTCTTCTCGTTGGAAGTTTAGATACTGCGGTGATTTCTTGTCCTAAGAACTCCATGTTTAGCTTCAGCACTTTACATTTTATCGATTTTCAATTTTGACCATGCTTCCTTAAATTAACTTAAAATTACTTAATAAACACATTTTTATTAATCACTTGTTTTTTGTTTCGCAGAATTATTTTGAATAATTTTCAAAAAGTTTAAAAAATCTCTCCAGTGAGGAGTGATTTTTTAAACTTTTTGAAAATTATTCAAAATAATTCTGCGAAACAAAAAACAAGTGATTAATAAAAATGTTTTTATTAAGTATAAGTGTGTTTCGCCAAGTGCCTACGGCAAATAGCGTAAAAAGTAATAACTTAAAATTTCTCTAATACGATTTGATAATACCCCGATGCTTAATGGTTCGATTATTGAGCTTAATTGACGCAGATATGATTTTCATCGTTTCCCTTTTTACCTACAACCTATTCGTAAGTGCCGAAGCTTTGTAAAATGCACCACTTTTTCACCAAAAACGAATTTAAAAACGAATTTAAAACGAATTATGTAAAATTAAAATGGCCCTAAAAAGTTAGATGCTTCAATTGAAAAGAAGTACAGGATCACCAGTAGCAACATCGGGTACGTATCTGATTCCGACTTTTTATCTATATGAGCTCATTGCTGGATTTCATCAGATCGAGATGAAAGAGGCGAACCTATCTAAAACATCATTTTAAACGATGAACGGGAAATATGAATTCTTAAGATTTCCGATCTTTCAACGGTTATAAAGATGACGTAATCATATTTTGTGGAAATACTGAGGAAAGATATCTGGCAAATATCGGAAAAATATTTGCTAAATTAGAAAAAGACAATTTGCGGGTTAATCTCGATAAAACAAAGTGGATAAATCATGAAACAGAATTCCTTAACTATGTGATAACCAATCAAGGTATTAGACCAGATGAAAAATGGTTCGCAAAAAATAAAGAGCCCTAGGAACCGAAAATATATGAAATCATTTTTCGTATTCTCCTCCTTACTACAGGCGTTTCATAAAGGATTACTCTTAAATGGTAATGCTGAAAAATGCTGAAAAATTAAAAATGCTGAAATCAAAGCCAACTAGTCAAAAAAGATTAAACATTACTCTGGCCGAGAAGGAAGTTCGTGCATTTCAACAATTGAAGGATAAACCACATTCATCTCACAAGTGCTTTAAATTTCTACGATGTGATGTTGAATTCGCAAAAAATTTATCAATGATCGCAATCTATGTACTAATTGATTAAATATGGGACATTCTGTAGCAGATTGTTCATCGATACACATGTGTTTTAAGTGTAAGACACAAATCATACAATATTGCATGAAACCAACAGTAATTCAGATCAAAATTTAAAAGTAAACATGACATCTAAGGATGTCAAATCAGATTCGATCAGCTCTTGTTAATCAATAAATACAATAAATACCACCAATGCTACACCCGCTGTAGAAAAGCAACCAATATTGCCTACCGTAATTGTTCCGACAGTGGGTACACAAGGCAACGTTCACAACATTCGGGCGTTTTCAGATTCAGGTTCAGAATCCACGTTTACCACCGAATCACTAACCAAGAAGCTAGAATAGAACCGTAAGCATGCGCATGTGTCAATGAATGGTTTATCGTCAGTTTCCATAGGCAGTACCAGAAGGCAGATTAGCAATAAACTATCTTCCATATATAATGCAAACCACTTTGTGATCGTACATGCATGCGCTAATATTAAATAAGCTGACTACTCAAGCAATAGTATGAGGTATACAAAAGCAACCTAAACGAATTTTGTCTGGCTGATCCTAATTTTTACGAGCCAAACCTATTCCAGGACACATCAACTCACCAATGGTCACTATTTGGTAGAACTTCTTTTAAAGGAGAATTCTCCAAACTAGCAAGAACAATCAAATCTGAAAAAAAAATATTTTTTTGGAGAAGCTGGAGAAAGCAAAGGCTGCTAGACTTATTTTGGCTTTAAAGTGAACTAATCCATCCTGACTTGATGATTTATATAGTTTTGTTTGGGCCACCCAGTAAAATCAACGGCCTCAAGGCCCCCCAGTAAAATCAAGGTTTCGATAATGTAGTAGACAAATCGGTGTACATTGCAACAGCTTCTTCGATCGTTTCGCAACATGACAACAAATCATCAATGTAAAAGTCAGATTTACATTAAGAGTCTACAACAAAAGATCGAGTGAGATCAAACAGCTCTTATTTCTGGATGAAAAGTGTAATCCCATGGTGTAACCACTTCTATTTTCCAGTAAAACATTAATTTAACCATTTTCTTTCTGCAGGGAAATTAACTCAACAGTTTATTATTGAAGGCTACTGCAAAACCAAAGCCAATCGGCCAATCAGCTCCGCCATTTTGAAAAAGCAAGCGGACAACAACTTGGACGGACGCTAATTTTACCGCCTTCCTTTAGTGGAGGATCAAAGTAAGGAGCCATCTTCAAAACTACCAGGGTGCAATGGGAATTGTAAGAAAGTTTGGGAAGCCAGACTTCTTCATTACTATGGCCCGCAATCCTAGATGGAAAAAGATTAAAGACAACTTGAGGGGCTGTAGTCCTGAGAACAGACCAGATCTGATCTCTAAAGGCTTTAATACAAAAATTAAAGAACTGATTAAAGACATTACTGTAAAGATTGTCGAATTTCAAAAACTTCTAAATTTACATATGTTGCTAGCATTTCATAATGAAGATAAACTTCGAACAACCGAGGCTATTGAAAAAATTGGTTTGGGCTGAAATCCCAGATAAGGAAAAGACCCAGTTCTTTTTAAACATGTCACAAGGCACACGTGTATGTTCAAACGATAGATGTCTGAAAGATGGGAAACGTGCCAAAGAATTTCTCAAAGATTTTGAAGTGGTAACGTCTCTCAAGTACCAAAGACGTGTTGGGTGTTTCTTTGTCATTGGTAATGAAAACAAACGAATTAACATCTCAAGGATTATCCCTTACAATCGCTGTCTTGAGAAAAAATTCAACTGCCACAACACCGTTGAAATTTGCGGCTCTGTATAGAGCGTAAAATATCTTTATAAATGCGTTTATAAAAACGTGATTAAAGGTTTTTTTAGACTCGCGTTATGTTAGCACTCTGGAAGCAATGTGGCGACTTAATGCCGGCTACTTGATGTACGACAAGTCGCGTCATATCATTCGACTGGCAGTTCATTTAAAGAATTGTAAACCTTTGACTTTCCGACTTGGAGAGGAATTGGCAGCTCTGCAAAAGGCTGCAGAAAAGGAAACTACGACAACAGCTTGGTTTAAATTGAATTCGAGAGATTCTAATGCCTGGCAGTATTTATATACGAAAAAACCGCAACATTATATCTTCTACACAGACAGAGGGGTACAAACAAGGCCATATCAAGAATTCAAAGTCTTGATGCGGATATCATTGATAAGCCTCAACAGTGTATTTGAATGACTCATTAGTGGATGCAATATTCCCTGATTCCTTTTCTCCGGCGAAGGCAGAAACATATGCCGTGACAGCAATCCTGTGTCCTTTTAATGAGAATACTTTTGCCATTAATGACCAAGTTTTGAGTCGTCTATTTACACCAGAAGATAGACCTCAGGATGAAAAAGTTTACGAAAGTGTAGACAGTATCGTCTTCGACGATAACGAGGAATGAATGCACTTTCCAGTAGAGTTTATTAACACTCTAAATGTATCAGGCATGCCTGTGCATAAAGTAACTCTTAAACAGCGTGATTTTTGCCAAAGTAATTTCTGAAGGCAAGCCAAAGGGAGAAATTGTGTTCATTACAAGAATGGCACTAACACCTACTGAAACTCCTTTCCCCTTTGAGTTACCGAGAAATTAATTTCCTGTAAGAGTGGCTTTTGGCATGTCTATTGATATAGCTCAAGGACAAACTTTTGAGACAGTGGGTCTGTATTTGTCACAACCAGTATTTGCTCATGGGCAATTTTACACTGCCTTTTGAAGGGTGAACACCTTTGAAAGTATTAAAGTTATAGTCAAAGAGACTGAAACGCAGTGAAATTAGTTCCCAAATTAGTTCCCAATTGTGATAAAGTGTCCATGCGAAATGTCGTTTACACAGAAGTTCTTTAAATTTTAAACAACATTGGGTGTAGTGCAGAACATCAGGGCCGGGTCAGTGGTGAGGTGCCCTTCGACACAAAAATGTGTCGAATTTTTGCTTTAAAGAAATTCTTGGAGCGTGTCTTCATGGATTACCGAATATGTTTTTCTAATTTGGGCGTGGTCCAGAACATCAGAGCCGGGTGGGTGGGTCTTACACAAAATCACCGAAAGCTTTGCCTTCAATTCAGTCAACTGGCAGAAATCAATTGTGATGAATCCGGTGAGTTGTCAACTGCGATTTCCTCTTTACCAATGTCCAACAATTATTTCAAAAACACATCTGCAGTTCGACCTTGTTGCAAAAACACTCAAATGTTAGTCATCAATCGGAGGGCCTTCACACTCCGCTACAAATTGCACTTGAACATGGAATAATAGGAAGAGTCAGACGAAAATCACCGTATAACAGGATAAGTCATAGTTCTGAGAATTTGGCATACCAATATCAGTTATCAGTTATTATTTAAAATGCTGAACATTTTATCAAACAAAAATATGTTTATGAGTTGCGATTACACAAAAAATAAAACTACTAGTTATAATTTAATACGCCCGGTTGAACACGCCACAACTATGAAGCGCACCGTTATTAACCTTGCTGGTAAATATTTTACTATTTTGAAAAAAAAAAAAAAAAAATTATAATATGTACTTTTCAAATTGTTTAGTAATTTTGATTTTACTACTATCCGTGTCCGTGCCGTGTATGGAAGCACAGTGTAATAAGCCATGTACAAAAATTTACAGTCCAGTTTGTGGACGATCGCGCACTGGTAAACTGAAGGAATTTTCTAATAAATGTGTTATGGAAGTGGAAAATTGCCGTTCTCATTTCGGTACGGGTGTTAACCATACGCAAATATTTTTAATAATATATCATTTTGTTACAATTCTAGCATACCAGCAGGTTAGCATGAAGCTATGTGGTTTATGATGTTTGGCGATGTATAGCTGACAGATTGTTAATCGGTGTGAAATTTTTGGACATATAAATTGATACGAGTTGCTGAAAATTTAGTTTTAGAACAAAATTGAATTAGTTTTCACCTTAATTTGTACGATTTGTTAATATTTTTCTATTTTCAATTTGTAAAATTTAAAAAATTCGTGAAATCTGTAGAAAAACAGGATATTTTAATTTTGCGTCTCAGCGTATTAAGGGAACGAGAGTCGATGAAGATTTTTTATTCGATTCACATGAGGTTGGAGATAATTTCGCGAGTCATTTTAATCACCCGTTTTACAACTACCGCGTCGATGTTGATTGCATTATGAAAATTTATATTTGACCACGGTTCTACTGTCGATAACCTTAATGGCTACGAGGGGTTAATTGTAGATCTCATGTAGTATTTTTGTTTCTCTTTGCAGTTCGTCGCCCTCGTTAGCTTAGTAAGTAGAGTGCTTGCGTAAAATTTTACGTAATATTTTTCCTATATTTAATCCATATATACGAATCATACGAACATATCGGCGTAGTTATTTTATAGTTCATTGTTCTTGTTAGGCGTATACAGATTGTAAATAGTAAAATAGATTAACCTCGGAATCTCTACATGAGTCCTCTTATGTATATTTTGCTTTATGTGGTGGTGGATGGTATGCTAGACTTAACTGTCACCACATCAGATCATTAGCCGGTGTACTCGCAGTGAATATTCTAATCAAAACGAGAGAGCACTTGTACCATATAATCACCTAAGAGAAAGAAGAAGTGATCCAAACGAACAGACAATGGTGATTTCCCTATGGCAAAGAAGGTAGAATGAATCGGTCAGTGGTAGGGTAGGCATACATTTGACTTCATTCGTAAGATCGTATAAAGAAATTACCACTAGTCAACTCGATGAGTCAAATAATCTATGGAAGGGTAATTTTAAAGCCTACCTTTAGAGATTAAAAATAAGTGATCAATAGAACGGAAATCCGAACTTTACATGCTCCTCTACGCGGCTACTACTAAATACTTTAAGTATTTCCTAATTAAAGTTTTTATAGGAATTTGTAACTGTGGTTGGGTTGTTAGCCCCACGCAAACCAGCAATATAAATTTGCAGACATCTCTAGACCAAAGGACAAATTAAATTGGCAACATTTTAAATTTAACATGGAATACATTTTTGAGGCTTTGAAATGCAACATAAGAGTTTGACAAGACTTGTGCATACGGAAATGCAGTTTGTTAGCCAAATACAGTCATGTTATGCACAGTAGTTATTTAGTTTTATTGCACCGCAATCACACGGAAAATGTGTAACAGTTTCTGCGAAAAAGATTTTGCTTTTCACTATACACGAACATTGTTGATAACTCTTCTAACAATTTTATCAAATAGAAAATTGTGTACTCGAAGTTCGGTTTTTTGTATTAGCTAAGTGTAGTTTGAAGGAAGTTGTATAGTCATGAAGTATTCTATCTATCTGGGCTATAAGTATCCACTATGGTATCCAATTTTTCTAATTTTCACAAATTTTTTAATGAGTCAATGTTTGCAGTGATTCTGATTTTATCGCATACGGTGATCGGTGGTCGGAGAGATGGTTCAAACTGTATTAAATTGCATAAAGGTATAAATGTCTCTACTATTCGAGTTTGTGGAAAAGCTCACGATGGGACTTTCAGAACATTTAGTCATATATGCTATGTGCAGCGTATAAATTGTATTCGATCGAATAGCGGAGGTACGGAAAATATATGTCGAATTATTTTTATGGCTGTTATATCTACTTTACAATATTTTAGGTTACAAAATGGTTAGCAAACAAAATCACCATTATTGAAATGCAAATTAAATCGAGCAGGTTTTGAAAAACCCTGAAATTTGGACTGCAGGAAGAAGAAAACCAATGTGTCCAGAATTATTTAAGTGAACTCTCGGCAATAGGGACTATTGATTATTCTTTGTGGAAGCAACAAAAAACATAAAAAGCCTACAAAGTCGAATCCACCGATTAGACTACCAACTGGATATTGGGCAAGAAGCAATGACGAAAAAGCCAATGCTTTCGCTGAACATCTAAAGACGGTGTTTTCATCACACAAAGGAACTAATAATATCGTGCTGCCTCAAAAGATGGATGATGATTATTCCTTTAAACCTATAAAGTTTGAATGGAAGAAAGTTAACAACACAATCAAAACTTACATTAGCCCGAAAAAGGCGCACGGATTTGACCTTATTACTGGAAAAATGCGTAAAACTAAATAGAGCAAGTGCATATAATTGTAAATGCAATGACACAGACCTTTGAGGCAAAGCAATACTATTCTGCTGTCTTCATGGCTATAACGCAAGCATTTGACAAAGTTTGGTGGACTAACGTACAAACTTAAAGCACTCCTCCCGAAGAATATTCACTTAGTTCTGGAGAACAATCTTTTCCAAAGACAATACATGGTCCAATAAAATGATGTAACAACTTTTCTAAATGATATAAGCGCAGGAGTCCTACAAGGAAGCGTTCTAGGACCTACTTTATACTTGTTCCTCACTTACTTGTTACCGACAATGTAATAATATCAACATTTGTCGATGATACAGACATATCACACGAAAACCCGCAAACACTTGCATGGACATCTGACGTAGGCTTACACCTGTATAGACGTCTGACGTGGAAAGAACATATTGAAGCAATGCCCAACCAAATAAAAATAAAATTTTCCAAAATGTATTAGCTAATAGGAAGAAAATCCAAGTTACCATTAGACAATAAGGTCCACAATAAGGTAACGGGATCCACTAGTGCGTCAAATAGAAAACTCTTGCAACAAACTGAAGCGACGATACTCCAATGTTTTTCTAATGCTCAAAGGTATATCCGAAATGTTAACAACACGACGGCCTTGGTATTAAAACCGTTAAAGAAACAATCAAGGAATTCAGTTCAAAATACTACTCAAAACTTCAGGGACATCCCAACGAATTGGCCCGGGCTATACTAAAACAGCCACGATTTAAAGGACTGAGAAGAGCAGATCCACTCGTACCAATGAACCTGTAAAATCATTAAATGTGCAGATTATGTGCTTATAAGTAGGATCTAAATGATATTATGATACACGTGTATTAAGTATTAACATTGGTTAAAACTTAAAAATGTAATTAGCTTAAGATTTGAAAACTTCTCTTTAGTTTCTTATGTAGAAAGATTCAAGAATAAAGCCATTGGCACCATTAAAAAAAAGTTTTGCGGAGTTTAGGGCTTTCTTACACGTTTCAAAGTTTGCTGAACACAACATTTGCACCAACGAAACGTCGACAACCGTTCAATTAGGCTCTGGGCACCATGTAGCTGAATTTACACTATATCCAATGTTGTTTGTTTCGAAACATTTGTCGCGTCGAAATCACTTACTGTATTTCAAAATTCCATAATTAAAGTTGCTTTACAAGCATAATACCTTTTCCTGACTCCAAGTTAATTGACATACAAACAGACAAAGATCTAGTCTACAGGTTGAAACCAAGAATGCGCCCAACTGCAAGAAATATGGTCCCGCGTGAACTAACTCCGAACGTCTTGTTTACCAAAAAGCGTCCCTTAAGTCATTAAACATCGGACCGAACACAATACCTGAAGGACCGAGCACACAATCGCTGGTGAAGGGGAAGTCTGCAGTACAAGACATAGACGACAATAGTTTTGGCAAAATAAACTGTTTCACAGCTGTTTGGACATGAGTTTAAAGGTTTGTTTTGGAAGTGGACTAGAAAATTTATTTTGTTTGATTGTGATTCAAGTAGAGCTCGAGAGATGAAAAACAGCCGGCAGGAACGGAAGTCGAAATCCCGAAAATCAAAATTCAGGAAATCAAAATCTCGGAAATCACAATACCTCAAATCAAAATTCTGGTTCATGAGAAAATTCCGGATTTCCAGGTATCAATTTAAAATAAGAACAAATTTTGGTTTCCAAATTTTTGGATAGTCAGAATAAGTTTTGAGAACACCCTGTATTTTCGTTCTGTGATGGTTGTGTATATTCTAAGAAGTTCTGGAATATGGCCAATTGGGACGATCCTCCGCCATTTCTTAACACATCATGATAAAATTAAATATGTTCGATGGATATGGGATTCTAAACAGACTTTTGGAAGAAGTTCTTCTTGAGCTGAAACTCGGCTTATTTCTTAAAAAATCATGATAAAATTAGGCATGTTGGCGGGAAACGAGTTACTAAAATGGTTTTTGAAAGAAACTCTTTAATATGACCACCTAGGGTTGGATATGTTGGTTGGAAATGGGATTCAAAAATAATTCTTGGAAGAAGTTCTGGAATTTGGCCACTTTGGATAGAATTCGGCCATTTCTTAGCCGATTATAATGTAATTGGGTTTGTTGGGTGGACATAGTATTCTAAAATGATTTTTGGAAAGTTCTGTAATATGACTAAAGCAACAACAAATTTTTAGATAAATTTAGGACAAACTTCATACGACTGTATAATCACGTGAAGTTTGTCCTAAACTGTCTTACACACAAAATTTCTTTCAAAACGTAATTTAACAGTGCAAATTGTTATTAAATTATATTATCAGTTCAATTTAAAACAAGAAGATGAACAATTTTTTACCCTTAGGGTTTTAAAGGTCTGCCAATTTGTTGATCTATATAAGTTTTGGACTCCTATGTCTATCTACCGAGCGAGTATAATGACCCACTGTTCGTGGGAATTCCCACTATTTGAATATACGTGACATGGGAAAAGTATTGGTTGCGTTGAAAAGTTTGTCATCATACTCGCTCGGTAGATAGACATAGGACTCCAACACTTTTATAGATCAATAAATTGGTGGACCTTTTAAACCCTAAGGCTAATGAATTTTTCTTCTTTTCACCGGGACTAATACTTTTCCCGTGTCACGAATATTCGAATAGCGAGAATTTCCACGATCGGCGGAACTTTCTTTTTCGTCATAAATTGGCTAATAGGGTACAGAAACTATTAACAATGACAAATTGGTGAACTTTTTAATAGAAGTACCAGTCGCAGACTAATTTTCATTGCTCTAATACGCGCACTCAAATTACACTGTTACTTTTAATTATAAACATTGTTGTTGGTTTTAGGACAATTTACGACAAACTCCACATCCGTGACTATCTGGGATCGAATTTAGCGATTTTTTAACCGATCAAGATAAGGTGTGTTTTGTTGGATGGAAATGGGATTCTTAAATGATTTTTGAAGGAAGTTTTGGAATACGGCCACAAGAGAAGAAACTCGTTCATTTCTAAACCAATCATGATGTAATTAGGAATGTTGAATGTTAATGGGATTTTAAAATGAGTTTTGGCGTAAGTTCTGGAATATGGCCTTTTCGAATGGAACAGAAACGTTTCTTAACCGATCATGGGAGTAAAACAATTTTAGGAAGAAGTTCTCTAATATGCCCATTTTGAACGGAGCTCGGCCACTTCTTAACCAATTATGGTAGGGTTGTATATGTTGGTTTGAAATGATATTATAAAATGATTTTAAGGGAAGTTCTAAAATTTGGCCACATGCGACAAAATTCGACTAATTCTTATCCGATCATGATGTGATTTAAAATGCAGGATGGAAATAGGATTGTTTAATAGTTTTTGAAAGAAGTTCTGGAATGTGGCCACATTGGTCGGAACTCCGCCACTTCTTAACCGATTATGATGGAATTGAGTACATTTTGGATGAGGGGGTCAGTTCACCGTTATATTTTAATAGATTTTTGGAGTGAAATTGCCATACTGAGTTTTCGTTTTTCGCTTGGAAGCTGATGTTATTGATACAGGTCCTCATATATTCACTCTTATTTTTTCAGAGGTATTTTGATAAAACATCTCTGGCGCGAAGTTACTCTGTCTGAGTGCTGCTAAGATTACGACTACGTACCAACCATTTTAACGTAGCTTTCAGTTTTTTATATACGATCTTATCGCACTGGTGGTCTCTTCCAACATTATTTTCCCCAGTGGCAGGTTATAGCTGACTGGAATCGTGGTTTTAATTATGAAGGCATAGATGTTCACTGATTGGTAACTTGTAGTGAGTCTTAATTTTGTAGTGCATCGATATTGAAAAGTACGGGTTTCTTTGCTTATCTGTTAAATGTGGGTGATAATTTGCGCGCCATGCCTGTGGAATGTCTCTTCGAAATCATGACTTGATCAATTTGGATCAGCAGAGTTTTTTGTATTGAAGTCATCACGATCATTTTGATATCATCATGTTACTCACGATGTCTTACACGTCGTTGAGTATAATTCTGTGACATCATAAAGTATGTCTTTTGTAAGCGCATGATCATTGTCAAAACTTATAATGTATTTCTTTGTGCGACACGTAGCAGTGCATAGCCAAATGTTTATCGGACGAAAGTCGATCATATACTACTGTTTTCGTCTTTGGATTAAACAGCCGATTCTAAGGTTTCGTCCGTTCTTATGATCGCTGATGCAATGGAGAGTGTAAACATTCGAGGTATTATGTATTTCACTCCGAAACCATCTCCAAGTCTGAAAAGATTCAGCACGACCCATGTTCCGTGTTTTATAGTGTCGTAATGCACATTTTCCGAAGCTGTTTTGGTGATGAATGCGATAAATTAATCCGAGGCCTTTGTCCAGGATTCATAACTTGATGTCTTTTGTGAGATCCTACAGTTAGATAACTTTTCGTTCAACAACAATTGTCGCGGCTGCAAATACAATTTGAAGGGACCACCAAGAGCATTGAATATTTGATTCGACAATCAGTGCCATCATATCGTAGAAAATAAACGAAAGTTACGTGAAAAATGGTTGGCTCGTAGTAGTAGCACTAGGAGCACTCCGGCAGAATATTTTCTCGCGCTAGGCAAGCTGCGTCCAAATAGTACGAAAAGAATAAGAGTAAATTTATAAAAACCTGCATCGAAAACATCAGCAGAAAACGGAAACTCGAAAGACTGCTTTGCCAATACCAGAAATCTTACCCGTGGGAGTTGTGAAAAACCTGGCTAAATTTCTCTTAGTACAACAATCTTACTTCAAAAATCTACTAATTTTTTTTTTGGCGAAGTGATCTCTATTCGAGCTATTGATCCAACGGGAATGGAGGTACTTGCCCCTACGCAGTAGGGGAAGCATAGACGCAGTTATTAATAGACTAGATTTGGAGCGGCATTCGGTGTTAGCGGAACCCCCACAGAACTATTAAAACACGAACGAACTAATTTTGTTTTTAATCTTTATGATCTGATTGTTCCGAACTGTGACCAAGAGGAGCATTCTTGAAGAATGGAAGATTACGCAAACATATGCCCGCAGTATGAGAACGATGCCCGTGTCAAATGTGAAAATAACCGTGACATAGATCGTTAAACATCGCCAACAAAGTGCTTGCTATAATGTTGTACTTGCCAGAATCATTCCCCTTGCCGAAAATAACATCGGTGGCAACCAATGTAGCTTCCACCCCACAAGCGATCAACCATTAACCAGTGTTTCACTTTGAGGATGATTTTGAAAACATGTCGGGTGTAACACATATAATTCAGCAGCTGTATATAAGAGTAAACTTTCAACAGACATATGACAGCATCAAGTGCAAGAACCTCTGAATCACGTAAATATTTATCGGAGTTTCAGATGCGTGTCTCTCTGCAAGGTATGACAATATCTGGCTCACTGTTTAGATTTATATTGTAAGTGTCTGTCCAATCCTTTTGAGATAACGATGTATATACGATAACTCGGAGAGCAGACGACGAATTTAAATATCTCGGGTCAGTTATAACATCAACAAACTATGTCCAGGCAGATATAAAGCAGTCAAGGTTATTGCAATCAAAAAATCTATCGCAGTCATGTAAGATCCAATTGAAAGTTGGACTTTGGCTACTAATGGCTGTAGATTGTTATATACCTTTACCTCGAAGAGAACATCATTCGATCTATTCTGGGAAACTATTAAATTATCGAATTCATTAAGTCGAACCGAGTAAGGTGTCTCAACGAAAAGTTCCAGGGACACCCCAACAACAACCAGTCGGAGTTCAACGACCACCGTGTGCTGGAGGGAAATATAACCAAAAACTGTTTTTATATCAAAATTTTATCTCTTTAACAGAGTGACCAAGTTTAAATTTCATACTTAAGTCGTTTAAAAAAATTAGAAAATTCCACAGAAATGCAAGAGGCAAGTTTCATAGGACCTTTTGATATCTTCAAATATTTTAAGAAGCCACAAACGAACTCAATACGAATGACGACAAAGTTGATATGAAATCGTTGTTGTATAGTATGTCCTATCATGGGTGTGTCCGTATTGTTTAACAAATGAGCTTCTTGTGGACCATAACATTTGGGGTTTTGGTTTTACTCAGCTTAGTACATGCGACGTTCTTGATTTACGTATATTCGTGGTAAAATAAAGTCAGGGATTGACCTCAATATACACACTTATATACATAAATCCATTTTTTTAATAAAGTTGAAAATGGTGGTCGGATTTTGACCATTTTCCATCGAGCATATCGTTAAGAAATGGCCGAGTTCCGTCCAAAGCGGACATATTTCTGCACTTGTTCCTAAAACAGTTTTGAAACCCATTTTCATCCAACATACTTAATCGAAAGCAATTTTTATTTCCGGGATTTTGAATTCCCGAATTTTGATTTGCAGGATTTTATTAAAATCCATTATTTTAATAATTCTGGATTTTTATTTCCGGGATTTCCAGCGCCTCCCCTTTAATGATTATAAGATACTACGTTGTCTAGTTCATTGACATTCTGCACAGAAAACACTAAAAACCGGCTCATTGTCAATATTTTTATAATTTAACATTCAATCCAATAACAGTGTTCATCCCACTATATTAAAACACACCTGAACTGAACCCATATCATACTCATCATGAACGAAATTATAATCCGTTCAGTCAAAAGAAAAAAAAAATCCTTTTCGTTATAAAACATATTTTCGATCTGGCAAAGTTAAAATTGAAATGTCATCAAATATCATCGAAAGATTTATCCAACAAAATGAGAAATACAATTTTCTTCTCTACTCCGTATCACTCGGAGAAGACGACAGCAAAGTTTTATCCGTATTTTTCTTTATATCACACGTCGTTCTGTACCACACAGCCATACACGCACGAAATATCCAATTTTATCGTATATAAATTCAATGTTAATCAATCAAAAAGACTAATACGTGATGGATTTATTACGTAACCTTTCATTTTGATTATATTCTCGTCAAAAATTTTCTTCGTTTCGTTTACCCTCCCCCTCACTAACCATACTCAACTTCTAAACTCCTGTGTATAAACTCGTAAATTCTGTTATCAAGAATTTCGTCAGTAATTTTGTTGTTTTTCATCATTTTTGTTATCGCATATCTCATACCACTCGCTGTTGTTACAGAAGCAGATCCGAAACCGAAGAAAAGTTTCCCTTTTCCGTGTTTTTATTGCGGGGATAAAGGATAAGCAAAATGGGAGGAATAAAATAAATTTTTGGGTAATTTTATCTATTGTGTTGTGGAAAGTACGGGATGCTTTATAAATTGGTAAACAATTGGCAAAATTAAAAGTTGCTAGATTTGTTATACCGCATTAGTGGAATGGAATCACTCCGACTAGTCCGACTATTTTTATCGATTTCGATCAATCGAAATGAAACACATAATGAGGTCACCGATACTAGTAAAATCAAAAGAAGTAATCCAAGCGAAATCCTAAAAATATTAGAGTATTAAAAAAGAAAGCTTGCGTATTTAGAAACTATAAAATCAACGTTGTAGTCGCCTTAATATATTTGATTTTAATTTGAATGCTATTTGAAAAACACGTAATTGTGATAATCCTTATGGCCCATTAAGTATTAAATGTATACAGTGCACAGTGATGTCTGTGGGTAATTGCACCAGGGAAACTTTCGAAGTTCAAAATGAAACTTTGCATACCGCTTAAGCCTAATATGTGTACTAATTAGTACTCACGGGGAAAAAATAGTGCCAGCCGAAACACCATAAAAATAAATCCATTTTCAGAAAAACCAGAAAACCTTTAAGCCGAATTTATACATTTTCCAAAGGCAACTAAACTAACGAAATTTGTACATAAATTTAATTTTCATTCATAAACTGACGAAAATCGAACTAGCCCCTAAAAGATAATATGACACATACGTAATACTGTTCAATAATATTTGTGTTGTACAACAAATTAAACAATAGAAATAAATTGTTCTACAGTGCAAGAAACAAGCAATTCAGATTGCATATTCCATCCGAAAAAAATTTAGTGATGTAATTTGTGCTAATCTAGAATTGGCCCAATTTTATTAAACAACAAAAAACGTTTACTGAACGTTTTTCTTACATAAAGTGTTCTAAAAATCAGTTAACTTTGCACTTCTGATTGCATATTTCTAACAGATATGTTCGTGCTAGTCCAGAATGTAATGAATTGAACAACGAAGGTTGCTAAATAAAAGATTTTCGAACATAAAGTCTTTTAAGAATTATTGAACTTGCCACTTCTGTTCGCGCTTTCTAACCATTTTGTGTCAGAAAATCGTTCACTATACAGTTTTTATTGTCCAATGGAAATGGATCAATTCTGGCATAATTCATTAAGACAATGAATGTACCATGAATCAAAATTATATTTCTATGAAAAGCACAAATTTCGTCAGTTTAGTTGACTTTGGAAAATGATAAAATTAGCCTTAAATGATTCCTCGGTTCAGAAAACTCGGTTCTCTTTCGGACGAAATTTGAAATTCTCTTTTCTAGTTTTGTTTGGTTCCTGTAATAGCACTAATTTTTTCCTGTGAGGTCTAATTAGCACATATTAATCGGCTTCATCGGTGTGCAAAGTTTCATTTTGAAATTCGAAAGTTTTCCTGCTGCAGTCACCTACATTAGTGCTGTTAGGTTTAAGAATGAACACCAAAATATGTGTTGTAATTTCCGCATTTTCAATCAATTTCCGATATAGTAATAAAATGTATTTATCAATGCACATTCATCAGCAAAAATAAAGGGTTATCCAATTCGAGGTTGATAAAGTAGAAATCTGTATACCGACATCTGTCAAAGATAAACGTCAAGTACGCTGTCATTTATTTAGTTGACATTCTGCCATTTAAGAATATGGAGCATTTAACAATCGACCAACGCGTTAAAATTAAACGCGGAAAAACAGGCCGTCGATGCTGATTTTTCGAACAAAATTTTCTTCAGTGATGAAGCTCATTTTTCGCTTGGTGGATACGTTAATAAGCAAAACTGTAGAATTTGGGGCTCAGAAAATCCACAATTGATTGTAGAGAAGCCATTACACCCGGAAAAAGTCACTGTTTGGTGCGCATTGTGGTCTGGTGGTGTGATTGGGCCGTATTTTTTTTGAGAACAACCATGGACGAACCGTTACCGTCAATTCTGAGCGCTATGGCCGCATGTTAACCGATTATTTTTTTACGAAAATCAAAGATTATGATCTTGACGATATGTGGTTCCAGCACGATGGAGCAACCAGTCACGTAACACGAGCAAATCGAGATCTTTTGCAAGAGAAATTTCCTGGACGTTTGATTTCGCAATTGGCTGATGTCAATTGGCCTCCAAGATCCTGTGATTTAACGCCTTTGGATTTCTTTTTGTGGGGCTACGCGAAAGATCGTGTTTATGCAAACAATCCTCAAACTCTTGACGAATTGAAAACTAATATTCGTAAGGTAATGGCCGAGATACCGCCCGAAATGTGCCGAAAAGTCATTGAAAATTACCTCAAAAGAATCCAGGCCTGTAAGAAGTCCCGTGGAGGACATTTGAATGATATCTTGTTTAACTAAAAATGGCAAGGATCAATCTGTAAAATGAAATAAAAATTACAATACATTCCGAATATTTTGTGTGTTTTTTTTAAGTTTACTTTATCAACCTCGAATTGGATAACCCTGTATTTAAGAACTTATACGGCAATATAACAATGCCAATGCGTTTGCTCTAATAGGTGCCGAAATTTTGTTGGAGAAAGTTTCCAGAATTAATGTACTCTTATGTGTCAGTAAGAAATGTAAAGTTTTTCCGGTAAGAAGCAAAAAGCTGTAAAAATATTGTAATTCAAAATAAAAAAAAAAAATACTTAAAAATATAAATCATGGTATGGCATTATTATTATTAAATCGATCTACAAATCAACAAATTGGTAGCAGAGTGTGGTTTCGATAATAGAGATTACAAATTGAATGATTAAATTGATGGATTTATACAATAAAATAGAAATGCTCAATAGCACGAATTTTGCCATATGCAGCATTAGAATGGAAGCGTTGTTGGTCGCAAAATTATTATTTGAAGAAATCATCGTGAACTCTAGGCTCCTCTAACATCGTAGAAAATGATGCTGTCAGCAAAACGATGCACAGCAATTGGATCCAAAAAAATTAAGAAGTCTTAAGCTTAATTATTTTAAGTTTAGCACCAGATCAGGCGCTAGCGTTCAGGGGGATAAAAAAACTCAATAACGCTGTGGGAAACAATAAAGGACTGCTTTCAAGGTATACTACTAACAACGTGGAGTCTACTGAAAATCAAATATGGTACCAAGATTCTGCGTGTACAACACACATGACATCAACAAACAAGTGCGGATGGATAAGAGAAAACCTATTGTCAATCCCAAGTTTGGTGTAAAAAAGAAAACACAGTCACGTTAAACAACGAAGGTGCTCACATTTATACGCAAGATTGTACTTTAGTATACTCGTACAGTTTAAGTTTTAGTGAAAATATGTTCAAAATTAAATTGTCGCCTAATAAAATGATGAATACAACATTTGGAGAAAATTGTTTCAAAGTTGATGAACAGACTAGCGAACTTTGGCACAAAAGATTATGTCCTATAAATAATATATATTTAAAAGAATTAAAAACGAAGAACATGGTCCGAAGTTTACCAAAGTTACGAAATAGAAAAGGGAAACACAACATTAATTTAAAATCGATCTGAGGAGATAGAAGCCGATAATTTTACAAAGGATGTGCCATATATTACGATAGATAAACACCTATAGCAGATGGGACATATCAACAATAGTAATGGGGACAACAATAGTAACAGGGAAAAGGAAGGAATTGTTGGAGAAAGTTTCCAGGATTAACAGGAACTACAAAAGAACAAATTTGAGAAATTCCCGCATGGAATATTGATTCAAAATATGTGGAGAGATTTATCACAGAACTTTGGATAAGATTTTAGTGGCTATTAAAACCCTTCATACACATGGAATATATAACCTAATTCAAGCCCTACTTTGCAGAACTATACATATATTTTAAACAAATTGAGAATGAAATATATGTAGTTTTAAAATTTTTTATATTTCTCTGTCATTAATATTTACTCGAAATTCTCATGATGACCAGCGGCTGTAAAACGTTCCATGAACCAGCGATGACGTTGCAGTTATTGCAGACCGTTATGGTAACATTCAAAATCTAGATATTGCAGTACCGCCAAGTGATTGCAATTTGCAATACATTAAAACGGATTAAAAAGCTGTCAAAACATCAATACCCTATAATATTTCTATTGTTGTGCTCTAATGGAGTCGGAGATTTTGATTGGACATCTAATATGTCGCATAATTTGGATCACTCTACTGCTATTGGAGGCTGACTTCTAAAATAACATTTGTTTTTGCAATATTCGACTTTATTGACATAGTTCCCTTCATGGGTGGTAAAATTATTCCTCTATAACATTTCAAAGCTTTCTTGTAGAGTGATTTATCTTTGACCTCAAAGTTGCCACAAAGTATTTTATCTGGAGTATTTTTTGAGTTCTGCAGTCCCAGCACGTGGGAGCCAGATCTAAAAAATACGGTCGATGGGAAGTGGTTCGAACTTAAATTCGAGCAATTTTGCCATCATATTCCACAACTTGTGACACGGTGTATTGCCTCGGTGAAAGAGCCCCATTTTGTTTTGCATTTGAGGCCGGTTTTTGGAAATTTCTTCCTTCAAACATTAATAACAAAATGTAATTTTCGCTGTTGTGGTATTTCCTTTCTTAAGATAGCCAGCGAATAAAATAGATTGCACATCCCAAAATACGGACGTAAAACATTACCGGTTGACATTTGTCGACTGTCGTTTTGACTCAGAAGCTTAGTGGTGAAACGACGCGTTTTTGTTTTTGACACAATTTTTATGGAGAAGAGCTGGCAACTATGGTATGAGATATATACAATACACAAGTAACGTATAATACATTAAAACGCCCAGTCGTAACTTGGTTGTCACCACGAGGAAACGAATCTGGGGCGCCCCCTCCCTTACAAAGCAAGCGATGTATTTACTTTGCTACTGAGAGCGTCAATGTGAACAAGTGCGGTACCCACTTTAAACAAAGTTTTATTATGAACAGATTTTCATACAAAATAGTGATTATACTGCCTTCTAATACCTTTAAGATAGCGGCTATCTCAAACAAATTCATTCTATGGTCTTTTAACACGATTTTGTGCATTTTTTTAATATTTTCGAGAATAGCTGCCGAATTCGGGCGACCAGAGCGTTCAGTATCATCGGCGCTTGTACGGGCACCTTTAAACTCAGCAAACCAAAAGTCAGCGGTTGCTTACAATAGTGCAGTGTTAACATAAGTGTTTATCGAAACACGAAATTCATTTTATCCATTGTTTTAAAAATAACTCAACATAACTTGTGAACTAACGACTGAATTTTCATAAAATATTGACACAAATTGTTTGGGAGTGCTGCTGATAGTGCGAGGAGGATCTAGAAGCTCAATAACTGCGTCATCAATAAAAAACGTAACTTTCGGTTTATTTACAAAACATTCCACCTTAATTGAAATATGTGGATCCTTTCTGCTGATGATTTGTACCAGTGGCTTCCAAAAATTCGTTATGGTACAGCTTCAAAACCATTACAGCGAATACACTCAACTGCAGAATCGAGGAGAATGCTGGAATTGCAGGAAGATCGGTCATAAGCATTATGAATGCCGTGACCCAAATTTGAGATAATTCCGCTTTTACTGCAGAAAAGAGTCGGTTACACTACAGACTTGTCCATCAACACATTCTGCAGCCTGGATTTTATCCTTTTATATCGAATTATCGCCGGGAAACGGAGTGTAAAAGATGACTGAGGTAAAAGGCGTATATGATATAATATTTAGAAAATCTAAGATGAATCAAGTTAAAACGTCTTGACTAAAATTTCCATAAATTCTGACTTGATTGACACTAAAAGTCTCATGGAAAGAAAAAGCTTATAGCTAATTTAGAGGAAGATAAGCGACCGCATTATGAAGTGGAAATTTTGGTGTATGCGGTTATAGAACTGTTAGATTCTGGAGGAAGCATTACAATTCTTAACTGAACCTACTGAATGATCCCGTCCTGTAGCATGCGTCCGTAAGCCTTCGAACAAACTCCGGTCTTGTCTGAATGCATGCAAACTGAATGAGGTTAAGCTAAAAGATACGTGCTCGACATCGACCTAAGCGATGCTTTCTGGACCGTCGAAATGACTTCCTTGGAAGAAGTCTTTTTCAGTATCTCAGAATGTCATTTGGAATGTGCAACTCCAGTCAGACTCTTATTCGAATAATGGATACTGTTCTCGGTTGGATATAGAGCCCAAGGTATTGGTCTACCTCGATGACATGATTGTAATGTCCTAGACGTTCGAAGAGCACATGCAACTGCTTAAAGGTGTAGCTCAACGTAATTCTCGTAACACTAAAATCGGTTAAGGATGTACGCAGAGTAACAGGTATGGTTGGTTGGTATGATTGCTTTATTCTGAATTTTTCAGCAGTCACGGACCAATAACCAACCTGGAAGCAGTGCCCGCGGCTCCGATACCAGCACATACAGATGTCAGTAAGGAATTTACAATCCAAACTGCTGCTTCTAGCTACAGTGTATGGTACTGTGTTAATTCAGTGAAAGGGCGAATGATAAAAAAGTGATCATTTTTATGAGTCAACAATTCAATTTACTTCACGAAAATATCCATCGTTAAATTTAGGGTAGTGGTTAGCGGTTGGTGATGCACCTTCCATATCATTATGTCAAGCTCTCTGGTTGCAAAGGAAAAATGAACGTCGAGCTACACGCATTGTCTAAGGCGGTAGGGATTATTGTTGAAGATGCAAACGCAGAGCAACTCCCAACTTTCGAAATAGAAAATGAATCACTGTGCAAATTCGTGGCACCGATATCAGAAATAGGAACTTTCGAATATGAGTGGAAACTGTACGTGTCTGTGCCGCTATGAAAAGTTATGGTTGCAAATGACGAAGATCCATTGGCAGATTATTTATGATTTTACAAGACATTGAAATGAATTCGAACGAGATATTATTGACCGGCAATGCAGAGGGATATATGTCACTCTTTTTTCTCTTTCGGAATCTGGGAATCGTCAGTTCTTATCGTCATAGGTGTGTCTTCAAAGTTTGTTTTTCTGAAACACATGAGAAAGGCTGGGGGATCTGAATAACCAATTTCTTGGTGGAATTTGATTTTTAACCTTCGGGATACCTTCAATTCTAATATGTGATAATGGAAGATAGTGGAAGCACTCTATAAGATCAATCTTACACTCAGTTCCGCCAATAAACTGAAAAATAAGCCCGCCGAACGTCATAATAGGGTAATACTGGCCACAATCTGCAATTAAACAAATTGGCTGCTCAATAGGAACTGTCATCCATGCATTTTCAACATTCACACCCTACTGATTACTGAATAAATTTTAGTCGTGAAATGGGAATAGCTGGGATGCAAGATGACATGGTTACAAAGGGTGAACATGGTAGCATATGTGAACAGGTAATTAAAATGGAAACAATAGCTGAGCACGTACAAGTATTTTTTTTATCCAACATGGAATGTGCCTCACATTTCTTGTCCTAATTTTCGTTGTCAATTAGAGTAGTATCTGGGCAGCAAAGTATGTGATATATACGATAAAACAACAACCATGGAAGAAGAAGAAACATAAAACTGGCAACCAAAATAATTTTTTGTTGGTTGTTTCCATGGACGGTAATTGTAGGGTCGCCCCCCCGGTGGCGAAGTGGTAAGCGTGCTTGCTCCAGCGACCAGAGGTCCCGGGTTCGATTCCCGATGGTGACAAGGAAAATATTACATGGCTGGTTTAGGAACAATGAATTAATGACTCATTATCCGAAATGAAAGTATGATTATGAAAGCTCATTTGAGGCGGCCAAATTCATTTATGGGATGTATAGTGCCAGAGAGAGAGAGAGAGAGAGAGAGAGAGAGAGAGAGAGAGAGAGAGAGAGAGAGAGAGAGAGAGAGAGAGAGAAAGAGAGAGAGAAAGAGATAGAGAAATAGAGAGAGAGAGCGAAATAGAGAGAGATATATAGATAGAGAGAGAGAGGAATTATTTGACACTACAATCAAAAAAAATATATAAACAAAATGACGCGCCTGCGCTCAAGCAAACCAATATTGATAAAATAACCACCACTTTGTTTTTACCGGTTTGCTCACCTCGCGCTGTTATTTTTGGTACAAAATCCACACTCAGGTTTTTTAGTCGAGTAATCCATTTTTGTTGTTGTCATACGCCATTCTTTTCTATACTTGTCAAAACATGCGTGTTTAATAATCGGGAACTTTAATTGGAGTATTACGTTTTAAATGACATTTACTTCACATCAACAAGATCATTCGCCTCAGATTCATCAGATGATGAATTTTTGGAACAAACTATTTTCAATCATCGACATGATATGACAGCAAAGATGAAACAAATATATTGTTTTGACAGTTAAAAGCGGCGTAGTTAATTTTTGCTCCATTGATACAAAATGCGGGTACTATTTTTAGAGTAGGAAATAAACTTAAATAGCAATCGAAATCAACATAAGTCATAAATGGTCGCATTAGTAGTCATCATTTATTTTTATATTCAACAATGAATTGCATATAATCTGTTTCAAATTCATTCGATCATTAAAATGTCTTTATATTATTAACAACTGTGCAATTAATACTCCGGGAATAATCGTTCAGTATATACCTAGTTAACAGGAGCTCAAATTATAAAACATTCAAGAAGATTCCGCACGTCCCACAATTAAATAATTTTTAAGATTAATCAAATTTTGTTTTCATAGTTGACAACAGTCATAGTTGCTAACATATTTATGAGTCACACTTTAATATAAAAAAATAAAAAATTTCCAATTTCTCACAGAAGTAATCGAAAAGCAAAAAAAAAAGTTATTCAAAATGAAAATTTATAAAACAAACAATAAAAAAAATATTTTATCCTTACCAACAACGTCCAATTCAACAAATATCGATTGCGTAGGATAGATGGATAATTGACATTCATATAATCCTTTATCAATGTCACGTACAGATTTTATTATCAATGACCAGTGTCCCATATGACGTAGATGTTCTATTAAAAATCGTTCATCACTGCTATGTGTTGATAAGCCTACTGTTAATAATTGAAAATCATGTCTCCGAATCCATGATACCTATATATGTGAGATAAGAAAATGAAACAAATAAAGAAAAAGGTTAGCTGTGTTTTAAGATTTGCTAGGCTACGTAAAATTTATTTATTTATTTTTGGAATTCATCCAATGAGTTATTTATTTGTTCCAATTTGACTTTTTGTACATTTATTTGCATAAACTGGGTTTGTTTATTTTTACTACTCGAGAAAATAAATTTTCCTCATCGCCGCCTCCGCCATCATCCAGCAATGTGAATGTCAATTCCGGCCAACAACAATAACATAACAGGCCGAAGTAATTTTGAAGCATACCACGTGCCATTGTTATTTTGTGTATATGCGAGATTATAGATGGCTTGACACATACATACACCCACACTAAGGCATAAAAAGGACACACGTTATTTAGATTGAGTTTTATCTAATTTTATGTTTTTGGTCGATATAACATATTCTCGATACGTTTTTCTTCGGTACGAAATTGGATACAATTTCGTTTTATTAGTCGTATATTAGAAGGTGAACATTATACTCTTTATATACATAAAGGATATGTTTTGTGCAAAAGGTGTAACAAATAAATGTAATTTTGTCAATTTTCTTGATTAGACATGGAACATATGAGATGTCATCCCCCGTACAATTTATAAGGCTCTGTACGTGATGTTTCGAATGAACATCAGCGCACAGTACACGTCGTTAATATAGCGTTAATGCTGTTAATTATATTGACTCTCGGGATGGGGCCATAATGTTATAACATTTACAACCCAATTACCTTTTTTTTATAGGTAACATAATGATAATAATAAACACGATTATTAATCCTAATAAGAGTATAAAACCACAAAATGAGCAATAAAGTCTCCCTTTGGGGGTATTAAAATATTGAATCGAAAGAAAGAAATGGTTTTTGGTGTGCGCCAAATCAGATGCACGTAATTATATCAAAATGCTGAGACAGTGTGAAGTTATCAATTTACCTACCCACTTAATGACAAACTCGGTAGTAAAGTATGACTTTATACTAATATGGAAGATGGACCGGCAATTATGTAGATCTACACTCAACCAAAGAGGCATAGTTGTGCTTATTAAATCATGGATGGCAAATATAATTTGCCGACAAATTTTATTTTAATAAAGCGCTCGAATGCTCTGTAACGACACCATGTGGGCAATTATTTCCATATTTTACGTTTGTTATAATACATCTAGCCCTGCAAAGAAGAATTAGAAAGAGAAACAAATTGGATGTTGAAACGGAGTAAAAGACCATGTAAGAAAAGGAAAGCTCAACCTCGCCAGAAATTGTAGAAACTTTACCATTAACTTCAAAAGAGGTTTCTAGAAAACAGTTAATTATCAAGAAACAACTAGTTCTAGTACAACAACCAACCAGCTTAACCAAAAGAGAAATCACCTCCACCAATATATGTCATAGAGATATCAAATTTCTCCACTATACAATCGATTATGAAATCGATTACGGTAGTCGAATACAAACTCGTATCGCTACATAATGGCATCTGTAAAATTAATGTTGCAGGCTCTGAAACCTATAGCGCTTTCGCTACAAAGTTTAATTCCGAGGGACATCAATGGTTTGCCTATGAGGTTAAGAATGGTCGTCCATTCAAAGTTATGGCTAGAAGTCTTCACCCAACCTGCGCAAAAGAGGAAATTATTGATGATCTCAAGCAAAAGGATTATCAAATAGAAGATGCTGTGAACATCATTAAGAAAGAAAAAATCGAAACTGAACAAAAAGTTCAAATTAACAAAAGAGAGCTTCCACCATTTATTCTCACTTTTAACAAAAAATAAAAAGTGGAGATATGTATAATATCAAGGCAATACTACACATAAGAGTTAAAATAGAGCCATTGAAAAAATAGCGGTTTAATACCACAGTGCAAAAAATGTCAAGGTTTTAATCAAACGCAGAAATTTTGCCAACGAGAGACTAGATGCGTGGAATGTACCGGAAAGCATCATGTATGCCCGGCTAGTAAAAATATTGCTGCGAAATTTGTTATTTGCTATAAGAAATAAAACGCGAAAACAAAATCCAGCAACACTGGGAAAAGTTAATCAAACTTTCAAAAAAGAGCAACCAAAACCTCATTCTAGTAAAACGGGGAACAAAAAGTACTGGGAAGTGGTCAGAACAAATCCAGTTATTTCGAAGGAATAACTTCGAAGAAACTGAATTTGAATCCAGTTGAGAACCAATTGAGAAGCTTCCAGATGACAACTATAACGAAAGAGGAGCTATAAGGAGCTTCCAGATGACAACTATAATGATACCAAAAACACCCACCCTCCAACGGAGCGGGAAGTGCAAGTGCCATAGTGAAGCTGAAAGACAACAAAGCCGCTGGAATCGACAACATACCAGCTGAATTACTCAATGGTGACGCATTTGCAACTGCACGAGCACTAACACCACTATTAATAGAAGTGTGGAATACTGGGAGAATTCCGCGAAAATGGAAAGAGGGCTTAACCATAACGATTCCAAAGAAAGGTGATTTAAGAGAATGCAAAAACTGGCGAGGCATCTCCCTGCTCAACAGTACAATGAGAGTATTAGCAATGATTATCCTGGAACGAATCTCACCAACTGTGAACCAATACATAAGAAACGAACAAATGTACCGGGATGCTGGAAATAAAGCTCAACACAAACTAAAGCAGAGTGGCACATACTACTACAATACACGAGGAGTTAGACAAGGATGTGTACTATCTCCACTACTGTTCCTCATAGTACTGGATAATGTCATGCGCAAGCTAGATACCGCATCACCAAACGGAATTCAGTGGGAACCAATCAGAAAACTCAATGATCTCGACTACGCAGATGACATATGCCTTCTAACACACAAATACGCAGACATGCAGCAAAAGCTACAAAAGTTATCAGAAATAGCACAAGAAGTCGGACTCAAGATAAACATAAGAAAGACAAAGGCCCTGAGACTGAACACAAGCATTAGTACACCACTTCGCATCAACCAAGATACAATAGAAGATGTCGAAAAATTCGTATACCGTGGCTGTACTGTATCAAGAACAGGTGGAACGGAGGAGGACATAAATCAACGCATCAACAAGACGAGGAACACGTTTAACATGCTCCATAAGATCTGGAACGCATCCGTCCTGTCAAAAAACACCAAGATACGATTGTTCAATGCCTGTGTAAAATCAGTAGTATGGCTATGAAATGTGGAAACATACCCAGACAATTACAAAATGTGCCTTAGGCGATTGATCAAATGCTACTGGCTGAACAAGATCACAAATGAAGAATTACGGCGACAAACAATCCAAGTAGACATTGAGAAGGTCCAGTAGTAGACGCCCTATCCTCCTAAATGGAGATAAAGGAAAAAAATAAAAATTGCACATTATTTAAATCACTTGGATCAAGTTTCATAATCGGATATCATTTTAATGCAAAAAACACCTATTGAGAATCACGAGTAACCTCTATAAAAGGAAGAGTTGCTGTTTGCAGCAGGAAGACTATGCAGTTGCGATTTTCATTCTGGAGATCAACAAACTTATTTGCCTACGGGTAGAAACAAAATACACGATATCATTGACTTCTTTGTCACCAAAGGTATACATACGAAAACTACAGATACCTAGAAAAGAGCGAGGGGATTATGTCGGATCATACGCCTGTTATTATGACATCGATTGTTAGAAAAACATGTCCACCTTCGCTATCTAATAAAAAAAAACCTGCTGGGGGAAATTCTAGAAACTGGTTGAGGATAACATTGATCTTCAGGTGTCAATTAAAAATCCAATACAACTCAATAACAGTATACCTTAAGCGGCGTGGCGTAGTACCCCCCTTGAGTTCAAAGAAAAATGTGCCGAAATGCTATTTGCTCTCTCGATGTTAGGGAACTGGTTGCAGCAAAGCGAAAAGAAAGAAATGTCTGGAATACTCCCTTTGGAAATACTCCCTTTGGAAAGCGACACAAAGTTCAAAACGACCTAAACTACAAATTCCACCAAGGACATGGGCTGTAAGTGCAAAGCATAAAGGTTCGTTGTTTGCAACCCACCTCGAACACACGTTCCAGCCACTACCTAGGCAAACGGCATTGGAAAATATACCACCAGTAAATAAAATGGATAACTGCAATATATCTAACCTTAATCCAAAGAAATCTCCAGGATATGACTTAAATACAGGTCAAATTGTAAAAGATCTTCCTGAAAAAGGACTAGGTAAACTACTGCAGATAATTAACGCAGTGTTCAGACTTAAACACGTCCCAAACCAATGGAAAGTCCCAGAAGTAATCATGATACCAACCAAACAAACCACTTAATGACAAAAATTCGTATAGGGCGATTTCCTTAGGTTAGGTTAGGTTAGGTTAGAGTGGCTGCTAACGCACATTTAGGCTAATAATGGCTCATTGTGATACCACAGGATCTAATCTCTCCTTACTCCCGCTGAAAACCCACCAGAGCTACTTATGTAGCGTAAAATATCTCGCACTCCACAGTCCGCGAGTTCAGAAAGGCTCTCCATATCGTACACACCCAAGTACTTATTTCTTTTATATGTCAGTGTCGGACACGAGCTTAGGAAATGATCTAACGTCTCTTCCTCCTCTTTATATATACAACTTCTACAAAAGTCATTCGTTTCTAGACCCAGTCTTCTCACATGTTCCCCAAAAAGACAGTGTCCACTCAGTATCCCTACGACTAATTCTAACTCTCGTTTCCCAGGGATACTAGTGCCTTTGAGCGCCGCAGGTCCAGTTTTGGCTAAACCTGTTTTGCTATTCTGCACATGAGAGTTCCCTTCTGTCAAGGCGATTGCGTTTTTACTGAGCGCCAATTTGAGCGCTGCTATAGGCCTCCCCAGACCTGCCCTTTCCGGTTGCATCTAGAGAGTCGAACCGTACCGAGCTAGCTCGTCTGTTCGGCAGTTTCCCGTGACGTCCGAGTGCCCAGGGACCCAGATTATCTGGATACTGAAAAACTCGCTCATCTCATTAAGAGATGATAGGCAATCCAGCACCACTGTTGCCGTCTAGCTTGGAGCCGTCCGAGAAAAATTTCAGTGCCTTGTTTTCCAGTATTGATTCGCAGGATTCCCTCGAAGGACAGATGATCCGGAAACCGATTTCCTTACTCCCAATAATTTCAAAAATTTTTGAGAAACTACTACTAAAGAGACTCAAACCAATAATAGAAGAAAGAAATCTTACTCCCCCACTTAAATTTGGCTTCAGAGAGAACTATTCAACAATAGAACAAGTGCAGCGAATTACAAGCATAATTGAAGATGTACTTGAAAATAAGAAAGCATGTTCAAGCATCTTCTTGGATGTGGCACAGGCCATTGACAGAGTATGGCATAAACGCTTGGAATATAAATTTCAAAGAGACTTACGAAAGCAGTTTTATGAAATTCTAAAATCTTACATATCTGACACTTTCGTGTTAAATTAGATGGTGAATACTCGGAAATAAAGAAAATATCAGCAGGAGTACCGCAAGATAGCGTTCTGGGACCAACTTTATATGTTCTATACACCTCGGACCAGCCAACGATAGAGGAGACTAATATAGCGACGTTTGCGGATGATACGGCTATCTTAGCAGTCGCTAATAGCATAGAAGAATCCACATGCAAATTGCAAATGGCTACTAATATTGTCAGCACTGGACCGAGGAGATTGGTGAAAAAAACTTAAAGAAACAAAATCTGTTCATGTAAACCTTAGCAACAAAAAGATCAACAACAGGTGTCAAAGGTGTAACGAAAAATTGAAATGGAAAGAGCATGCGAAAAAGAAAAAAGAAGAGTTGAACATTAACTCACACAAATCCTAAAAATTGTGTAGACTTACAGTATTCAGCTCTGGGACTGTACAAAGAAAACCAATATCAAGAGCATCCAGTCATTCCAAAGCAAAGTCGTACGTGGAATCCTTAATGCACCGTGGTACATAAGAAATGACAACCTGAAAATGCATGGATCACAATCAAATTACGCAATTTTGCCTAAGCCTGGTTTAATTGTAAATGATTACCGCACAAAAATGCCCGTACTCCATCAAAATAAAATACCGTATCCACTACCTCCTTTAACACATTACCCACAACAACCCCAACCGCAACCAGTACTCCAAATTCCTGTACAGCATTTATCTAATATTGTGTTTATTTTATATTGCTCGTTGTTGTTCTCTAATATCCTATTCTGACTGCAGGGTAAGGTATCCCAGTCAGTTGTATCTTGTGAATCAGCAATCCATTTCCACGCTGATCCAATTCAATTGATTGAACGGGTGGTCATTTGTTCGTGGTTCTTTAAGTTCTCAAAATAGTTTATTGATTTCGTTAATCTGATATGCTAACGGTAGTTTCAAGATTCTTGCAGGGCTGGTGTCTTTTACTTCTGATTGTTTTTTGGAAAAGTGGTCACTGCAACTTTATTGTCTTTTGCTACAGTTTCCTTGAATTTTTGTCTTGAATTTGTTTTATGTTGGTATTTATATTGTTTTTCCAACTTTGAATGATTTCGGCTCACTCTTCTTCATGTTCTTCCTTTGTAAAATAGTTTTGGCTATTTCTTATCCGTTCGAGAATATCTTCGTTTATTTTTTCTTTGTAGTCCAATAAATTCTGAATTAATGCCTTGTATTTTTCCGAAGAATGTGTTGCACGACATTTTTCCGATAACCGAGTGTATTTTGCAATGTTGACCAAGAAACTGGTATTGGACACATTGGATTCATCTCAGTATTTCAATGATGGTAGATTGGACTCTTTCGACTGTGCCTTTTACTTCTGTTTTATTTCTTGGCATTAAGTGCTTCCTTATGCTGCGTGTTTTTAGGCGATCGATTTTTAATGTAGGAAAATTTCGTAAACTTGGAAAATTTATTCACATGTGATAAATTTTTCATCTTTTTTCATCTTCCTGTAGTTTAGGCTTGTTAGGGTGCCGATCGTATTTATTCTCGTTGCAAGTTTCGCACTCGTTCGTTTATTTTTGAATTAAACTTGCTATCTGTGGGAAGTAGTATTTTTCGAGAATCTGCTCTGTATTTTCATTCCAGTTGTGACGAGCCAGCTCTTCTGTGTTCTACCTGGTTAATTCTGAATTTATTTTCCTCGTTATGTGGGCAGTGTTGGGTGTATTTTTTTTAGTTACATTTGGATTTTATTTGAATTACTGATTTTTACTTGATCACTTTCTTCTCTTGTGAGGTTTGTGAGAGGTTTCGCGATTTTTGCAAAACCCTTGCGTACCGTCGGTAGTATGAGGTTAATCTGAGAAATCCTTTCAGTTCCTTAAGGTTCTCCTATGCGGTGCTCTTACGCAAGAATTAGATATCCCAGAAAGTCCGTGTCTTCGTTTAGGAATGCTATTTTGTCCAAGTTGCCTTGAAGTTTGGTATCTTGTAATTTATCGAATATGTTTTTAATATTATCAAAATGTTTCTCAATCGACAATATAGACGTAGCAGATCTTTCCATTAAATTCTTTGAGAACATCATCTATCATACGTCGGAAGATAACAGTCGTGTTCTTCAGTCCAAAGGGTAGAATTCATATTTTTCGTTCATTCTGGAAAATACGGAGTTAATGCATTTAGTTTCTTAAAATGGATTGCCGTGCGGTATTTTTTCACTCCTGACGCATCTAGTTTCTTCTCCACTATCCTCCACTAGTAATGGTGAGTTGTATGAAGTCTTTGTTGGGTTGATCTTTCAAAAAATTTCGATATTGGTTTATCTAGGTTTTTACGTACACGCAGGTTCTTCGGTTGTAGTCTTAATCTTCGCTCTCATATTTATTTGAACGTTAATTGAACCGAAAAGTGGTAAAATTCGGTGATTATGACTGTTAATTTTAGATTTGTTTCCATTTTCAAATGGTTGTCTCTGACTTCAATGTTGAAGACTTGGTTTGAAATTTTCCCTTTCATTGTGAACTCGACGCGTCGAGAGATGGTTAAAATATTTTGTCTCCAGTTTATCAACGAATCTCTTTTTAAGATATCATCCCCAATTATGCCGACGAATGAGGTTAGGCCCGGTAGTATAAACAATTCCACTGCAATATTATGTTGAAATTTTTTGAATATCGGTTTAACGGTGAATGGCCCGTTTACGGTTTTTTTTTACAAAGTTTGCGTCCGCGTCTATGAGGAGTTTTGATATTTTGTTAATGCACTGGTACTCA
This sequence comes from Nephrotoma appendiculata, assembly GCA_947310385.1. Lineage (NCBI taxonomy): Eukaryota > Metazoa > Arthropoda > Insecta > Diptera > Tipulidae > Nephrotoma > Nephrotoma appendiculata. Next base: position 246,608,448 of record OX371225.1, read on the forward strand.
AGTAAGGTAGGCTAGAGAGGTGTCCACTACAACATTTATATTATCATTTGCATCTGAGTTTTCATTTTCATCGTTGTCGTAATTTCTGATATATTCTTCATCGTTCTCTTATTCCATGTGAAATACTCTTTGTTGTTTCTTAGCTTGCGTTAAAATCTGAGTTTTGTCTCCTCTAGAAACTAGGGTTTGGATAATTATTTGGTCGCTACGGTTTTACTGATTGACCTACCTCCATCGATATTGGTGGCTTTGGATATTATGGCCTTTCTAGTTTTCTATTGTCTTGTTGTTGTTGATTTATACCATATTCTTTTGTTGCAGAAGTATTAGAAGTGGTTTTGGTGCTTCTTGATGGAGCTTAGTTTGTGATAATTTTTGTTAAAAGTGATTACGACCATGTTATAGAAATTGCTGTTATTTATATTGATAAGAATTGGAAATTAAGATTTCAGATTTCCACACAGGATGAATTTGTTTTCGGTAGAGTTGTTGGTCTTTGAATGCTGAGCATTCTGGACGATTCGTCTGCCAACCCACCAAATACGTCTACCGCATGATTTCTATATACATACATCTCGGTTAGTACTCTCATCGTGTCCATATTGTAATTTTCTGTTTTCACCTTGTTTATGATAAGTGACAATTGGTGGTTTACGTTACGTTGGTGAAGTTTGTCCTAAATCAATCCTAAAAAGCAACAATAACAAAATATGTTTAGATGTATTTGTATAATGTCTCAATATAACGAATTTTAGAATAAATGGTCATATAAAAATATGATGATTTTTTCCGGGAAATTCCTATTAACCACGCGTTTGAAGTTAGACCTAAAATAATCCTAAACCAACAAAAACAAACGAAAATTTGTAAGTATTAGTAAAAAAGTAAAACAAGAATGTCATTTAGGCGAAATTTCGAATTTGTAAACTAATATAATTTCAATTTATAATAAATAAACAGAAGTACATTATTAAGATGCGATATAAGAATTAAGGATTCTTTTAGGAAATCGAATATCTCGAGACTTGAATGAAAGTTTAGATTAGGGTTATTTCCAATAAAAGCCATTTGAAAAGCTAATAATTTTTGCTCGATCAAATTAATTTTTTGCAATGAGTTACTAACCTGAGAAGTTAGGATTTTCTTAAGAAACTGAATATCTCAAGACCTGATATGTTTATCAAGAATGTTATTTTGTTTTTCGGATAGGTCTAGATTAGGACTATCTATATTCCAAGCCATTTTAAAAGCTAATAATTTTTTATCTGATATGTTTATCAAGAATGTTATTTTTTGATGCAGCGTTGAATTAAGAGGTTCTATATTATCAATTAAAGCTGATATGAAGTGAACTGAACATCATTCAATTCTGGTCTTATCAGGTTATATACATTTTGTCTAAACATTACTTCAATAGACGTTATACATATCGCATGTAAATAGGCAGATATAGCCGTGCTAGGAAAACTCCTGACAAATTCTGGAGGAGAACTAAATTGTTTTTGACATGCACAGTTTTGCACAATTAAACTAAAGCAAAATATATGCTTTAATCATTAAACGGATCTATGCGATTTCTCGTGTGATAATTACGTCAGAAATCCCACATTATCTCCCAAAATACATTATGCACAAATATTACCATTAGACGCACAAAATTGCACAATCAACTACTCGACAAACTAAGAAAACCATAGGATTTCCAAAAAAGGATTTCTAACGTGAATCACACAAAAGTTTACGCAGCGTTTGTTGCATACAACAGATTTGGGTATTTTTTGAACATACTTCACCTGCATCAAAAATTTAAGATTTTTAAATCTTCGTGCTTCCCCGTTTTATACGACTTTGTATATGAACCAAACCTTATGTCACGATAAGTATGGTAAAAACAAACTATGTATTACTATTCAAACACTAACACTGTATCACTGTCTTTATCACTCTCAATCACCAATTAGGACGACTTTAAACTACGCACTAGACTAATAAAAATATTTCGGCCCTATATATGGAATTTCAAAAAAATGAGAATTGAGAAAAAAAAATATTTTGAATTTAATTTCCCGTTATTTATGAGAACATATTAAATTGTTCGATATTTTCGGATACTTTTCAACATACAAAATTTAGAAGTTTTTCAAATAGTATGGAATATAGATAGTCTAGACCTATCCGAAAAACAAAATAACATTCTTGATAAACATATCAGGTTTTGAGATATTCAGTTTCTTAAGAAAATCCTAACTTCTCAGGTTAGTAACTTATTGCAAAAAATTAATTTGATCGCGCAAAAATTATTGGCTTTTCAAATGGCTTGGAATATAGATAGTCCTAATCTAGACCTATCCGAAAAACAAAATAACGTTCCTGATAAACATACCAGGTTTTGAGGTATTCAGTTTCTTAAGAAAATCCTAACTTCTCAGGTTAGTACCTCATTGCAAAAAATTAATTTGATCGAGCAAAAATTATTAGCTTTTCAAATGGCTTTTATTGGAAATAGCCCTAATCTAAACTTTCATTCAAGTCTCGAGATATTCGATTTCCAAAAAAAATCCTTAATTCTTATATCGCATCCTAATAATGTACTTCTGATTATTTATTATAAATTGAAATTAATTAGTTTACAAATTTGAAATTTCGCCTAAATGACATTCTTGTTTTACTTTTTTACCAACACTTACAAATTTTCGTTTGTTTTTGTTGGTTTAGGATTATTTTAGGTCTAACTTCAAATGCGTATACAAGCGTGTGAAATTTGAGCTAAACTAGTCCTAAAGTTAGTTCTATACTATAGTTAGGTCTAACTTCACATGCATCTATTAACCAGCTTTCTAAGTGACGTATATAGTGATATGCTTCTAGAATAGAGCAACACGTTTTTTTTTTTAATTGGTTTAGGCTGTTTCGGACAGCCAAATTTGCCTAGAATCTTCTGTAAACCAGCATGTGAAGTAACGTATACAGTGAGATGCTAATAGTTCCTACATAATAAATCGATACAAAACAAACGTGTTGTTCAGTTAGATTAAACCCAATAGCGTCCTACTATATACGTCACTTCAAATGCTGATTTACAGGGGATTCCCAGAAAAATTCAGAAAATTGTGCGTTCGATTTGTAGTACCTCAAGCCAAATTTGGCTGACCTGACGCAAAAACTCTCATTTTGTCTAATGCTTGGTCTTCACTCGCAATAGATAGCATGTCATGACAAAATTGTATTTTTACACTCACAACTATGTATTAACACCAAAATGTCTGTTTTGTTTAATTGAGAATAAAAAACAAATTTTCTACTCATTTTGTCACAGTGTCATGGCAAAAGCATCAAAAGCAATTTTAGTAAATTTTCTCTTTGTCATGGTGTAATGTGCATGATCAGATTCAATGCAAATATACTTTGTCATGACATTCTAGCGCCATGACAAAATTAGGCGAGTAAAAACGAAGCATTTTAAACTGGGATTTTATTAAACATAACAAATGATTCATTAATATTTATTAAAATTTTGTGGCCATTTTCCATTTGTTTCCCAGAATATTAGGTATTATCAAATTTGTAGCAAATTCTTCAAACGAATCAATCAATTAGTCGGTTTATCCGAATTTAGTATATCATATTTACTAAAAGATTTAAATGTTTTAAACTTCACTATTTTGAACAGTATAGTGAAATTTGTCTTAAAAATCCTAATTGTTTTTTTTTTTTAGGACAGTTTAGGACAAACTTCACGCGAATGTTTACGTTTGCATAGAATTCGTCTATGCTTCTAGTTTCTTACGTTCATTTGCTAAGCTGATATTCTAGCGTACGTTGGCCTCGCTTATCCGCATACTGGAGTGACATGCAGTTCTTAATGTCATTCCACTTTCCAATGAAGATGTTGTATGATAAAAGTGCCGAGTCGGTGGTCCCTCTGATTTTCTGATGTATACTTAGGAGAATGGCGCGATATATATGTTTTTATTTTACAATTTCGTAATCCTATAACAGTAGACACGTAAAGTAGTGGACCGTGGAAAATCTGTAGTTTTTTTACGCAATCGGGGACTTTGCAAATTTGTTTTAAATTATTCTCGCCTTTTCGCTACTAGTAATTGTATTTATTGGTTTGTGAAATTTATTGGTGGTATGAGGCAAAACAATTTTTGCACAAAGACGAATTCTCTTGGCAAATTGTTGTAGTGCGCTTTTAAATTTTTAGTCTGGCGCAGTTGCAAAAATGACATCTTGATCGAATTTTGATTTGGAAATGCATTGAAGCTCCAAAATTTGTAATCTTGGTTGACATTCGACCATTTTGGCTCGAACGCTTGACTTTGGCTGATGTTTTCGATCTTAGCTAAAGATGCAATAAAGGATATTAGTGGGGACTACGTTCGTTTGTTATCTCAATAGATGATCCACGCATTTACAACAGTCAAGTCATCATAACCAAGCGATAGAACCTTTTTTCCACCATTTGGTTGAATTGCGATCATACTCGTATTGTCGCATAATTGATCTGCTAAATCTATACCATGCCATTATTTGGCGATAGAAACCAATCATTTCTGGGTGCACAACTCTAAAAAATCGTTCGAAACAAAATATGACATCACATTTCAAAACAGAATTCACTAATTTATTAACTACCCCTCGCCTAAAGTACCTCCCATGGAGGTTTACTGTTCCCTGCCAATGTAGATGTTAAAACCATATGTGTATCCCGTAACTGGATAATTGAGCCGATACTTTGAAAAGCGCAATCTTTCCCTCATTTTCTTAATTTTCATTTTACACAAGTTACTAAATCTTCAATATAGTAAGTCTATAGCTACAATTCTCTGGCTTATTCGGAAGTGCAAAATAGAGTTTCAAGGATAAAAATATATACCGATCTCGAGACATCGCTTTTCTATTACAATCATTACCCATAGAGAGCCGCTGGAACCAATAACTGCTAATGCTTGACAATCGGTTGTAACACAACACGAACATACATCCAATTACCATTTCAATTGCACCGGCATCTGTGGGGTGAATCAAACCGTCTAAAATTTTACAGGATCGGTTTTGGCTAATACACATTTTTGGTATAAAATCAGTTTTTGGTGGCGACCAAACAGTGTACACTGGCCAACAACATAATTTAACCACCTAATAGTACAAATGAGTACCAGTAGTAACGTGAGAGTTAATTTATATAAGACGTAACTTGAACCTTTAATAGATGCGTATTCCTTGTTTTGATGATATGATTTCCCATGGAATGCAGTGCTTTCTTGATGGAAAGTGCTTAGTTTTGCATCACTTGTGGCCACACAACAAATTTAGTAAAATATTTTAAAACTGTTTTATAACGACATCCGCAACTGGTGAAATAGAGATTGACCATCGGAAATATTTTCGTTAAGCTTTTATAACATTTTGAAAGAAACTATAATAACGATTATTTCAAATTATTTATTTTTATTGCGATAATCTGGTCACTCTCCAGCACAATAAAAATCCATTTTCCGCTATTTTCGCATGAAAAAGGAAATTATTTTCCCGTTCCTCATTCAATTTATTTATCCCGACACTAATAGAGAGGGAGGGATTCGAAATCTTTTCTATTAAGAATGAATTGTATACAGATGGATATACCTTAAAATAAAACTCAAGTTTACGATCCTTATGCGGACATAAACATGAAAAGAAATCCTTTCCTGACTTTTATTTAACTTATTTTCGGGTACATGCTGGGCAATGCGGGTACAGAAAATGGTATAATGATCTTAAATTGTTGCAATTTATAAGAAATAATTTGAGGGTGGCATTTTAAGAAATCATTTGTACAAAATTTATATAAATAAAATAGTTTTCTACTTACTGTTGCTGGCGAATTATATTTTAGTTTGCATGGAAGTACGGCTACGCCATTCAACTGGGCCATGACTCGTGTATTATTTTTGGTTAGAAAATACGATTCAAATTGTGAACTTGCAGGCAGTAATTGATTTTGAAATCCGGAATTTGTGTTTTTGCTATTTTCTGAAACGGAAGAGAAATGTGACACAATATATTATTGTAATAAATATGTTAATAAATTATTATTTGGCGATATTATCGGTTAGCTATACAGGTATCCATATCACAAATTAGAATTAGCACATTCACGCTTAATTAAACCGCATAAATGACAAAAAACATGCATAATGAAATTTATTGTTTCCCATTAATGCGTGTGCCGTGATATAACGACTCAATTTTTCTTTCCTTGTATAAACGCGAGCTTGCACCCCTTCCACATAATAATATAAACACAGTGTTTTTCCGCCTCGTATAATTTTCTATTGACTCATCTATGATTTTTCATGTTTATCAGTTGAATCTATTTTAGAAAATTATTCATGTAATTTATTTAGAAATTTCTATTCTTTTGCTGAGAATTTTTTTTTTGCCACTGTGCGATATAGCGATACATTAATTTTATACAGAAAAGGTACTATTGTATAAGGTATATGCGCCACCCCCACCACCGCTGCCATCACCTTTTGTGTAACATTACGAAAGAATATCGAAACTAGAAGCAAATAAAGAATATGAAACTAAAAAATTAATGTGGAGCTGTCATAATTGCTGGAAAATAATGAAACATGCCTTATCGCGGTACAATGATCTATCGCCTTTTCTGTCTATGTATACAAAATGCCTTTATACTTGATATATTAGAAAATTATATAGAAATATGTTAAATAGGCGGAGGTGACTGGTTGTGATGGAATTTATGCAATTTGCTTTATTGGCGTTAAATCGATTTGTCATTTAATATTGAATAACAATTTTTACAGGATATCTCACAACCTGTTCGTAATCCTCATTTGCGAGGACTGCAAATCAGGAGCTATGCTGTCCATTATTTAAAAGCAGGCCACAAATATGGTAATTATAAATAAAAATATCAGACACTTCATGCATTAATTGCATGAAGTCAAAAAGTCACACACTGTTGGGGATGGCACCAAACGTCTCCACGACAGTCAAAGGTAACAACTATCGGTGAGCTTTCTAAAATCAAACATAGGGCAACACGGTTTTAAATAAAACACGAACACACCACTTTCACAACTGCCAAAATCGTGCTCTCGAGAAATACATTTTTTTGGCATTTTACTCATTCTTCTCATTTTCACTACAACATTTTTGGTACTTCGAGGGGGAGTCTTGCCGTGTCGCAACAAATCTCTTAACTAAGAAACTTTAACATTTCGGTGTTCAGTGCATGTGAGCAAGAGATCGATCACATGACGCCTCGGTATAATGAATTCTGCGGCGTACAGGATCAGATTGAGGCCATGTGCGCTAAAGAGGTACTCGAGGGGTACTATTACCTCGTTGCAGTTTCAAATTCGAAAACCATATAAAAACCAGTATCAGCCAAGATCGAGAACCCACAAGGTGACGCGAAGCTAACTCACGTATAACAGTCGGTCGATACAAAGCTGCCTCGAAAACCGGTTTAATCTTTCACGTAAAGTACACGAATTGGACTGAATTTGAAAATTTTTTCGTTGGCCTCATTCACAACCATAAATAGCCGACCAATTCACAGGAACTATACTAACTGGAAGCGAACTTAGTGGACGATACACGACAATTAGGAGGAAGCATGACGCATTATACGATATCGATACAACGGTATGATATTAAAGGGCCGATTGTCGAATGTTGAAGGGCCGAAAGTGTCGAAGGACCGAATGTTTCGAAGGGAATGTCGAATGGCCGAATGTGTCGAAGAGCTGAATGTGTCGAAGGGCAGAATGTGTCAAAGGACCGAATGCTTTAAGAAATCTATTTTTTTTTTCTTTTTACCTTTTTATTTAATTTAATTATTTTTTGTAGCGCATATACTTATTATTAGAAGGCTTACATAGACGTGAAATTTCATGAATATCCAAAGATGAAAAATAATAAAATATACATAAATTCATAAGACATTAATTTATGTTTAACAGAAAAAAATTTACAGAATATTCCTTTAAACAATAAATTTAAAAAATTGTATTTTTTCATCCGGCTCTTCCACCCATTCGGCCCTTCAACATTTGGATCTTTGGTACATTCGGCCCTTCGACACATTCGACCCCTCGATATTCGGCCCTTTGACATTCCCTTCGAAACATTCGGTCCTTCGACACTTTCGGCCCTTCAACATTCGACAATCGGCCCTTCGACATTTGACCTTTTGAAATTCGGCCCTTTTTACCTATTCCTATACAACCACAATCGGTTCATTATCTACATACCATTTTCGAAGGTTAAGAACCATGCCTGCACTACAAATTGAATTAGCCGTGGGATTGTGGAAGAATCTTGACAATACGACTTACATCGTTCTCAATTTGTAAGTACCAGTGGGATTCATAATCCCATCGACATTGGGAGATGTCATTAACCCAAGCGCAATAACCATCATAACGAAATTTGATTGACTTCCTGAACACCTGATGGCAATCACTGGTGATCATTTCCATGACTAACAATTGAATACCCCATAGTCGCAAACCTGTCATGAAATCAACTCGCTCACTTGTCATCTCGTCGGACACTTGCAAGGTTACGTGTCAAGTTGGTGATGGAAATCACAACATGTTTCATTGCGATCAATTCAAACTTCTTGCATTCCAAGAAAAGTCAAATCTCACAACTCGAATCCGAACACCGAATCATCATCTGTCGAATCATCACAACTCCGGTCACTACGAGTCACGTCGCATCGCCATTCACGGATGTCTAGACTCTAAACTCAGGTGGAAAGCGCATGTTAAAAAGAAAAGGCAAGAAGTGAATTTAAAATTCAGAAAAATGCACTGGCTTTGAAACTCCGAAGTGACAACGCACAACAAACTGCTGTTATATAAACAAATCCTAAAACCTATCTGGACGTATGGTATTCAGCTTTGGGGCTGCGCAATAGTGATGGGTTTATTAGATACTTTTCAGTATCAATATCAATTGATTCATTCGAACGAACTACCTGATACTTTAAACCCGATACTTTTAACCAATTGATACTTTTTGTGACATATATGAATTTAATAACCAAAAGGGGCTACTAATCAAAAACAATAAGATTTGATAATGTTAAAAATTTAATTAATCATTTATTAATTTTATTTAAATCTATTCGAAATAAAAATATCATTTATTAATTTTATATAAATCCATTCGAAATAAAAATCAGCCATAAAGAAAAATATTTCAATATTAAATCCAAACAATCAACAATAGTTACAGATATCCGATATAAATATCAATATACCGAAACCGAAAGTATCAGGTTCAATATCAATATCAACTCGAATATCAATATCGGTTCGTCAAGTAGAGATTTAGGAATCTCACATACAAGTATTTATTCGGTACTCATTAAAAAAAAATATCAATTGGCTCATGCCACACGTAAAAAAAGATGCCGCATTTTTCTTCGTTTCTTTCCCCGTTTACCTATGATACAAGTTTTAATTGCGACTTAAACAAATTTTCTGTTCTACCACACAACTCAAACATAAATGAAATAAAAAATATTTCAAGGACATTTTTGACTCATTTTAGTTAAAATTTTATTTAAGAGAGAGCAGAACAAAACATTGGTAGAAAAAAAATGCCAAAATACAAAAAATACTCGTGTGGCATGGTTGATTCGGTATATCAGCTCATTGGCTGGTGCTACACGAGATTTTAATTTCTGGTTTCAAACTAAGTCGTAATAGATTTTTTATTGTTAATTTAAACCTTTATATTAAATGAAAACACCTAATTTTTTGTATTATTTTATTCTGGTCTCTCGAAAATAAAATTTAAACAAAAATCTACATCTTAAAAAAAATGCCCTTAAATTTGCCGTTAAATTTTTTTATTTTCATTTCTATTTTTGTCATTTCGGATTCACGGACAAAAATTTTATGTCGAACAATTTTTGTCCGTGGATCCGAAATGACAAAAAGAGAAATGAAAATAAAAAAAATTTAAAGGCATTTTTAAGATGTAGATTTTTGTTTAAATTTTATTTTCAAGAGAACAGAATAAAATAATACAAAAAATTAGGTGTTTTCATTTAATATAAAGGTTTAAATTAACAATAAAAAATCTATAACGACTTAGTTTGAAACCAGAAATTAAAATCTCGTGTAGCACCAGCCATTGTGAAAGAAAAATAACTCATATACATATGCTTGATCTCTTTTGGATTCTCTTTCGTATATACATTTAAAATTGAGAGATGAATACTTTTATATGTATACATATTACGTTGTTATATTATGTTTGTATTTATCTCAATTTTTCAGAAGGAAACATCCAAAAATATTATTATTTGGTACGATATACACAATTCGCTTTTTCTCGCAAAACAAATTATATCTATAAGGAAATAAGCAATACCACTACATAATAGGCCATTTTTCTATATAAAAAAATTCCATGAGCTTGTATAGGTAAATCCAAACAAAAACGCGGGTGCCATACGAGTAAGTAAAAAATTACATGGGACAAAAAAAATTCTTCATTTGTCCCAATAAATCTGATTTATTATCTACAAACATAATTTATCTGAAGGATCACGATAAATATTGATATTTTGAGAAACATTTCCATTAAAAATATTTCCCTATTGAGTAACTTTTCATTTAGCAACTTACTGATAAAAGTAACAACACAATTTTTCAATGACTCGTGCGCGTATACGATTTTTAATTTCTCTTGGCTCTCTTGTATTATTTGTTATGGTTTTGTTTCACGACATACAGTACCGAAGAAAATAATGAACTTAATTTTACACATTTTATTTGTGTAATGAATTTTAGATTAAAGGGTATAACATTTTATTTATATTCGTTTGTGTTTTGTATATATTTTTTGTAACCTGCTATGTAGAGTAAAACATAGAAAGATTTTACCACAGTACACATAATACACAAAATTATTATGTGTGATATTTTACCTTCTCAAGCTTCAATATCGGTATCGTAATTTTAATTCTTTACTGTAAATTTTACACAAGCCCACAAAAAAAATCCAATTGTCGATCAAATTGGATTTTTTTTTAGTTATTATGCACAACCAACTAAATCACGCATTTGGGCTTATCATTAGTATTGATTTATTAAAATGTATTTTGGCTTATTACACCACATTACTTAAAAATCAAGTTTTATTTGAACAAAAATAAAAACAAAATATTTTGTTGTCATACGCAAAGACGTACACCCATCCCGTTCAACATATTTTGGTTTACTAAAAAAAGTAGAAAAGCATGTAAGAGCGGCAGTAAAAAATCTCGTGTATTTTTGTTTTTATTTTATTTGTTGTTACGGTGTAAAAATAAGTTGCTAGTTTAATTGAAATATTACTGAATGAAAAGTTTTCTCAAAACAATTTTTGTTTTAAATAATTCAATAACAAAATATCATTATTTATTTCTTGCAATGTATTATTCAATTTAACTTGAACGATACAAATTATTTATTACAAATAATGAAATTGTTTTTTTGTAGCCATGTAATTTTTTTTCGGTTTGTATGGAATTCTCATTTCTTTTTGGATTTACATACACCAACAAGATTTTAACAAGAAATGGCCTGTTATTGTATTGGTATTGAAATAAGCCATACGAATACCAAACCAACTATGCATTTGGTTATTCCATTTGAGTTGAGCATCGAATGTATTATGGGTCAACTATAGGTAGAATAAAAAAAATAACAGAAATAACGTAAGAAACGAAGACAAAAAATTATTTTTCCAATTTGACTTTTCGGCTATAGATTACTTAAAATATTAAGTTCATTCATATTTTTCATGTAATATTTTTTTGATGTATTTCCTAAAATCTTGAGTGAAACTACAATAGTTTTGAGTATAAACGTATTACATATCAACAAATATATGTGTTTAAAATTATAAAAAATATTTATATGCGGTTTCAATTACCGCAATTCGATAAATTATTTTTTTAGGTTAGGTTTAGAAAAATACAATTTCACGGTGTAGTGAAAATTATTTGTGATTTTATATTCATATTTGTATATGTGCGCATGAATATTTTATAAATAGAAAAGATAATATACACGGACAATTCAAAATTACCATACATAAAATAATAAACATGCATATTACATTCAACGCACAAAAATTTGTTCGAGTTTTGTTGTTGTATTTGTTAAGTTTTTTATTCTTGGACGAAAATTTTCGCTCGGTTATTCTTTTTAAATGACAGCAAAATAAAACGCAATTTTTCTTATAGTTTTTATTTTTCTTATTCTGAGTATGGTCGAATACATATAAATCCTATCTCTCGCTCTCTTACGTTATTTTTTTTATTTTTTTTATTCTATCTATAGTTCCCACTTTAGTTTATACTTTTAACCAGATACTTTTAAAAGTACTCAATTGATAGTTCGAACTTTTTGAGTATCAGGTTAAAAGTATTCGGTTCGACTCATGCGGGAACTATAGATAAAATAAAAAAAATAAAAAAATAACGTAAGAGAGCGAGAGATAGGATTTATATGTATTCGACCATACTCAGAATAAGGAAAATAAAAACTATAAGAAAAATTGCGTTTTATTTTGCTGTCATTTAAAAAGAATAACCGAGCGAAAATTTTCGTCCAAGAATAAAAAACTTAACAAATACAACAACAAAACTCGAACAAATTTTTGTGCGTTGAATGTAATATGCATGTTTATTATTTTATGTATGGGAATTTTGAATTGTCCGTGTATATTATCTTTTCTATTTATAAAATATTCATGTACACATATACAAATATGAATATAAAATCACAAATAATTTTCACTACACCGTAGAATTGTATTTTTCTAAACCTAACCTAAAAAAATAATTTATCGAATTGCGGTAATTTAAAACGCATATAAATATTTTTATAATTTTAAACACATATATTTGTTGATATGTACGTTTATACTCAAAACTATTGTAGTTTCACTCAAGATTTTAGGAAATACATCAAAAAAATATTACATGAAAACTATGAATGAACTTAATATTTTAAGTAATCTATAGCCGAAAAGTCAAATTAGAAAAATAATTTTTTGTCTTCGTTTCTTACGTTATTTCTGTTATTTTTTTTATTCTACCTATAGTTGACCCATCAGTTCGAACATCACTACTGCGCAAGGAAAACTACAGTGAAGATCATTCAAACATTTCAAAATAAAGTATGTACTACGTAGCATTGTGAATGCTCCTTGGTACATTAGAAACGACAATCTCCATCGAGACTTAAACATGGAAAACGTCAGCGATGAAATACAAAAATTTGCAAGGGGTCATGTACTGCGACTGCAGCAGCATGACAACAAGGAGCTGCGGAACCTACGGGATGGCACCAATGGACCAAAGCGCCTAAAAAGAACAAAGCCTTTAGAATTAGTGCTTCTTTGAGCCGCTTTAATCAAAGGACTGACAGAGCTGGGATGAACTGATAGGTTTCATCCCACAAGAATGGACTACTTAACTTATAAAACAATTACTAGATTATCCATATGATTAGTTGTAATATTATACAGAAATAAAGAGTTCTTAAAAAAAAAAAAAAAAAAAATTCAAAGATGTACTGCTCGCAACAGAAATTGCCAAAACAACAGCAAACCAAAACGTCGTCATTCGAGCTTTGTTGAATTCGGGATCTAACGAGAAGTATAGTAAATATCATTGGATTAGCGAGAAAACCAGCCGCTGTCACAATCAGCGGATGCACTCAAAAATTTGAAAAGGTTTAGAATCTTTAGAAAATATGTATTTGCAAGAAACAGAAATGCTCCTAATTTGACCCTATTTAAGTTAACTGACTCCAGCCGAAAAATGTCGATAATGCAGATTTAAACTAATCAAACAAAATGGCAGCCGTTTTTTGTCGGTAACATCCCAGCCGAAAATGTCGATAATGCAGATACGAATTTTATGTAGAAACGTAATTATTTATATTGTATATTTTTATTGTGTTCTTCCTAGCATCTTGGAAATTTTCATGAAATTTTTGAAGTTTTGCTTGGTATATACCATTGAGTGTTCCCTTATTAAAATAATTTTTTAATTATAATTTTAATGCATTTAACAAAAAACTTTAATTTTGAATAATATACTATACGTTGATGAACCGAAATAAATATTTTTGATTTAATAAGTAATTACTCTTTAAAACAAAAATTACGAATCTGCCTTACCGACATTTACAGGCGAAAAATACAAGTTATTTTTGGATCTGCACAATCGACTCATTTGGCTGATATTTTTGTTATTACACCGGAATCTGCATTGTCGACATTTTTCGGCTGATACATTTTATTTGTTACAGTCGGTGCTGCATTAGCGACATTTTAAGGTGGAGCGAGTCGGCTAACTTTAACAGTAACAGTATTACAACAGGATTTGCGTTATCGACATTTTTCACCTTGTTAAAGTTAGCCGAAAGTTGCCAGCCGAAAGATAATGCAGATAGTGTCTTGACTATTTGTTAAACCATAAAGCATAATATACATAAGAGGACTCATGTAGAGATTCCGAGGTTAATCTATTTTACATTTGGCAATCTGTATAAGCCTAACAAGAACAATGAACTATAAAATAACTATGCCGATTTGTTTATAAGATATGTGTTTATGGATTAAATATAGAAAAAAATTAAATTTGTGTATATAAATATATTAAAACTATAAAATAAGATTAACCTCGGAAAAACAAGCTTAAAATATTTACACTACTTGATTTCTCTTATACAAGGTGTTTTGCAGGTGGGCCGACAACGTTTTATGGCAGATTAAGGCGATCATTTAGAAGCTTTTATCCCATGGAACCGATGTCCTAAGTCTCACGGTAACTGAGATATGATATTTTTAAGTTTTTTTTTAAATTACTCAAAATCTCACATTTAAATAGTCATAACTTTTTTGTTTGTAGACGCAAAGATACGAAAAAAATTCTATTGTATTCTGGAATGTAATTTTATTCTAAATAAATCATTATTTAATACAATTGGTTTAATAAAACTGAGTTATGGGCTTCCAAAACCTAAAAAATGTATAAAAGTATAAAAAATGTCTACCTTCTATATGCATTTTAAAAAAAAACTAGCGATTGTTTCGAAATAATTTTTGTTTTAAAAACTTTTTTAGTTTATGCCCTTTCCAACGGTATGCAACGTGTCATAGAAATCATGCACTTTGTGGTCAAAATAAGAGATACTATTTCTCCGGGGTCAGGTTTAAGAATATACCTTTTAAGTTATTGATAAATTTTTTACCAACTGCATTTATTACATTTTGTTTAAATGACCTAATCCACTCCTTATGCATGCAATGTACATTTTTCTTATCTCCAAGGTTGTTGTACAGAATTTCAGAATTTTTCATTTTGTTAAATGCGGCGCTTATCGTTTCAATTAAAATTTCTATTGTGGGTACTTTTGTTGCGTACGGTAATGGCTTAGCAGGTCCCTAGACGTAAAAATCCAAGGGTGCGGGGGAACCGTGTGGGCTAAGGAATAGGGTCACCCCTATGAGGGTCACCATTATTTAATTAGTAAATAAATAAATAAAGACCCCCTACCAATATGAGTTTGGGAATGAATCATCCAAGTATTCTCTTAACGTTCGTTGGTTATGTGCCCAACAGAATCCTCGTCAAAAGCTCGTAATATTCTTCTATCGACTGCAACATTATGTTGCTTCACACTCGAGACTCGTGAAAATGAAAGCTGCCGCTTTTCCTCAGACGTCGATAGGTTGTTGAGGAGGTTTCGTGGTACGGTAAACGTCAATCAGAATATCACTCTCAATTCTTCTCACTTCACTCGCATTGCAATTAGCACTGCCATACGTCAACAACATGTCAGCATATTCTTCGTTACTAAAGTTAGTTACCGTAACAACAGCGAAGACAAACGCAAGAAAAAATTCTTAAGAATTTAACTTAATTCCGGGACATAACCAACGAACGGTAATAGAGTACTTGGATGATTCATTCCCAAACTCATATTGGTAGGGGGTCTTTATTTATTTATTTACTAATTAAATAACGGCGACCCTAATAGGGGTGACCCTATTCCTTGGCACACATGGTCCCCAAACCTCAAACCTCATTGAGTTCCTACGTCTGGGGACCTGCTAAGCAATTACTGTACGCAACAAAAGTACCCACAATAGAAATTTTAATTGAAATGATAAGCGCCGCATTTAACAAAATGAAAAATTCTGTACAACAACCTTGAAGATAAGAGAAATGTACATTGAATGCATAAGGAGTGGATTAGGTCATTTAAAACAAAATTTAATAAACGAAGTTGATTAAAAATTTATCAATAACTTAAAAGGTATATTCTTAAACCTGACCCCGGAGAAATAGTATCTCTTATTTTGACCACAAAGTGCATGATTTCTATGACACGTTGCATACCGTTGGAAAGGGCATACACTAAAAAAGTTTTTAAAACAAAAGCTATTTTGAAACAATCGCTAGTTTTTTTTTTTAAATGCATAAAGGTAGACATTTTGTATACTTTTATACATTTTTTAGGTTTTGGAAGCCCATAACTCAGTTTTATTAAACCAATTGTATTAAATAATGATTTATTTAGAATAAAATTACATTCCAGAATACAATAGAATTTATTTCGTATCTTTGTGTCTACAAACAAAAACGTTATGACCATTTAAAAGTGAGATTTTAAGTAATTTAAAAAAAAACTTAAAAATATCATATCTCAGTTACCGTGAGACTTGGGGCATCGGTTCCATGGGAAGAAAGCTTCCAAATGATTGCCTTAATCTGCCATAAAACGTTGTCGGTCCACCTGCCAAACACCCTGTATATTTATTGCTCTATGGTTAAACTCACTTTATACTCTCGCTCCTATCGATTTTTAAATTCCTATAAACTGAAATAATTTCCCCTTCACCCGAATGATATAACCCAATCCTAAATTCGTAAATTCTTATGTTCATGATTGATTTTTGCTGTATTAAATGCACTATCTGCATTATCTTTCGGCTGGAAACTTTCGGCTAACTTTAACAGTATCATTTTTCGGCTGTTACATTTTAGTTGTTACAACCGATTCTGAATTTTCGACATTTTTCGGCTGGAGCGAGTTGGCTAACTTTAACAGTAAAAAATCTTAGAAATGAAGTTTCATCTCGATCAATCAATCTGCTTGGGATGTACAGAGCCGAATCTTTGTTGAAAAACAGTTTCTAGTCTAAAATTCTATGTGTGGTTTGGAGATGCCAAACAACCATCATGGCGCGTCCCCAGGTGGCGAATAGGGGAGTGCTCTTTAACTGGCTTGCCGGAGAGTAGGTGGAAAATAAAATACCATCCGCGGACCAAAACTGGCTATGGGAAGGAGCCCTGAACAATAAACCAACTATGCCAGATCTGAAGAAGAATAATGCAGGGATTAGGATGCACAGTACCGGTGACTTCGGAAAGTGAGCGAGCGGGCTTTCAGTCGTCGATATCCAGCGACCGCAATGCTTTAGTAGTGGCAAGCTTAGCTACTAGAGCAGATAGAAGTATAAGCCCCTATCTCCTTTAGAACTCATGCATACTCCAACATTAACGAGAAGACAACGTCATCTACCAATCACGAACAGATCAAAGCGGCAATCGAGGACCATGGCCTTAAAGTAACCAACATTATTAACGTTCATAAAAAATCGACAATTAATAATGAGAAAATTATTAGACACTTCCCATTGTTTTACGTAGACCTGTTGCAGGGGGAAAACAATAAGAACATATACGAAATTAAGAACCTTCTATATTGCAAGGTGTCTATTGAACCACTTAAAAAGGTAATAGGTATATACCTCAGTGTACAAGTTTCCAATAGTTAGGACATACGAAGAACTTCTGCAATAGGCAAGCCAAATGTGTCAAATGTGCAGAGAATCATCAAACAAAACAATGTCAAAAGCCGCGAAATGTTATATTAACTTGTGCCCTGTGTGGAGAAAAAGGTCATCCGGCTAGCTATAAAGGATTCCTGGTATATCAGAAAAAACTAAACGCTCAACTACCGAGAAAAATAACAGTAGCAGAGCGCCTACAGCAAAAGCCAAACCAACAATATGATACTATTGTATAGAAGTTTCCTACGCCCAAGTGACCAAAACCTCAAATAACAATCTAAATCAAGAAAGCAGACAGAAGCCTGTGTCCAACGAGCCAACCATTAGTAATATAATGAAAATGCTCACCGAATTGAGAAATGAGACAAATTTTCAGCCAGCTTACTAACAGGGTGAATAAACTGGAAGATAATTCCAAGCCACCAAACAAACCGCTAAAACATAAAAAGTAAATGACTGTAACGTTCCTACGTATAGTTGCCTGGAATGCTAACGGGCTTAATGCAAGAGCTCAAGAATTAGAATTATTTCTAAGAACCAATAACATATAGGTAGCTTTAATATCAGAGACGGACTTTACGGAGAAAAACTTTATCAAAATTACAGGATATCGAGCCTATTCTGTCCCAGGGACAGCAATCTTAATCAAACAAAATATCCTATATTTCCAACAAGAAAAAATTAAGGTACCATTTATGCAAGCTACCGTAATAACCATTAACCATGGTGGTGCTGAACTAAGTTTAGGGACGATCTACTTCCCACCAAGACATAATATCGTAAGAAATCAATATGCCAACATTTTTAATAAACTTGGACCAAGGTTTATTATAGGAGGTGACTACAACGTCAAACATACTGCGTGGGGATCTCGACTCATAACATCAGGAAAAGGAAAAGAACTCCTAGGTGCAATAGAAATGTCAGGTTGTGAATATCCCTCATCGCGTAAACCTACCTATTGACCTACAGACATAAACATTGTTCCTGATTTGATTGACTTTTATATCTCGAAAGGAATAGCCTCAAATTACATTGAAGTCGAAGGCATTGACGACCTTACACATCGGTCTTAATGACTCTGAGTACATTAGTCAAAAGTAAGTAAACCAAACTTAACCTTACTAATAAATTTACAGATTGGGAATTATTTAGAGAGAAACTGGACACTCTAATTGAGTTAAAAGTTAGTCTTAAAACTAAGCAAGAACTTGAATTACAAACTAAATATTTTATTAATTCCATGCGTGATGCAGCTAAAGAGGCTACACCCGTATTAGGTGAGAAAACCGTACAAGAGATTAACTACCCCCTGGCGATTCGAGAACTGATAAATGAAAGGTGTAGTAAAAGACGCGTATGGCATAGAACTAGAAACATTATTGACAAAACAGAATTTAATCGGGTAAGTAATAAAGTTAACCGATTAATTAAAAAACATAGAGAAGCTTGTACTGAAAATTATTTGAAAGGACTGGGTCCTGAAGCTGACAAAAATTATTCTCTTTGAAAAGCTACTAAAAGATTTAAGAGGCCAATAAGTGCCACATATAAGGAACATAAATGGAGAGTGAGTGCGACGTAACGAAGAGAAAGCAGAACTGTTTGCACAACATTGGGCATCAGTATTTGAACCGCACGACATACAATCTAGGATTGATCCTAAATCAGTCTATAGATCTCCATCAAATACCAGAAGTGTCACCCCACTAGAAATTACACAAGAAATAGAAATGAATCTGAATCCCAAAAAGTCACCTGGAATTGATGAAATTTCGCCAAGGATGTTTAAGGAGTTATCAAAGGGTGCAGTGACTATGTTAACATATATATAATGCTTGCTTTCGACTTACATATGTGCCTGAGTGTTTCAAGGTTGTTCAAATAATCATGATAAAAAACCAGACAAACCAGCCGAGCAAATGGGCTCATACAGGCCGATCTCTTTGTTACCTACTATTTCAAAATAGTAAATACCTGACTCCCAGTTTGGATTCAGGAATAAACATTCGATAATTGATCAAGTTCATCGCGTGACTGCAAAGATAGAACAAGCACTTGAAGAGAAGAAATATTACACTGCCGTATTTCTAGATGTATCACAGGCTTTCGATAGAGTGTGGCTTGAGGGTCTTATCTATAAGATAAGTAAATTAGTGGCAAAAAATTACTGCCAATTACTTGAGTCGTATCTCTCCAAACGAATATTTAGAGTATCACATGAAGAAACATACTCCAACTTTTACCCAGCCATAGCAGGGGTGCCCCAGGGTAGCGTATTAGGACCCATCCTATATTTACTTTACACTTCTGATATACCGACAACAGAAACAACCATCATCGAAACTTTTGCTGATGATACCGCAGTATTGGCATCAAGCGAATTGCAAAACCAAGCAGTAGAATGCTTACAGCACTCACTCGATAAAATCAGCCAACGAACCAGGGATTGGAAAATAAAGCTTAACGGGCTGAAATCAGTTGCGGCACAAGAATAGCAACATCCATACATTTCTCAATGGGGTACAAACTCTCCAAGCTGAATCTGCAAAATATCTCGGATTGCATATCGATTTAAGATTGAACTGGAAATATCACGTTAGACAAAAAACAGAGCAAATGAAAATGAAACAACGTGAGATGTACTGGCTAATAGGAAGGCATTCTTAGTTTAGCCTGTACTGTAAACGCCTAATTTACGAATCGATAATTAAACCAATTTGGACGTATGGTATCCAGCTCTGGAGCTGTACTAAACAATCAAATCGTTTAATTATTCAACGTTGTCAAAACAAATTTCTACGTACAATAACGAATGCTTACCGCTACGTAACCAACGAGGAATTACACAGTGACCTAAATTTTAAATGGATTGATGAAGTGATCCAGGAATTTGCCATCAAACATGAAAGAAGGTTACTGCAACACCAACAGTGAAGCAATACAACCTCTTGACATAACACAAGAACTGAGACGCCTTAAAAGAATTAAACCGCATGAGCTAGTCATCTAATAAATAAAGTTTCATTATTGGGAGCAGAATATTGATTTCTGTAAACCCACACTCGCTCCACTTATTAGTTTCAAATAAGTACGTTATTATCTTTAGTAATAAATTATCATGTGATAAGATTGTACTATTTAAATAAATAAAAAAAAAGTCGAAAATCGTCATATTGTTGCAAATTATATTTATAACGTTTATGTTAATAATCGTTTTTTCTACGACCGATTTAGGTCAAAATTCACGCATTTGGTGTACGATTTGATGTCTGTTAACTATTTTTTATGGGGCTACGTAAAGTTTCTTGTTAGAAAAGCCAAAATACAATTACAAGAGCCAATTACATAAAAATCACCTTTTAGAAAATATGCTAGGTCGATCACAAATAATGCTAGATTCTAGAAAATAAAAACACACGGAATTTTCGAGCGACTATAAACATTAAAACATAATAATAGAAAATATTTAAATCAGCAAGCTCATAAATGCTAAATGGTGGTTTAAAAAAATTACAACACAAAGAAAACAATACAAAATTTATATATTTACCTGAATAAGTTTCACCTTGCACAAAAGCTACTATAATTAACATCACAATTAATAAAATTTTATGAGCTTTTAGAATTTCTCTGCACATCTTTTATTATTTTTTGTTTTATAATTATTATTTTATTTAATATTCGTCTTATGTATTTGTTTTTATATTCACTTTTATTTTGTGCTTTGCGTCTTAATCGCAACTCAAAATTTAAGAAAACAAAACAAAAACTTAAAAAAAAAAAATATAAAAAACAAAAACAAATTTTTGTTTTCCCAGAAAAAATAAAATAAGAACAACAGCAAAAAAAATATAAAATTAAATAATAAAAAAAATTTATTTACGGGGGTTTTTCTTGTCTTACAAAAAATTATTTTTCTTTATAATTATTACTGTTATATAAAATTTTGTTGTTATTGCTGTTGGTAATATTTTTCTTTTTAATTATGTTCATAATCATCATTTCCATTTTCATTTCATCGTTTTATTGTTTGCAATTATTATTATTGTTTATTTGTCTTTGATTATTATTTCTATTTTATATGTATTATTTTAAAAATGGTAACAACAGTTATAATAATTATTAAATAAATTTTAGAACATAATTATTATTATTCATATATGTCAAAATAAAAATAATTTTTATTTATTTTGTTGTTATTTGGTTTGATTTATATTTATTTATTCTTCTCGTGCCACTTTGCTGTATTACAATGTATCGTACTTGATATACTGCTTGATGTTGTATGAAATTGAATTAAATCGTAATGTCTGAAAATAAATAGAAAGATAAAAATTATGATTAATAATAATTAAGATGTTATGTATGTTATGTTGTGTAAGAGATATATAGTATACGAGTGCATAAATAATTATGGATGAAAGGAAATTGGAAAAGATTGTGCCTTTTCTGTTTGTTTGGATTATAGAGATAACTCTGCTATACCAAAAAAAAAACACTTTGTATTTTGCAAACGGAAAATCAAAATTTATTATTAAAATATATAATTACAATTTAATATTAAGTAAGTTAGTTGATGTTGTTGTATTTTTAGCAGATTGTTTTGTGCAGATTGAATATTATTAAATTGTAATGTATTATGTAGCTCTCTTATCTCATTTGTGTGATACATTATTTATAATTATGGTTTTTGTTTTTGGGAAATAAATTAATTTTTTAAGCGAAGATAATTTTTTTTTGAGTACATAATTCTCGGATTATAAGATTACGGACAGGTTGGTTGTTAATGATAAGAAATGGATTAACATATTCTGAGATTTATAATATAACAACAACTAGCTTGTATAAAAGTCGAAAAAGGTGTTCTGTACGGCAAGTCACCTTGTCGACACCTGTTTAAATAAGGAATGAGAACTAACTAACCGTGAACAGGGCTTTGGGATTTGACCACTATTCCTATTCAAATTTTAACTGTTTGTAAAAATTTGAGTTATTTCTTTTATTATTCCATATTCGGTAATTAAAGAAATAAGTCCTGATATTGCGCGAAGTTGTGGCTAAGTTTTATCGTGCCCGTAGCTAAATTCCAGTTAGCGGATAAATTACTCATAGGGGTTTTATTAGTCTATAAAAGGGTATTAATATAAAAATTATGTCGTTGAAGTTAGCCCGAAAAATGTCAGCCTGAAAAAATGGTGCGTTTCTCGGATAAAGTGTAGCTATCCCAAAAAAGTGTAAATATAAATAGAAAATGTGTATCACAAATAGAAAAATAATTTTGATATTGAAGAAAATGCAATGATAATTTTTTATTTAAAAGAACGTTATTCTGTATCTTGTTAATAAATGATTTAAATTCTCATCAATCATAATAAAAAAAATCTACGTTTATTAATTTTATAACCCTTTCCAAGAGAAATTTACAAAATAATGAATATTTCGAATTAAGTGGAGTCTTAAATTCGGTTGTGCCTATACTAAAGATATTTATGTGCTAATTTATGTGCTGTTCCATATCATGATCATAGAACATAATTTTATAACCCTTCCTAAGGACTAAGTGCAAATAGGTACACATAAATATTTCTAATATAGACGCAAGCGAATTTAAGACTCCACAATAATTCGAAATATTCATTATTTTGTAAATTTCTCGTGGAAAGGGTTGTAGAATTATGCTCTATGGTCACGATATGAACCAGTGGTTATCATGGCGTGTTAGTGTGACCAAGGCCTATCTGGCCATATACGCAACTACACATAAATATCTCTAGTGCAGGCACAAGCGAATTTAAGTCTCCACCTTAATTTGAAATATCCATTATTTTGTAAAAAAGAAAGAATGATGGCGACAACTAATAATGACGTGAAATGTATTTCGTGCACTAAAAAAATTGATTTAATAAAAGATAAAAAGTAAAGGAAAATGCAAAAACTTTTAACACAAACGTGTTAATAGTGAAATGGTGTGGACTTGTAAATAATGTTCCGATGACACAAAACGCAAGTGTCACATTCTCCAACATCAAATCTTAAAAGAGGATTACCATCCTCTACAGCAGCAGCAATTGATGGGAAATATTAAACATCTCCCAAAACATTGTTATGATCCTGGAAAATCAAGCGGAATTAGAAATGAAACTTAATGAGATCAAAGGCGATTTAAGTCAACAAGTGGTCGACCCAACCTCTAAAGGACACGAACTACAGAAGTTAAATGATGAATTGACACTACACCTTGATAACGTTAATTTTAGGTTAAACATGATCGAACAAGTAAAGTTGAGCCATAACATTAAGATCTGCGGTATCCAGTCACTCCCCGGTGAAAATCTTATCTTACAAACGGTGGAACTCACCCGATAATTGCTATTGCTAATGATTTATCAGCCAAGGAGGATTTCATGAAAAAGTGGCGTAAAATTGAGAAGTGATGGCATTTTATACAACCCGCAAATTGATAATCGCCCCCTGTATTTAAATCACGAACTCGGGAGGGTAGTCATCCTATTAAAATTTACAATATCACTCAATTAAACAATGTCACAAAACACAAATAGTTATGATCAAAGCTTCCCAAACCTAAACGTAAATGTATACAATAATTCATCTTTCATCTCATTTTTCGTAGTAAATCTTGCGATGTGTAAAACAAGTTTTATTTTTTTTACCGACCAAACGGCACAGTGGTTAAAGCTTTGGCGTTTGGATCGGGAGGTACCGGGTTCGAATCCCGAAAGGGGCAGGATGTAAAAGGGATTTTTCATCATTTGATTACGATCGATGATGGTAATGAACACAACTATGACCCCCTGTCGGAGTGCACAACTCATGGGCCGACCCATCTTCCATGTCCAGTACTATAGGCTGGCATGGAGCAATGCAATGTGCAGATGGTTCTACGTAAATCGGACCTATAGCCGTACGTCCTCGATTTGGCAAGCAATGCGTAAAGTAGGACGGTAAAAGTCAACTGCGAAAGAGTTGGGAGTGCTTCGGCCCCAGAACAGATTGCATAGATTAAAACATAAAAAAAAAAATAAAAAAAAAAAAAAAAATTTATTTTTAAGTTTTTATTGAGAAAACTATCAAAATTACATTTTTGAGTTAAGAAAAAATTAAATACCTATAATGTTTATCAAGATTTTTTTTACAACATAAATAATTCAACAAAAGTACAAAAAAAATATTTTCTCAATATACAATTTATTTTCTCAAATTTCTCAGAGTTCCATTTGGTATTTTCAGTCTACAAACTTCAATTTTTTAGAAAATTTTAACAGACTGGGCTCGTCACACATTTCCCAACAGACTTTATTTGGTTTTATTAATTTTTTTGCAAACATGAGGTTTTCTATAGTTTTTGTGTTTAAACTGTTACGTGTGTTAGTTTTTATTAAATTTAGTTTTGAAAATTTTCTTTCCGCAGCAGCAGAGTACTGTGCGGCAAAGAACATAATATTAACATATAATTTTAAAGCTCCTCAAAAACTGGTATTTCAAAGGCATCTTTTGATAGTTTTAATTCTGTCCAAAATTTTGTAACGACGCCCGAAAATGTTGATGCAATTTCCACATTACCTATTAGCCTACGAAACTGATTATTTAGCTTTTCTATTTCCCCTTTTATAAATGGGAATTCATTTATCAATGGCAATATAGAAGAAAGGCTTCCCGTTACAATTTGATTTACGTTTATATATTTAAGGAGCTTTAATTTTGTATCGTTAAAATCAAACCTGCTTTTAATTTGATCACAAAGCTCATTGTAATACGAAACTAGTCTATTTTTAAGAGGTCTAATTTGTTCTTCCTCTAAACTTTAGGTTTAGGTACAAATCAGAGTTTTTTGTTTCGACATTAAAGTTCAAATTCTCTGGTTTTATAAAATTTTTAATAATTTCGATGTGTAGAGTATGCAATTGAATGTAAAGAAAGTGAATTTGCGTTGTCTCGGATTGGAAAAGTGTGTTTAAGTCATTAATTAATTTAAGAACATAAGATATGAATAAAAGATAATATTTATTCACAGGGTGTGTGCACAGCCAAAGATATTATGATGAACTAGAAATAAACCACCAAGAGTGAATCAAAATGCTTGGTTTATTTCCCACGGAGTTAACAATATCCAGCACACGGAAGCAACAAATAAAATAATAATTTCGATCAACTATTGAACCACTCGCAATAATACAAACCACAAATTCTTCTTAATAGCTTTTATTTTAGATTTATATGGTACAGCAATGCCATCCGTCTCGTATGAACGCCAATGAAAAAGAGATCAAGCTCAATTTTTAACAACATGAAGAAAATAGTTAGTATATACAATGTCTTAAAATTCATACTTAAATGTCTACATAATTATACTAATTATAGAGTGCACCCAAATTACATTGAGTACTAAAAGTTTTAGAATCACTGAATTCAAACCAGCTGTCACCTTTATATAAACAAGAATTCGTAGGTAATTAATTATAAATTATTTGTGTTATTTTAATTTAATACATTAATTAATTATTTAATTTAATCTTAATCTAGGTACTAGTAAACAGAGATGACTTCATCTAAATATTGAAGCTTGGTAAGTATACACATTTTGTCATTACATTCTAACAAAATTTGTCTTTTTCAGATTGGAAATATTTCAATGCCAAGGTCAAGATGAATTCAACCTTGTTTACCAGTGACGTGTAATTTGTGTGTTAAATAAAGTTTATTATAAATATAATGCAGTTCCGTGTCTTTTAATTAATATGTGAATTTAATTCATGTCTGTACCAGACACAGGGTTCATCAAAAAATCGTTAATTTCGCCTGCGTTTGAACTAGAAGCTCTTCGTAATTATATAGGCTAAAATAATATTTTAGAGGATCCATCTGTTTTAAAATTCGGTTGACTACACTTTCAAATGAAGGCCAACGAGTGGAACTAAGTCGTAAAGTTCGATGATTTTTGATATTAAAATAATCCTGAAATTCCTGAAATGCTCCTATGTGTTTTGCACTGTAGGCGAAGTGGTTAAAAATATTTTTAATATTTTTTTTCAATTTGATTTGGAAATTTTTTGCAAGCGGCTGATGCACATAAATGCAATGAATGACATGTGGAATGTAAAAAAAAAATCTTTGTTTATTTCTGAAAATTTTGAAATTACTCCATTTAAATGGCCCGTCATAATGGCTGTATTGTCAACAGCTAAAGCAATCAGTCGAAGCCGTTAATTCCACTAAGCCGAAAAAGCAGTCTAAAACTTTATTTTTATCTGTGTCAAAATACCGAGCTACGATTACCAAACATTTCGCCGTAGATACATCGGTTGTTTCATCTAACATTATCGTAAATTTGCATTTTTGCAATTTGTTCGTAATTTGTTGCTTAGAGTAAGTTCCTATTATTTGATTCAACATTGCCACTGATTTTGTTCGCCCGCATTTTAATTCTTTTGCCGTTTCTGAATCTGTACAAGTGGTTTGCAATAACTTTGGCATAGAATCCATCTGAAGGAAAGGGAGGTCGTACTGCACAGAGTACATTACACAACCAAACTCAGCTGCTCTTTTCCGATATCGGGTCGGATTACCCACAGAATGGATACTTTGTGCAATATTTGGTGTTGTACTCTGAATATATATTTTTTTTGCATCGTGTCTTATAATATGTGATTTATTATTGGCCAATACTTTGAAACAATTTGAACAAGAGGCCTGGTCGTTCAACTTCCTAAGCCATGGATGTAAAATTTCCCATTCGCTTTTATATTTTTGATAATATTGTTGTGTTTGTGGTAAAGTGAAATCAGAATCAGAACTATTTGTCTCTCCATTTGGTCCGAAATCATTTCTAAAAATATTAGAACTGTAAATATTAAAATTATCATAATGCAAATAAATCTCGTTTCAAACTAACCGATCATCTGAAGGTTGTGACGTGTGCAGAAGAAAAGGGATTAGTTTGATGGATATTTTCTGAATTAGTAAACCTGAAACAGTTTCGTTTTTAGTTTAATGTCAATAAAACAATAATTATTGACCTTATTCCGCTCTGTAATGTTTTATGAAACAAGCTAATCTGAACCAAATTTATTTACACAATCGAATAAGTTTACACTACAAAACACTAAACACTACACAACTTGATGAAATTATAATTCAACCCAACCTATTTACTAAAAGATTGGTGGAGCAGGGAGCTCGCTTTAGTAAATATTTTCAATTTCACCAAGCTTAATAATGTTAAATTTGGGCATATAAAATATTGTTACGATTTTGCCTTGTCACTCAAGGTTCGAATCACTGGATTGTGAATAAATACAACTACTTCAAATTTGAACTCACACAATTTATTTACACAACACAATTTATTATACAACACAATTTTCACAATTATTTATTATAATTATAACACACTTTTTAATTATCACTTTAATAATCGCTTTAATAATCACTTTAATAATCTTTCTATTTAACCTTCACTGTATCACGTTTAAAATAAGACTCAGCATTCCACGTCAACGTACGCCTTTATATACCAAAAAATTTGTTTCTAGAATAATCCTAAATGCGCATCAAGAATTGAGCAAATATGTTAGTATACAAATGACGCCTAAATGTTGAGTATACATCATTAATGCAATTGAACAATTAATGAAATTAACTTATTCTATTCTAGTCTAGGTGTCACCGTAACAATATTTTAAAAATTCTGTAACTAGAATTTATATTTTCTATTGTTTGAAAATAGCGTTTCATATTTATTAAACAATTAAAAGTACTCGTAATAACACTAGAAAACTTTTAAACTAAAAATGACACCAGCTTTATTTAAATTTTTTATTTTTAATAATGTTCACTTTTTGTAATTTGCGTTTTCAACGTTTGATAACCAAAAGAAATCGCGCGAGAAACAAGTGATTGAAGAAATCGCAGCATAATGAAGTTAGCTAAATTATTTAATTATAAAGCGTTTTCTCGTATAATATGAAATATTATGTATTGTTACGATTTTGCCTTGTCAATCAAGGTTCGAATCACTGGATTGTGAATAAATACACTGCTTCAAATTTTAACTCACACAATTTTATTTACACAACACAATTTATTATACAACTCAATTTTCACAATTAATTATTATAATTATAACACACTTTTTAATTATCACTTTAATAATCGCTTTAATAATCACTTTAATAATCTTTCTATTTAACCTTCACTGTATCACGTTTAAAATAATACTCAGCAATACACGTCAACGCGCGCCTTAAATACCAAAATATTTGTTTCTAGAATAATCCTAAATGCGCAGCAAATATGTTAGTATAGAAATACGCCTAAATGTTGAGTATAAATTATACACGTAATTGAACAATTAATGAAATTAACTTATTCTATTCTAATCTAGGTGTCACCGTAACAGTATTAAATAACTGCGTAAACTTTTGCATTAAAAATGTAGCAGATTCGGTTTAGTGGGTAGTGAAATTTTGAAATGAATAAATTGTACCATATGTGCTACATTTGTAGCAAAGTGGCAGCACTGATTGCCTGCCAGTGTAGTAGCAATACGTAACTGGTGTGGCTCAACACCTCTATTCTTTTAGTTGTGACACCTCTCGCTTCTTACGACAATCATTTTTTCATATTCTCTTTGATTGAAAGTCTAGTCGATTGAAGCGACAATCGTCGATTGAAGTGATAACATTAGTATTCCGTTAGTCGTTTAAAAAGTTGCATGTCACCTGCGGTAAGATTTGTAGTCGTATGAATTTTTTAGGCGATACAAGCATGGAGGGGGACAGAATGTAGGTTTAAGATTATTTATTTTGACATAATTTGATTTATTTTTGTCACGTCACCTCAGTCGACTAATAGAAAAAAGTTTCTTAGATGAAGTGACACGAGAGTAGGAGTGCAAGTGTTGTAGTGACTTGCTCTGACAAATGGTTCGAACGAATTGGTTAAAATTATTATTTTTTTAATTAAATAAAAATGTTTGTTTGCTGTTCTTTCCTTTGTATTCGTCGACAACAGTCTAACCCATATCAAATGAAGGAAGCTAATTTCCGAGGTTATTTTCGATTCCCTATCGCTCTATGTAGCCGTAAAATTAATTGGGAGTTATAATTTGTAATAAACAAAACTATAGTTTTTATTATTTATTGTTATTTTACTTTATAGCTGAAATTATTTTATTTGATTTGAAATTTTAATTTTTTTATTAACACAAGAAATTATTATTTTCATATATACGGTATCATCACCACGACGTAGCAAAACAACCATTTCGTAAAAAAGCATTCATTTGGCTAAACGAAAACAAAAACATTCATAAGACGAAATGTCAGATTATATCACTTTTAGTTCATTTTTTCCCCTCAAAATTTATTTTGCTGGGTTGTGTGCTTATAGACTATTTTGTTTTGATTTGTATCACAAAAAAAGTTTGGAGACTTTGGCAAGGACCATGACGTTTTCTCCACCGTATTTGACGGCAGGGATGAAATTCTTACTATTTAGTGCAGTAACTTTTTTCGTCATATAGTTCTACCGCTATCTGATCCGAAAATGTTGAATAGGCGTCAAAAAGACACTGCACTAAATAGTAAGAATATCATCCCTACCGCAAACACGGTGGAGAAAACGTAATGGTATGGGGTACAATGGGTACCGAAGGGGTTGGAGACCTGGTGTTTGTTGAGACTTCCATGAAAAAAGAACAATATTTGCAAGTTTTATAGAATCATTTAAAAGAGTGCGACAAAAATTAAAATATCAAGACATATTAGCTTGGTTAAAAACAACGATCCGAAACATGCATCCCACTTGGTAAAAAACTAGTTGAACTACAATGTCAAATATTTATTTATTTATTTATTCATTGGCATTACAATTTTGGTAAAGGAAAAGCACATATGGAAGCAATATAAAAGAACAACAATAACCACCAAAAAAAATACTTCCATTAGGCATAAAAACCTCAGATTTTTTCAAAAAACCAATCCACTCCATGCTAGTACCCTCCGTATTGAGCTCAAGCTCATTTTTTACAGAGAACAATTACATGTTACCGAACTCTCCACAATCGCCAGATCTCAACCCCATCGGACGTCTTTGGCATAATTAGGAAAAACGGGTGAGACTACATGATATTAGAACAAAAGACAATTTAAAATCTAACTTTATCGACGAGTGGCACCAAATTACTGGTGCACAAGGAAAGACACACAAGGAAATTTAATTGAAGGTGAATGGAGATAATTTGTGGAAAAGTTATTAGAACTATATTCTAATATAGGAACCGCACTGTGGCAAAATGGAGCCGTTTTTTAAATAAAAATATTTTTATTTGTTGCTCGAAATCATATTAATAAAATATGTAATTTTTATTAAACACCATACAATAATTAATTTCATGCTTATTTATCATTCCTTATTCGAAGCCCGTAGATGCTCATAAGCAACTTTTATTAATTTAAAATTTTATTCATCTTGTGAATCACGATTCAGGTTTTTGGTAAGTTCGTCCAAAAATAAACACGTAGCATAATTTCTTAGTTCCGTTTTGCCAATTTATCCATTTTCTTATTATGAAAGATTGGAAGATTTTTGGCTTGTGTTAGTCTGTAAATAAAATTATAATAATTGCGTTTACTTAACTTACTCGAATATTACTACTTTAACTTACAAAGGCATAATTTGACACGTCCATAACGTGTGGTGAAGTCTCAGTCTCAATTGTGCTACTAGAGAATGTCATGTCAAAAAATAAGAACTAACTGTTGTTCCATTTTCTTCGAATAAACTGTCATACATATTTACCTCTTTTTGGTTGCCCTAAAAACGCTAAATAACAAAAAGCTCCGAATCGATGTTTTTCTCAGCAAGCTCGGGGTGTTTATTGCCTCTCCATTAAAACTAAAACCACTTCCCGGTTTTAGCAAAACTTGCATTCGCTATAATATAAAAACAAATACAAATAATTATGAAACTTGAAAAATTTAGCTTACTTTTATCGTACGTGCAGATAAGGCAGTGAAAAATGTGTAGAGTTAAACAGCGAAATTTTCATTTTCGTTTTCGCCTGTTTCATTTTTGTATGAAACATTTAATTTCACATCAGCTGCATACTAGGCTTTCCTATCAAACTGTCTTTAAGGTTTTTGATTCAAAGAAGCCCATTCACAATAGCTGTGTGTGTGTTATATTTCGAGAACTCGTTATACGATTGCATACCTTGTCTTTGACAGAGGCAAACCTTCCCGGTTTCAATTGGCTTCAAATAAACCCGCTTTGCCTAAATTTGGTATCAAAATAAGAAATAACCTAGTTATTATTAACTCATCGTTAAATTTTTAAAATCTCAAAATATTTTAAAGAGGTATGTGACCCTTATTGCAAAACATTCTTGCAGGCATCGATTAACCAGTCTTTTAGTAGCACAAAATGTTTACCATATAAATTAATTCTATTCAACAACCACATTAATTATTTAAATATTTGCATATTTTAATGATATATTTTATGATTTATGCTTCTTGGTCCCCGATTAATTGCTCTCGTTATACCAAAACAAAGTCTGCTTTGTGTAGGCTGTGTAATTCAAGAAAAAAATAAAAATTTAGAACGTTGGAGACCGACTTGGTATTAAAACGAGCATCTGTCTGAATGTTTTTAAATTAATAAACCAAGGGCATTGACAACGATTTTTTTTTCGTGTCCTTGTAGCAAATCTGAATTTTGGTTCGTTCCCTAAATATTATTATGATTTTCTAAAATCTAAATTATTAGGAAATTTAAAATTCACAGAGCAAAAAATAATCTTTTTCATTACTCTTCTTAAGACGATGAAGATGAGATATTTTTATTCGTATTACATGAATATTTTATCATAATCAAATAACGTAGATCTGTGTGTAATCATTTATATCCCACAAGTAGGAATGTTTAAATGGATGCTTATTGGACAACTTTAAGGCTTTTTGAAAACTTTGTTAAAAATTTACATCATAAAATGCCGCTTTGCATTTAGACGAGTTTAATGCTACGAGCTGATACTATAGATAACTGACAGGTTAACGAATTCTGTTTGACATTAGAATTATACAAAATCTTTTTAAATTAAATAAACATCAAATTTCGAGTAAAAGTGTAAACAAAGTTTAGGTAACATGATTTTCCACAACAATGATTTCGATATGTTAAGCAATTCAGTGAAACAGAAATATATATATCTTTCAGCAAAAAAAAAAAAATGTTGTTTGTTTCTACCAAAGAAATAAACAAGACTGTTAGCATCCATAAAATTATTCAGTTGGAAAATTAACATTTTTTTTTCTAGAAACCACACTCTACGTATACTAAAACTTGAGCGGTACATGAGTTCCTTTATATTAAAAATAGTTCACCTTCTTGAAACAATAACCTCTCCCCAACAAAACAACAAAATAAAAAATTACTAAATTAATTTAGATTTAAATCCATTCCATTTTCTAAATTCTTATTACTGTTAATAAATTTTTCGAAGATGGTGAAAGAATTTTTTCCAACAATAAGATCAAAATCTTTTGTTGAAATATTTCAACGATTTAACATTTAAATTGCAGAACTTTGAGTACCTACCTATCTATATATTTAGATGAAAACGCCGCATGAGTATATAGTACAAGGGGAGTATGACGAAACAAAAAGTTTAAAAATTCAATTCTCCCGTATCACATTTTTCATTGATTTAATCGCAAGATTTAAAAAATGTATTCTTGATTGAAAAAATAAAATAAATTTACACCTCGCGTCTTAAACATGAAGGTGAAATGTCAACCATTTCCATATGATAAATTTATGTATATAAAGTTATTTTTAGTAATTAAGAAAGTTTTGTACGCGTATGTGTGGGTGCCTTTAAATGAAATATGTATAAAGTTTTTCCTGTCGTAACAAATTTTATCCTCACACCACCATACATTTTTGATCCCAGTACATATGGAACGTATACCGAAAAGGGTGATATAATCTGCACGATATTCGCCTTAGAATATCGTACGAAACACTAAACAAACGAAAAATTTACATTTAATTGATTTGAACTTACGGTTGAATGAATAATTCTGAAGAAATCAATTTTTTCAACCACGATAAGCTCTCTCGAATACATTGAATATTTTATGAAATTTGTCGAAAAAATCATTTCTCCCTGTACGGTCCCTATACGGAGTAAATATATTTTGGCAAGCATTATTTATTCAAAGCTTAAAATCATTATGTTTGATTACCATGTGCGAAAAGCTTATACCATATATTGACGTCTTCCTAAACTTATGGGATTTAGAATTTCAGAAACGAGATCAACTATTGGATTTTATACATATAGAAGAGTTGAAGTTTATGATTTAACTAAAAAGTTTAAATTAGAAAAAATATTTATCTATTAATCCGATTTGACGTACCCGTGTTTCAAATTTTCTATAATATCTGTTCAATTAAAAACAAGATCATTTGAGTTGCATCAAGTACATTTTAAATAAAATTATATCAAAAATTTTAAATGTTGACACTGGGATTATATTCAAAAGTTGTATACCACAAAGTCGCATTAAAAGTGACGCATATGAAGTTATCTCAGCAGTCTATCCCAGAAAATAAAATATACAATCAGGTAACACTAATATATCAAAAATCTATTTATTAATTTCGATTTGGTTTCAATCATAAAATTAAAAATATTAAAACCAAACCATCTGATTGCAATCTAAACAAAAGTTTTTGAATAATAATTAAATTATCAAAAAAAAAACTGTAAGGTTCCAAAATGCATATAGTAATGGAAAATTATAGTTGAAAAAAAAATTCAATTTCGGGCAAGTTTCCGAAAATGATTTCTGTGTAACTATTCTGGTAATTCCCTGGGAATAGGGAACTGGGGAAAGAATTTATTAGCGTCTTACTTTGGGAATTTTACAACAAAAATTCCATATAAATTTCAATCCGGAATAAATAATTTCATTCCACCTAAAAGTACACGGTAAATATAAAATCTGGTAAATGACCACTAGATTGTCTGGTATTACTATTTCCAGTTAAAATCCAGTAAAATTCTAGTACATAAAAAAGGAAATTTTGTTTTCTAGTTAAATTTTAAAGTGAATATACTAGATTTTCAGTCAAAATAAATTTAAAACCAGAATTTTAATTAGTTCTAGTTAATATCTAGTTCTAGTGTTTATTATACTGGGACTCTAGTGGCTATCTAGTAAAAAAAATACTAGAAAATTACCAGATCATTTCTGTTTGGTTCTATAATGGAGTGTCTAGTTAATTTCACCAGAAATCAAGTTAATTTTGTTACTAGAATTCCTTTAAAAGTTTAATTTACATGAATTCTTGCAAAATTCTAGCAAAATCCAATTCCGCCATACTATTGTGGATTTACATATGATTTCCATTAAATTTTACGGGAGTTCTATTAAATATATCTGCATAAAAAATTAACAAATAGCGATAACATTTTACATTACCAGAATCCCAGTAAAAATCTAGTAAAATTCGAATATTTTTTATTTATATGCTCTGCAGTAAAGTTTATAATTCAAAATGTTCTCACTTTATAACTATGCATCTCATACTACCTCTCTTACAAGAATAATATTTACCTGAATTCTAGTACTATTCCAGTAAAATTTAATCGTTTACTAGAATTTTACGAGAATTCTAGTGAATGTAAACGGTTTTTATCTTTTTTTTACATTGATATTGTTAATTTTACCTGAAATCCAGTTAATTCTAGTAAGTTACTGAAATATTGCTTGAATCTGGTAAAATTAACAGTTATTCGAGTTTTTTTTTCTGTTTTTTTTGTATATATTTTCAAATTATCGTAGGAATTCTTCAGTATTAAGCAAAATTTCAACAAGTGACATCAAAATAAAAAGTGATCTTCGTAATTATTATTTGAGTTATTAAGAAAAGTTATTTGTTGTTTGTATTAAAATTAAAATGGATATAATAGAATTATGTAAGCAATTTTCTAAAAGAAAATGAAATTCCAGATGATGTGATTTTCAATTTTATCAGGTAAGCCTTTAGAGTTTATATTACTTTAGTGATTATTTTCCCGATCTCATCGAAATACTCATGGAGGCTCGCAAACTTCTTTGAATCTAATTATGGTATAATGGTACGTTTATTTTAATGATTACTCGGATACGTACTCCTACCGGAATATTTTTTTAAATAATGTTTAGGTTGTTGTTTTGTATTGTAAGGAATTGTAATTAAATTTTTGTAAATGCAAAGTGTATACAATTGCCGATTAAGTTTTAACAGCGCTTTTAATAATAATTCAATAAAATTTTAACGTTACTTTAAACATATCAATTAAATAAATTAAAAAATATTAAGCAAATACTATAATACAAAATTGAATACATCGAGTTGGTCACCAATGCCATTCAGGCTTTCTCTGGGAACATGAAATTGGGAAAAATATGTTCATAACATTTTTGTCTAAATTATGTTTTTATGGCCTACTGTTGGAATTAGCTGAGTGCAAATATTTCCGAAATAAAGTTTATTGGAGATTTTTTGTTCTGGGGTTTTATTGTTCTATAACAATAAAATATAAAACATCAGTCGGTGCCAGCTCCAAATTAATTCCTGCGGACGCGGAGTCTCAAGAATTTATTTTAAATCGCATGTCCAGCATATGCATTTGGGCTAAGGTAATAATAATTGTTATTAGTTTAGTAAAAAATATCGGGTTTAAAGACTTTTATGTAAACAACATTTTTAGGTCTATTTGTACCGGATATGTATTACGTCAATTATTTTAACATTTTATTTGTGATTTTGACATAAGAGTTTTATTTATTCTTTCATTTTTATTTATGATACAGTTTGAAGAAAGCACCTCCGAAATAATAAAAAATACACGACAACCGCAGCCATATCTAATTTATTTCGCCGATGAAGGATTACTGCACCAGGGAATAATTTGGATTATAATCGACGGACAAACTATTAATATTGGGCAGACCATCTTTATTAATGCAATGGACTTACT
This sequence comes from Nephrotoma appendiculata, assembly GCA_947310385.1. Lineage (NCBI taxonomy): Eukaryota > Metazoa > Arthropoda > Insecta > Diptera > Tipulidae > Nephrotoma > Nephrotoma appendiculata. Next base: position 246,645,409 of record OX371225.1, read on the forward strand.
GTTCAAGGTTGTTTATGTATTCGAAATGAAATATCCGCAAAATGCTATTTATTTTTACAATTTCATCGAGGTGTATTTTTATAAAATAAAAGGAGCAACACCAACACTAAGGGTATCAAAATTGAATGTTATATATCGATCGTTAATAAGTATAAGATATTTGTTAGTTCTGGATACATTTTTTTAATATAATGAATTTTAATAAATATAATTTATTGTTCTTAAAATTAGAATGTTTAAACCAAATTTTAGTTTTTTATTTAAATTTTCCATATAGCTATTTAGAATTGTTTTCGATTTGTTCCTATTGGTACAGGGTTTTGCTTGGAAGAAGCATGGCATACCTCTTTGTGTTTTATAGTAATGATGTAACTTATCGGTAAACATCTGGTAATCTATTACGTACATTAATTTCCACCACTTTGGGTTTACTCGAATATTTTTCTAACTTTACTTCACGTCAATATAAATGGGCGCTTAAAGGAAAATTTATCGTTGAATGTACAACATACTCTCGATTTTCCAGTAATAAAACAATTAGGTTCCAATTAAAATTTGTAGGCTGAATTAGTTTTAAAATTGGTATTGTCTAGCAATATTAATAGAATATCAATTAGAAACATAATAGAAATCATGTGATTTTACTAGAAAATTGGTAAAATTCTTTAAATTTTACAAGACAATCAACATCAAACACTACTTGATATCGGGCTAAAAAATCTATTTATTTATTAATTTTAATAGAATTTCTCTTGGAAAAATATTGATTTTACTAGAATATAAAAAAATTTCTGTTACTTTTACTGAAATATCAATAAGAAGCACAACCTTAACTTACCAGAAATCAGTTTTAAAAGCGGGAAGTACAGTAATATTACTAAAATTTCAGTTAAAAAAATAACTGAAAATCTAGTGATTTTACTAGAAAAACAGATTTCATAATTATACAAGAATTCCGGTTGAGAAATGCAACAAAATATTATACTAGAATTCCGGTTGTGCTACTTTATTATACTAGTAAAATTTGCTTGAATTATGAACTACCAGAAATCTAGTAACATACATTTTACTTGATTCAACTAGATCATCTAGTTTGCTCACATCTAGTGAATTTTTGATTACCGTGTAGGATTAAAATTATTCCATTCTTCGCGTAGTTCAAATCTTCATCACCTGGTTAATCTGGGAATAATGTCTCTGGGAATAATGTAGTATTTTTATCGCATAAAGGATAAAGAATCAAATGACATAAATCAACGATACAAAAAATGAACTCCGATGCTAAATGAATCTGAAAAATAAGACATATTTACGTCGAAAACGCGTTTTACAATTTCATAAATATTTGTTATGACATAAAAGTAAATCGCATGCTTAGCTTGATTTTACTAAATTTTTATACCAACCGATAAAAGTATAAAAAACTCATTTGGCTGTTACTTGGGGCACAAATTTTATTCCTATTCGAATAGGAATAATATTTCTCAAAGTAAAACCACATACATATATGTAATTTCTATTCAAATATTTTTTCCGACCTACTGAGGAGAAAACTTTGATGTAAATATTTATAAATTGGGAATAATTTCACCATAGCTAAATTGACAAAGAAAATTATTCCCAATTTAATTTTGTTTTCAAAAAAATTAACACCAACCTTTTACCTCAGTATGCCAGAAACAAAATGTTTAAATAAAAATTACATATAAATTCTTTCCCCAAATCCCTATTCGCGGGGAATTACCAGAATAGTGCCACTGGGCTAGGAATTTCATTTGACTTTTATATAAATTTTTGTCCCACTCGATAAAATTAAAACTATTTCGCCAAAACTAAAAATGTATCGAATCAGGGCTACATGATTTGGAGTCGTATGCAGTCGTAACTAATATCGCCCAAATATGAAGAGAATCGTATACAGTGGCAAATTCTTGATAATGACCCCTGTGGCACTATTCTCGTTTTCCCTGGGAATAGAGAATTGGGAAAAACATTTTCATTTGCATTTTTGTCGAAATTATATTTTTCTGGCCTACTGTTGCAGTTAGTTTGGTGTAAATATTTTTGAAACCATTTAGTGCCACTGGGCTAGGAATTTCTTTGAATTTTATTTAAATTTTAGTTTTATCGTGCGGGATGAAAATTTAAATAAAAATCAATGAAACTCCAAGCCCAGAGTTCATTGTTGGGGTGATTTTCGGTGAATTTGGTGAAATACTTTTTGTTTCAAGAAAATCCTAGCCCAGAGTTCATTTGCGAAAAATTGCCAGGGATCGAATTTTTTTAACTTACTATAAGTGGATTTGAAGTTAAACTTGTTGGGCACATTTTTGTGTGATAATTTTTATTTTCGAAAGGTATGCCGTGCTAAAACTTCATGGAAAAAACACTCAAAGAGCATACTTTTTTAATGCACTAAATGCTACATTACCAACTTTAACAGTCGTCAATTTGCATTATCCAGCGTGCATTGGTAGGATTCGGAGAACGATGTAGTCCTGGTGGTATTCCAGCTTCATTTTTTAAAAGTTCTAAAAATTTGGAGATCCATCTAAGCATTTTGTTCAATCAGTCATTAAATTGGCAACTTTTCCACAAAAGTGGAAAATAACTAGAGTGATGCCTATTTTCAAAACTGGATCTAGAAATGATGTTTCTTGCTACAGAGGTATTACATCTATGTATATCTGCTATATCTAAATTATTTGAACTAGTAATATATGCAACTCATTCAAAGCAATGCTTCCACGGTATTTATCATAATATCAACATGGTTTTATGCCACAAATCGGCCACAAACAAGTTGACGTAATATACATCGACTTTGCAAAAGCTTTCGACTCCATCAGCCATTGTAAACCTTTGGAACACATTTGTTAGTTCGGATTTTTCACCCAGTAGCGTGGTTAAAATCTTATTTGAGTAATTGAATCCAATATATTGAAATAGGAGACAAAACGTCAAAAAGAATACAAGCATTCTTTGATATACCACAAGGCTCTCACGTTGGCTCATGGATTTTCACAATCTTCAAAAATGGTATTACCGAAGTGATAAAGCATTCCAATATCCCGATGTTCGCAGATGACCTCAAAATCTACAAAGCCATCGAGTCAGTCGACGATGCCAATAAACTACAGGAAAATATTGACATCCTAGCGTTATGGTGCGAGTTTAATTCTCTGAGTCTCAATATTGAAAAGTGCAAATCTCTATCATTTCACCGAAAAACCAACCCTGTTACACAAGGCTACAAGAAAAATGATGTATGTACACTTCAGATAGTACTTGAGACTAAAGACCTATGGGGTTAGTTTCGTTGAAAACATGAGCTTTACTAAGCACATTGAGCTCTGTACATCGCTAAAGCGAACTCAATACTCGGTTTTGTCAAACGTTGGACGAGTGATAATTTTGATGTGGAAACAATTAAGATCCTGTATTGTGCATAAGTTCGATCCCAGCTGGAATATTCTGTAAATGTGTGGTGTTCTACGAAGCTCTATCCTGAGTATTGAGAAAATCCAAAAGAAATTTGTACGCTACTTGACCTGGAAAGACGGATGGGTTTATGACCATGATCTACCATACCACATAAACATACAGCGACAACCACCATATTTAACCGAGTTCAAGTTATACAATTTGACAACTCTTGAAAATAGACGCGAATTGTTAAAAAGTACATTTATTGGTAATCTCCTACTAGATCTAGTCGACGCACCGGATGTGCTAAATTGGGTGTAATATTCAAAAGTAAGAAACAATTTACGACAAAGCACTTTTATTGCGATTTTCCGATTCATGATTTTAATTAGATTAGATTTAGGACAAAGTGAAAACACCAGATGTAGTAACCTCTTAAAAATATCTTAGGCAAAGCAATTTCAATGCGACTTTTAGATATAAAACTTTTGAATATTACACCGAGGGTCCTCGAGATTTTCCGGAAAATAATATTTTTTAGTCTAATTCAAAGTGAAAACACAGGTGTTAGAAATATGTTAGGACTACCTTAAATGCGATTTTGAGATATACCACTTTTGTATATTTTCGGAAAATTCATCCAGATTTTCCTGAAAATCCATGATTTTAGTTCAGTTTGGTCTAGTAGGAAGTAAAAACACCCATTCGAGCTGTAGTAACTTCTAATAAATATCATAAGGCAATGCCCACTTGAGGTATACAATTTTTGAATATTACACCCAATGTTCCCCTACATTTTCCGGAAAGTTCATACTTTTTAATTGAGTCTTTTACAAAATGAAAACACCCACATTCAATAGTAACCTCTAAGAAATATATTAGGACAAAAAGCACTGTATTAATATAATTTTGAGGTATAAATATGTGTGTGTATGTACACACATTCTAGCCGTAATAATTTCTTAGAAATATTTTGAGAGAAAGCACTTTAACCGTTTGAGTCCCAGGAGGTAATGCAAACGCATTACGAACAACGTAAAACCATTTGTGGTGCAAACGCAATTGTTATCTTCGGTCTCAAACGGTTAATTGCGATTTTAATGTACACAAAATACACTGTTAAATTTAGTTATAAACAGGATACGTATATTATGTTCGCTTTTAGACAAATTAGGGCAACTTACAAATCCATGTTTAACGCTTCATTACAAAATACGAACTTGAACAACATACCGTGAATTATTTTAGATGCTATTTGCATAAAGTACATCCAGCACATTGTGCACAGATATTTTTATAAAAAATAATGTCTCTTTTTCTTTTAGCGAAATTTGTAAATGAGGTCCAGAGACATGTTTCAGAATATAAGATACAAATTTTCAAGATTTGGCGATCGTCATTTTATTGAAAGAATTCGTCCAACTCAATAAAACGCTAAGCCGAAAAGATGTGTTGTTTGCTACAAACGTGGACGCAGGGAGGAAGCAATTTACTGGTGCCCTGATTGTGAAGCGGGACTACTACACACAAAAAAATAAGCGGTGTTAATAGATTTTTTATCCTAATGACTAGTTTATTTTTATCCATTCGGATAATTATTTTAGAATTCAACACCGCATCATCGGATAGATATTTAAGTTTATCCGATAGGATAACTATTTTTGAAAATAAAATTTGTTACCTCTTTTGGTGTTAAGGAATTTTCAACCGTTTGTGAATATGTTTTATATTACTAGGGAAACCCCCAAAAACTCAGGAAAACTCCGTTTGGATAAAATTTAATCCTTTTTTGGAGTTTATTATAAAAAAAAATTTCAAGGATTGACGATTTTAAATATTACATTTCAGTCTTCATTTGAATTTTGAGGATATTACTTCAAAATTTCATTTCATTTTTGTAAATGTAACATAAAAAGTTGTAGTACTGTATATTAAAGTGAATTGTGGAAATATTCAGGTGAGATCATCATTGTTAAGAATCTATTTGGCAAGCAATGCGTAAAATAGGACGGTAAAAGTAAACTGCGAAAGAGTTGGGAGTGCTTCGGCCCCAGAACAGATTGCATAGATTAAAAGATAAAAAAAAAGAATCTATTAAAATGGTAAACAAATAAATTAATGAAAAAAATGTGTGAATGAAAAATTAATTCTAATTTTTGTTTTTTTAATTTATTTAGAATTTGATGACAATTTCAGTGTGCTGCTTGTTTTGAAACATCTTTGCCATACTAAGAGAGAGAAAAATGTATGAACGACTGCCGTAAACCTACAGCCATATTCATTTTTAGTGTTTGAAAAAGTAAGTGTACTAGTAATTCATATTTATAAATTAAAACATAAAATAAAATAATAACATATATTTTCAGAATGGAACAACTATAACAGATGTAATTACGCAGCCACACCTGATTCTTGGAGGTCCATCAAAAAATCTAGCTTTGTCATACAGCATTATTAGCGATAGTAAGGAAATTCCGCTATCATTGATTTTATAACCATTAATGTCTTTACAACGTTATTCAAGGCATTTTACCAAATTGTAAACCATATATTATTTACAAAAATAAAATAAAAATAATTATAAAATTAAAATTTATGTTATTTACTTATTTCAAAAATTCCCAATTTGGGTCTTTAAAATGCCCAAGAGGATATTTCCAAAAGATAAAAGAGGTGTTACGAAGTTCAACAAATCGGTGTTAATATAATAATTATTTTAATGGATATAATTTATAAACAAATTTGGTGTAAAAGTTTTTATCCAATAGTATTTTTTGACAATTTTATTATAACATCCGATTGGATTCAAATTATAAATATCCGAACGGTGGGACACTATGTAACACCGATTCGGTGTTGTGGTGACCTTTTATTTTTTTGTGTGTATGTTTCAATGTTTGCACGTTGGCGTGAAGTATTTCCTAAAATTGATTAAATATTTTTAGAATGTTTTTTAGGAAAAAATTCACGTTTCTAGCCAGAGTTGTGAAAAATTTCCTAATCCTAAATAGTGGAGAATGTATTAGTGTAAAATATACAAAATCCATATTAAACAGAAATATTAATTTTTTAATCCAGATTTTATGTTCTTGTTATTAAGTAGGATGGTTAAAATAGAAAGGCATGCATTTGTGTTGTTCAAGCAAGCTCAACAGGTATATGTATAACTTACTAAAGTAATGTATATAGTAGATTGATGAACCTGTACAGTAAAAACTTGGTTTTGTATTTCCTGACTTCCGCTGTGCAAATAAGTTAAATTTGTAAGATCAGCAAAATTATTACTATGTAAAATAACTATATAGTTTGTTAAATGCGATTTGTAGAGCTACGAGGGTATATCAAAAAGTCTTGCAATATTATATGAAAAAAAAGAGTGAGTGAGACAACAATATATTTTTCAAAACCATTTTTTGTCGCGATGAAACTTCTAGAAGAACATTTCGATGTAAATTTTACAGTTCGTTTGTTTTTGTCAATTTAGTAACACGTGTTTTGAATTTTTCTTAAAATGAATGAAATTGAATATCGCGCCATTATTAAATTTTTCTGTAAAGATGGACGAAATGCAATTTATATATTCAACTATATATCAAAAGTTTACGGCGAATCTGCACCATCATATGCCACAGTAACAAGGTGGGTAAAATTATTCAAAAGTGGTCGGGAGTCATTAGTAGACGACAACCCCTCGGGTCGGCCAGCAGATGCTATTAGCCATGAAAACGTAATTTTGGCCGAATCTATTGTATTGGAGGACCGGCGTATTTCTGTTCCAGGGTTAGCGTGGAAACTTTCCCTTTCAAACGGTACCACATATACTATATTACATGACCACCTTCACATGTCGAAAGTAAGTGCGCGATGGGTTCCCCGTTTGTTGAATGCAGAACAAAAAAAAATGCGTGTTCAAACTTCAAAGGCGATTTTAGATATGTACAAAGAAGATCCAGAAAATTTCTTGGATAACATAATAACAGGCGATGAAACATGGCTTCATCACTGGGATCCGGAATCCAAACAAGAATCGATGCAATGGATTAAACGTAGTGAACCACCACCAAAGAAATTCAGAACTCAACCGTCTGCTGTTAAGGTTTTGGCAACAATTTTTTGGGATTCTGAAGGAATTTTGATAATCGATTATATGCCACCGAAAACCACAATCATAGGCATATATTACGCAGAGATTTTCCGAAAATTGAAAAAAGCGATCCGGGAAAAACGGCCAAGGAAAGTTAGGAAAAAAATCTTGCTTCTTCACGACAATGCACCAGTGCACAAGGTTAATATTGCTCAAGCTGCATTAAAAGACTGCGGCTTCGTGGAAATTCCGTATCCACCGTACAATCTAGACTTGGCACCCAGTGACTAGTTTCTGTTTCCCAATTTGAAAAAAATACTAGGGGGCCGGAAATTTTCCAGTGACTATGAAGTACAGTGTGTTGTAAATTAATATTTTATGGAGCAAAAGAAATCTTTTTTTTTAGAGGGTTTAGGCAAGTTAATTGATCGATATGACAAATGTATAAACCTTAAAGGAGATGATGTCGAAAAACAAAAATATGGCTGTCTCACTCACTCTTTTTTTTCATATGATATTGCAAGACTTTTTGATTTGCCCTCGTAGCTCAGCAACTAAATATTTATTTTTTTATTTTTTATTTTTATTGTTCATTCTCATTCAATAACAACGGCGGATTATCCAGTGAATTTAATGTTCCTTTAAGGATAATCCAAGTTGTTATACATAATTATACAAAAGTTACAAAATTTACATTCATAGATATACAAATATTATAAAATTTTTAAAAATTAAAGATAACAGAGATTTAGTTCCAAAATAATAGATTATTTGATTTAAAGTAATTTTTAATATTTTTTTTAAATTGAAATTAGTTTTCAGATTGCTTTATAAATTGAGGTACTTGATTCTAAATAAATGGGCCCATAAACGTGATCGATTTTTTTCCAAATTCAGTTCTAATATGATGCGAATCAATTCTGTTACAGTTTCGAGTTGAATACACATGATGAGCGTAATTAAAGTCTATATTAGACATAAATGAAGATACATTTAGGCTTTTATACATATAAAGGGTTAATTGAAGCTTATATAAGACCTTTATAGGCAATATCATAATATCATCTTTGCTATATAATAACCTAGTGGAAAATAGAAGTGGCAATCTGTATACTGCTTTTACACTTTTGTTTTCCATAACTTGCAATCTCTTCAGCCTGGTTAAGGTAGCTGTTTCATATACGATAAAGCCATAACTAAATCGCGAATGAATAAACGAAAAATAAATCATAAGCAATACCCTAGTAGGAACAAAGAAAGATAATTTTCTGAGTAACCCAACAAGTGGAGCAATTTTCTTACTTGTGATATTGTTGCTGTAATTTAAGTGTAATTTTTGTTTTTGTGTCGGTTATATACGAAGAAAATTGGTAAAATAAATTAGAACAACTTAAAAACCCAACCTGCTTGTTCTGTTCTATAATTGAAATTATAAAGTTTATTTAATTGAAAGGTAGTCAGAACCCTACCAGAGGTAAGCGCACTACTGTAAAAACAAAAAATCTAATTCCAAACTGTGGTTGTAATTATTCATATAGTCTAGACAGTTGGATTCGAATATTCATTGTCCTTCGAGCCATATCTCAGCGTCAACGAGATCAGCATAGCAGTTTTTACAACAACACACAGTAACAGCTCTACCGTAACGACACTGGAAGCAGTTTGTGTGCAGCATAAACATCAAAGATTAAATAATTAAATCACAACTAAGCGCAACAGTTTTTCATCTATAACTCATCATGAATCTCGAAACAGTGAAATTCGTAAAACAACAAGATGTCATCTTCGACAAGATATCCACCATGAGGCGGAACTATGGAAAAGCCGGCGATCATCGCAAAAGTCAGAGTTATCTACAAGAACCTATTGCAAAATCGAAGGAGCTATATGCAAAATTCATCTCAGCCGACGAGAAAAACATCGCGATGTCGCCTCTGAGTGATAAACATCCTATCTGCTGGCTGAATTACAACAGCGATGTAAGTCGCTCTCAGATCAATTACAATCGTCATCATTTAGTGCCAACGAGCTAGACAACAACAGTAGTTATCAAAGCAGGCTCCGGCCAACTCGAATTGAATTGATCGATCAGCTTGATAACCCGCTCAAAAGCAAGACGTACTCATGCGTCAATTATATCAACATATACATCAAATCGAGTACAAACTGGATAAAGAAGTTCGTCCATCCGAATACTTATAGATAAACATCAACATACTGCAAAAAAGTATGAACGATATCAACCAATTGCATACGACGATCTTCGACGTTAGAAACAGATGAGAAAGATCAAAGAATTGACCACTTGCTCAAGGATTACTACGGTACCTTTTAGTGGACAAGGTGGATGACACAATTTTGCAACCGGGGTTAAAATTCAATTTTGGCCCCGCAAGATGCGCAGTAAAATCTACCGAAGGTGGACATACAAACATACATTCACCGAAGGTTATAAAGGGTGATTTTTTTGTGGTTAGGATTTTCATGCATTAGTATTTGACAGATCACGCGGGATTTCAGACAAGGTGTCAAAGAGAAAGATGCTCAGTATGCTTTGACATTTCATAATGAATAGACTTACTAACGAGCAACGCTTGCAAATAATTGAATTATATTACAAAAATCAGTGTTCGGTTCGAAAAGTGTTTCGCGATTTACGTCCGATTTATGGTCTACATAATCGACCAAGTGAGCAAACAATTAATGCGATTGTGACCAAGTTTCGCACTCAGTTTACTTTATTGGACATTAAACCAACCACACGAATGCGTACAGTGCGTACAGAAGAGAATATTGCGTCTGTTTCTGCGAGTGTTGCTGAAGACCGTGAAATGTCGATTCGTCGCCGTTCGCAGCAATTGGGTTTGTGTTATTCGACGACATGGAAGATTTTACGCAAAGATCTTGGTATAAAACCGTATAAAATACAGCTCCTGCAAGAACTGAAGCCGAACGATCTGCCACAACGTCGAATTTTCAGTGAATGGGCCCTAGAAAAGTTGGCAGAAAATCCGCTTTTTTATCGACAAATTTTGTTCAGCGGTGAGGCTCATTTCTGGTTGAATGGCTACGTAAATAAGCAAAATTGCCGCATTTGGAGTGAAGAGCAACCAGAAGCCGTTCAAGAACTGCCCATGCATCCCGAAAAATGCACTGTTTGGTGTGGTTTGTACGCTGGTGGAATCATTGGACCGTATTTTTTCAAAGATGCTGTTGGACGCAACGTTACGGTGAATGGCGATCGCTATCGTTCGATGCTAACAAACTTTTTGTTGCCAAAAATGGAAGAACTGAACTTAGTTGACATGTGGTTTCAACAAGATGGCGCTACATGCCACACAGCTCGCGATTCTATGGCCATTTTGAGGGAAAACTTCGGAGAACAATTCATCTCAAGAAATGGCCCGGTAAGTTGGCCACCAAGATCATGCGATTTGACGCCTTTAGACTATTTTTTGTGGGGCTACGTCAAGTCTAAAGTCTACAGAAATAAGCCAGCAACTATTCCAGTTTTGGAAGACAACATTTCCGAAGAAATTCGGGCTATTCCGGCCGAAATGCTCGAAAAAGTTGCCCAAAATTGGACTTTCCGAATGGACCACCTAAGACGCAGCCGCGGTCAACATTTAAATGAAATTATCTTCAAAAAGTAAATGTCATGGACCAATCTAACGTTTCAAATAAAGAACCGATGAGATTTTGCAAATTTTATGCGTTTTTTTTTAAAAAAAAGTTCTCAAGCTCTTAAAAAATCACCCGTTATATACCTAGAGCTCGTTCAACGATTTATTCACGGAGCTCATTCATCAAGAAAATCTCGGATACGGTCAAAAGGACTTAAACTCATACGGCCAGAAAGGCGCGGCTCAATTCATTAGCCATCTCTTAAACGTAGGAGAAAAATATGAGAAAGCACGATATTTGTTACACGCCAGGTACAACAATTCTCGACTAGTTGCGAACAAATATTTCAACTCGCGTTTATCTCCACCAACGTATCAAGCGGAAATGATGACATTGGAGAGAGCTAATTGGTGAACACCTCGATCCCTTTGCAAGATTCTTCAAGCAACACGGTGGCTCATGCATATAAGTAAGGGAAATCATCACACGTTCCTGCATTGCAACAACGTAGTGCCTTCTTTTGCCAAACAACCTCTGTTGGTAAACCAACAGGCACCAGTATTGTTGCCTACTACAATAATTAAGGCGGTCTCTTGTAATGGTCGGCCAGTCACCTTAAGGGCTCTGATAGACGTGGGATCCCAAGCCACATTTGTCACTTCCAAGGCGGCTAGCAAGCTTAATATCAAAAAAAGAAAAATCAATGTCAAAATTTCGGGTATCGAGGAAACCACTTTCAGCCACTTTATAAGTATACAAATTAGTACCAAGGTTCAATGGTGAATTCCGTCTAAACGTCGATGCGTTGATTTTTGAGAAGCCCACTCAAAGGGTTTCAGAAATCGGCACCAACACAAATAACTGAAAACTCTATAATATTTCACACACGCACACACACAAATAATAACAAAACAGAAAACTGTTATAACTACAATTCAGCAAACACTGTTATTAATTTAACCACACAACGTAACTTTTCTTGAGCTATTATTTATACAAAATAGCTAAGTAGCTTAAAATTGAAATTACAAACAATTTTATAATATTGTTATTAATAGTATATTCACATTTGTATACAATATTACTCAAAAATAATAAAAAAAACCTTAAATTATATAATTTTTAATATTTTATGTTAAAATGACAAAATATCCTTAATTCTATCTACCAGAAAGGCTACTTTTTGAAAATTGTGTATGATTTTCCAGTTAGTCAGACTGAGATCTACTCAAAACAATTTTCCGATAATATGCGCGGTGTTTAGAAATATTGGAAAACTCGGAAAAACGATCGTTTTTAATGTATCGTATTTAAATGTAACCAAATATTCTTAGTCTTTACTACCAGAAAGTCTTTCGAGTTTGGAAATATCGGTAAATTAGTCAGGCTGAGGCCGACTTATGCCCATTAATTATTTTTGAATTAATTTTTAACTTTTTAATATGCACTAATTTGATTTATTTGATAATACAATTTGTTACACATACATAGACATTTTGTTTTGTTGTTGTTGGTTTTAGGAATAACTTTTGTATTTAGGAAAATATTCACAACCGTTGTTTGCACTTGTGTTTCAAGATATACCACACACCATTAATCATTAATGAAACACTTTTTTGTTAAAAAAAATATTAAAATAAAAATTAGTAACAATGACTCCGGCAACTCACATAACAATTGAAACTTTTAACTCCCACGCGGAAGGGTTAAAAAAAATAATCAAACGTACAGCACTCACACTATCGTAAATGTCTAGCTATACTGACAATGATATCTCCCGCATTGGCAACCGGAAATGATCATCTCGATTATATAATCTGAGATCATTTGACTTTTAAAGGTCTTTCGAAGCGTATAGAAATTTATGAAATTATATAAAATACATTCATGTTTAATTCTTAGAAGGTATTTGTCCTATATATGTTATATATCGGTATCATCAAATATTATCAAACTCGAAGACGTCATGTGATGTGTATGTGCGATTGTAGTTCGAGATTTGCATATAAAAAATAGTAAAAATTTCAAAATTGTGGTGAAATTAAAATAATAACTAGCGAGCTGTGGTGTACAGATATGATTAAGATTGTTTAATCTATTTAAATTTTCTAGTGAAAATACCGAGGTAAAACTATTCATCTCTTGATGTGATTTAAAAAATTATTCAGGAATGGGCTGAAAGTGAAAACGAGCTGAACGGCGAAGAAAATGATTGAAACACTCGGACAAACGGTCACGATATACCCGTAATTTTCGATCGTGAAATCAACATCGAAGGAGACATTAATTTTGAAAATAAGGACATAGACAAGGTGAGCAAACATGAAAATTGTCTGGCGAAGTGCCATCAATCTAATGAAGGCAATGAAGGTAAACATTTGCGAAAAAAGTTTAAAAAGTTATTATGGAAAAATGTGAAGTTTAATTTTTCGCTATTAAGCAATTTTATCAATGAAATTTCAATACCTTAAAAAAATACAAGCCGTGAAACCCCTTATCAGCTTATACGGTAGCGATTAGATTATTGGAATTCTGATGTAGGGTGTATTTTAAACATTAAAATTAAATTAGTTAGTACATTAGTGGATAATGGATCAGCGCTATCAAAATATCATCTTTGACATGATCGTTTATAGTGAAGATCAGACCCTTTCTAAAGTTTTTAACCTTAACAGGAGGGGCATCATCTAAGTTATCAATATTTGTATAATTATGATTTCGATAGTTATTTCATGAGTGCTTCACTTACAGCTTACATCAATAACTTTGAAATATACTCCATGCTGGAAAATAGTTACTGACAATCTGGGTTCATCTGCTAACATAGTTGTCCAGTTAAGCAGGCCCATCCCTCGAAATATGAACCACAAAATATTCTGTAATAATTTTTTACCACTAATATTATTTCTTGAAATAGAAGGGGACCCATTGTATTGTTACCAACAGAACTAAACGAGAAATAAGCAAGGTTGCTAGGGGATTTTACGAAGAATATTCTTCTACTTTAAAGATGCCGATTTGTCGCTCATATACAATGAAATAAATCTGTAATTTTGGTCTCCTCTTATGTATAGGCGCCAATCCTGTATCCACCATTAAAAATGGCATAGCAAACATTACCGCGAAACATCATAGAGTGTCTAGAAATTATCATAGAGTATAATCGGTATATGGGAAGAGTAGATTTACGTGATAGTTTCATGGGCCGATATTGTATCAAATATAAATCGATGAAATGGTACCGTCGAATATTTATTCATATGCTTGATGTCTTCAGAAGGAACACTTTCAATATTTTATTCCCCTGGAATATTTCATGTCAAAAATGAGGTACAAAATAAATAAAAATATTCCCGCTGGTTATAAAATAATAAGAACATTCTCTTTTATGATAGTGCTGCCACTAGTGGTAAGTAAAGTGATATCTTATTTTTCGCTGGCAAATTTCTGTTGTACCGACCAACTGGCACAGTGGTTAAATCTTTGACGTTTGAATCGGGTGGTACCGGATTCGAATCCCGACAGGGGTAGGATGCAAAGTGAAGTTTCATCAACAGATTACGATCTGTGGTGAAATGTAACACATCAATGACCGTCTGTCGGGGTGCAAAACCTATGAGCCAACCCATTCTCCATGCCAGTAGCTGGCATGGGGCGCGCAATTTGCAGATGATCTTAAATCGGTCCTCTAGCTGTTCGTCCTCGAGTTAGCCGGGAGGTGTAAAGTAAGGACGTAAAAAGCATAACCGCGGAAGAGCACGGTGAGCCTTGCGTCCCAAAACAGATCGCATAGTTAACAATAAAAAAAAAATTATACTGTCTTATACAGCATGAGGAAACCGAAATTTAAATAGAAAAATTATTTTTTCGCATACAGTTGATATGTGTATTTTTGCAACGTTGCTCTAAAACAATAAAAGAAAAATAATTTCATGTTTTCAACGAAAAACCACATAAAATATTACAATAACAGTTTTGTCCATATAATACCCGGTTAACCCATCCTTTATAACAATATATTAAATAGACAATAGCAATAAAATATTTATCACCTTAGTGACTGATGGTTACAGCAAGTATTAACATTATACATCTGACCAAAAATCTATTCTTTTTTTAGTACTATTCTAACTCCCAAGATTTATAAACTACTTTTTCGAGAACAAATAAAATTCTAGAACAATAGAAGCTTTTTATTTATTTATTTATTAATAATACTTTTTATGTCCCCATTGTCTTGTTTTGTATATGTTGTGTTATGATATGATAAAGAAAACAATCATCTTGACTATTATGGTAAGTTTGTAAAGATGAACTGTAATATAAATCACCGACACTAAAATGTTAACGAATGACTGTTGGTTTTTCATGACAAAATAGCAACGTTACATCACCATCATAATGTGGAATTTAACATCAACGTTATAAAAATTTGATAAATTTTGTGTTTTGACTCTATATTATGAGTGAGGTTGATGTTTTTCACGGTTCTGTTGTGTTTAAACTTTAAACTACATACTATTAATGACTTTTCGGTCTATCTATACGGATAAAAGAGAGGTGGTGGTGTTTGCATGTGTATAAGGGATTCTATTTATACGAAATTTGTTTACAAGCATTCAAGCGCTACTCTAGAGATGATTCTAGTTGAAATTGTATACAATGGAATGAGAATACTTTTAGGGACTGCGTATAAACCCCCGCGCTTAGATTGTTTTTCCGAGTTAGATAGTATTTTGCAAGAATATTCTTCAATATATGATGATATAATTTTTTGTGGAGACTTCAATTATAACCTGTTATGCAATGCTTCTATAAAGGCCAAACAGTTTGAGGATTTATTGAAGTCCTATGATTTGACTATTGTAAATGGTGAACCCACTTATTTTTATGATGACCTATCATCCATGCTTGATCTCATTATTACTAACACTGATAAAATTAGATTTTCTTATCAAATATCACTGGGTTTCATTGATCATGACTTGTTATATTGGATTTATGGTGATATCAATACAGTAAAAGCTAAAGAAACTTATTTTCGGGATTACAAATCATTAAGTATTGACGAGTTAGCTGGGGAGGACTTTACTCTGCCATGGGAAGGGATTTATTTTATGAGTGATGTAGATGAACAAATAGAGCTGTTTAATTCGTGTGTTTTAAATTTATATGAAAAATATGTTCCATTACGACCTGTTAAAATAACTAAATCGATTTCTCCTTGGATGACAAAGGAAGTACAAAATTTAATGATATTGCGGGATTTTGCCTTATCTGTATGGAAACAAGTTCGGTCTAGTGAGTTAAGAACTGTATATTGTCGAATTAGAAATAGAGTAACGTCTCTGATTAGGGTCAACAAACGCAAAATTATTAATAATAAATTGGAATCCAAGCAATCTCCTAAATTATTTTGGCAAACTATAGATCAATTAGGTATTGGCAAAGCTAATGATTTTTCTGCTAGTTGTGTTTATCAGCCTGCTGAGTTTTTAAACGAATTCACTACTACTTCGATTAGGAATATCACTAACAATCCTGAACTTCTTGATGACTTACTAGAAAGTGATTTTGCTGCAAATTCGTTCAGTTTTAACACGATAACAATGCCGCATTTAGTTAAAGCGCTGAATGCTATAAAATCGAATAGTACTGGCTTGGATAAGATTTCAATTAGATTCATTAAAATTATATTTCCATTTATCAGCAAGTATTTACTTCTAATTATAAATAATATAATTACAACTAGCTCGTTTCCAGCTATTTGGAAACATGCTAAGTTGATACCGATTCCAAAAATTAATAACCCTAGCTGTATATCTGAATTTCGTCCCATAAGTATTTTACCTGCACTTTCCAAATTATTAGAAAGTGTTTTGAGTGAACAAATTACTCAATTTATTGAGAAGAATGGAATGCTGGATTGTAATCAATCCGCTTATAGATCATACCATAGCACTAACACTGCTGTGTTAAGTGTAGTGGATGATATAAGACGAGATTCGGATAAAAACAAGGCTTCTATATTAGTTTTGCTTGATTTTACGAAGGCCTTTGATCGCGTTGATCATGTAATCTTGCTTCAAAAATTAAAAGAACATTTTAAATTTGGTCGGTCAGCTTGGTCCTTGATTCGAAGTTATTTGTCTAATAGGTCTCTAACGGTTTTTATAGGTGATAATTTCTCTGAAAGTATTTGTTCCAGTGTTGGCGTTCCACAGGGATCAGTGCTAGGACCTTTGTTGTTTGCAATGTATGTAAACGATTTGCCTAGAAGTTTGTCAATTGCTAATTATCATTTATTTGCTGATGATGTGCAAATATATTCCTCTTGTGTGATTGAGAAGATTAATTACTGTATTGATTTATTAAACATAGAGATTGAAAATATTGGAAAATGGGCGAATGATAATAATCTACTTTTGAATGCAAAGAAGACTCAGGCAATTGTAATTTATCGGAATGAGATTAACACTGATAGTATCCATTGTATTAAAGTAAATAATGAACGTATAAAGTTTTCGAGTAAGGTTAGAAATCTAGGCATAATTATTAACAAAACCTTAACCTGGGATGACCATATTCAAATGATCACCAGTAAATTGTATTTCATGCTCAGACGATTGTGGACATTAACTTAATTTGCGTCGCCGGAACTAAGAAGGAAATTATTTTTGACCTATGTTTTTCCATATTTTATATATGGAGATGTAATTTTTTTTGGGATGCAAGACTATAACTTAAAGAAGCTAGAAAAGGCATTCAATGCTTCAATTCGATATGTTTTCAAATTGCGGAAATTTGATCATATATCCGCTTATGCAAATAAAATTATTGGATGTTCTATTGGAGAGTATTATGAATTAAGAGTTTGTTTCTTGATTTATAAACTGCTAAAATTTGGAATACCAATCTATTTGTCCGTTAAACTTCAAGAGACAAGGTCTAGCCGTACTAAGAATTTGAAAGTTCCTTCCAATAGATACGATATACTAAATCATTCTTTTTATGTTCGAGGAATTTGCCTTTGGAATGCATTGCCCCTAAGCGTTAAGAGATCTGAATCGTGCGCAAGTTTCAAACGTACACTACTTGATAGAACTTATTAGCTTATTTTTAATTATAATCATAAATATCCATCATAATTGTAATCGCTATTATTGTTTTTCACATTGTTTATATTTACATCACTCTTATAATTATTATTATTATTATTATTATTATTATTATTATTATTATTATTATTAATATAATTAATTCTTATTGTTTTCTTTTTTTTCCTAATTATTAGTTTTAGTTAAGAATTTTATTATATGTACTTTACAAAAATGGCCTTAACATATATATAAATAAGCTTTAGCTTAATATGTGTAACATACAGATAAATAAATAAATAAATAAATGTTAATATTATCACTTAATATAAACTGTTTGATAAAAAATGGAGGGGTGTAATTGTTGTAGAGCTCGAATACACCAACACTTAGTTTCTAAAGAGAAAAATAAACCTACCGGATTTGAAATAAAAATTATCTCGTATAACAAAAACCATTATTCCTGTTTAGTTTTCAGAAAACCAACAAGGTCATTGCAAAAATTAAAAAAGCTTCTACGGAAGCTGTATAGATGCCAAATTTTCAAAAAATCAAGTTTTTTTTATCAAAACCCCTCATTTCCGGTCAAATTTAAAATATGTTCAGAACTAATTTTGTTTGAAATTTTCTTAAAAATACTTAAGTAAATAGTATACATACAGTAGGTTCAACAGGAGCGTGTTCGGAGTAACTGTACTTAAAACTATAGGAAAAAATATGGGCGGGGCTAACATCGGTTTTCTATTAATTCCTCTTGGACGTTCTAAACAAACATTAGTTTAACTGTAACTGTTTAGCGAAAAACCTTCATGAAAGAAATGAGTGCGATTTATAAAAAACGATTTGAAGCAGTGTTTTTAAGTGCACATCATAAAGGACCAACAATGTCGGTTGCAAGTGCAGCAAAATATATAAAAAAATCGAAAATATTTGTAAACAAGAGGATTACACATTGTTTAATGTATACAAATGTTGACGATATGTTAGATAGAGGCAAAATCCGAACCACTACAAAAAAAGGGATGACGCCATCGTTCTGAAAAAGCTGGCGAAAAAGAATAGTATTATACCAAAAACTACCATACGAAATAGAATTATGGAACATGACTACGCATATGGAAATACTTTGGTCAAACGTCTTGGTAACACAAAAAATTCATGGAAATGCGACTACAGTTGGCAAATGAACATAAAAACAAAGATTTTGCGAATACTGTGTTCACCGATGAGTCATCCTTTTGGGGTTTTAATGTTAAAAAGCGTGTTTGGCCAACTAAGCAAAAAAAAAGAATTGTCTGAACTGTGAAGCACTTGCCCTAGTTCCATGTGCGGAGATGCTTCACCAAGCAAAGTTTTGGTAAATTAACCGTTTCCACACGGAATCTAACACAGTTTTCATGAATAAAATTTATTCACGAGGTTTGTTACCATCTATCCTTAAATGGTTTGGAGCAGGGAACTCTAATTGGATCTTGTAAGAAGACATCTCGTATTGCAACTAGGTATATTAAGAAGATTATCCAAATAAGTCAGTTGCCTGTCCATGTTAAAGAGATAATATTTAAAAAAAAGAGTCGTGTAAATTTCCTTTGAATTGTTTCTATTCGTTCAATATGTGTAATAAGGGAACCACAGGACTATAGCATATTCTAAATTTGACCGAACCATTGATGAATATCAGGTTTGAAGAGTCCTTTTATCTTTCAATTCTCTATAGAGAGATTACGTATAAAACCCAAAAAAGATGACGATTTAGATATTATTTTTTCAATATGCGGAATTAATTTCAGTGTGGGTCAAACGTTACTAATGTTTCGCAATTAATATTATAATCAAAATTTATCAGAGTTTTTGTCCTGAGAAAGATATAACAGTTCTTAGTATTTAACTTTAAATGATTCCTGCTACACCAAAAGAATACCGAATCTAG
Source organism: Nephrotoma appendiculata (assembly GCA_947310385.1). Taxonomy (NCBI): domain Eukaryota; kingdom Metazoa; phylum Arthropoda; class Insecta; order Diptera; family Tipulidae; genus Nephrotoma; species Nephrotoma appendiculata. The sequence continues at coordinate 246,665,570 of OX371225.1, forward strand.
GTCAGATTGTAATTTGCCACTAATTTACCGAGAGGTCAACAAGGCGACAGAGAATTTTGAGATCCTCTGCATACTTTAATACCTTAGAGTAACGCAATACATCCACAAGTCATTTATAAATGTTGCCAATACTAGAGGACAAAAGTTTGAGCCCTGCGGAACACCGGAAAGAAATTTTATTTTATCTGATTTGACACGATTTAACTTAACATATTGCACACGATCTTAACATATTGATCACGATACCTATGACCCCACCAAATTAACAAATTTTTCAGATAGTCCAAACAAATTGAGTTTATGTATGATGATTTGGTATTGAACAGAGTCAAACGCTTTGTGAGATCAACAAAACTGACATCAAATTGACTCTGCGACTCAAATGTATCAACAATTTCACATTGAACCTCAATAAGATTGGTTGTTGGATCTACCTTTGAAAAAACAGTGCTGAGATGTTGAAATGCCATTCTTTATGTTAAGAAAATGTATCTTGTCAATATTGCCTCAAAGAGCTTAGGGATGGATGATACAATAGAGATACCTCTGTAATTGGCTACATTAGAACGATCACCTGGCTTAACTGCCTTATATTGGTGTAATTGAAGATATTTCCCATCTCTGTGAAAAAACTGAAGTATTTAAAGATTTTCCAAATAATAATTTCAAGGGATAGCAAAGTTGATATTTTAACAATTTCAAAATATATACGAAGAAACTCCGTCCGGACCACAATCATTTTTGAAAGAGTACAATGCATTAATAATTTCAGATTCGGACACAAATGGAATATCATTTAAGTTAGAATTAAAGTTAGAACAGTCAACAAATTTGTATGCACTTTGAAAAAAGTTGAACTGTTTATTTGATTCCAATATTCTAGTTTTATTATATAAGGAAGAATTACTCTTAAATTTCATACGACACCTATTTGTTTAGTTGCGAAATTTAATCAACTCGTTAGTAAAACGAGGTGGATATTCGGTAACGACTTAAAACTTTTTTAGGTACAAATTCATCAAAGCTAGCGAACAAAATTTTATAAAACATATCAATATTAATATTAATGTTATGACCAAGGATTTGAAATAATTTTTCAAAATTCGTGGCTCCAGCTTACAGATCATTCTGATATTCAGGGCAACCAGATTGCGGATTCTCTGGTCCAATGCAACCATTGATAAGGGTAAGATACCTGCTAAATCGACTCGTAATCAACCAAGTCAAATATGAGCTACACATTCTACCTATACCTCAAAGCTATATGAAGTTGGCCAAAATTCTTTCCTAATTTTTTTTTCAACGTTGGCAACATTTTTAAACTATCACGATATAAAATAAACTATTGCGATATACATTTTACAATATATTTGCAATTTTAACAACGCTCTCGTGGCCTTATACGGCTCAATTTTAACTAAATAATCTCTCATTAATTTTTACTTTGTAACTTCTAGATTTTGGTATTAGCCCACGATGTCGTAATATTTTTCAGTCAATTCTCTGGTCCTAATATATACCAGTGCATCGGAACATACGATTTTAACAAGGCCCTCGTGGCAAAACATGGTCCAATTATGGGAGTCCCATTAGAATCGCACGCCTCGATGCGCTGGTGTAGATTTGGACCAGAATGAATCGAAAAATATTTGGGCCATGTGCGACAACGAGAGCCTTGTTAGAATCGCCAGTCTCGACGCACTGGTATAGATTAGGATCACAACTAGTCGAAGGTGGTGACAAGGTAGTTTAGGATCAATGAATTAATCACGCATTATCTGAAATGAAAATATGAATATGAAACCTCATTTGAGGCGGCCAAATCTCTTGATAGGATATAGCGCCAGAGAGAGAGAGAGAGAGAAAGAGGAGTAAAATTTGAATTGGGTCTAATTTTTTTAGTTTTTGATTATATTGTAAAAGTTTGTAATTAAATTTAATTTGAAATTAATATTTTTAATTTGGTTTATTTAACAATTCAGAACGAATTTCTGGGTTGAGAGTATTAGACAAAGGGTTGTTCAATTGAGACGCAGGAAAATAAACGCAAACTAAAACTACACAAATATTTGTTTTTGAATCAAGTTGGGTATTTTATTTTGAAGGTTTATCGATGCCATTGAGCTAATTTAGACGATGCCTCACTATGTCGCATCATTTCCTCGTTTCTTACCTCTTTGCCTACGAACTGGTTTTGGAGTGGGGATTTTTGTGCGCCTTTTTTCACCAAAAAATTGCATTTCCTTACATTTGATGATACACTAATACATCGAAAAAAACAATACGTATTTTTACGGTTCGTATTTTTTTTTTTTTAATTCGCTGTTATATATGAAAATATGTAATTGAAAATAATTCTACACATACATAGGAAAATTGCAATTGTGATGACGGTTCGATATTTTACGTGTGAACGCAATAGTGTGGAATGATGTTCATCACGGCCGAGTTTAAAGACGTCGATTCGTTGGTCAAAATTGTTGATAACATTTTCGAATAGAGACGTTTCTATGGCATTTAGCTCGCCAATGATGTTGTTAGTTCTTGTTTGCTGGACTATCAACGTACACTTTGCATTTCAAAAATCCCCATAAAAGATAAACTAATGGCGTTAAATCATATGATCTTGCAGTTCAATTCACATTTCCGCGACACTAGATTAAGCGGTTTTTGAAGAAGCTTGAAATTCTCACGCATATTATGCCAAGTTCCACCGCCACGTTGAAAATAGACATCACCCAAGTCGATTCAATCATGCTGGGGTCCTTGAAATGCCCAATTCAAGTGAACGACGCGGTTCATTGTTTCGGATTATCTCTCATCCTTTGCCTCACAATAGCGATGTTGTCTGGTTTGCAAACAGATTTTGGTCTGCTAGGTTTTGGTGCATACACCACAGAACCCGTCGCATGGAATTCCGCACCAAGCGACCGATAGTTGTTTCATTTGGATGGTTATGGCGACCAAAATCTTCACGAACTGCGCGAAACCAATTTCTTATTTGTCACCATTTTGAATAACTTTAACACGGTCTTCAATCGAATACAACTCCGTAGCGATAACAGGTAAACATTCAACTAACAAAATGACATGAAATGACGGAAAATAAACATGGCGTCTTTGCAAAAATTGTTTCTTGTCTTTGCCTCTCTTTGTCTTTGTCTTTGCCAGAATTTACACTGCTTTTCCAATTAAGAACTAACAACAGATTGAATACTGTAGAAAGATATATAATACTGTAGAAAGATATATTTTTGCAATTCAAACGATTACTAATCGAGATTTTGCCCGGTTCTCATCGATCCCGTTATGTTTTCTAGAAAGATATATCAAATGTCAATATCCATGTTAATTTTCAGAATTTTGTCGGGGGCCATATTTGCCCATGCCAGAACTATGACAAAATTCTGAAAATTAACATGGACATTGGCATTTGATATATCTTTCTGGAAAACATAACGGGATCGATGAGAACCGGGCAAAACCTCGATTAGTAATCGTTTGAATGGCAAAAATACTGTAAATTATAACTCACACGTTTCGGGGCCATATTTGCACATGACAAATAATTGAATATTTACTTCCAAAGAGCGTCATAGTAAAATTTTCCTGCGCTGAATTATATACAGATTTATTTTTCCACCCTTGCAATTGCAATATTTCAGTGACATTACATTGGAAGATTTTAATAAACAAATTTATATTCCTAGTATATCATGTCCGGTTTGTAAAACTTGTAAAAAAACACTTTGTTCATAATATGGAATTGTAACGGTAGATGTTCAACCGCTTGATATATCAAAAACTTATCCAGTTCAATTAAAGCGAATTCAGAATAAGCTAATTTTGGGTTTCGATCTCACCCCATAGAGGGACATACAAAGTAAATCAACTTTCATTTGGAATAAAAACGGTGCCATCAGAATTCAATCGTATCATTGAACAAATACTTTCCAGTTTGAAGAATATCATGTCATACGCCGACAATATCATCGTACATGGTGCAATAGAAGAAGAATGCAGAAATCATTTAATTCAATGACTCCAACGAATAAGAGAACACCTCAACAAAAGTTGTAACGATCGCACAAGTTTTATCCATTGAAACATTTCATTTAAATATTTGTGACCATTAAATTATTTACAGCGTTAACATTTCCATTTTTTTGCAATAGGCTTTTCTTGAGTCATACCACCTATAACAACTACTCTTGTCAATAATTCTGTGCTATAAATAAGTACCTTTATTATACATACAGATCTTTGTGTACTTTAAATGCTAGACTGGTGTTGGTATTTATACGGCAAGCGGTGGAAAAAGCGCGAAAAAAATGACAACCGAGGTAACAAGGAGAGAAATCAACGAGTTGGATGGGATTGAAGTTCGGGATTGGAGACAGTAAGGTGCTATTTACCCAAAAGAATCTATAAAAATAAAAATATAGTTATTGTTAAAATATGAAAATAAATTAAGACTGTAATCCTTATAAAATTGTTAAAAGTAACCATTGTAACAAAAAAAATAAAAATAAAAATAAAAAGTTGTAATTATGTGTTCTAATTGTGTATAAAAAAATTAGAAATTGTACTTTTGTGTGATAAATAATAAATTATTCCATCGAATTATGTTATACATCCTTGCAATGAATCTAAAGTTATAGACCACCATTAAATTGTTGATGTGTATGTGCTAATTTTCGGGGTGTAAAATTGTTACCAAAAATAAATAAAAATAAATAAAAAAAAGAATAAATTACTTCCAACTAGCGCCTAACCAAAAACAATAATAAAAATTGTGCAGTATACGATTTGTGTATCATATTATTGGTAGCGAACAAGCTGACCACCAGTGTTGTCTCCATTGTTTTGAGAACGCGCGACAAGCGAAATGGTGTAGGAGTAGCTATTGGAAAAAAAACCCTTTGTTAATAAAAAAAAAATAAAAACGAAGAAAGAAACCAAACCTATTCGAGTGACCTAACAACGGGATATTTCGATATCATTAATACGTTCGTGAAAGGTTAACACAAACAATTAAGCACGAGCATCAATAAAGCGCTCGCTATATAAATTTGCGGATACATCTTCGTTATTATACCCCCAAGTCATATGGTACATTGGATTTGATACGTCATAACATCCAGCGCAGTTAACCTTGTCGCCCGTGCAGAGCGACCAACATATTTTGACGAGCGAAAACTGTATATCGTTAGTGGCAACCAATCGAACCGGAAAATTTCAACACCGCAACAACAGCATCGTCGACCATCGTTGGTCATACCTTCATCATAGCATCCTACCAGCCCGTATACAAGGTTATCATCATCGTAGGAGTCCGATTAGTAACGTATTGCATGCCAATTATATTATTTAAACTTAATTACTGATATTCTTTCAGCTTAGAATAGTTTTCTACCATATTTATTAGATTTTCTTTATTTCTTACGCGAATCATATAGCTACTCGTGTGTAAATATTTTCTTTTGGGTCGATTTTGTTTCGGTGATTTTAGTATACATATGTGTGAACGAGGATATGCGCGCCTTTCGTATATAAATATTCGTCCAACCCGATGATAACTCTTCTCTTCGTGAAATATACCGTACGATAAATCATGTGCTAACTAAAAGTTTTATAGTGGAGGATTATGAAGATCAGTGTTGTGTAGTGTGAAACATCTCTATATGCTATATGCACACCAAATGAACCACTTTGTAACATGGCTGCTGGTACGGTGTTAACGGGACCCCCCAAGCCGACTGACTACGAGCTATCTATCGAACGGTGTGCAACTACCGTACGCAGCGGAAACCTAGCCATGCGGTTACAAAGTAAATGTTCATGTTTTCAAACTCAGATTGAATATCTGGGTCATCCCGATGTTCCTCGGATTGGCATTTTGATATTCGTCACCGAAATAAGTTTCTCAACCATCTAGCCAAGACCTTGAATGGCCGATTGAGCTCGAGTACAGTTCGATAATAAAACCTCTCGAGTGCATTGCCATGCCAACGTCGATGTTTTGACACATAAAGTGTTTTTCCGAGCAAATAAGTAGTATAAGTTGTAGTTAAGCGTCATCCGTTCCACCGCATGCATTGCATGTTGAATCGGGAACAACCGGACAAAGGGACCAATGTATTCCAAGTATTTTAACTGAATCGTTTCATTTCACCTCAAGCTGAACTTGGTGCAACTCGATCGGTATCGCATCGAGAAAGTATTAGGAGTTCGACACTGTAATTGGGAATTTCACCTGTTTGTTTCCTGCCAGCTGATGGATGGTACGAATTGCGACAAACATGGAGCGCTCACAGTACCATAAGCGACATTGCACAAACTCAAATTCTGAACTGCTTTATCTCAAAAGCTTCGTCTTACGATTCGTTGATAGTTACCCCAAGTAACAATGAAATTTTAGTTTAGCTTTTATAGCAATATTTTGTCACTTTTTTGATCACAGTGACCAGGTTCTATGACTAAATAGTTAATAGCAATTTAGCATAATTCATATTTCAGGAAATCATTTTTTTGACCAAAAATATAGCTAATTTTCGGATATGAGTAAAAACTATTTAGGCGGGCATTTTACTCACAAAAAATAGCAATGAAGCCACTACGACAGCTATTTGGCTTAATAGCAAATAAGTCATCGTAAAAGGTAATTTGCTATATTGTTGCTAATTTGCATTGCATGCGGGCAGATTAACAAGAAAATAAAATAGCACAATAGTTTCTCACAGTAAAACGTTAGTATTAAATGCAAAACAGTCATCTCAAATGATATTACTTAATTATTAAAAACTGACTATATAGCGTTGATCGAAATTAAATGGTTATTTTAGCAAGTTAGCTGTTTTTTGACATCAATTGCAAGTTCTATTTTAACATTTTTAATATTATAGGAATATATATACTGACAGTACGATATGTAAAAGAGAAGAAAAGCTAATCGGCAAATTTCGTGACAAAATAGCAACTTTTATAGCATTTTTGTCATCAGAATAGCTAATTAACTATATAATGACTAGTTAGCATTCTACGTGACCATTTTGACATATTGTCTTTACTGCCTCGGCTACAGCTACTATGCCATGCGTATTTTTAAAAATTAATTGTTTAATGACAATTTTGTGGTATGGATAGCCATTGAGTCAGAGGGAAAAGCTATTTTGCTTCTCCGACGACTAATTTACTAAACATGCTATTGGTAATCTTTGGTGGCAAAAAAGAATTTCTCATTGCATTTTTGTCCCCAGAATAAATAATTAGCCGTAGAATAAATATTTAGCAATTCACGTGAATTTATAACAAATTGACATGATTGCTTATGCTAAAGCTATTATGTCATGGCTGCCATCTTTGGCTATGCCACGGCTGCTATTTTCCCCCATTTTTGCATTATTTATTTTCTTAATTTTCTTCGTTTTTCGCTGTCGTTCGTAGAAAAGAAATACGTTTTCATTCTATCTTTCAATTTTGTTCTCGATTGTATTTAAAAATTATCCTTAATTACTCCATATTTTGGAATTTTTTCAAAAAATCTATTTTCTGTATACAATAAACAAGACGTATTTCTGAGAGGCGTTATGCTTTTTAGAACTACTTTTAAAAACTACCTGATAAAACTTTCATCCCAACTAATTTTAGGTCGACAGATGCGCGTATTTATTAGAAGATACTTTCATTATTTTTTCATTACGTTTAATGCCTCCGTTATCATTAACATTTTCAACAGTGTTAAAAATGATGTAAAGTGTCAGTACAAATACAAAACAACTAGATATTTTATAAAAATATGCTTTTACAAAAGTTACTTGGTAATTTTTGGAAACAATTTAATTTTTTTACAGCCATATAGTCATTTTAGATTCGTAGCCATGTAAAATGCCTAAATGCTTGTTTGACTAAATGGCTACTTGAAACGCTATTATTTACCAAATAAATATTTTGCCTTTCAAATGACTAATTTGCCATAAATTTTATTTTGTTTTAAATATTTCAAATAAGCTATAAAACCTATTCGGCTATGTAAATGACTATTATAGTTTATAGTAATTTTTATAAGCACACAGCATTATAGCCTAAAAATTTAGCATTTGAGAAAGCTAAAATCGTTCCCCAGTTTGATCAGCATGACACGTTTTTGTCAGTCATTTTCACGTTATCTTGACTTTTTAGCATTTATAGCAATGCTAATTAACCCACAAAAACTGGTCAGCGTGACCAAATTTTGGGCACAAATTGTTACTTGTGACTATATGTATCGGATGCCATATCAGCATCTGCCTGTGTATCTATTGTATCTGTATAGGGCTCCATCTCATCACGAGGTTGCTTTATTGCTACACGACATGAACATCCGGCTCGAAGTACCAAAAAATGTTTCAATGAATTCCGAATGATAAGTGAACGACAGGATGGTCGCAATATGCACTTACTAAATGACACGGTTGTGGGGAAATACGGATAATAATGTTTTATTAAGTTCTGATTTGTTGTTTTGTTCGATTGTTCGTGTTGGAGATTAGAATGGAGGTTAGAAGTATACAAAAAATTTGTTCACATTGTTGTGTCAATCTTGGCAACTGCGCGTAATGATATTGTTCGATGTTCGTGTTTTATTTAGGGTTACCCCACGATTAGTAACGGGTGCCTACTGTTAGGTGCCATCAGGTGAAATCTCAAACTTCCGCTGTCATATGTAACAACTATTTTTGGACACCATACAAATATTATTAAATCTCTGTCCAATTAACAAATTCAACCGCACAGTTTGTTTAATTAAACCATGTTTTTAGGCAAGGCTTCAGCAAGCCTCAATCAATGCGTAAGATAAACATTCACACCCAATAATAAAATAAGTTACATTAATGTACTAAAATGATTTATATGAAAACTATCCTTGCACATCGTATTCTGACAATACCATGCTTAGGAAAAACGTAAAAATATTTTTCAAACTTTATTAATTTAACTTCCTGCTTTCGTTGAAACTGAAAAATTGATACTACACGTACAATAAACAAACAAACAAACATTTTATGGTCCACGTGGGATATATTGACAACAATTTCACTTCACAAAATTACCAAGATCATTCGACTTTTGTTGTTTATCCCGTTCCTTACATTAAGTAAAATTTATTACGTAAGATTAATTTTGTTGTTGTGCTTATCTCTAATCCGATTCTAAATTTATACATAATACGGGTATATGATGCGAGTAATATCTCGATTGCGTAGTAAATCGATACGGTATTTTTTACATAAAAATTAATTCAATTAAAAGTTTTAAATAAAATTTTATTAAAAAGCAAATTTGTGGCAACATAATTTTATTGTGCAGAATTGGTGGCTTTACAAAATTCAACCATGGTTCCCATCACAATATATCAACCAACAGAAAAGTTTTCCTTTCTATGTATACAAAGGATAACCTCAGATGAATTCCAACATACATAGGAAAAATGATGTTGACTTTTGAAATAACATTTTTTATCCAAAGGCAGATTAGATATAAAACGGGATACATATACAGAAATGTCGTTAAAATGTTTCAAGTTGGTACAAAATTTTGATGTAGGTTGTATTCCTAAATGCAACCGATTTCTCAATGGACCAAACATTGTGTAACATAACACAAAACTATGTATTTGGAAAAAGTTGAATAATGATGAAAATATGTATGTATGTTAGTTTCTATGAGACCATGACGTGTTTTTAGAGTTTTCTGGATAAACGAATCATGATTTAAATTACTTGAATACAAATTGATTCAATAGTGAATTTCTACCTAAAAATTCAATGGTATTTTAGCACAACTTTTACCAGAGCCTCCTTAATATAAGAGCCGTAAGATTCCGCCATTTTTGTCCATGTGCTTTCCATTGAGGGGAAGCTTTTTGTACTTTTTCATACCAACCAGTGTATTTTAGTATTTTTTTAGAAGCTTTTTTGTATATAAAAACATAAATTCTTTGTTTGAACTTTCAATGTGAATGGTTAATTCAATATTCAGGAAAAGCATATTTTAATATTGAGTTATATTATGTTGAGTTAACGCAAAAACATTTAAATTAGTTTAACACAATTTTTTTTTTTTGTAGAAACAAGAATTTGTTTATGTGTATGTATAGAAAATTAGAAATTAGTATAGAGTGTTCCATAAAAAAATCAGCATTATTTTTCCAAAATAAACGTTCGTTAAAAAATGCTTTTGGAGTAGCAATGTAATATGGGGATTATTGTGTTTTGGGTTCTATTTCAACATTGTTGATGACAGACTTCGAAAACTGTTTTTTCGTTACTTGTTAAAAATTTGATTTTTCATCGCAACAAATTCGCAGCCTATATTTTTTCATCCTGTAGTATAAACAAAACAGAGCTTCAGCAAATAAAAATATTATAATTTGATAAATCTTTTCGCAATTACTAAACCTGTTAAAAGATGTCGCTTTCAAATTAATAAATTAATTCAAATTACTCGTATAGAAATTGTTACACAAATTGAAAGGGGGTCTCCAGGTTAGGACGGTTGTAACGGGCGTGTCTTATAGCAGACAGCTCGTTGTATAAACGAGTTCAAAGTATGACTTGTGCTTTAAGATTTTGTATCCGTATATGAGCCAACCATGCAAAAAATGGGTCGAGCCACGGGCCATTTATATACTTACAAAAACCATTAAGTTATTAACAGTATACAAAGGCATTGGGCTATTTTATTAAATTCCACACAACAACGATCCCAGAAAACGTGCACGAACGAAGCTATAAAAATGAAACATGAAACATGCATAGCCTTTCAAGACCAGTAGATCTGCATATTCTATTGAACCAGCCGGGAATTACTACAATGTATACGAACTGTCTGTTATACACCTTAGCCGAGGGCCTTTAGCATCAAAAATCCTCAATAAATCCTTGTATTAACAAATTCGTGTTCATTGTAAGAATTCCCGCCTGGATTGGATCAAAATAAAAAAAACAAAGATTTGGAAAAATTGTGACATTTTTCTATTATTGTTTTACAGCGCGCAGCAACTATGATGGTGAATATTTTACGACGAAAAGTTTTATTTACGCCAACCGAATAATAAATAAAATTTATAATTGTTTTGAGTTTTATTAATTATGTTAAATTATTGTATTAAAGATTTCGCACTTAACTTACAATAATAATGGTTTATTTTCGTAAATAGTTATTTAATTATTTTACACTTTTCTGTAATTTTAAGTAAATTTATTACAGAGACATCTGTAAACGGATTTTCAAATTACAGAAAGCTCGGTTTTGCAATCGAATAAAATTGAAGTTTTTTACGTTTTGTTCTGTTTTGTAATAATATTTAATTAAGGAAACCATGACAACATTGATTTTTTGTATACAAAAATAATAATAGATTTTGATGTAAAAATTTTATTATATTGTATGAATAATATTATTGTTTCTACATGGTGATTCATAAAATTTCGTTTCAGCTCACGTTTTCTCTTTAATTTTGTTATAAATGTAGAATGTTTAGAATGCTATTAAGTGCATTGTTCATCTCAAAAATTCTTAGGTGCATGTGACCAGAATTTACCAAATAAGTTACATTTTTATAAAACTAAATTTTAAATTGGGTGTAAGAGGAATCCGCGGCACCACCCTTTATTATCTTACTTTATAAACCTACACAACTAAACGGAAAGCTCATTTTTATAGAAAATTAATAAATTTATGCTCCGCTTTAGTTTAAATTTACCAATTAAATACTACATTATGATGGCTCATTTTCAAATATGTGTTCTTTGAATAGTTTATTAAAAATATAAAATTAAAATTTAGATGATTTGTTTAATTTTTTATTTTTAATAAACTATTCAACAATTTTCCAATTACCACGGTTTCTTATAGTAATTCAATAAAAGCTTCCCCTCTACTGAAAGCTCTCTTTTTAATATTACGGCTCTTCAAAATCATAGATGGCTCTGCTTTTACCAGCGTGAAGTTGTAATTATTTTTCAAAAGTGTAGCTACACAAATTAACAATTATCAAAAATATATTGTTGCGTTTATCATGACATCAGGTTATGTACCATTTCAATAAGGGGATTTTGTCAAGGTTAGTTTACATTTTTTTTCTTTATTCTCAACTTTATCATATTTATTTAATTGATGACTGTTCTGTTAAAATTTTTTATGATTTATTAGAATTCAAATTTATTTTTACATTAATATTGTGGATATTATGATTCCCGTTCACCGGTTCATATTAGCATATCGAACATCTTGAATTTTGTTCTTATATTTAAATTAAATATGTTATCATATTATTCTTTTGATAGTTATAATTTAATTTTCTCCTAAATTTAAATTTAAAATCTATGTCATCCGAAAATTTGGATAATTCCAAGAGTGACTCGTACGCTACTTTGCGAAGTCGAAGAATAAAGAAAACCAAAAGGCGATCAAGAAATGAAAAATATTGCATAGATAACACTGACGACATCCAATCTACTGATTTGTCTCCAGTGGATAAACAGCTAAAAAAATCTTCGCGTACAACCATGTCCGTTTTAAACTTAGACGTTGCTCTAAAAATAATCTCTGATTTTGATGGTAGCACAGATCGTCTATATACGTTTTTATTATGTTGTGATATGGTATATAAAGATTTATTGCACACGGAATATGAAATATTTCTCAATTTAATCAAAACAAAACTTTCATATAAAGCATACGACATAGTGAAATATACTGATTATGGTACTTGGAATGAATTGAAAGATGAATTAAAAAATAAATTTCAATGTTCCAAATCCATAGAGCAATTACAAATAGAGCTCATTAATATTAGGCAACAAAGAAATGAGAACGTTATGGCATATGCAAGTAGGGTCGAAAAATTACTTTCAGAATTGAATGAAGTGCGTATAGCTAGTGAAGGTACGACTGCTTCAAAAACCATTGTAAACCTAAATTCTAAGACAACTCTCAAAGCTTTTCAAGAACGCCTAATGGATCCAAACAAATTAATTATAAAAGCTTGCCGCTTTACTACACTTCAGGATTCCATAAATAAAGCTTGTAAAGAAGAACTTATTTTAAGTACACGTAATACCTTCCATTCTTATGATCAAACAAATAAAGTTAAGTGCCAAATATGCAAGCGAGTTGTTCATTCTGCTGAATAATGTTACAATCGTTATCCAGATCTAAAAAACCAAGTTACAAGTGGAATTATACCAAATTATACGTCATTTAAAATGTATAATGAAACAGGACGTCACAAACCAGAAATCGGAATAGTTCAGAAAACTTTAATTTGAGCTTACTGCAAGGCGCCTGGTCATCATATCAGTATTTGCAGAAAACGCCAGTTTGTTAACACGAACAAACAGAACGACATTTCAAAACAAAATATTCAACCTTCTTCGGAAAATGCTTCGGATTCCGTTCCAGCGATTTCAGCAAACACTCCAGTTCGGATCCAGAATTTAAAGTAGAGTGTTTCCCAGATTCAACCATTAATAATTTAGCAAATAATCATGATAATTCTAATTTCTTAATTAAGTCTACTAATCTTAATTCAAATTGTTTCAATCATAATCCTAATCCAGATTCAATTCTTAATTCTTGCAACCTAAATTTAATGCTTTATTCAATTAACATGACTAATCACAACCACAATGAAAAATAGATTGAACTACAATTGGACATATTGAATACAAAATCGTTTCTCTTTTTGGTCGACACCGGGGCTGACATTAGCATAATAAAACGAAATTTCCTGGATGAAGATACACTATATGCTATCCAGAAAGAAAATGTAAAATTAAAGGTATAACTACTCAACTAATCGAGACGATAGCTAATTGTGAAGGTAATATAATTCTATCGGAAACCCTTTCCATAAACCACCCATTCCAAATCGTTTCAAATTCGTTTCCTATCTCATGTGTTGGTATTATTGGTAAGGATTTTCTGTCTAGGTACAAATGTATGACAGACTTTTCTAATTACGTTTTTGAAATCTTATTTAACGATATTTCAATTCAACTTAAATTAACCTCTAATGATTCTGTTCTAATTTCTGCTCGTTCAGAAAAAACAACTTCAATATATTCCAATATTCCAAACGAAGTCGATTATGTATGCCAATTGCCAATCATCTCAAATTGTGTCTGGAGTGTATATAGCGAATTCCATTATTAAATCACAAAACAATCTCGTTACTATAAACATAGTAAATACAAACGATTATGAAGTCGAAATAGAAAAACTTAATTTACCGTTAACAAAACTAGACGAGTTTGAGGTAATCCAGTTAAATTCATGGTCAAATGTTATAAGCAATCGTTTACAAATTATCGAATCTTGTCTAAAAACCAACCATCTTAATCAAGAAGAACGAAACTCTATTATAAATCTGTGTCGGAAATACAATAAAATATTCTATGTGTCTGGTGACAAGCTTACTACAACGGATGTCACGATGCACACAATTAGAACTGGTAGTAACGTAAAGCCCATATATATCAAGCAATACCGGTTACCAGAGTCCACGAAAGCTGAAATCAACAAACAGATAACCGAAATGTTGAAGGATGAGGAGAATCGTGGTGGATTTTCGTAAATTAAACGACGTAACCGTCAATGACGTATTTCCTTTACCAAACTAAGTGATATCTTGCACCACCTTAGTAGATCTAAATATTACACCGGCAACGTTTCAACGTTTTATGAATACTTTTCTAAGTGGTTTAAATAGGATTAAATGCATTGATTACTTGGATGATGTGATAGTGACTGGTTATAATCTTGATGATCATAACAACAAATTAGAATCCGTTTTCAACTGTTTCAAAATCAATAAGCTGAAGGTAAAACTCGAGAAATGCCAATTCTTATCTAAGGAAATCATATATACCTGGGTGATACAGTCACTGAAGAACGAATTAAACCATCAAAAGAAAATAGAAGCAATACGAAATTATCCCCAACCTAACACTAAAAAAAAGTTAAATCATTTTTGGGTCTGGCAGGTTATGACCGCCATTTTATTAAACAATTTTCTGAAATAGCAAAACATCTTACAATTTTATTAAAGAAGGAACAACCATTTATTTGGAATGCATTTTGCGTCTTTCACCAAACTGAAAAATTGTTTACTAAATCCTCTGATTTTACAACACCCTGATTTTTCCTTACCTTTCACTATAACCACCGATGCAAGTGATATTGCAATCGGCGGAGTGCTCTCTCAAAACATAAACAACTCTGATTTACCAATTGTATTTGCTAGTAGAGTGCTGAATAAAGCTGAACTTAATTATCCAACGATAGAAAAGGAGCTGTTGGCGATAGTATGGGCTTGCAAATATTTTCGGCCATATATATATGGTCGCAACTTTTCCATAATTACAGAACATAAGCCGTTGATATGACTGTGTAATTTAAGAAACCCTTCTTCTCGGTTAATGAGGTGGCGCATTAGATTGGAAAATTTTGATTATAAGGTTTACCACAAACCTGAAAATCAAATTCAAAATACGGATGCTTTAAGCAGAGTAGTAATCGTACCCGATCAACCTTCAGAACTTCCATCAACTATATCAAAGAAGTCAATGTCATAACGCGATCAAAAACCAAACAACAAATCCGAAACTACGCCAAATGCTGAAAATCTAATTCCAAAATAATAGATCTCACTGACGATTCTGAAATTAATAAAGTGATTGAAGAATTCCATTCAAAACTATTTGGTGGGCATCAAGGTGTTTTCCGACCAGCACAGCGGAATAAAATGTATTATTACTTTAATAATATAATATGTATACTCGTATTAGAAAAATAATTAGATCATGTGAATTGTGTCAAAAAAATGCTACAAACTCAACATAACTCCAATGCAAATAACTTCAACATCGCCTCAAGCATTCGAAAACCTATTTTTCGATATAGTCGGTCCTCTCCCAGTGTCCTATCAAGAACACAAATATATACTTACTATTCAGGACGACTTCACTAAGCTTTCTCTAGCAGTTCCTCTTAAGAACCAGGAAGCGGAAACCGTCGCTCGAGTTTTTAATAATATGTGTTTTTGGAACCCGTCAACAAATACTATCCGATCAAGGGACGAACTTTATGAGCGATCTGAATAGAGCGTTAGAGCGGTCCCACAGAACTTGAACGGAATACCTGAGAAATTACACTCTGTCAGACCCACTCAATTGGAATTCTTGGCTTCCTTATGCTATTTTTACTTTTAGTTCGACTCCGCACAGTGCAACCAAATACATGCCTTTTGAATTACTATTTGGTTGGAAACCAGTGATACCTACAGCATTACTTCAGGAACCAGAAATAGTCTATAACTATGATGATTATTTGTTGGAACTTAAAAGCAGAATGCAAATATCATTTCAAAACGCCAAGGAGAATCTTATAAATCAAAAACTTAGATCTAAGGAGTATTACAATAACAACACCCAAATTAAACCTTTCCAAGTCGGTGATCTAGTTTTATTAAAAAATGTAGTTCGATATACCAAATTTGCACCTCTTTGGAATGGTCCGTTCGAAGTTAAACATATTAGTTCAAAAACCAATACTACAATATTAATAAAAAATGAATTGAAAACAGTTCATAATAATCGATTAAAACTGTTTGTAAGTTAATAATTCTTGGTTGAGAATTTCGGAAAGAATTTAAACTATATAAAATAAATCCCATATTGAAATTAAATAAAAATAAAAGTAATAGTTTTTTTTTCAAATTTATTACAATTATAGAAATTGTTATATCCCTTTTGTGTTTTACTAACACAATTGTGCGGGTAGGGCAAAAGTACCATGTCAAAAATTTATTTTGTACGTGTTTTCAACCAACTTACACATTTGTGAATTCCTTTTTAACGTATTTAATTAAAGAAAATATTTATAATTTTGTTTGTAAATAATCCTTAGGGTTATGTTATTTAAAATTTAGGGGGATGGTGTTATGGATTACTGATACTAAACTGTAACTCACAGTATATAATTCTTTATTTATATAAGTACATAAGCATGTAACTACTTTATACAACTAAAATACTGATTAGGTACAGCATCTTTGTATATGTATTGTAAGTACCAAAATCTATAAAGTAGCAACTTTGTCTGACTGCAGCAGTTAGATTTTGAGTAACGATTAATAGACACTAAATTAATAAAATAAAATGTCAATAAAATAAATAGTCTTAAATTTAATAGTCTGAAAAGTGCATAGTTTAGCTTTATTTAAAATATCGAAATTGAAATCCTTTAATTTCCACACCGTTCTACAACAAAATCGGTTTCTTTGTTCCTAAACTGTTCCAACCAAATAATGTCGTCGTTATGTGTTGTGTTACTCACCAACAGAACACACGCATAGTTTTTTTGTTGGAAATTTCAAAAAATATGAAGATTCTCTCACATATCACTATCAACACTAAATTTAATTTGTTAACGAATAAAAAATTAGTATTTTACTGTAGTTCTTGACAACCTATTAAAATAATAAATGTTATAATTCATTAATGCTGAAAAATTGCCAAAAAGTATTTTTGTTGTAAACCTTTAGAAAAGTGGGAAATATTTTTAAAACAAATTCTTTAATTTGTTAAAATTTTTTAACCCATCCCACACGTGTCGGTCACATTCTTATGGTTTTTGATTTAAAAAAAACAACGATGGGTGGTCGTTATATTTTGTATATAGTAGATATATGCAAACCTTTGAGCTGTACAATTGATGTACCATTTTGGGGTATCCCATTCAACGAAATGCGCTGTATTTCTTTGGTAATTTTTTTAGAGAATCTCGCGAATATCCGACTAAAAATTAAAAAACCCTTTTGTTTGTCCGCCGATTGAAGAATCACTACCAGAACTTGACGATGATGATTCACTATTAGAGCTAGTAGTACCGTCATCTAATTCTACGTGCGCATGGTCATCCATTAAGTTATCTAAAATAGTCTAAACCAAACGAAATTGCTTTATGTGAGAAACTATTCCGGGTATCGCAATAGCAAAATGGGTCCCACCCACTCACTTTCAATGCAGAAATACCTGCACACAATTAAACATATTTTTATGCATTTTATTAAATATGCATTACGTTTTTATGTACCACGTATCTAAAACAAATTTTGTATGAAACATTTAGCTGGATTATGATTTTTCGTCCAATGATTCCATATTAAATAAATTAATTATATATGTGACCTTATAGAAGGTGATCCAAAAGTCTGGAAACGGTGAATTTATTTCGCGCACGAGTGGAAAATCGGAATTCTGTTACTGGGGTCTTTAGTAATTTCACCCGAGGAATCGAATGGGCCCATCAGATTTGGGGCCCGATGGGGCCTAATACGAGATATGTGGCCCAACTTTGAAATTTTAAATGCAAACCCATCTTTTTTATTGCAGATTCGGATTCAGCGGGAAATTTTACATCCGAATTGCTTAAAACCCAAATTCTGCTGGTACATTTAAAGACCTCATTTTTTGACCCCATACAATGTTCCACGGTAGTAAACATTTTTGTCCTCGCAAACTATTTTGTGTTTGAAAATCATAGTCACCACCTGGGGCCGAATTTTGTTCAAAAAATGGAAATAAAAATTATGAGAATTGCAGATGTTTTAGTTACCTACTAGACCTAAAATATTAAATCATATAATTGTTTAATAATTTCACCTTTTTTTGGACGTGTTTCTCGGATGAGGCGGGATTCAGTTTAAAGTACTCCGTTTAAGTGTACCATGAACCAGTCATTGTGTTTATTTTATCGACAGCACTGTCTCTCAATTTATCTACCATTTGTACGGATCTATTTCGCACTATTTCTTTGATGGGTTTTTCTGTGTTTATATTGCGCAAGATATCTGCACCTGTATCAATCAATTCATCTTTCAAAAAATTGGCACGTTTTAGTAGAAGCGGTTGTAAGTATTTCCAAAAACTTCCAAAAACTGCGCCCAAACCGCGTCCTCGCTGATAAGTTTTAGGTAATTTAAGCACGTGACCAAATTCATAATCATCTGAAGCTCTACCACCATATTGCTGATTATGGTAATACTTAACGTAAGCGCTGTGCATTGTTAATAGACAGTGGAAAATATTACACCCGTATATTTGTGATATCACAATTTTGATAATCATCATATTGTTTTTGATATCTAACAGGATGCAAAATCATCCCTCTGGTAAGAACATTACCATACGTTTGCGGTTGTACCAATTCACAATAAATGCACATATAGTTAGGTATACCGTCGTCCTCGTCGTCGCTTGATTTCACGGCCATTATTTCTTTTACCATTCTTTCAATTTCAATTTTTGTTTTTGCATCTACACTCGACGATTTTTTGCTTATGATAGATTCTGTCAAATTTTCTACAACGATGCGTCTTTTTTCACTGGTATTTGCTGAAAAAGGTCGTCAAATAAATCGTGCATGGTGTATTCCTTATTAAATGGTAACTTACAGTAATGTGTGTCCTAAGATCTTAACGTGATTTTTTGGAATATTTATAGCCGTAGCCAAAATACCGTAGTATTTTACATTATAGGATCCGTTTGAACATCAGTGGTTTTTGGTGGCATTGTCTGTTCTTTTTTATGCCTGTATGTGATATGTTCGGTTTGAACATCAGTCGTTATTAAATATTTAACAACAGGATGGGTTTCATTCAAACGATTGTCGTGTTTGATTTTTGCATTCAAATAGTTTAACAGATTACCATTTACTTACATCATTTAAATTTTTATCATATAGAATATTCTTCATTTTGCGGTCTAATCCGATAGCTTTTTATCCTCTAGCACGATTTTCTTCCAAGGATCAAACGTATCTGGCGGCATAACGACCACACGTTGCAAACTTATTATGTAGCTTGTTGAATAAGGATTCCGACCACTCCTGATAGTAGAGCTGTTAATAAAGTTGGTAGAAAATCGCCCTTTTGAATTAATATTCCACGCTTGACTGATACTCGACCATCAGGTTCAGATAGTTTTCTTAAAACTGTTTTATATTTTTGTAAACGTTTTTTAGAACTTTTTGATATTTTAGCATTACCATTTAATATATTTAAACACGCATCATACAATTTTTTTATTAGATCACTACCACTGTTTGATAAAATGTCTTTTCGAATGCAAGGTTTACAGTTTTTTAATACATATAGCGTATGCTTGTGTACCTTCAATCGATTCATACCGTTCTAGATTATTTATTTGACTTGTCTGCACGTAGCAAGTATCATACAATGTATTAAATATATTTGTTCGGAAACGGAGTATATCATTACATTCCTGTGTCAAATCCATAAACAAATACCCATACGACCGAGATGCGACTTTCTAATATACACCTACAAGTTCTTTCGCATTGTCCGGAAAGATTTGTCTCGCAAGCGGATAGATTTGTGATTTATCTCTGGGATTCTTAAACGCAACCAAATATTTGCAGTTTAACGAAATGTCTCGGCAAAACTTACCTTGACGGAATATGTTTTGTGTAATTAATATTACAGATATATGCCTATGGTGCGAACCTTTAGTAAATAATTCACAAATTTTTCCGTTATATGCGTCAGCCATTAAATCATCGAGAACAATCAAAACATTATTCAAGTTATAAAAATTAGAAGGTACTGTCGCCATTATCTCAATATTATTATTAAAATTAAAGTCGTTTAACGGAATAGCATTCTTCAGGTCTAATTTAATTGTTGGTCATTTTTATTGTTGTATACAACGATAATTCGTTTATAGTACGAATATTAATGTTAAAGCAACAATAATCGAAAAATCTTTTTATATTTTTTCGTTTGAGCTATTTTTAACTCTTGGTACACTAAGTACGCTTTTTGTTACTTGAGTAACATAAAGTGTACTTACTTTTTATTTCCGTGAAGCAAGGGGGTACATACTACTATCGAGCTATTAAAACTCTAGTAAAATAAAAACTCTAGTTTTTTGAGCTTGGAAAAGACCAAGCTGGTTTTCAATATTGGGTGAAAAATGTTTAATACAGTTGTGGAGAACCAGCCGGTGGAAGCGTTGATGAAGATATTCCAATTAACTCGTATGATGAAATTACAGTTGAAATCCGATCCGGAAAATGATGTTGAATAACTGGATTACAGAGCTGTTAGGTTATATGTACACAAAATCCCGGCGTATGTGATCCAGAGGCAACTTGTTTTATGAATTGCACCTTACTTTTATTTATGTATGCCAGATTAAATTAAATACACTTTTATCACAGATTTTATAATACTTTATTATTTTATTAAAATACTTATACATTTTTAAAGAAAACTTTGATTGATTAAACCTTTCTGTTCGCCAGTTTCAAGAGAATTGATTTATTTTTACAATACAATATTGTTCGTTAATTTTGTCAATTTTAAATGCTTAATTAATGTAGATGATACTAAAAATTGCCAGGTTAAAGGTACTATTTAAAATTACAGTAAGTTACGTACTAATATTTAATTACATTGAACTCTACTTTAATCTAGTACATCTTCAAATTATGATAATGAACCAATTGACAAGTTGTTTTGATTAGAATTTGAAAAAGGTAAGTACAAATTATGTGTTTCTAATTTACAAATTACAATTAAAATAATATTTATATGATATTTCTTCATTTTAGGTTGATTTCAATTGGATTAATCCTTATACAAATATATAATATGTAGTTGGTAACTTAATAACTTAATGATTGGCTGGACAATTTGGTGATTGGTTGTAAACAAAAAATCAAATACGATTTCTATAAAATTTTAAATTTATGAAATTAAGTTTTTTTCAAAATTAGATTTATAAAATAAGTTAATTTACTCGAAAACTTCAGTTTTAAGATTTATTGCATGTTCATTACCAAAGGCAGCAGGAAAAGAGAATTGTGATTTTAGGGTGCATAGTCAAGTTATTCGAAGAATATTTTTTTATGTAAAAACCCAGTCATATGATAAGCTGGTCACCCTACAGTGTTTTACCGATTAGAATGTGTAACCCGTGTGATACAACGAGTACAACATTATTGTTAACGAGTGGCCAGTTGAAGCCATCCAAATTTTCGATTAGCGGCTGCAGGACGCCCAACAATATATACGGCCGACCGGTTATTCATGTTTTTGGTTATTGGTGTTGGATACCGCAACATACGGGTGGTCAACCAAGGCCATTCATTTCTTCGATCGGTAAGAAACCCAACAACATATTTAACGGGTTTGGTGAAACAACGCCCAACATTTTTACGATTTTTCGGCGACCAAATTTTAGGCTAAATTTTTGGTTAAAGGCGGAAAGACGCCCAACGTGTTTTTATTTATTGTTTACGGGAAGACGCCCAACGATACTACAGTTTAGAGGTGGCTAGTTGAGGCCATTCAAATATTCGGTTTACGGGTATAGGTGGCCAGATGAGGCCATTCCAATTTACATTTTTGCGATGAGACAACGCATAATAGCAATTTTAGTCAAAGGCGGAAAGATGCCCAATGTCTTTTTATTTTTCGGTTTAGGGCGGGAAGACGCCCAACGAGTTCGCTGCGATTAAAGGCGAGACAACGCTCAAATGTAGTTATTTGTTTATCAAAGGCGGAAGTCGCCCAACGGTTTATTTTCGGAATGGATATTGGTTATCCGCTGCTACAAGGCCGCAACGGTGTGGGTGAGGCACCACCTGTAGGCACTACCACACGACTACCCTACAAGGCCGCGACGGTCAAAGCAAAAAAAAAATTTTATTTTTATTTCGGTGCATTTTTATTTCTATTTTGTAATGTATTTTTATTTTTTTTTTAAATTTTCCAAATTCAACTTTTCCATTCCAAAATTTGGAATTGTAAGTTTTTCAAATATATATTTAAAATCGAGTACCAACTAACTCTTGTGGTGGGCGACTGGGATGCGCTTTGCTTTCCCCTTCAAAATTATTCAGTTTCTGCAACCATATTTTGATTCTATTTTCTTTGGTTTTCTCTTCCCCTTTTTCTTCCTTCTTCCGCTTCTGATTTGTTTTCTGTTGGGCAAAATTTTTGTATTGGAATAAAAACAGCACGGCGAATTATTTCCGGCAATTGGTTTATTTCTTTACTCCTCGGTCGGTTTATTTCTTTCCTTGATTATTTCGTCATTTCACCTAATTTTTTTTGTATTTTTTTCCTTTTTGTAAATAAGATGAAGTATTAAATTTATTTTCGGGTCGGTATGATGGAAGAGAAAATCGCATTACTTATCGGTTCTATATTTGCAGGCTGGCTTGTCACTCTCGGTCATTCCCTTGGCAGTACATCCACAGGGTCGGAGTGGTGAGTCCAGCAGACGTGTTGTCCATTCAGAGACGATCGTAAAACCTAAACTGTCGTAGAAGTGGATGCTTCTCGGCAGTTTGAGTTGCTCGTGACAAAGATCGGAGATAAGCAATGTTCGCGACATCCACTTAATTTTACGCTATAACGTAGACAACGCGTTGACAAAGTTTACACTCGTCGACAACGTAGGCAACGTCGACTAGTTGTAGACAGCGTCAAATAATATGTAAATCGTTAATACTATAAAATTTATTTCCAAGTAACAGACGTTTTAGCAGACGATAATCCAAATTTTTTAAGCAGTGTCTTAAATTACCTGCTAAATGAGGGACCTTATACAGACATCGGAATCTGCTACCATAATCTCCTCACCATTATGGTGCACTAAAGAACTAGTGCTCATGTCGAAATTATTGACAGTTAAATACTGTCACCGAGATATCCTCACATACACAGTTTCTCGTTGAAAGTTGTCCACGGCACTATTTTCTCGAACATAGATTTGGTTCCGGCCTATCATTAAATTCCCGGCTCTCGAGGATATTCATAAAACTTCGATACCCACTCTTTTTGGGCTTTTCGAGTTAACCAAATTGTTTTAATGTCTTCGCAACCCAGCCCAGACGTTCTAATAATTCCTTAACGAAGTGTTAAAAGGGTTGGACTAAGTGTACTGTTTTATTGACGATACACTCATTGCGATTCGCTCTGAGATAGAACATACTGAACATCTGGAGTCAGTTTTTAAACATCTCTCAGCATTTGGAATTAATATTAAAGCTTCGAAGTTCGGACGATTCTTTAACATAACTACTGACGCTTCCAATATAGGTGTTGGGGCTGTCTTACAACATCGCAACAAATTATGTTGGCAACCATTTGTGTTATTTTCAAAGAAGTTGCTATGTATTTATACGAGTAGCAATCAAAAACTTTCGCCATTTCGCGAAGGTCGAAATTTCTCTATATTTACCGAACACCTGTTTGTCTCTCTCTCTCTCTCTCTCTCTCTCTCTCTCTGGCACTATGTCCCATCAAGGGATTTGGCCGCCTCAAATGAGGTTTCATAATCATATTTTCATTTCGGATAATGAGTGATTAATTCATTGGTCCTAAACCAACCATGAAATTGGTCCTTGTCACCACCGGGAAGCAAACCCGGGACCTCCAATCACTGGAGCTAGCATAATGACCACTTTGACCGTCGTAGCAGCCTGTTTGTCTCGTCCTGGTGAAACATTTCTCACAGAACTCAGCGTTTTCTCTTTCGACATGGACGAATTATATGCGTAATCCTGCAACGTGGCAGGTTTGAACACACTACATGGACATGATTGGTCCACTGCCTCAATTAAATGGCTATCATTATATATTGTAACGGAATTCTATTTAATTCCGTTACTAACCTATCCCAAACAAAAAAACTAATAATTTTCTTATCTGCATGACCTTGGAGATAATTCTCTAACTATATCTAACTTATGTACCAGTCATGCTACGTTTTCACATTTTCTTTTTACGTTTATTTACTACAAGGCCATTTAAATTCAGTGTTGTGCAATTGTATGTAAAAAACTGTTTTATACATTTTTTACGTAAAAAATGGTATTATACTTAAATTACTGTATAAAACGTATAATATTGTATAAAATCAAACGCGTATTTAAAAATCTTAGTTAAGTCACAAACCTTAATATACGAAATGTAAATTTGTATCATATTTTTACATTTAATTTTATTCGATAAAAACTATATTAATAAAAGATGCTAAGTTAAATTAATATAAAATACGACATAAGCATAACTACAGAAGTCGTTATCTAAATATACACTTCGCAAATGCAATTATTGCGAGGACCACTGCGTAAAATATTCGTAACTTATTCAAAAACATCAATTCTTACGTATATGAAAAAAAATTTGGATATATGATGTAAAATGCGAAATGGATTTGAAATTTTTGAATATATTTATATTACTTTTAATTTATTAATTATAATTAAAAGTAAAATATTTGTAGAAAAACGTAAAATAATAATTTTTTTTCAAAGAAAATATGGTTTGTTTCTCAGCTACTAACTTATTTTTTAGAATAGAAAAACAAAATCCACAACACTATGCGGGATTGAAGTGTAAAACGATTAATCATCAAACTCATTCAATATTAATGCTATAACATTTTAATGTTATTTGTTACAAAAGTTGTTTAGATGATTACGAGAAATCATTACCATCTTTCGACAAGATTATTTAACTTGACACAGACAGAGACATCTGTAGTGCAATTTGTTCTCTATCGATTATTGCTTAAAATAAGAATTACATTGCTTAAAATAAACAACTTCATACTGCTGTGACGTGAGGAGTAAAAATCCAAAAATTTAGGTGTCATTTTTTATTGTCAAATGTCAACACAAAAAAATAAAAATAAAAATCGAAATAGTAATATCGATTTTAATATTACGGAGTTTTCAGATTAGTTTGCACGAATTTTTTTAAGACAGCTATCGTAGTTAATCCCTAAGAGTCTGTTCGATAAAAATTTTCGACTAGGGAGGGACAAGTTTCGAATGTGAACGAAGATTTAATAATTTCAGTGCAAAGTTGGATAAGTTTGGGTGGCTAATCGCTGCAGTGCTCCAAAAATCTTGTGGATTTCTTATTTCTTTTGAGTATAAAGTATGGGATATTCCACTTTTGTTTTTGTAAATGAGCCAATCCTCATTTCCTTGGCCATTTAAATTTGTTAAAACTGATTGATTTTATCCATTTGACTATCAATTAAAAGGTCGTTATCGTAATAAGGATGCACATTATAAGCTGGCGTTTTTCGAAAAATATTTGTAGTTTATCTCTAAATCTTACCTGCACGTTAAATGATAGCCACATAAAACCAGCATTCGCTAAAGTAGTTTTTCCACGTTGGAAAGTGTTTATAAGATTACATATAGGATCAAATAATTCTTTTGAGTTTTGTACGCTTTCGATTAAATCTTTATCAAAAATAAATTTTGATATATGTATTTGCCATAACTATTTTGGTGTCTGACAAATTTAATTGGCCACGGAAATTTGAGGATTGAGGATTGGCACATTTACAAAAACAAAGTGGAATTTTCCAAACTTTATACTCAAAAGAATCCAGACATTTTTTGGAACACTGCAGCGAAGCCACCCAAACGTATCCAACTTAGCACTGAAATTATTAAATCTTCCAGCATCGACAGCGCAGATTGAGCGGATATTTTCAAATCGGGGTTCAATTCCTTGCCAAATTCGAAATAGCCTGACATTTAATAGGTCTAAAAAATTAATTCATATTTATTAATATTATTCTTTAAATAATAAAGAAATTCTAATTCGATTTGTTGATAGTGATGATAATGAAGATTTGCGATAAACAAAATTTCATTAATGTTACTTTTAAAAGTAAAACTGAATTTATAATAAATAAATAAAAAAAATTTTGAAATACAACATATTTGTTTTTTATTAATAATTATTATAAGATAAGTAAACAAAATATTTATTTTTCAGTCAAAATTCTAGTTAGTTAAGAAAATTAAAATATTCGAGCCAAAGAGCCATTGGTATAGTTTCATTTGACTTGTAATTTAATAAGTAATAGAAAACTCACTCGAGAACGGTTAGTAAACTTTTAATATCTCGGGCCAAATTTTGATTTGCCGTATTCTTATAGCTTAGTCTAAGATGAACGATACATCGAACAAGCATAGTTTTGAACTTCCACTCATTCATACGAAATATCGTTTTTAAGCAAATTTGCACTATCATTGATTCCTTGGCCGTAATAAAATCCTCTAGTTTTGGAGCTGTTGTATTTGGAGCTGGTGGATATAATTATATTATTTTGATATAATATAATATTTACATTTTTATATACCTGATTTTATTTTTCGATTTTTATTTTTGTTTTTTTGTGTTGACATTTGACAATAACAAATGACACCTAAATTTTTTAATTTTTTCTCCTCACGTCACATAGCGCAACAATTTTTTTATTTCGTTTTGCTACAATATTAGAGCAGTATGAAGTTGTTTAATTTAAGCAATGTAATTCTTATTTTAAGCAATAATCGATAGAGAACAAATTGCACTACAGATGTCTCTGTCTGTGTCAAGTTAAATAATCTTGTCGAAAGATGGTAATGATTTCTCGTAATCATCTAAACAATTTTTGTAACCGATAACATTAAAATGTTATAGCATTAATATTGAATGAGTTCGATGATTAATCGTTTTACACTTCAATCCCATAGTGTTGTGGATTTTGTTTTTCTATTCTAAAAATAAGTTGGCAGCTGAGAAACAAACCATGTTTTCTTTGAAAAAAAAATAATTGTATTTATATTTTTCTACAAATATTTTACTTTTAATTATAATTAATAAATTAGAAGAATTATAAATAAATTCAATTCAATTCAATTATTTAAAGTTCAATTCTCATTTTACATCATACCTATATCCAATTTTCTTTATATAGAAACGTAAGAATTGAGATTATGAACTATAAGTAATTTTGAATTAGTTACGAATAGTTTTTGTATTTTACATTTTGTAAAAAATTGTTATGTGTAAAATACGTATTTTACATGTAAAAAACCGAGTATATTACGTAACGTAAAAAACAGGCACAACACTGAGTGCAACAATGCTACGCAAATCATTTCGAATCAATTCAATAAAACGAAAGCCTTGCTGCATATGAGTTACATTCATTTCAATGTAATTAAAATATATTTCATTTTGATTGACTTTAATTAAATTGGAGTATTCATTTTATCCGTCCCGGAGGTCTCGGGTTCGATTCTCGGTAGTGACAAGGAAAAAATTGCACGGCTGGTTTAGCATCAATGAATTAATCACTCATTATCCGAAATGAAAATATGACTATGAAACCTCATTTGAGGCGGCCAAATCCCTTGATGGGATATAGTGCCAGAGAGAGAGAGAGAGAGAAATTCATTTTATCTTAATAAAAAACTCAATTTAATTAAGCTATAATAACTATAAACAACATTTATTGATTTTGAGGCGGTACGAAGTTCGCCGGGTCAGCTAGTTTTCTTAATAAACATTTAAACATAACTTGAGGTGGAGTACCAAATGCTGGCAATATCTGACAAGGCAGCAACGGACATGGAGGCGATCGACTCATAATGTTATTCGATTGTCCCTAAGTTGCAAAGTGCTATACGGAAATCTAGTGCGAATCAGTCCACCGTAAATTTAGATCAAACGCTAAATACTTCACAATCTTCTTCGAGTGATTTCCGATTACCTCGTATTACCATTCTCCCATTCGATGGGAACTCTAAGGAATGGCGATCCTTTTATGATCTGTTTGGATCTACTGTCCATGAAATCGCTAATCTTGCACCCGCACAAAAATTCCAATATTTAAAGCGACTTAAGAGGCACTTACTTGCTCTTGTTCAGGATTTTCAGCATTAGATACGACAAAAAACGTTATATTGTGAATTCGTTTGTGGAGAGCTTTTTTGATCAACCCCAAATTACGCATGCGTCCGCATTGTCAATTGCTCGATTGCATGATACATGTGACGAAGTAGTACGTTGTCTTAAAGCGTTAGGTCAACAAGCAAAGATTCGAGATCCGTGGCTTATTTATATTGCCACACAAAAAATGGATCCAGAGTCAAAACAAATATGGAAATTATAAACGTGTGATATAGAATTCCCAACTTTCCACAAACTATTAGCCGTGTAAAATAAGCGAATGGATTCATTGCAAGGTGCGAAACCTGAAATCGTTAAATGTCAGTCTTCTAAGGAATCTACTCAGAAATCAAAGTCTATGTACACTGCACCAGCAATAGTTTGTGTATTCTGTGGAAAAGACCACAAATTATACGAATGCACAGAATTGCATGCCTTCGATATGCATAAGCGCAGATATTACGCAAAAAAAACATTCGAGATGTTTTAATTGTCTAAGTGATTCACACATAGTTTACCAGTGTAAATGAAAATTAAAATGTTCTATATGCCAGAAAAAACACAACGTGATCCTGGAGATATACCTACAAATATCCTTGCAGTAATCGGTACGACTGCTGAGAAAGGAACTACTTGTGATCATTCTAATTCCGTCGTTAACGCAATTCTTCCAACAGCAATGATTATAGTTGAAGGGCAAAACGTTGATTGGCAGTATTGTAGAGCCTTGCTTGACACCGGCTCACAAACATCGTTTGTTCCGGAGGAGTGTTTTCAACGACTAAGACTGAAGAAAGCTAATGGTCGGATATTAATACATGGCCTTAATGACGTTTCGTCAGGAATGTCAAAAAGAGTGGCAACTATTCGAATAAAATCGCGGTTAAAGCACCAATTCATACGAGATAACTGCGAAACTACTGATCGTTCCAAAGATATCATCAAATATAAACCCGTAATCAAAGAACTGAATCGTTCACGATGTTTAAGTCGTATTCGATTAGCAGATTTTTACAAGGAAGGAAAAAGGAAAAATCGATGTACTACGAAGAAGTGATACGTTCTTTGACATAATTATTGATGGCAAAAAATACATTCCGAGAACACAATTGGTTGCTCATAATATGCACTTAGGATGAGTGATTACAGGAACAGCAGATCAAGGCCAAGCAGAAAGAAAGGAACTTCCAATTAATCTTAATCTAGATGTTGATCTGACGCTCAGAAAATTTTGAGAGATTGAGGAGATTAATGATGTTGTCCAATACAGCGAAGAAGAAAACTTTTATCTTGAACACTGCCGGAATACAATCTGTAGAGCCGATGACGGTAGATACGTAATTATTCTACCTTTCAAGAATGGCTTGCTGAAATTAGGCAATTCCAAAATGATGGCAGTAAAGGGTAATTTAGAAAAGCGATTCGTCCGTGATGCTACATTAAAGAGAATGTATGGCCATATGCAATTAGTCAACGATTCAGGATTGGAACAGTATTACTTGCCACATCACGGTGTAGCTAAGGCTCGGCTAAGACAACGCATGGGAACTCTTTGAATGATCAATTGGCGGTAGTACCAGTCGACAATCTACCATGGTTGAATTGCTTCTTAGATTCCGAACTCACAAAATCATATTCACAGCTGATATCGAAAAAATGTTCCGGCAGATTTGGGCGAATACAAAGGACACAGAGTTTCAAAAAATCGTTTGGAAGAAGGAACCAGAAGAAGAGCTGAGCACTTATAGATTATTAACGATCACATATGGTACAATGTCTACTCATTTTTTGACTACGCAAACTTTAAACCAAGTTGCGTCAGATTATCAATGCGAGTTTCCAGAAGCTTCAGAAGTACTCAAACGAGATTTCTACGTTGATGATTTGCTGTCGGGAGCAACTGATATCAAAACTGCGCAAAAGATGGTTCGAGATCTAATTTGTTTATTGAAAAAAGGATGATTCAACCCACGGCAGTGGTCTTCCAATAGTACTGAGCTTATGTGTACAAACGACACTTTCGAGTTTAAAGTGAATTTAGTAAATAACAAGTTCACCAAACGCAATATGCTATCAGAAGCAGCGAAAACATATGATCCAATTGGGTGGTTTTCACCAACTACAGTCAACATAAAAATCTTATTCCAAAGGCTATGGTTGCATAGCAGTCGACTGGGATGAACCGTTGCCATATCCAATTTACAAGGACTACACAGCAATAACAAGTACATTAAGCAAATTGGAAGATATTCGAATATGCAGATGGTTATACAATGAGGGTCAAGAGTTGGAACTGCGCGGATTTGCATATGCCTCCGAGTTAGCTCACGGAGCCGTAATTTATAGTCGAGTAAAGACGGCAAATGGGTATAACAAAAATATATTTACGGCAAAGACAAAGGTAGCACTAATTAAGACTATCAGTATACCACGGTTGAAACTTTGTGCTGCAGTGCTGCTAACCAAGCTGTTAGCATCAGTTTTGAAACCGTACAAAGATAAATTTACTATTAGCTATCGACTATGGACCGATTTAACGATTGTGTTAAATTGGAAATCGTCATGCCCTACGTGCAGATCTACGTAGCCAATAGGGTCTCATTGATTTTGCAACAAACTAATCGCAGTCAATGGAGTCATATATCATCATCTGACAATCCGGCAGACTACGCTTCACGTGGTTTACTGATGAATTAGTCAACTACAGTTTATAGTGGAATGGTCCACAGTGGTTGAATAAAGCCGACATTTTTGAGTCTAATCAGTCAAAACTCAATGTGGAATTGCCAAAAGTAATTTGAAAAAAGAAAAACATTCATCAGTCGTATTGTTGAATATAGAAGACAACAATGATTGGTTGTCTGGTTTCATAGGACGATGTTCGAATTTTTTTAAAATAGTTTGTACGAATTGTACTGCTATTTCGGAAAAGGTTATCAAATAGAGCATTCGACGGATTAAAATGCTCACGGCCAATATGAAGAATTTGAATATTACTTGCTGGTTTGGTTGATTCACACAGTCTCAAAGTAAAAAAAGTAAGTAAAGTGCCCCGAATAACCGTTCACGCTTAGCAAGTTTGGTAATTTAATATTAAAATAATGTTGTATATAGTGAAAAATTATATTTAATAAATAAATATTTAGATAATAAATAATTAGTTCATTCTAATAGTAGTGAGTATACTCGTAATAATTTAATAATTAAACCCGCTATCCTCATTATGAGTAGACCTTCTGATTTAGGGGTGAAATAGGGAGACAGTTTTTCAAAAATGTTTTTTTTTAAATTTATTATCTGTGCATTCTGTTCTGGGGTCGGGGTTTTCACTTCCTACTTTATGCCGTTGCCAGCCAATTCAAGGACTTACGGCTATAGGGCCGATTTTCGTAGGACCATCTGCACATTGCATAGCACCATGGTAGCCTATTGATATTGGAGATGGGTTGGCCCATGAGTACTGCACTCCGACACGGAGTGATAGTTGTGTGAATTTTCTTCACAGACCGTAATCTGATAATGAAAAATTCCATTAGCATCCTGCCCCTATCAGGATTCGAACCCATTATCTCCTTCTCCAAACACCAAGCTTTTAATCACTGTGTCGTTGGGCCAGTTTTCAAAAATGTTCTCTTGAAATTATGGTGAAATAAGAATTTTTCACATGTGATTCTGGCTGAGCGGAGTAAGCACAGTAATGAAACTTGGTCAGTTTATTCATTTCAACCAGTTTAACATAGCAAAAAAAATCACACAAAGTTAACAAATTGAAAATATGCATAATGTTATATCAATGCTTAACACTGTAGTAAGCACTTATGTTACTTTAACAATTCTGTGCTGCTGAGCACAACCAGAGTGTTTATTCTTTAATGTTTGTCTTGCAAAAATTTTCAGACCATTAAAAACCCATAAAAATGATACCAGCAAAACATTTACAAAAACAAAAAATCATTTCCGCACCATAACCGTTGAGGAAATTACCAATATTCAACCGCATGTTTAGGAAATAAATTTTGTTCGAGTATATGCGAATGCGATGTGTAGTGAACGACGGGTTCAGTAGTATTTTAAAAAATTTAACATTATTTTCCAATTTTTTGTTTTTTCGGAAAATATTTCATTTTGTTTATATATTTTTTCAGACAAACTCACATCTGGTATAAACACACATTTCAATTGTGGCATGGGCTTTATATGTTGCTTATTTACACATAAACCCAACCACCTTGTCCGCCCTCCCAGCAAAACACAAAATATGAGAAAATATTCAAATTTATTCACCAGAATTACACAAAATCGAATAAATTTGATTTTGTTGTTATTCGTAAGGACATTGATAATGGTATATATTTTCCCAATGCGGTATGTAGGTACAGCTTTTATATATATTATTTCCTTCCTAAGTAAATATTAAACACAAACATATACCACATAACACCGGGTTACACGTGGCAAGCACATTTTGTTTTACGGTGGTGGTACAGGGCGTAATAAAAACGTGGGAAAGCATTCGAGAATTAAATAAATTCATGAATTTATTTTATGCGTACACTCCTCACATGAGTTGAACATTTTGCATTATACAAATACGAATACATGTATGTACGTATATGTAGATCTCTGCCAAACGTAATCATTCAATTTATTATTCTTTATTTTTGTTAACCAACACAAATTTTCGGCATTTTCATCAAAAATTCTAATTTTTTCTCGTTTACTTGCTGCTTACAGTACTGAAATTCATAAAATAAAAGTACATTCAGCCTCATTACACTCCTTCAGGCATTTGTATTCTATTTAATCTTAATAAAATATAATCTATCATAAAACAGCAGGTTTATGAGATGAAAATAACAACAACAACAACAACAATAATAACAATAATGGAAACGCGAAAGAAAATTCCGTTCATTCATTCATTTTGAACTGCTCTGAGATCAGGAAAGTAATTCTAAATTATTAGATGGGAGTACATGCATACCGTATCATAAAGGGCTGAGTTACTCACCGTTATACAAAGAATGGACTTCCCTAAGGTAAACTACTAACTAAGTTAGTATTGAGTCCTATGGAACTAACGTGGATGATGGAGGGGTCGGCCGTTTTCAGTTGCGTCACCTATTGTAATCAGATGATGAAAAATTTCTATTACATCCTTGGGGTTCGGGTCCGAGGTATTAATTTATTTTTGTATTATCTGTAAATTTATTTTCTGTGCTGTTATGACGACGAGTGCTTCTATCTAGACTCCTGGCTCGTTAGCTAAAAATGTAAGCGTCTATATTGAAAGATCCTCTAGCTAAATGTTTTTTTTTTGAATATTACCGGAAATGACGAATTTAAAAAAAAATAAAATTATTTCGCAAAAATTTGGCGTCTCTATAGAGAAGGCAGCTATTCGGAATTAAACTTCATACTAAAGTTTTTACTATAAATTGGGAAGTACATGCGAAATCTGGTGGACATTTGTGTATCGGACGTAGCACCTCTCGTAATTTTTCCATTTAGAAATTATTTGTGATGTATTCGAGATCAATGTATATTTGTCTTAAAGGAAAGTCGGATGTTGCCCACAACAAATTCACCCCTCAATTTTATTCGTGGGTTTCTGCGACTAATCATCAAATCGCAGAGTGCAATTACTTAGACAGAAGCAGTTAAACAGCCGTTGCGACACTCTGACCACCTAGCCAAACTATTGCGTAGGTACGAAAGTTAGCTTCGTTGCATCATCATATTTTTATATTATTTTTTATTTAATTTTGAGCAATGAAAAGCTTTGGCTTCTTCTGCTATAATTTGTGCTACTTTTGTGCTTTCATTACTGTCCTAAATTTGTTTAATTATTATTTATATACAGTAATCCTCCGATTTACGAAGGCTCGTTTTACGAAATTTCGAAGTTACGAACCTCATTCGTTAAGTACAAAATTCGTTATACGATTGAAAAATTCGCTATTATGAATAGTGCCGCCAGATTATTTTTTTAAAAAACAAAATAAATTATTTAATTTAGTTTCACTACTATTTAATATTTGGTTTTACGGAAATTATTAACTAATAGCTAAATATACAAAAATTATAAAATATCCAATTATGTACGAGTATGCTTATATAGTAATATAGAAAATGTTTAATTGTTCATTTTACATTTTACAACGAAAATCTCAACACAAAATCTTCCAAAATAAGATAAATTTTATGTTCTGGCAGCACTGATTACGAACAATGTTTAAAATTCAATTAGGGAAATCCACTAAAATAGTAAATTAAGTTCTATCATTCATTGAAAATTTCTTTAGTGCAATTTGTTTACTGTTTAAGTGAAGTCTATTAATTATTTAGTGGTAGTGGTAAAGTCTATTATTGTTGGTAGTATATTAAGTGAAAACTAATTTTGCTATAAAAATGTCTGGTAAACGAACAGGAACTACGATTCACACCACTGGTGCAAAAAAGATCCGTAAAGCGATTACATTGGAGAAGGTTACATTGGTTTAAGAAATAGGAAAAGCTTTAGGTCTCGCTGCTTCAACTGTTTGTACAATCAAGAACAATCAAAATAAAATAAGAAGTAGTGCACGTAGAGTAACATCTTTGACGGCAAAAAATGTTTCAAAACAAAGAAGTGTGGTGATGGAAGATATGGAACAAATGCTTAGTGTGTGGATAGACCATAAATCCTAACGAAATATTGCGATAAGCACAACTATTATCCAAGAAAAAGGAGGGATGTCAGTCAGAACAGTTTTTAGCCAGCAAAGGTTGGATTGATTGATTTAAAAAAAACGTCATTCAATATATAAACAAAAATATGTGGAGAAGCACCAAGTGCAGACGTTGAGGTGGCAAAAAATTATCCTGCACAATTTAAAAAAAATGGCGAAGCCGATGGCTATACCCCACAACAAGTATATAATGTAGACGAAACAGGTCTGTTTTGGAAAATACTACCATCTAGAACATTCATTTCCAAACAAGAAAAGTCTGCGTCAGGATTTAAGGCAGCTAAAGACTGTGTGACGGCTTTGTTGGGAAAGGAATGCTCCAGGTGATAATATGTTAAAGCCTATGCTTATTTATAATTCTGAAAATCCACGTACCTTCAAAGGTTGCAAGAAATCAAAACTTGGTGTTATCTGGCGGTCAAATAAAAAAGGATGGATGACAGCACATCTTTTTGAAGACTGGTTGAATAATTTTTTTTTCAAATTCTATGACAAAATTTAATTCCGAGCAAAATATTTCAAACAAGGCATTGCTAATAATTATGAATGCACCTAGCCATAAGCTTACTGACATACCTGACAACATCAAAATCATTTTATTATCACCAAATACTACTCCTATACTCCAACCAATGGATCAGGGTGTAATTGCTAATTTTAAGGCTTATTATTTGCGCTGTGTTTTCAAGAATCTTATCAAATATGTTGATGGTCCAAATCAGACAACAATTAGAGAATTTTGGAAGCAATTTATTATAATGAATGCTGTTGATAACATTAAAAAATCTTGGGATGAAGTTCAGGAAACAGCTATGAATGGAGTGTGGAAAAAATTATGGCCCGAATGCACTAATGATTTCGCTAGTTCATAGAGACAATGAAGATGTGGTAAAAGTTCTGGGATCAGAGCAGGAAGATGTTCCAAATGAAGAATTAATAAAGATATTTGAAGGACGCACAGATTCAGAAAATTCGGAAAGTGTTACGCATTGTGAAAGTTCTCGTATTTTGACAACACAAAAAATGGCAAAGGCGTTTCCTCTTATCGGGGAAGCTATGGATATATTTTCGGAAAACGATCCTTCTCCAGAAAGAAGTCTTAAGGTTTCCAGAGAAATCGAAAACTCACTTTTTTGCTATAGGTAATTATATAATGATAAAAAAAAAATCTGCAAAGCAAACTTCATTAGATTCTTATTTTTCTAAAAAAAAGTGTTGTAGCTCCTAACATTCAAGAACCTGTAGAATCCAGTTCAGATAAACGATCATCTACTAGCCTAGACGAGAGCTCATGCGACACATCAGAATAAATATAACATTTATAATTAATATTTTTTTCTTGATATGTAGTGTTAAATTTACTTTTTTAATGAATAATGTAATTTTTATTTAATTTTTAAAATGAATAAATTACTTTACTTTTATTTTCTAATCACATTGTTCTAATGTTTCTAAAAGTAGAGTTTCGTATAAGGAACATTATGGGTACGCATCTTTGTATTTTTAATGCAAGCTTAATTATATTATTATGGGTCTCGTTTTACGAATATTTTCTATCTCTGGAACGTATCTATTTATTTTCAATAGAATGCCATACTGAAATTGGGCTCGCTATATGAATTTCGATATACTATCAGTATTTTCGATTTATGTTTTATTAATTGTTATATTATATTTTTTAATTAATTTTATGTATAATTTGTACTAATGTTAAATTGTTTTTGTTTAATTTAATTACAATTTTTTTACTAATTATTATTATTTTTGAATTATTTCTAGAATATTTAGGATTGTATTATTTTTATATTATTTTTTTACTATTTTGTTTTATTTCTGAATATTCTTTATATTACTTTTATATTTTTCTTGACTTATTTTGAATTAAGGTTTTATTATACTTGAATAATTTTTGAGTATTTTGTATATCTGTTGAGTTTATTTTGGTTAATTTTTGTGTTATTTTTTAAATTTTTGTGTAAATTTCGTAATTTATTTAAATAATATATTTAGTTTTGTTTAAATAATACAAAACTTTCATATTTTTGTAATAAATTTGAATTTAACTTGTTTTATAATATTAAAAATAATAAAAAATTTCTGTACTAACTTTCGTTAGTATTATTTGGTAGAATTTTTAAATATTTTTGTTAAATTTTTATACTGTATTTATATTATTTTTGAGTATTAATAATTTTGTTTTGGTTTTGATAACTATAAGTTAATTATATTTTGCAATTAATTTTGTATTATGTATTATTTTTGTAATAATTTTTGGTTGTTTCTTGTGTTATTTTTAATTTATCTTTGCTTTTTTGTATAATTTTTTACTATGTTTGTTTTATTTCTGAATTATTTTTATATTGTTCTTGTCTTATACTGTTTGTTTTATTTTTTGAATAATTTTGCCTATTTTATTTTTCAATTAATTTTAAAATAATTTTTGTATTAATTTTGTTTAATGTTTGTATAATTTTTGTACTATATTACTAATATTTTGAAATAAATTTGTTTTATATTTATATTACTTTTGATTTATATGTTTATAATTTTTGTGATATGTTTGGGCATAATTAAACAATAAAAAGTTTTAATTTTAAATTATATTTGTATTATTTTTGTTTAATATTTGCATAATAATTGTACTATTTATGTAGTGTTGATTGATTAATTTTCGTATTAACAAAAATAAAAAACAATCCAGATTTGTTATTTTTTTGTTTCATTTTTGTTTTAGTGTTGTTTTATTTTGTATATTTCTTATTATTTTTGTACTATTTATATTAGATTTGTAAAAGTTTTGTTCCATTTTGGTATTTTTGTGAGCTATTTTACCATTATTTTATTTTTGGATTATTGTTTAATATTTGTTAACTATTTTTGTGTTATTTTCGATTTGTTTTTTGGTAATGTTTTACTATTTTTTACTCGTTTGTTTCATTTCTGAAATATTTTTAAATTTTTTTATTACTTTTTGATTATTTTTGTGATAACTTCTAATTATACATAATTATACATAATTTGGTACCATTTTTATATTATTATCTTTTTTTTGTATAGCATTAAACACGATTTGTATTATTTATGAACTTTTCTTATAATTTTATTATTATTTTTGTTTTATAGTTTATTTATTGTTAAATATTTTTTAACTATTTTTATTTTGAGTTATAACTTTGTTTGATTATTTTAGTTTAATTTAGGTATAATTTGTGTGCAAAGTATGTTTTATGTTTGTATTATTTTTGGATTATTTAATATATTGTTTTTAAGATATTTTTTATTATTTTTGTACTATTTTGATTTATTCTTGAATTATTGTATTAGTTTTCTTGACATGTTTTTGAATAACGCTTTTATTAAATTTGTTTCTTTTTTGTGTATTTGTATAATTGAATTTCTATTATTTTTTAAGTTTTTGTATCATTTTTTATAATTTTTATATTATTTTTAAGTTGTGTAATAATTTTGAATCAATTTTATATTATTTTTTGATTTATCTTATTATAAATTTTGTATAATGTTTGTTTTCGTTTTGAAATAATTTTGAATTTAACTTACTTTATTTTGGTATTATTTTTCTTGAAAATTTGTTTTATTTGGCACATTTTTTTTTTATTTTTATCGCTTATGTTTTTTTATTTTTGATAATTATAAATTAATTATGTTTTTGTATGATGTTTGTATTATTTTTGTGATACTTTTGGTTTTTCTTTTGTTTTATTTCTGAATAATTTATATATTATTCTTGATTTTGTTTTGTATTACGTTTGTAACAAATTTATATATTTTTGGTATTTTTGTTTAATTTTAAAATAATTTTTTAATTTTTTTACTATTAAAGTTTTAATTTTGATTTATTGCTGTTATTTGGCAATAATTTAGACACAATTTTATATTAGTTACAATATTTTTGAAATATTTGTGTACCATGATTTATAAGTTTTCGGTTTATTTTGATTTACTTTCAGCATTACCTTTATATTATTTTTGTTTTATTTCTAAATTATCTTTGTTTTACATTTATATTATTATTAGCTTATTTTTGAATTATTAAATATTAATAATAAAAATTTAATAGAATTTTTTTATTACCATTTTTTAACTATAATTTATTTTTGTCTAACTTATTTATTGTTTTTGGTTATCTTTTGTGTTATTTTATATAATTTTTGTATTACTTTTTTGCTTTAGTTTTGTAATAATGTTGCTTTAATTTTTATTAATTATGAAAGATTTTGTTTTATTTTTGTATTATTTTTTTTTATTGATTTATAAATTAATAATATACATAATATGTTTGCACTTTTTACGCTATTTGCCGTAGGCACTTGGCGAAACACACTTATACTTAATAAACACATTTTTATTAACCACTTGTTTTTTGTTTCGCGGAATTATTTTGAATAATTTTCAAAAAGTTTAAAAAATCACTCCTGATGGGGAAACAAAAAACAAGTGATTAATAAAAATGTGTTATTAAGTATAATATGTTTGCATTATTTTTGTATTAATTTTAAGTTATTTTTTTTTGTTTATTATTTCTATAATTATTGTTTTAATTGTCTAATTTTTTGATTAATTTTTGTATTATTCCTGGATTACTTTTGTGTTATTTTTGTTTTACTTTTTTTTATTTGGCATATTTTTCTTTTATTTTTGAACTATTTATATTAATTTTGATTATTTTTTATTAGTTTTTTAACATTTTTGAATTAGTTTATCATTATTTTGATTAATTTTTTTCTTATTTTTATTAATTTTTGTACTAGTTTTGTTCTAAATTTGTTCATATAATTTTTATTCTATTTCTGAATTATCTTTGCACTATTTTTGTATTATTCAGTAATTATTTTTATGTTTACATTATTTTTGTATTGTAATGTATATCATTTGTATTTTGTTTTGTACAATCATTGATTTTAATTTTGAACATTTTTTGTTCTGTTATTGTATAATTTGTGTATTACTATAATAATATTATCACATTATTTCTTTATTAATTTTGCACATAGATATCTGGTAATTTATGTGTGAAAAAGTAGAACTTGAAATTGTATGTATTAAAATGAAATAGCAAATGGTTTACTAGCTTAACTAAATTTTAAGTGTAGCGCTGATCTACTATAGTGAAATATATTGGAACAGAAGTAAACCAGATTGCCATTCCAGCCTTGACAAAGCAGCTCTCATCATATTAGAGAACTTTCACTGTAAGGCTTTGGAATATGAATTGTGGATACAACATTCAAAGCGACCGTGTATACTCGAAATGATATTACACTGGTGCCTTTCACTGACTAGATAATTTTATAGTACAGTACAGCGATACCCTAATAGAGCAACTGACACTTTGAAACGTTAATGTTTTCAAAATCCTTTCGGAAATCATCGAATAATCAGCCAGAAAACTGTCCAATTTACGAAAAAGTAGCAAAATTGTTTAATAATTGTTTAATAAATTTCAATCACAATAAATCACACAATTCTAACTCTAACTAACATAAACAATTTTTTCACTATTCAATTTCCATTTTAATCTATCGAACCTCAGAGTGAACAATAGCCTTGATTTCTGCAAAGCAAATGCTCCCAATCCCTAAATTATTTGGAGTACTAAACAAAACTACATGCTACTTTCACTAGAAATATTCAGAATTTATATTTAGAAATATGTCCCCTAATTTTGACACGTGGTGCTCATGTTGCGTAACATTGATATAAAGCAAATAAAGTATTCAAATTTATTCATTCCACCTTATTCAGAAAGAACGCAGCACGAAAAAAATTTGTGTCTTCTTTAAGAAAATTATGTGCCTTTGTACGTGTACATGGTACGGTGCGGCCTCCTATGCTGCTTTGTTATTTTAGAAGGATAGATCTATATAAACAAAAAAGTAAAAAATTGCAGAGTATAAAATGTAATTTTTCGGGATGTTAGTTAATTTGAAAATGTCACGGGGAAAAATTATTCATCTTCAAAATAAATGACAGCACAAGAGAGCCAAAAATAGACAAAAATAAAAAGTTTCGCGCATCGCAATCATGATCCTTATCATCATCGTTATTATTGTTATTATTATCATTCAAATGAAATTTTTTGTTTCTGTTTGTTTATGTTTATTAACATAATTTATTATGTAATATATGTTTATACATGTATATGTAATGATTACAGTTGGTAAACCAAATTCTACGTTAAATAACTCCATATAAAAATGTTTAATGCGGGGTCTATTAACTTTATAAATTAACTTGTGGGTTTTTATGTACCGAGGATACTTCCAAATGAAATTATTATATTATGTAAGTAGGTACAGCGATTTAATGGTGAGAATGAAACTTTGAACAATGAATCTAAATTACGCGACAGCCCAGAATTTTAAATCAAATAGATTAAATTAAACACTGTATTTCCATCTAAAATTTGTGTAGCAAACAGAATTTATTTCTTTAATAAAAACGTCATTAGGACATGTTAAATGAAAGATATAGGTCGTCTGAATGTATCATTAACAGATTTGAAGGAACAATTTTAATTGACCCGGAGGTCGGAAACGGGTGTAAAGTATTTCAAACTTTCCATAGATGTTATGTAAGTATGAGTCACACTGTTACTTCAAAATCAAATAGGAAAAAAAAGAATCGTATTGGAAATTTTAGTACAATCATATGAGTATGAGTTTTGTTTTAGAAAATGACTCAAACCTCAATTACATTAAACAATATATAATATTTTCTAATATAAAAATTTATAAACAAACTCAACCACGCATTGTGTAGAAATTATCGTGATTTTTATTAAAACAGATTAGAACTTTAAAACGTTTAGAATAAATATTTAATAAAACAAGAAAAATGGTCAAATTCAAACTTGAGGTAAAATGACATACGAATACCCAGAAAATAAAACTTTATATCAAAAAAGTCGAGGATTGTAAGGACCAAATAGTTTATTGAGTCACCTACAATGACCCACTACATGTACTATCGGCCGGATTGACCGATAATGGCTATCCAAATTTGAGTAAAGATGACATCAGTACACCGCGAATATCGAAACTCGTAGCAATAAACCCGAAGTCGTGCTATATTAGTACTAGATGGTTTTAGTTAATAAGTGACTCAATTACCAACTTTGTGTACTAGCCAGACCTGAATCACGATCTCTGGGAATGGCCGATAATGGCCGATAATAAATTTGAGTAAAAGTTCAGTACAGCGAGAATAACAAAATTGTGTAGCAATAAACCCGAAGTCGTGGATTATTAGCACTAGGTGGTTTTAGTTATGTGACTCAAGGGCCACATTTATATACGAGCAAGACCTGTGAAGAATTTGAGTAATAGTTACATCAGTACACCGAAAATTCGTAGCAGTTAACCTGAAGTCGTCCATTATTAGCACTGGATGGTTCTGGTTAAGTGACTTAATGACCAACTTCGTGTAAAACCTAGTAGGACCTATACCACAATCTCTGGGATGGCCGTTAATGGCCATCCAAATTTGAGTAAAAAATGACATCTGAATACCGAGAACATTACAGTTCGAAGCAATGAACCCGAAGTCGTGCATTATTGGCAGTAGGTGGTTTTAGTTAAGTGACTTAATAACCAACTTCATATACTAGTCAGACCTGAACCATGATCTTTGAGGATAGCCGATAATGGCCTTCCATATTAGAGTAAAAATTTCATCAGTACACCGAAAATATCAAAATTCGTAGCAATGAACCCAAAGTCATGGACTATTAGCACTAGGTGGTTTTAATTAGGTGACTTAATGACCAACTTTATATAGTAGCCAGGCCTGAATCACGATCTCTGAGAACGGCCGATAATGGCTTTCCAAATTCGAGTAAAAATGGCATCAGTCGACCGAGAATATATCAACAATTTCTTTTCTTATAAACCTGTAACCATTAACGGTCAGCAGATTCCGTATGTAAATAATGCTAAATATTTAGGGATGAGCTTAGATACCAGGCTCAGATGGCAAGAGCACGTTAAAAAGAAAAAAAGATGAGCTTAATATTGGCTTCTCGGGAAAATTCGGAATTGTCAACCGAAAATAAATTGCTATTGTATCAAACAGGTGTTAAAGCTTGTATGGACTTACGGAATACAGCTTTGGGACTGTACAAAAAAAACTAACACCAAAATAGTACAAACTTTTCAAAACAAAGTGCTTCGTGGTATAGTAAACGCTTCGTGGTACATTAGGAATGATGACCTTCATATGATTGTGAAATACATACCAAAAATAATACCAAAAATTTACACTGTTAAATTTAAAAATATTCCGATTGGATTTGTTTTGTGGTGAAATTGAAACATTTTTAGATAACCTTTAACATTTATATTTGAGAAGTCCCTAAAGCCCTAATAGTGTCGCCGTAAAGATCAAATAATTTTCTAACGATTTGAAATAAACACGACAAAATCGTAAATCCATTTACTATACTTTTTTTAATTCTAAAGAAGGCTATTTTAGACAATGTTTCTATTTTTATATCTCCGATCCTAGAGATGTTCACGGGGTCTTACCTATATGACCGAATAGATAAATCAAATCGTTGAATTATTTTTTAGCGAAATAATGGTAAAATACAGTTCTACAGATGAGATTTCCGAAAGAACGCAACTATCAATAGATTGGTAATATTGACATATTAATTTATTTTTGTAGGCTTTATCCAAAAGGAGACTGGTAGCATTTGCATCACCAACACTCGTAAAGAACTCGTTAAATTGCGATTTGAACTGGATCGGATATTATGCAACCTGTTTGATCAACGATTTCTTTAATTTCAACTGGATCAGGCTGTCCGTTTATTATTTCATTAACTGTTTTCCAATTTTTACGAGCATCATTACCATTGTCGATGAACTTTTGAGAATAAAAGCTTTTTGGCTATTTCAATTTGTAGGTTAACAGAGTCACACAGCGTCAAGCAGCAATCTACGGTTGCTGTTATGTTTTTTTGCAAGGCGACAAATATAATTTCTTTTACGTATTAGTCTCAATAAATCATCAGACATCCATGGCTTTAGCTTCGTTGATCTATTGGCAAACATTTTTAATATGACCTTTAAAGATTTTAATAAAATTATCGTAGGCTTTAGAAGCATCTAGGCAAGAATTAACATCAGTTCATACAATAGTAGTTCCTTTAGTATATTGA
The DNA here is from genome assembly GCA_947310385.1 of Nephrotoma appendiculata. NCBI lineage: Eukaryota > Metazoa > Arthropoda > Insecta > Diptera > Tipulidae > Nephrotoma > Nephrotoma appendiculata. The sequence goes on from OX371225.1 coordinate 246,710,310, forward strand.
AATCGATCTGTAAAACTTCAGAGGTTCTCTGAAATGTAGATGTAATGTAAAAGGTTCCTGTTAATTTAATTTCGATTAGACAGTGATCTGAAATTTTTAAGTCTAATACACTGTAAGAAACTGCCGGAAAATACCTTTGATCAAATCTATGGAGTACATTATCAATACAAGTAGCTGTGGTATTTGTAATTCGTGTTGGTTCAAGAATATTATCTAATCCATGATCAGATAATAAAAGCAGCAGCCTATCAAGCATTGCATTCTGCTTGAAAAAGTCAATGTTAAAGTCACCCATGATAATTAAGTTAGGGTGGGATAGATTCTCCAAAAGCACTCTGAATTCATCAATAAAACTGGAGATATCTGTATAACCAAGACGATATATACAAATACCACAAACTAATTTAGAACTTATAAAGACGGTCAGACGTTGAATATTTGGAAAAGCAGGGGCCTAACTATTGAATTCGACGTTCATTTTCGGCGACTATCGTTTTCCTATAGCAAGCGTGGAAACAAATGAGAAAAGAATAGTAAAAATTTCATACATTTTTCTTTTTCCTTCTTTTGTCTGCTATAGGAAAACGATAGCGTTCGAAAATGAACGTCGAATTCAATAGTTAGGCCCCAGATTAAATTGTTTGCAATTCAGACTGCTATTGGCTTAAACAGCTACACCTCCCGAAAGTTTATCATGCAAGCAAGATGTGAGTAGATCATACCCCTTTAACCATATTTCGCGACTTCATTGTCGTTCCAAATTCAAATTTCAGACAAGCCAATATTTTTAAGGCCGAAGATTACCGGAACCTAAGTGTGCAAGCAGCTTATCTAAATTTTTTTTTATACTACGTATATTTTGATAAACAAGGATATAGTTTATTGAGCTGCACATTGAAAAAAATAATATTCGTATTAATGTAAACATTCATAATAAATAAAATTGGTTCGCGCCCCTTAATTAAATTGATAAGACTATCGTGCAAATCATCAAATTAAAAATATTGAATAAATAAACCGACCATGTTATAGTAAAAAATATTGTAGTGTAATTGAGCCTTTAGCAAACACGAAAATGACATTTATAAGGTTTTAATTCGATTTCAGTGTGACAGCAAAAGAAAACAAAATTATTTAATGCCAGAAACGAAACAAGAGAACAAAATAAAAATAAATCTGAAACGTGTAAACAATAACAATAATAATAAGTGAACAAGAAGTATAGAAAATTATTGATGTGAAGTTTAAGTAAAATATTGACAATTAACAAAAAGATAAGTGATCTACAGATAGACCATCATTAATACTGGCTGATGACAACAATTCGGAGTTGAAGACATCGGATCAAACACAATCCACACCACTATCGACCACACTAGTAAATCGGCCAATAAATGTTTTCTCAATATAGTTGGTGTCGTTCATCGAGTTAATGTGATAAACAACAGAGTCACTATCCACTATCCCTCCTCAGTAAGATTTTTCCTGGTTTACACCACAAATATTTGAGATTTAACTTTTGTTTTATTCTTTTAGCTTCTGCATACAGTTTGTTTTGAAGCGGCGAAAGATGATCCATAATACGGATAATGGGATCATTTGGCGATGATGGGCGAAATTTTTATTAGTTGGTTTGGATTTATATTTTAATAAAATTTCATTTTTCAATTCATTGCTTTGTGTTTTAAATATTAACATGGGTTTTTTGAATGTGCTTGGTCGTTGTTATGGATCCTTATGATTAACGAAGAATGCTGATTGAATTACACTATTGTCAGCTTTAACATCCAGAACATGAAGTAAACTGGTAACCATTTCATTTTTGAGTTGCATATTTGATGGAAGGCCGCTAATTACTACATCATTTTGAATTGTAATTCTTTATCGAAACTGGTTTCAATTTTGTGAATTTTATAACCAAGATCAGATGAATTATTTAAAGCTGTCTCACTGGTACTTTCCGACCCATCCAAAATGGATCTACGCTTTGACGCTTTGCATGAGTTGCAAATCCAGGCTGCTGTTTTATTGCGAATGTGATCAAGAAGATCATTTGGAATATCCGTACAAGCGATGTGGAAAAGCCATTTCAGGTGCCTCCACGGGAAATCCCGGGATTATTTCGACTTTCTGTAACTGCAACTTGACACTTCGTGCATCTTTTAGGAGTCATCACAATCACAATTACTATAATTACACAAATTTTCGCGCCCAAAGAGAATTAACTTTATGACTGGCTTTATGATTTATTTTAAATTAGCTTTTTTTAATTTTTCTATTGTTATTTTATAATAAATTTTTTTTGTTCCTTTTTCTTTTAAATTATTGTAATTTTTTAATTTTTTTATTTTATATACTTAATATTTCGCAGGCTTTTTTATTAATTTACTTTTATGTTTTGACATTCGTTCACTTTAAGAAACACAATCAGAATGACTACACATAGTGTAGTACAATTCGAAAGAGGCCCAGACTCTATCTAAATTGGCACATATGACTTATGTTTTTGGTACAGTAGAATCATTTGAAGGCTGATGTCAAATTTGTAACTCGGCCCCATTGCGTACAAATTTTGACATAAACAACTTCGTTTTCAAAAATTATTTACTATTATAATTTATTATGGGTGTACAACTAAATCACGTTAAATGTAAGCGTTGTCGACTCATCAACTCTATCGGTTTTACCTAAACAAATTTTATTTACCTTTGTGTAATCACGACCGTAAACTAATGTACGTATACTTTCCTCAAGTGACCACCAAATTATAGTAATTAGGGCCAATAGAAGAAGTAGAACTCTTCATAATACAAAAACATCAAATCAATAAACCAAAATGTATTATTTTAGGTGTACAGGTCATGGTTTGAAAGCAGAAAATGTTCGATCGATTCAGAAAATTTTGCTGCCCCAATTCTCTTTTGTAAAGGTTCTTTGTTTTAGTTATTGCCACATCAAGCGTAATGATGCCAGTCATAATATTGTATTATAAAAATGTTTTTTGATTAATTATGCGCCCCATATTTTATTGGTGTATACGAGAACGTTGTATAAAAAAAAATTCATAAATAAATTATCTGTATAGTATTTTCAAGTATGATGGCCAATTAATTTTTGGGAAGTATGGTAATCATCGATTACTACAAAAATCTCATTAAGAAATTAAATTTAGTAAATCATCTTTATTGAATTAACAATTCGTACAGCAGGTTACAAAACATAATTTATTAATATATAATATATGACCAACAATTGTGTGAAGGTATTTTGGTCGAAAGCTCCCCCGATTTGTTAATTCATTTCTAGTTGGCAATTTTTCGTTAGATTTTGTGATAATGGATCTTTGATTTACTTTGAATACAAGATAATCGTCCCAATAACTAAAAAAATATTCTACGTAGATAAAAATATTCAATTGGATCGTTGTCGGACAATTTTAAAAATATTTCTATAATTTTTCCAGCTGTGTCTAACATAAAATATGTGCTGACAAAACTTTCAACTTCTAACAAAAAAAAAAAAAAAAAAAAATTCATTAAAAATGCAAACCAAAAAATGTTTTTTTTTGTTAAATAATTTTCACTGTAGATATGAGGTTTTCTTTTACTACTGATATGTGATATTTTAGAACAGATGCGAAGTGAGATGAAATAAAAAAAAAACTTTCGTACGTATGTATGGTATAACTTTCAATGCACATCTACTACTGCGAATATATTGAAACTTTTTTTCCGGTTGAAAAACTTTGTGGAAAAGGATGTGACTTGATTTATCCGCAATGAAACAAACTGTATATAAATTAGGTGAAGGACTTTTTTCAATCGACCACATAAATATTATACGCCAGTGTCATTTAAGTCTGAAGCAAATGCCCCAGTAATAATGGAAGCTTTCTAGTTTGCACTATTTCGGACTATTTAATAGTTGGAATAAGTATCGTCTCAGTAAGATACGAGCGTTGCCTTTAATAAATCGGTTATAGTGATTTCAAAATTTCATGTCAGTGCAAAAATGGAATTAAATCGTGAACATTTCAACGTGATTAACTCAACAATAGTGCATTGGTGAACTTAATTCTTAATTTGGCAATTACAGCCGCAGTTTGTTCAACGACGAATTTTGTGAAGATCGTTCAAATTCGGAAGGTCATGTAACTTATCGTGAGATTGAGACATCTTTGGGCGGCACTACTGAAACCAGCACACATTCAATATTGCAGAAACATTTGGCAGTCAAAAACATTTGTTCGTGCTGGATCTCACATGGTGTTCCCATAAAATGGTCGCCTGTTTTTTCGGAAAAAATGGACATGTTCCAACTTTACCATTGGTGCAACGTAGAAGGTTAATTCTGAATGGTTTGCCAGAAATCTTGAATGAAATTTTGAAAAACAATCGCTGATCATTGTCGAAACATCCGAATTTATGAGTTGTCCGCCGTATAGTTTTGATTGGGCACCCAATGGTTTGTTTTGATTCCCGCAAATTAAAAATAAAGCTGCTAGGTCAAAGTTTTACGACACCTGACGATGCGGTTGATGCATTAAAAATGCATGTTTTGGAGATACATAATTCAATAGGAGTAGACAAAGTGTAATAGGCCGCCCTTCCCAAATTAGTTGCATGCAATAAAGATTACACAATAAATAGGTTTTTGTAAACAAGCTTCAATTAAGAAATCGGTTCAACAAATTTCGAAAGATTCGTGAGCATTCAACGGCATTTCAGAAAACTTATCCACATGTTAATCTTTTGAAATTTGTTGAACACATTTCTGAATTAAAATTTGTTGCAACAACCCTTTTGTTAAATATCGTTCTTTATATCGCCAATCCCTGGAATCGTTCGATTTGTTCATTCCGCTATGAGAACGTATCACGAGTATTCCAGAAAAACTATCCATATGTCAATTTTTTGAAATATGTCGTGAACAAATACCTTATTTGAAACTTGAGGGATTAAAGTCTGTGTATATGACTTTTAGAAGTTTTTTTTTCAACATTTCATAAGCTAGCTATGTGTATATGTCAAGTCCGTTGGAAATCTTTGCGAGCTGGCCAATCCTCGGCACACTGAATGTGTAAATTCCATTTATTTCAGATTTGCAAAAGATGACCAAGTTCAGGGTCATTAACAAATGGGTCTACCTCATCGTATTGAAATGGGGATAATTTTTGTTTATTAAGGATGTCTTAAGCTAACTATGCATATATGCCTTGTCCGTTGGAAATCTCTGTGAGCTGGCCAATCCTCGACACAGTGAAGGTGTCAATTCCATTTATTTCAGATTTGCAAAAGATGATCCAGTTCGGGGTCAATAGCAAATGGGTCTACCTCATCGTATTCAAATGGGGTTAATTTTTATTTGTTAAGGATGTTTTAAGCTAACTATGCATATATGCCATGTCCGTTGGAAATCTCTGTGAGCTGGCCAATCCTCGACACAGTGAAGGTGTCAATTCCATTTATTTCAGATTTGCAAAAGATGACCAAGTTCAGGGTCATTAACAAATAGGTCTACCTCATCGTATTGAAATGGGGATAATTTTTATTTATTAAGGATGTTTTAAGCTAACTATGCATATATGCCATGTCCGTCGGAAATCTCTGTGAGCTGGCCAATCCTCGACACAGTGTAGGTGTCAATTCCATTTATTTCAGATTTGCAAAAGATGACCAAGTTCGGGGTCAATAGCAAATGGGTATACCTCATCGTATTGAAATGGGGATAATTTTTATTTGTTAAGGATGTCTTAAGCTAACTATCCATATATGCCATGTCCGTTGTCAATCTCTGTGAGCTGGCCAATCATCGACACAGTGAAGGTGTCAATTCCATTTATTTCAGATTTGCAAAAGATGACCAAGTTCGGGGTCAATAGCAAATGGGTATACCTCATCGTATTGAAATGGGGATAATTTTTATTTGTTAAGGATGTCTTAGGCTAACTATGCATATATGCCATGTCCGTTGGAAATCTCTGTTAGCTGGCCAATCCGCGACACAGTGAAGGTGTCAATTCCTTTTATTTCAGATTTGCAAAAGATGATCAAGTTCGGGGTCAATAGCAAATGGGTCTACCTCATCGTACTGAAATGTGGATATTTTTTATTTGTTAAGGATGTCTTAAGCTAACTATGCATATATGCCATGTCCATTGGAAATCTCTGTGAGCTGGCCAATCCTCGACACACTGAATGTGTAAATTCCATTTATTTCAGATTTGCAAAAGATGATCAAGTTCGGGGACAATAGCAAAAGGGTCTACCTCATCGTATTTTAAATGAGGATAATTTTTCTTTATTAAGGATGTTTTAAGCTAACTATGCATATGTGCCATGTCGGATTACTCGATGTCGGATTATTATAATAGTTGTGATTCTGAACTGAAGATGAAAATTATTTTTTTTCGAAATCGACATTCAATACAAAAGTCTTAATATTCTTCTCTCTACCACTTTCATGTTCGGCGAATCGATAAACTTATGTGTTCTAAAAATCAACTCAAAACCACTGAACCACTCCACTTCAGAAAAAAATTAATTCCAATTACTTAACATAAAATAAAATTAACTCTGACTAAAAGAGGGATAAAATATACAAAATTGGATTTTCTATTGATCAAATGGCACAACTCTTACGTACATTCACAATAATTTTTCCATTCAATTTTCAATATATACCAAAAATAGTACAACATTTTATATTCACGGCTCGTTATCACAAGTAGTAACACTCGTACACACAGGTATGTACGAGAAAATAATATTATGTTTCTACCGTTTGATTAAAACACTCAAAACAGAAACTATAAATTTTCCGAATTCAGTAAAAGGGGTTCAAAATTATATCGTCTTTATATGACGTGTGCGGTTAAAGTAAATTTTCTTCGTGCCATTCATTATTTTATTATGGTGTAACAGATTTGAACGTGATTTGTATTAATTATAGCAGATGTGCTATATAATTTCCGCATTTATAGCCAAATTAATTCAATGCGAGAATTTTAATTTTCTTACATAAATCGTTGATACGTGCCAGATTAAACTTTAATCGTGTAAATTGGGAGTGTTTAGTGCCGAAATACTCCGACTAATTCTTAGTCGATACCCTGTCGTTTTGATTGATCAAAATTGATAGTTTTCCACACCATCATTCATCGGCTTGAGGATCAATTCATTTTTCGATGAAAATGTCGCCTGAACTCTGTTAGTTTGGAAGGGAAATATGGAATTTAAGCCGAACTGCATTTAGCTGGCAATAACATTTTTACTTTTATATTTTTGTGTTAGTATAAAGTATCGACCTGAAGACGAGGGTACTTTTCTGGGAATACCGCAGCGACATGTTTCTGATTGCTCTGTAATTAACATTAAAATATTACCTTGTCGGTAGCTTTTGTCGACCCACTCTGGCTCATCAAGTAGGTACAACGCTACAAGTTTATTATTACTTGAATAATGCGCCCTGAAAATGTATTAGCCAACTAGCTAAAACATGTTAACTAATTAACTAAATTTACTAAACCACCAAGTTCGTGGTCACTTTCAAAAACTACATTTGGATCTCACATTGAAATCCAATTTTCATAATGCAAAATTGTCTCACAAACTGGCTTAGTTCTAGTGAATTATAAACTTTCCAGAACTGACGTAATTCTATTCGGTTGCTGCTTTTCCGAGGAGTATTTAAATTTATTAAGAAATGCCTTAGTTGTGTTGAAAGCAGACATTTTCAAGCATCACATCCTGAATTAATACTGGAAACCTATTATTATTATAAAAATCGAGGTTGATCCCGATTTGTTTACGAATGATTGAGTTCCATTTAAATTCCCACAGTCTTCCCCTCTAGACTCCCGATTCGACGGCCCATCTCGCTAGTTACGATTCTCTACACGCGATACAACAACAAAGTAACATGGAATGCAGAGCTACTTTTCTATGATACATAAACGGCGCGCGGTGTAGCACATTTCGTTAGGAATATGAAGGTAGTAGGCACACGCTTATCGAGTTTATCGAAAACGTGGAGGAAATCCAAAGTCTTTAACGCGATAGATTGTCATCTTTGCTCTAAGATATTCTTTAGAACCATCAGGAATAAAATTAAGGGCGACGCTAATGATGTGCTGACCATGTACGGCACTCCACTAGAGTGGGACGGTATAAAAGACAACCTCATTACGCACTATGCCGACAAGCGTAATGAGACTAACCTGGTGAGGGACTTGTATAGTACCTCACAGGGTAGTGACACATTGGAGAAGTACTTTGCGAAAATAGTTGATATCCAAAGCACAATTATAAACCACGTTAAGTTGAATGAAACAAACTCAACTGTGATTAACACAAAATGTGATTTATACCAAGACATGTGCGTCAATAAATTCTTGGCAGGGCTTAGGGAGCCTATGAGGTCTATAATTCAGGTTTTGCAGCCTACATCTCTCACCGAAGCATTTTTAAATCGCCTCAAAGAACTTTTCACGGAACAATTACCCTAGCGGCCCACCTATATTGGCACAAAGAGTTGGTTATAGCTATGGTTTTCATCAAAAACACCTGTATTACAACCATAGACTGTTTACTAAACAAAACCAAATAGTGAACGGACGAGGTCAAAACAACAACTATGAACCTCCAATGGATCCTCCAGAAGGAACAGGGCCGATGGACACCACGTCCAACAAAAATCAGTATAGACAATATTCGATTATGAACCATAATCATAATCAATACAACCAATATTCAAAAGGTAACCAGCTTAGACAAAATAACTACCAAATTCAGCCGATGGGTCCGCCAAAGATCCGATTGCAAGAATTGTATACATCCGAAGATCAACAAGAAGTAACGGAAGAGAGCTATGAAGAACAGTCTAAACTGTACTTCCCTGATCTGGAAGATGGTGAGGTTGATGATGAAAATTTTCATCCCGAAGCCTCCCAGCCGGAATCGGATACGTAGACGTGAATAAACATCAAACGTATACGCTTCCTTATATACATATCAACCTAAGTAAAACCAAAGTTCTAAAAATTTTAGGAGACATGGGATCGAATAAATCTTTTATGAACCCAGAGTTCATTCATCTTTCACGGAGACGCTCCATACCTCCAGTGAACGTCACGTTTATGTTTAAAGATCACCAAATAAACCAAAAAGTTATAGTCCCCGGACTTGTGGAACTCAAAACACAGGAACCTTTAGAATTGCTTCTTTTTAAATTTCATAAATATTTTGATGGTTTAGTAGGACTGGATATGATGCAACAATTGGGTGTAACCCTAGACCTAGGTAAATCTGTCCTTAAAACAGACAAGGTTGAGATTCCGCTACGATTCAAACCAAATTATGCATCCAAGCGTTATACTATATTACCAAGAAGTAAGCTCGTCGCCGAATTTCCGGTAGATATAGAAAACGGCGATGTCTATGTAATGCCAATTATAATTAATGGTAACCTAATTATTCCCGAAGGAATATACCATAGTAGAAATTGGTACGCACCTCTGGAAATCGTTAGTTATAGCAATAAAGAGCACACTTTCATGATCGAACAGCCAATCAGGGTCGATCTGTTTAAAAAATCTTTTCGAGTTGAATCTCACCACTGCAATGTGCAAGAATTGAGTGAACAACAAGACGAAGATATTTCAAATCTTATTAGGATTGAACATCTCAATTCTGAAGAAAAAGCAGCCATTATCAAACTTTGTCACCAATACGAGGATCTATTTCTTAAAACGGAGCAAAGATTATCATTCACTAATGATGTGAAGCATGAAATAAATTTAAAAGACGATAAACCCATTTTCACTAAAAACTACCGTTACCCTTTCATCCATAAAGAAGAGGTAAAGAAGCAAATTGTCAAAATAGTCCAGGATGGAATCATCCGTCCAGCTTCTCTCCTTGGTCATCACCCATCTGGATCGTGCCGAAAAAGGCCGATGCAAGCGGTAAAATCAAGTGGCGATTAGTCATAGACTATCGTAAATTAAACGAAAAGACCACAGGCGATCGGTACCCGCTACCGAACATTTCGGATATCCTCGATAAATTGGGCAAATGCCTGTATTTCTCAACGTTGGACCTATAGCATCTGAGTTTCACCAGATCGAAGTTAGAAAAAAGGATATTCCTAAAACAGCTATCTCCGTGGACCATCGGCATTACGAATATGTAAGGATGCCCTTTGGGCTTAACAATGCACCATCGACCTTCCAGAGAGTCAAGGACAATGTCCTAGGTGAACTGCATGGCAAATCGTGTTTGTGCTACATGGACGATATTATCGTCTTTTCCACCTCACTTCAGGAGCACATGGAAAGCCTAAAAACGTCTTTAATAAATTGAGAAAAGCGAACTTAAAGGTACAAATGAATAAGTCGGAATTACTCCGTAGAGAAATTGCCTTCCTAGGCCAAATCGTAACAAGAGACGGGGTCAAACCAAATCCCGACAAAATAAAAGCAATTAAAGACTTTCCAATTCCCAAAATAGAGAAAGAAATTAAAAGCTTTTTAGGCCTATTGGGATATTATCGCAAATTCATCAGAAACTTCTCTGAAATTACCAAGCCCTTAACGGAATGCTTGAGAAAAGACAAAAAGATCACTCTTGACACTAGATATATCCAGTGTTTCGAATATTGTAAGGAGTTGTTATGTAACGAACCTAAAGTGCAGTATCCGGACTTTTCTAAGGAATTTATCCTTACCACGAATGCCAGCAACGTAGTCATTGGGGCCGTTCTTTCTCAAGGACCTATAGGTAAAGATAAACCTATATGCTACGGATCCAGGACCTTAACGTTCATGGAGCAAAACTACTCTACTATAGAGAAAGAGCTTCTAGCCATCGTCTGGGCCACTAAGTACTTTCGACTGTACATTTTGGCCAAAAGTTTAAGATCGTCACCGACCATAAGCCTCTGACATGGCTTTTCAACATCAAGGAACCCAACTCGAAGTTGGTTCGTTGGAGATTGAAATTGGTGGAATACGATTACGAAATCGTATACAAGAAAGGCGTAAAAAACACCAACACGAATGCACCCTCACGAATGCAACCAGAACTTAACTTTATCAATAACTTGAACACCTCCGAAACCTTAGGGTCCTCTACAGGTACCGAAATCTCAAACAATGACGAGCAAACCATTGTACCAACTATACCAATATACCTATAAATCATTTTAGTTCCCAATTAATCATAACTGTTGATCCCGAAATGCAAGGGATAAATGTTCAACATGAACATCCATTTGGCAAACATAGAGTGATAATATACATGCCGAGACATCATTTACCAACCATCCGCCTAAATATTTCAACACAAGTAACCAAACATCGAGTAACAGGAATATTGTGTGACGATATAGTCTTCCAAATAGCTACCGAAGCTTACCGAGAAAAATTCGGTAATTCTCACAAACTATATCTGGTAAGATCACACACTCTTTTAACAGATGTGTTCAATCCCGAGGACCAACAATCTATAATAAGGAAAAGGCATGAGGAAAATCACCATCGTGGAATAGTCGAAAACCATGAGTACATTAAAAGAACTTAATATATTTCCCGAATATGAAGGACATTATCACAAAGTACATCAACACCTGCACGGTATGCCCTCAGACCAAATATGACAGACATCCACTGAAAGTAGAGTATGAAATCACAGAAACACCGAAACGACCCATGGAAATCCTCCATATAGATTTCTGTTCCTTACAAAATCATGCATTTCTCTCACTCCTCGACAAATACACAAAATTCGCTGGAGCCTTCTACAAGAAGACACGCAGTAGCGATGAAATTCAAAGAAAACTTGAGCGATTCTTCAGCATACACGGTAAACCAGTAAAAGTCGTTACCGACAATAAAGGAAATATGAACACACCTTCGTTCAGAGCCTTTTTAGAAGAATATCATAATGAATTATACCACACATCACTCGTCAACATGGAACTCTCCTGTTGAAAGATTGCACTCAACTTTTCAAGAGATTGTCAAAATTGGACATTTAGGTATCAAAGAGTTAATGAATCGTGCTATTTTCTCATACAACAACTCCATCCATTCAACAACAAAATTTACACCTTTCGAATTATTGAGTGGACACTATACTATTTTAGGGAAACCTAACAATCCTACACCCCCAATGCACAAGAATACCTTCTTAATCATACCTTAGCATACGAAGAGCTATGCAAGCGTATACATGAGGAAACTCATGCAAAAAAGGTTAAGTTAATCAATAAACTCAGTATTGATCGAGATAAACAACCAAAAATGAGAATCGACCAAACAGTACACATTCGTAATAAAAAACGCTCAAAGATCAAATCCGGATATGTCATTATGGAAATTCTCAAAGATAACAATGTCACTATTTTAACTAAAGACGGCAAATATCACAAGAAATTGATAAAGAATCCATTTCAAGTGCACACCCGTCACGAGCCAGACGCTGAAAGTGACCGACCTGAACAACAACAAGGGCTTGATACCGGTCAAGATGGGTCAGGCCAGAATAATAAATAGTTATAAAAGGATCGTCCACGTTATCAAGATTCAATTCTATGAACAAATTCTTCGCGTTATCCGAAATAACATCGACGTAGTCGAAGGAACCGTTAATGACAATATAGAATACAAGTATGCATTTAAAAACAATTTTATAAATCCTTGAACACAAATTTAAGGAACTACAAGACAACGACAACCTCTTGAAACGTACACGGATCAAAAAGGACTTATTAACGGACTAGATCAACACGATCTAGACGAAATCGTTTCCGCAATGCACAGTCTTCACGAGAATCAAAATAACCTAAATAAACAAAACGACGCTCAAATCGAGATAAATAAAGTTATGATTGACAGATTCAATTATGTACAAAAATATGTAAAGGACAGTAATAAGAAGATCGCATTTGAATTAAATAGGCTCAATAACACAACAAAATTAGGAATACAAATTATAAAAATAGATCAATAGATCTTTAAACTAATTAACACAATATATACCCTAACCCAATATATAGACGACATTTTAGACGCACTCAGCTCAGCTAGACACAGACGCATCTCTCGACATTTATTATCTAACAATGAAATTCATTTTATGTACCGAATTGAAATTATCAACCCAAACAATACTTACGATCTATTGACATTACAGCGATATTACAATCAGTCTAGAATTATTCTCAGTGTACAAGTTCCGACCTTCTACGATTATTGAATATTCAGTTATTTCAAAATTAAACCAATTCCATCCAAAAACCTCATAATTACCTACCAAGCATCATTTCACAACATCCAGCTCAATGTAATCACACCGTCTACGAATTAAAAGATGAAGCCTCAGAATTCATCACTGGAAAATTGTATGTAGCCACACCAACAGAAGTAGAATTCACATCTACCTGTAAACAATCTACGAAGTCCATCAAGGGCCAAGCGTTAATTAAATTTGACAACTGCGATGTCAACACCTCGGGCATTACCTATACAGCAGTACAAAACACGTCTACCGGGAAGACCAGGTCGTCATTATACCATATCACGACGTGGCAAGTCAAAACGTTATCCAGTCATTGTCGTCATCACAAATGACTAATTGGACCATACAACATAAAGATCACATCACGCTATTACAAATGAGGATGGGAAAAATGTGTAAGACATTGTGTGATCTTCCAAGAGAGTTAATTCATATTCAATTCAAATTTAATTCATTCAATCAATATTTAATTCATATTCAATCCATATTCAATTTATATTCAATTCATATTCTATTCATATTCAATTCATATTCAATTCATATTCAATTCATATTCAATTCATATTCAATTCATATTCAATTCATATTCAATTCATATTCAATTCATATTCAATTCATATTCAATTCATATTCAATTCATATTCAATTCATATTCAATTCATATTCAATTCATATTCAATTCATATTCAATTCATATTCAATTCATATTCAATTCATATTCAATTCATATTCAATTCATATTCAATTCATATTCAATTCATATTCAATTCATATTCAATTCATATTCAATTCATATTCAATTCATATTCAATTCATATTCAATTCATATTCAATTCATATTCAATTCATATTCAATTCATATTCAATTCATATTCAATTCATATTCAATTCATATTCAATTCATATTCAATTCATATTCAATTCATATTCAATTCATATTCAATTCATATTCAATTCATATTCAATTCATATTCAATTCATATTCAATTCATATTCAATTCATATTCAATTCATATTCAATTCATATTCAATTCATATTCAATTCATATTCAATTCATATTCAATTCATATTCAATTCATATTCAATTCATATTCAATCAATATTTAATTCATATTCAATTCATAGTCAATTCAAATTCAATTCATATTCAATTCATATTCAAATCATATTCAATTCATTTTCAATTCACATTCAGTTCATATTCAATTCATATTTAATTCATACTAATTTATGTTCAATTAGGAGAAGATGAATTTGTTTATATAGTTTACATGAAAGTGTATAGAGATGTTCGTTGCAATTTTCATAATCTTGCGCTTACTATAACTTTCTAAATTTTTCTAAATGTGAGTTGAGTACTCATATAAAATAAATATGAAGCGTTTTCGGGTGCGACTTGACATTGAAAATGTATGTTCCAGCCCGTTCTGTTAACAACGTCATACTACAAACATGTGGATTATATCAGGAAACACCAACTCGACCTTCACACATTTTATTTCAGTTTTACCCTCAATATCTGGGTGATCCAGCACCAAAACAAATTATATTATTTTTAAACCAACACTTTATCAAAAACGAAAAAAATGTTATGACTTGGATTAAACTTTAATTTCTTTGAAATCAAAAAGAAAACATTCTTTAAGATCCCGCAGCATATATACAAGATTAATTCAAAATAAAAATAAAATTATCAAAAAAAGAAAAAAATCTGTGACAAATTATGTAACAGATGTTAGATAAATCATAACACTTAAATTTTATGATTGTACGATACGATATACACATCTCTCTTTCCATCCCATTTTCGAATTATAATTTTTTTTTTTATCGACAATGATGAATATGACTGTATTTTGTTTTTCCCACTTTTCCCATTTTCCCACAATACAACACCAAAACGAAAATAAATTTAATAAGATTAAAAAAGTATATAATTACCATTCTATTCTAATTACCATTCTAGATCCATATACAAATTTATTAATTCATATTCAATTCATATTCAATTCATATTCAATTCATATTCAATTCATATTCAATTCATATTCAATCAATATTTAATTCATATTCAATTCATAGTCAATTCAAATTCAATTCATATTCAATTCATATTCAAATCATATTCAATTCATTTTCAATTCACATTCAGTTCATATTCAATTCATATTTAATTCATACTAATTTATGTTCAATTAGGAGAAGATGAATTTGTTTATATAGTTTACATGAAAGTGTATAGAGATGTTCGTTGCAATTTTCATAATCTTGCGCTTACTATAACTTTCTAAATTTTTCTAAATGTGAGTTGAGTACTCATATAAAATAAATATGAAGCGTTTTCGGGTGCGACTTGACATTGAAAATGTATGTTCCAGCCCGTTCTGTTAACAACGTCATACTACAAACATGTGGATTATATCAGGAAACACCAACTCGACCTTCACACATTTTATTTCAGTTTTACCCTCAATATCTGGGTGATCCAGCACCAAAACAAATTATATTATTTTTAAACCAACACTTTATCAAAAACGAAAAAAATGTTATGACTTGGATTAAACTTTAATTTCTTTGAAATCAAAAAGAAAACATTCTTTAAGATCCCGCAGCATATATACAAGATTAATTCAAAATAAAAATAAAATTATCAAAAAAAGAAAAAAATCTGTGACAAATTATGTAACAGATGTTAGATAAATCATAACACTTAAATTTTATGATTGTACGATACGATATACACATCTCTCTTTCCATCCCATTTTCGAATTATAATTTTTTTTTTTATCGACAATGATGAATATGACTGTATTTTGTTTTTCCCACTTTTCCCATTTTCCCACAATACAACACCAAAACGAAAATAAATTTAATAAGATTAAAAAAGTATATAATTACCATTCTAGATCCATATACAAATTTATTTCTCCATAATACGCGTGTACATGATATTGAAACGTGGTAGTCAACCTGTTATGAGAAGACGAAAAAAAAAATTAAGAACATTATTAAGCAATCCATTATTTTTATTTTTCATTTTATTTTAATTAAAAACTAAAAATAATAAATTATTTTAGATATAACACATTCGAAAATTATTTTCGAATAAATTTTTATTATTGGTGTTGTTGTCATATCTAAACCATTAATTTGGAAGGGGATTATGTTTAATACAATAATTTAATTAAATAATTTTTGGTCTATAAATTAGAAATCATTGTGATTTCTGGGTGTGTACGTTTGCTTTAATTAAGGTATACGAGTTTATTAAGTTTATAATTAACGCCTTAAAATTAAATTGTTGTTTAAATTTATGGAGTACCGCATTAATTTAAATACTGGAACATGCGGTAGATTAAGAAAATTGATTTAATTATCCCCGTGGCACTATTCAGGTTTTTCCTGGGATCTAGGAATTGAGAAAAATATTTTGGTTTAAATATTTTTGGAACAATGGATATGTTCAGCTCATGTAGTCCTATATATTTGAGATGTATCAATTGTGGATTTCCATCAGTAGAAAAATTCAGCCCATGTACTGGATGCAGTATCTTCGTGTTATTTTGTATTTAGGTCTAATTGATTTAAATAATTAAGAAAATATGAAATGCCTTAATTTATTAAACTTCACACATTGAAAGTGAAAACAATAAAATAAATGAAAATAGAACAAACTACATTGTCAATTAAGATGCAGGCTCAAACCAAATAATAATATTGGCTGAAAAGAAGACTCAACATTTTTGCCCCACACATAAACCTGTGGCAATTACCCAAAAATACAAAACACATAAAAGTTGCTTTTGAGATAAATTCAGTTGAAGTTTAAAACTTATATGGAAGAAATTATAATTACTTAATTCTATTAAAATGACTGTAGTATTTTAAGATATTTATTTAACGAAAATAGGTCATTTAATTTTTTGTAAACACTTAACTAACTTTAGTGATTTTCATAAATTTTCCAACTTAAGTTGTTTTCAAAAGCTCCTCAAAAAGAAACATTATTTAAAATAATGTAACTTAATCATCATCTTCTTCAGTAATGTCCGGAAGATTATCGAGCTGGATCTCGATATTTTAATTCATGAACATATGGATCTAATAATGGGAGAAGCTCATGAACAGATGGATCTAATAATGGGCGAAGATCCAACAAAATGCGTTTTTTTGCCTTTGAAATTTTAAGAGGATTTTTGTAGCAGAGCGTTAGATCATGTAAATTTGTATTATGAAATCAGCGGCGATTTATATTCAGAATCTGAAAAATCTCATGTTCATCAGACCATGTGTTTCATATAACACTTGTTCACGATCTTTAGTGTTGGGCATCCATTTAATATCGTACCATAAAAATGTTTCCCCATTTGTGTTGACTTTACGGAAAATCAAATATTTGGCTTGTCCAATTTCGTGTACGAAGCACACACTTGTACCAATCCTTGGGCTCGTGAATTTTTACACTACTTCGTTTTTTTGCGCTCGATTGCGGCGGGGCCGCTGTTACACTCCAAGTGCGTATGACTAGGCACCAAAACTTTATGATCAATAAATTTGAGATTAGAATTAAAATTTTCTTGCATATTGCTGTAGAACATCATTCCTACGAACGAATTTTCATTTTGCCCTGTGAGCAGTTCCTGTAAAATATTACCCGTTTTACTGTATTCGGTATTGTTTTTAAGTGAGCGACTAGACATGAAGCAATTTCGTTTCCTCCTCTTTGGCCTATATTTTCATTCCACATATAGCAGTTTGCTGCGCTAGTTACGATTTATTGGTTCGATTTATAACACTCGTGAATAAAACGATAATTTTATTATTTAATCGGTGACAATTTTATTTTAGATGTTTATTAACTTGAATCCAAATATACTCTGCTCTACAATTTCATCTTCGATTATATCGAATGTATCTTATTTAATTTTTGCTGATCAAGTATTTATGATTGAGAAAATTATAAATGCTAATCTGATATTTATTTAATAAAATATTGTATAATAAACAAAACCCTTTTTTTATTTAATATGAAATACAATATTGAGCAGTTTAAGTTAAGTATATAAAATAAATATATACAGTAAAACCTGGTTATAACGAAACTCTCGGGACCGCAAAATTTATTCATTATATCCAGTGTTTTTTATAAAGAGGGTTCATTATAAAAAGTCTAATAATTTATTGTTCGTTATAAGGAAGAATTATTTGAACCATTATTATAAAGTTTTGTTTTATTTGAACGATATTATATTTCAACAGTAATTCAAGTTAACGCGCATCCCCAATAGAAAACTTATGACTTTTGCCTTACAGAAAAGTATGAAAAAAATTTTGTTCGTTGGGTTGGTGTTTTCCTTATGAAAAAAGTAAAAATCAAAAGACATTAGGAAAATTTTAGTAAATCGGTAATTTGTTTGTTTAAAAGTTGCATGTCTTATTTGATCCAGTTTTCTTTCAATATTATTAACAAATTGAAGTTCAATTTGAGAATCCGGATTGCAGCTTAATGACAAGTTCTTTCCAAAAATCAAAAATAAATTGATTTTTTGTGTGGCAAAGAACACGATACGCGATAAATTTTTTTTGTAATGAATCTGTGAAAAATTGACATGAGATTTTCAAAAAATTTATATTGACAGTTTATTCTCAAAAAATTATCAACACAATTTTTTGTCAACACAATTATTTTAACACAGTGAAACGAAACAATTATTTTAATGCAAAAATAAAATTATTTCGAATGTCAAATTTGCACGGCCAACTAGTCAAAAAGTTATAATTTTTATGTTTATATTTTTTGAAGTGTTTATGTTTATATTTTTGACGTAAACATTGTGTTTCTAAAGGTAAAAAAAAAATCTAATGAAATGTTGAGATTTGTCAAAATTGATTTCGATAAAAACAAAATCAATTTTTTTACTAGGAAAGAACGTACCACGGTATTTCGATCAAAACTTTTTGATCTCAAATCAATTTTTTTGATTTATAAATCAACCTTTTTTTTTTAAAGAAATTGCTATAAGAGTTAAATGTTTATCTATGTCTTTCATCGAGGGCACTTCCATTTCATTGTCGCTATCGTCATCAACATTTTCATCCGAATTAGTTGTCATCGACCTTAAAATCACTTCATCGCTATCGTCTGTAACGATAACATTTTCATCTACGGGCAAATCGACATTTTCATTTAGTGTTTGCATTAATGCATTTTGCCAATATAATTCATCCATTTCAAGGCAAACACTGTTGAAGTTTTCTTCAATGCTTGTAGACGTTTCGTCATCGCTAGTCCAAGAATTTTTAAAGCAGTTAGAAATAGTGTACTGCAGTCATCGAATACATAAAAATCAGGCAGGACACTGTTGTTATCGAGACTCTATATAACTTTTTTGGTCATAAGTTTTCTGTAAAAAACTTTTAAGTTTTGTATAATACCCTGGTTCATTGGTTGTATTAATCTTGTAGAAATTGGAGATAAGCACTTAACTGTTATAAATTGTAAACCTTTAACGTCTAAATGCGACAGACAATTATCCACTACCAACAAAATTTTACGTGTTTTGGCAAAGACTGGCTTATCAATATGACGAAGATAAAATTACCAATCCTGGAAAGTCATCCAAGCTTTCAAATTTGATTTATATAAAACCGGTAAAGTGCGAATATTTTTGATACATTTTGGGTTTTCATATTTACCTTTCCAGTAATATTTGCCCCTAAGAGCACAGTAAGTCGATCTTTGCTACGTTTACCTCTAAGTCAAGGATCGTTTTTAAAAGCCATGGTTTTATCCGGTATCAATTTATAATATTAGAACATAACATTTGTATTGTTAAGTTATAAATATTTGAAGGGTAATCCATATTTATTATGTATTGTAATACAAAAACGCTTAATAAATTACAAAAGAAAAATTTAAAACACTCGAGTAAAGGAGACGAGACAAAATACATAAACGAAAAAATTCGTTCGTTATAACAGTGCACCTAGAATACTACAGGCCACACTGCTTTAAAAATTTTGCTATATGACGTCAATTTATGTCGCCTGTTCTCTCTTTGGCTATTATAGGCAGCACTAAAATTAAAAAGATTGTTTTGATTTTGTTTTTGTGATTGCTGTCATATTGATAAGAAAAAATTGTAAACAAACAAAAAGAAAAATATTTTAATAATATGTTTTAAAATTCAATAAAAAGCTATTGGTAAAAGTAACAATTCATAATATTATCACAGATAATAATTAAAAAGATGTGGATCTTTCCTACAACCGCGATGTATATGAAACTAAAATTATTAAATTCCATACCCTGTTATAATAGGGGTTTTGGAATTTATGTTAGCAGAGATCAGATAGTTTAGCTATTTAATATATTACTCTCTTTCATACCAAAGTAAAATTTCACAAACAAATTTTATATGTAAAATGTTCGTTTGTGTACGACACAAACGAAAAAAAAAACGTATGCTACCCGTTTATTATTATCGATCCTTTGAAAGTATCTGTTTCTTTTACGTACATATTTATATTAAATATAAATATGTACGTAAGAGAAAGAGTATTATATGTATATAATTACATACTTGTATATATAATATTTTGTGAGTTTGCATACACGATCGAATATTCGTTTTCGTTTAGATTTATCAAAATTAAATACTCGAAAATGACAAGAAAAGGAAAAGGATCGCTTATTTGTATATTTGTATGTAGCGTGTGTGCGGCTAAAATTGAATATATATATATATTATGTGGTTGGTGTGCAAAATGAAATGTAAGTAAAAATTTGAGAAAAAATATTTGGAGGTTTATGCGATACAAAAATAACGTTAAAATTATCAATCGAAAGGAAAAGTTTTCTAATGGTCGCAGTGAATAAACATGTATTATACATATAGATATTTGTGTTTACTTTACATTATGTATATACCAGCTATCTATACTGATTTTACCAAATTAATTACATAATTTTTCTACGTGTACTATACGGATGATTGTGATTTGAATTTAAGAATATTAAAATAACAAAACTCGTAATTATTTTATTTGGATAAAATGAATGAAATCAGGTCACACTGGAAAGATTGCATTGGGGAATGTATTATGTATTTAGATTTGTTTCTAAAAAATGATCAAGCATATACAATTGTTTATTAACATTTTTCCTTATTTCATATTATCTGAAGCATGGTAGTAATAAATTTGTTTTGACTAGCTTTTGCACATCTTTCAAGATGTTGAAAATTACAGCTCGATATTGATTTTAACCAAATTTTTCGTAAACTTACATAATACTTCGATGTGGTGTATAGAATTATGGTACAGGGTATACATGCCGTTTCATTTTTGAACTGCTAACCCTAGTTGTGATCAATCGATTCATGAGTTTACATTACTAGTGCACTGCCATTTTCCAGCCACCAACACTGAGAGAAAAAATTGATTGAATCTACAAAAAAACCGATAAATTCAACAATTTCCGGGGTTGATTTTGAGCCAACAAAAAAATGATAGTATTTACTTTAATTATTGTTAAAATTAATATTTTTGTTTATTGTAATTTCAATATTTAAATTGTAATAATTGTTTATTTTACAAATACAATAATTTATGACTATTGTAAAATTTGTAAAGTGAACAAATAAATTGTCACATTTACAATTTTTTTTCAGTTCTTGTAAAATCAACAAGTAAATATTAGAAATCGTAAAACGTACAATGAAATTGTAATATTAACAAGTACTACAAGTAAATTGTCATGCTTGTAAAGTCAATAAATAAATGTTAGAAATGGTTGTATTTACAAATAATTTGTACTTTTAGTAAATTTTACAAGAAACTTGTATTCTTGTATTCTCAACAAACAAATATTACAAATGATAATATTTACAAACAAATTATAATCATAGTAATTTCTACAAGAAATTTGTCGTTTTTGTGAAATCAACAAATCACTATAAGAAATGATAATATTTACAAATTAATTGTATTATAAGTAAATCTGCAATTATTGTTGATGTAAGATAAATATTATTAAAAAATCTGGTATAATTACCCGTTACTGAAAATGATCATTTATTTTTTGACTTCAGTTCAGATCAGTATAAAAGACGAGCTGTGTAAATTGTAACCTTTGATAGGAAATAAAATAAAATTCTTTTTACGATTTTTTGATTGAGCTTTATTATAGTTTTAAAGTGATTATGTTAAGAAACATTTATAACAGTTCATGTCAAATTGCAATTCATGTAAAAAAGAGACAAACAAATTTATAATTTTAACATATTTTTTAAAAAGTTTTATAAACAATATTTTGTTATATTTTTATCATTTTAATATTTCTGAACCATGAAGCTACCTATAACAATAAAATTATAGCGATAGTCTTCTATGTTATACTTTTGAATTTTAGTCCCAACTTGATAACAACTAAAGTTAAATACTAATACGCTAAAATTTCAAAATTTGTACAAATTGAAAAATATTACTATTAACTTTAAACATATTTTCTATCATTTACAACATTTGATAAGAAAAGAACACGGATATGATATTCTTGAAATTTAATTATAGATTCGTTCGGTTGGTTTAATGAATATTGTGTCAGTAAGTGTCTTTTAAAAGAATTCTTAACACTTACTAAAACCACATTTATTTATAAAACGGATGTATAATGACTAATATAATTAAAGAAAATAAATTAAATAAATATTTAAATAACAATATAATTTAAAATTAACTAATTAATGTAATTAAATAAATTTGTACTGTTGGTTTAAAATTGTGTTTTTCAATATTGAACAAATCAGTTATTAAACTGACCGCTGCGGGTTTAATATTGGTTTAACAAAACGCGTGTCTATCGCATAAAAATATGTTTGAATACAATACCGTACGTTATATGACTTATGTGGGTAAATTAAAAATTTAAAACGTTTTAAAACATAAATCAATTTCTCCCACGCAAAAGTGTATGTTGAATGTACGTAGTTGCTATCTACTCTTGCAATAAACTTAATCTGCAATTCGTTTAACATAATAACGATTATTATTGGTTTAGGGGTTCAATTATTCGCTAGATGTTCTTTCCTTAAATTATAGATCTGTTGATTGATTTCTTCTTCATCTTCCAAAATCATAAACTTACTATTTATGGAATCTTAACTTTATCGCTTCCAATGAAATGTTTCTTCGTCCACTTTTAAATTATGTTTAATTAACGGAGGCAACAAGTAATGTAACAATTTAAATACTTGTAAATGTTGCAATTCTGAAAGATAAAAAACAGATTTTATTTCATTTATTTATTTTCACATATACGTAACGTTCACAGTAAGAAGTGAAACAAAACTTACCAATATTATTAGTTTCAGCAAAGGATCTTTTTATAATTTAATTATTCCATCAAGCTTCAATTTTTTGGTCGAATTTTCCAACCTATGGCCATCACAATCTGTGCATTCTATTAATATTGCTGATATGTACTTTCTTTAGAAAAATTAATATTGGCTTAACTTTGTTCAGTTGTAACTCTCCGATGTTCTTCAAAGGCTACCCAGCTGTATATTTATAAGATATCCACAGCTTGTCATCACTGGAGGAAATGGTTTTTATAAATCTATATAAATTGTAACATTTAACAAAGTTTAATCTTATAAGAAAATCAAATCGAGAACTATTTTAAATGATGTTCGAGGTAAAATAATTACAAACGATAGCTATAATCGATAAAACCATAAAGGTGAACGTACATCATTTCGATGGGTCCAATATGAAACGCGATATTTTAAATCGCGAATTATCAAAACGCGATATTTTAAAATGCGATATTTAAAACACGATAGAGTACAAAACGCGATATGATACAAAACGGGAATTTAGGATCGGGTTATATCAGTCGGGTTTCGAGCGGATCCGCATTTCGATAATGAGGGAAATATTTTATAACCTTAAATTTGGTAATGGAAATGCACAAAACTAAATTTCACTTTCCGATTTTTTTTGGTTTTTTTATCAAACGAATTTATATTAAATAAAGTTTTCTTACCAAGCAATAAATTTATATTTCCAAATTCAAAAATGTTGTATCTAAAATAATTAATAATTATTAATAAATTTTCACTAAACAACGTATGGAGAGAGTTTAAGGTTCAACTGAAACTGTTCACCACGTTGTTTTAGAAAAATTGGTTTATTATAATAATACATATTTACAAACTACTATTAAATTATACAAACTGGTTGTAAAATTTAATATATTGTTTTAATTTTTTACAATTTAATAATAATTGCTATTATTGTTTATTTATTTGTTTTATTTACTATTTAAGAGTAAATGAAACAATTAATTGTAAGGAAGTTTACTATTTTATTGTTCATGATATGTAACACTCGTAGATTGCCATTATTGAATCCAAACACATAATTCATAATTTTATTAGCATTAATATACCTGGAACTATAATTTTATTTACAAGTTAGTTACAAGTCATGCCAAATAAAATTATCTTCACGTTAAATACCATGCATTATTTGAATGATTACACTGAGTTCTGGAAGAATCACAAATCGCAACCTTATACTAACAAAACACGTACGCCATTTTCGACAAAATGGAAAATATTTTTTAACTTCAATTTTTAAAGATAAGAAACGCACAAAACTTATTTTCACTTTATAGTAAATAAATCTTTCTTAAACAATAATTTTAAATTATTTATAATAAACACTGGCAAAAAAAATTACCAATTTTTCATTAGATAACGTATAAAACTATAAACTGATTCGTAGTTCAACTAAAACTGATGCACTGATAAAAATGTATGAACAAATTTTAGTTTAAACAAATTTCTAGTAATATGTAACAATAATTTTTTAATTTTACAATTTAACAATAATTGTTACAGATTATTTGTATTAATTACAATTTAACAGTAAATATAACAATATATTTATTGTAATTACAATTTAAAAGTCAATTTACATTTTATTTTATATAAATATGTATCTATGGTAAAAGAGTGCCAAAAAAAAACAAAAATACTTTAAACTTGGCATTACTGGACTAATAGCAATTTCTTTCCAAAAATAAAAAATAAATTGATTTTTTTGTATGTCAAAGAACACGATACACGATTGATTTTTTTTGGTAGTGTATCTGTGAAAAAATGACATTCCAGTTTGACTAGAGTTTACTGTCAAAAATTTTGATTGACAGATTATTTACACAATATTTACACAATTATTTTTACAAAATTATTAAAAAAATTATTTTAATACAATTAGTATAAGGCGAAATACAAATAATAATTTGATACAATGCAAGACAATTTTTATAGTGAAAAATAAATTTTGTATGTCAAAATATCACGGTCAACTAGTCAAAAAAATTATAATGTTTATGTTTATATTTGTTGAAGTGTTTATGTTTATATTTTTGACGTAAACATATTTATGTGTTTGTAAATGTCAATAAAAAATCTAACGAAATGTTGAGATTTTTCAAAATTGATTGTGATCAAAAAAAAATCAATTTTTTTACTTGGAAAGAAATTGCAACGGTATTTCGATCAAAAATTTTTGATCTCAAATCAATTTTTTTGATTTATAAATCAATCTTTTTTTAGAAAGAAATTGCTATAAATATAACTAAGATTATATCCGTGTTTCCAATTTTATATTGCAACAACTTTCGATAGCCTTACACTTACAATTTTTCGTTTTAAAATGTTAAGAATAAGTTGTAAAATTTAAGTTGTGAAATTCTATTTACCAAAATCCAGCACAAAAAAAATTGATATCAAAAATTTTGTTCTATTTGGCAGAAAAAATTAATTTTTTTTAATGTACCCACATCAATTTTAAAAAATGTAAATTGTTTCGTAAATTGTTTTTTGATGAAAAAATACCAATACAAAATGAAACGTCAATTTTTGTAGAAACGTCAATTGGTGTATTAAATTACTAATAAATTAAAGCATGTGCTTTAAATTTAATTGAAATATATTTTAATCGTTCATTAAAAAATATGAGACGATTATTCGTTCGAAAATATATACATATAATTTCGTATAGTGGAGTGCACAAAACTAATTTACATTTTCATTTCAAGATAACAAAAAAATTTTAACATGTTAAAAGCACCACGACTTGGCTTTGCAGGTTGGGATGGTAGTTTTTTAAGGTACGCTCACCCTCATGAAAGGACTTTCATTATTGTATATAATTTTCATACTATGCTTTTACCAGGACCCCTGATACACTTGATTAATCTTTAAATTTTCTGTAACCAATCAATATTTAGGCGATTAAATTTTACATAGAACTTTCGTAGTAATTACTTTCTGCTGCAATTTGTATCGTTATTGCTTTATAACTGTGCCACTTGCTGAGCCCGAATTTGATATTTCTTTGATTCACAGCATTTCTACTATTTTGACGAAAAACGTCATAGATCGCGGGTCTCCGGCAAAGCTGTTTAACTTCCAGTAAATGTTTGTAGATCTCTATAGAAAAACGATGTCACGGTTTTGTATAGGCGAGACAAATATCCCTCGTATAATTTATACATGAAAGCGAATATGTATGAATGGTATTCAATATTTACTGCGATTGCTGTGATTACTGCGTTCAACAGCATTGATCGGTGATTAATTTGCATTTGAATTAACTTTGTTTTAGGGTATTTTTTCCCAATACATAACATAAAATACATAGGTGTTTTTGTAAGCAGTATAATAGGAAGTGAAACACGAAAATATTTCTATAGCAGCAATAGAAAGTATGGTTTGAATTACCTTTGATTATTTAAGGTCGACGATAGTTGCGATAGGACCCAAGTGTAATACATTTGTATCGTGACATAGGACAAATGGCTGAACATTATAAAAAACCCACCAAAAAAACACTGCAGGGATAATGGGCACTCGGAGTACTTTTTGGTGGAAATGAGAAAACAATTAAATTATGGAATTAATAATTCTAAGAAATATTTTTATTTTATTTATTTTTATTTATTTATTTATTATTTTATTATATTAATATATATATTTACAAGCATAAGCCGAAGCTTTTATACTACGAAAAATAAAAGAATTGAAATATTATATTCGAAAAGTTTGTTATTTGAAATTACAAATTAAATGTAACCACATATTTTACTATATTTATTGTTTTTTACAATTATCCTAGTACATATAACTATTTCTTAGTAGGTTTTACGAAAGCCTGTGTTGAACCTACAATTTAATAGTAAAAGTAATCTTTGGTGCAATCAACAAAATATTTTGTAGAATCTACTTATATTTTTTCTCTGAGTGAACCACCCTTTACCATGAAAACCACCCCACATTTCTGAAGCATAAACGACCACTTCTTTGAAAATTTCAAAAACAGATATCTCAATATCGGATAATAAAGAAGATCGATTTGGCCTCACCATAGAACCATAGAAGCGCAATTCGACTTTTGACATGTAACTTTTGACCATGAAAACCAATTTATTTATTATTATTCAATTTATTTAGCCACCCCACTATATTTATTTATTTCCATGCCTAACCGAACGTCTGATAATTTTTGGCTGGCGGATTTTTAGATAAGCCTGACAATTTTCGAAAGTGCGCTCTAAATTATTAACAAAGTAATTAAACTATGAATAGGAATATGTTTTACCAAATCTTATCAAAAAACCAAAATTTCAGCGATGTCTAAGCATAATCACTAGTAGATATGAACGGGTGATACTTAAACCTATCTAAATTGGCATGGATCTTTTCAATAAAAAGCGTTTAGCCCGTAAAGGGATTTTCTAGATATTGTAAATTATTCATATATGTAATATTGCGAATGGGATTGCTCAAGCATGTTATACCAATTAACATAAATCTCCGAGACGGTTGAGCATAATCATGGGTATGTATGAATAAAGGATACTCATCCCTATAAAAATTTATATGTATTGTTCCAATAAAAATGGTTGTACTCGTCTTTCGATTTCCTAAATATCGTATATTATTCATACATTATTGCGAGTGAAATTGTTCACACGTCATACAAATTAACATAAATCTCAGTGACGTTTGGGCATAAGTCCTAGTATGTATATGGATAGAGGACACCCAGGCCTCTCTAAATTGGTACGATTTAGTCCGATTTAGCATGATTTAGTGGAATATATGAAAAAGATTGGAGTCGTTTGGGGTTTTTCTAGATCTTTTTTATTATTCATATAATATTACGAATGGAATTGATATACCACCTAACTTAAACTTAAGATATATATAGGCATGTCCACTAATAAGTATCGATAGAGAACACTTAGGCCTATCTAAATTGGTATGTGCTATTCCAATTGAAATGGTTAGGCTCGTCTGAGGATTTTATATATGCATATCGAATATTCTTCATATTATAATGTTGTGAATGGAATTGCTCACACGTCACAAAAATTACAAACACACAGTCCAAACTTAATTTTTATGCATTATTATTCCAATAAAATGTGATGTGTTCTATTCGCAATATTATAATATAATATATATATATATATATATATTATAAATAATAAACGATAACTAGAAAATCCTGTTATTTTGTTAGAATAACTTTAATAACACATACACACTAATTCAAATAGACCTAAGTATTCTCTGTTCATATATAGACTAGTGATTATGCTCAGACTTATCTGAAATTTATGTGAATTGCTATGATTTATGAGCAATCCCGTTCGCAATCTTATAAGAATACTATACCATATCTAGAAAATCCTGCGACATGTTCAACCATTTTTATTGGAATAACACATGCCAATTTAGAGAGGTCCGAGTGTACCTATTAATGTTATTTTGTTTGACGTGTGGTGAGCAATTCCATTCACAATATTATATATGAATAATATAAAATATCTAGAACGTCCTTACCGACCAAACGGCACAGTGTGTTAAACTTTTTGATCGGTGATCAAAATGAAAACAACTATGACCTCCTGTGGGAGTTCAGAACTTATAGGACGACCCAACTTCATTATCAGTACTATAGGTTGGAGCTATGCAATGCACAGATTGTTTTATGCAAATCGGACATATAGCTATACGTCCGAGATTTAGCTACTGCGTAAGGTAAGAAAATTAAAGAAATACCGAGAAAGAGTTGGTAGTGCTTCGGCCCCAGAACAGATTGCAAAGATAATAAACAAACATATAAAACAAGCCCAAAAGTTTTTTATTGGAATAGTACATACAATTTAGATAGACCTGAGTATCCTGTATCCACACATACTAGTGCTTATACTCAGCCATCTTTGGAAATGAACATAAATGGTTATTTTGTTTTAGTTTGTGAATGAAAGACCGTTGTGAAGTTTTTGGACACTTTCAAATTTTTGAACACTTTTAAATTAACGCGAGAGTCCAAAAAATTTTTTATACATAATTTTTATTTTAGACAGATATTTGCACACGTGTACATTTCTAAAAAATGTAAATACAAAAAAAAAATTTGTTTATAAAAAAGATCAAATTTTTGTATTTCATATACTTATTAAACTTTTCAGAAATTAGTTTAACCACCAGGAAAATGGTATTTGCACTTTATGTATGAAAGGATGTCGTTGTAGCTTTTGGTAAATTACACATATCTTAGAGATTGGCTCCCATAGTTGCTGTATAGGTTTGAAAGGGAATTATAGAATATAAATCACCTAATGCCATTTCGAATTAGCCATAGGTGCACTTTTCAAAACGACATTTTAAAAACTGCACAAGATAGAATGAAATATTTTAATCGATTATGAACCTAGAATTATGTTTTCATTAATTTCTGGAATATGATCAACATATTCCAGAAATTAATGAAAAGATTTAGAATAAAATTGATAACATGAAATTGATTATGACAAATTTCTTCTACATGTTTTATATAAAAACTTTAGTAGGTATGTTATAAGAAAGGAAAATACCTTCATTGGAATTACAAATTATTTGAAGATTTAGTGTGCATGTAATGTTCTGTTTCACCTAAATTTTTATATACAGCTTCGAAGTTCTAGTTTGGTACTACAATTGCATGAACGTAACAGATTATTCCGAAATATATTTTGTTAGAAAATAACAGGATTTTCTAGTTATCGTTTATTATTTATAATATATATATATATATATATATATATTATATTATAATATTGCGAATAGAACACATCACATTTTATTGGAATAATAATGCATAAAAATTAAGTTTGGACTGTGTGTTTGTAATTTTTGTGACGTGTGAGCAATTCCATTCACAACATTATAATATGAAGAATATTCGATATGCATATATAAAATCCTCAGACGAGCCTAACCATTTCAATTGGAATAGCACATACCAATTTAGATAGGCCTAAGTGTTCTCTATCGATACTTATTAGTGGACATGCCTATATATATCTTAAGTTTAAGTTAGGTGGTATATCAATTCCATTCGTAATATTATATGAATAATAAAAAAGATCTAGAAAAACCCCAAACGACTCCAATCTTTTTCATATATTCCACTAAATCATGCTAAATCGGACTAAATCGTACCAATTTAGAGAGGCCTGGGTGTCCTCTATCCATATACATACTAGGACTTATGCCCAAACGTCACTGAGATTTATGTTAATTTGTATGACGTGTGAACAATTTCACTCGCAATAATGTATGAATAATATACGATATTTAGGAAATCGAAAGACGAGTACAACCATTTTTATTGGAACAATACATATAAATTTTTATAGGGATGAGTATCCTTTATTCATACATACCCATGATTATGCTCAACCGTCTCGGAGATTTATGTTAATTGGTATAACATGCTTGAGCAATCCCATTCGCAATATTACATATATGAATAATTTACAATATCTAGAAAATCCCTTTACGGGCTAAACGCTTTTTATTGAAAAGATCCATGCCAATTTAGATAGGTTTAAGTATCACCCGTTCATATCTACTAGTGATTATGCTTAGACATCGCTGAAATTTTGGTTTTTTGATAAGATTTGGTAAAACATATTCCTATTCATAGTTTAATTACTTTGTTAATAATTTAGAGCGCACTTTCGAAAATTGTCAGGCTTATCTAAAAATCCGCCAGCCAAAAATTATCAGACGTTCGGTTAGGCATGGAAATAAATAAATATAGTGGGGTGGCTAAATAAATTGAATAATAATAAATAAATTGGTTTTCATGGTCAAAAGTTACATGTCAAAAGTCGAATTGCGCTTCTATGGTTCTATGGTGAGGCCAAATCGATCTTCTTTATTATCCGATATTGAGATATCTGTTTTTGAAATTTTCAAAGAAGTGGTCGTTTATGCTTCAGAAATGTGGGGTGGTTTTCATGGTAAAGGGTGGTTGGTGGCTGGAAAATGGCAGTGCACTAGTAATGTAAACTCATGAATCGATTGATCACAACTAGGGTTAGCAGTTCAAAAATGAAACGGCATGTATACCCTGTACCATAATTCTATACACCACATCGAAGTATTATGTAAGTTTACGAAAAATTTGGTTAAAATCAATATCGAGCTGTAATTTTCAACATCTTGAAAGATGTGCAAAAGCTAGTCAAAACAAATTTATTACTACCATGCTTCAGATAATATGAAATAAGGAAAAATGTTAATAAACAATTGTATATGCTTGATCATTTTTTAGAAACAAATCTAAATACATAATACATTCCCCAATGCAATCTTTCCAGTGTGACCTGATTTCATTCATTTTATCCAAATAAAATAATTACGAGTTTTGTTATTTTAATATTCTTAAATTCAAATCACAATCATCCGTATAGTACACGTAGAAAAATTATGTAATTAATTTGGTAAAATCAGTATAGATAGCTGGTATATACATAATGTAAAGTAAACACAAATATCTATATGTATAATACATGTTTATTCACTGCGACCATTAGAAAACTTTTCCTTTCGATTGATAATTTTAACGTTATTTTTGTATCGCATAAACCTCCAAATATTTTTTCTCAAATTTTTACTTACATTTCATTTTGCACACCAACCACATAATATATATATATATTCAATTTTAGCCGCACACACGCTACATACAAATATACAAATAAGCGATCCTTTTCCTTTTCTTGTCATTTTCGAGTATTTAATTTTGATAAATCTAAACGAAAACGAATATTCGATCGTGTATGCAAACTCACAAAATATTATATATACAAGTATGTAATTATATACATATAATACTCTTTCTCTTACGTACATATTTATATTTAATATAAATATGTACGTAAAAGAAACAGATACTTTCAAAGGATCGATAATAATAAACGGGTAGCATACGTTTTTTTTTTCGTTTGTGTCGTACACAAACGAACATTTTACATATAAAATTTGTTTGTGAAATTTTACTTTGGTATGAAAGAGAGTAATATATTAAATAGCTAAACTATCTGATCTCTGCTAACATAAATTCCAAAACCCCTATTATAACAGGGTATGGAATTTAATAATTTTAGTTTCATATACATCGCGGTTGTAGGAAAGATCCACATCTGTTTTTGTTATCTGTGATATTATTATAAAATTATGCATTCTAAATTGTGTAAAATATGTAAACGCGTATAAAATGTGTACACATTTCGTATAATTTACGAGAAGACATAACCTTACTTTTAGCACTCGTATAAAATTTTTTTATTTTATGTTTGTTTTGGTATTGATCAGGACTTCGTACGGGTTCCTTTTCTTCTTTTTTTGGTTGCCTGGAAACTGAATCAGCGATTTATTAACTGATTATATTGGGATTGGGTATGTTGGATGAAAATGACATTCTAAAATGATTTTTGTAAGAAGTTCGGAAATATGAACACCTGAGATGAAACTCAGCCACTTCTTAACCGCATTATTATGAGAATGGGTATATTGGATGGAAATGCGTTTTTAAAATTATTTTTCGAAGCAGTTCTGGCCATTTGGGACAGGAACAGGATATATTGAGTGTAAATGGGATTCTTAAATGATTTTTGGAAGAAATTCCAGAATATGACCACCTGGGACGAAGCTCGGCCATTTTATAACCGATTACGATGGGATTTTGTATAATGCTGATGGGATTGTAAACTAATATTGACTAATCGACTAGAAGATGTTCGAAATTAAATTTCCACCGGTAGTACATTTCCGTTCAAAAATGCTCGATAATGATTGTTGAATACAATTTTGCCTTTAAACTTAAAGTTTTCGGTGTTTTCATACAAAATATCCAGGCCCACTCTAACATTTTCCTGTCTATTCATTGAAATACTTTAAAAGAATTAATTTTTCCGATTGGATTCCAGGATCTCCCTCGTTACTTTGGTATAAGATTTCTTCAAGGACCCTAAACTCCTATCTATGAGTTTTGGCCGAATTTAAAACAAATTGGAAGATATAATTTCTATTTTAATTTCCGCAGCCGTATTGGATCAGCCATATTTATTTCCATATTTTGAATCATGGATTCTTGATCAGTTATCCAAAACCCTTTATACGAAGTTAATACCCCTATTATGGCTCTCACCTCACCATCACCTCACCTCTCTTTCGCCGTAACAGTATGATTCGTGTGAGTAGTATTTTCGTATTATGGTTCAGGACTTTATTTTGGCGAATGAGAGTATACGTGGTGACGTGCGTGGTTTTTAAATTTTTTACTTTTTTGTAGCTGGGTACTGTGTTATTGTTAGCAATTTTGACATATTATGTGTTTGTTTATGTATGTATTTACATTTTAGTTACTTCAAATAATTAAAATATTCTAAAACGAATAATTAAAAATATTAAATACGTTTAACTATAATAATGATCAGTAGTATCGATTTATTTTTTCGTGATGAAATTACCTGGATTTATAATACAATATTTTAAAATAAACTAATAATAATTATTATAAAATACACAAACAAATTATTTTTAGCATAAAGATAATTTAAAAATAAAAATTACATTATCACTGCCAGCCATTTTTAAATTAAAAAAAGATTCGCACTACATCATTAAAAATTTTAGGTGATCATTTTGACATCACTCTCGCTCACTTCATTTTCACGGCGAGAACAATAATACTAAAATTTGAATGAGACGATTTAACGTCGCCAAGCGATGTGTAGGTGATAACTATAATAGGGGCATACAACTAATTAAAAGCAACGATTAATAATTGGTCTTTCGCCGGCTCTATTTAACCCGATTTCTTGATTTATAAAATTTCTATAGAACGAATTTATGATCATCATCACCAAAACCCATTTTATTTAAGATTTTGTAACTTTACGAGACAAACTTCTCAATTTTCCGCGACCTACATCTTTTATTTAATATATTAGAATGGCTCAATAAAGGGTTCTGATTTTATAGTTTCTAGATTGGAAAGCATTTACCACCGATGAAATATAAACACCAAAATCTTTCAATTTCATTAAAAATTTATTTCTGGTTCAAAGTAACGTTAAAAAATTAACCAAAAATGTTTTCAAAATATGTTTCTGGAGATTCTGGGAATTTTCGGATTTCCATTCCTCTCTTATATCGACTATCTATTATTTCGATTAGCACGAAAATCGGCATCTCTAGAAATTTTTAGTAAAGAATCCCTTTTAAGGTCCAGACAACAAAATAACATATTTCTCGTTTTGTTATTTCTAATTGACCTTGAATTTGGTAGTAATATGGGTGAGATTTATTTATCATCAATGAATCTTGTGTATATTTGATAAACTTGATTTTTTTAGACTTCACTGCTTCTAATGGATATATTTTTCTGGCACTGTAACGACACTTTACTTCTATAATAGCATTGCTCCCTATAATACCATCCGGGCTAGCTGATAAACAAGGATATTTATCATAAATGTAAAGACCGCATTTTTCCACTTTAAATTTGGTTTCTAGTTCGAATGCACTTATACCGTCATCTTCATGATTCCTTCCCCAAACAATTGCTTTCGCGAATGATGCAGATTCAGAACTAAAGAGAATTTGTTTTGCTTTATTCGCGAAGCTATTTTCGTTTCTAGAACGGCAGATTAATCCAAAATTAGAACTGGACAGTCTCTGATATCGCATCTCATGCCATAATGAATTTTGTGACTGAGTAATCGTCGCGATTTGGATTTTGTCACGATCGTCTCTTTCGCGTTTCAGTTTAAGGATGAGGTTTTGTCTCTCCTCCCTAAACTCTTCTTCATCCATATCAGGACGTTCACATGTTCCTACTCCATAATGGGAATCTTCTCCTGTCGATCCTGCTTCTCCTTTTCTCCTTAAACAGCCTAACAAATTTATAAAACTATCGAATGTTAATAATAATCCACGATTTTACAAAATTGTTAACCCTTTGAATTTGACATTCATGCTGGAGTTGACAAAACAATCTCGTTTGGAGAAATCGAATTTAAAGGGCTACGCAATGATAATTACCTTTATTTAGCAATAATTTTTTTTAGCAGTCTCTTTGCGTTTATTTTCAATAGAAATAATCTTTTTTGTTGGAGATTTTTTCAATAATTTTTTCTCGAACCAGTAATGAGCACTTTTTGTATTATGTTGTAATACAGCAAATTTTGAGCGCGTAGTGTACGACTGACCACGTGAAAAATTTATTCTTTTACCACCAATGGTTTTACATATCGTAGAATGGTATTGCTCAACCGCATTTGAATCTACATCGAAAATTAGACTTTTTGCGTTATATTTGAGCCTTTTAAAAAGCTCGCTTATTTTCAACATCATCCCCGATTTATCAAGTTTTTGGAAATTTTCGCTGATCTCCTTGTTTTGTTCATCACAAAAATACGTGGCGCAATCCATATGTCTTCCGAAAACATGATGGGGAACATTGGCGATATCTTTGGCAAGAAGTTTAATTTTTTGTTCTGTGGAAACTTTTTGGATTTTGCGATATTTTATAGCTGAGCGGATCCCAATGCAGCACCGTACAATACCATTGCAAAATAATTTTCGCAAAATTGGAGCGAATTTGGTATTTGCAGCAAGTTCTCTCGCACGTTTCCGAAAAACTCGCATAAGATGGTTGCGGCATTCAATTTTTTCAACATGCGTGTTTGCATAAGGCCTTGCCTTTAAAATATTGGCATACACGCTTGCATCGCCGTCACCTATCACTCTATTGTATCTTATCCCATACAAACGTTCGCTATTACAAAATCCCTCTACTATACCCGAAGTTTCCATATTTGTTGAAGGACCACAAAAATTACGATTGCAATCGTGCTCTACTACTATTTGTTTTTTATTTTCCGCTTTTTGGCAAATACCACAATATTTATTTCGAACTGTACTCCAAATAACTTTTTTGGTAGAATGTGCAATAATGGAGCCAACACCAGATAGAGAACCGTAGTTACTTCCGGCTCCGTATGTTCTTTTGGAATAGCAACCATCTACTTGCACTGTAAGAACAGGGACCCCATCTTTGTCAACATCACCTTGGTCGATGGCAATTTGTTTTGCCTCCATGGCTGCTTCAAACATTTGTGCATCGCACATTTTTTTTACGTCTTTTTGTACACTCTTTTGTACATTTTGGTAGCTTCGTGATGCCATGAATGGAATATTCAAAATTCCGAAGAACTCTTCGGTTTGAGAGTACCCAACACCAATCGATACTCCTCCCTCAGTGATTTTTTGTGTTATTATGCTTAATTTGATATTGCACATATTTCAAACGAAAAATAATTTTGTGATTAATCCTGTTTGTTTTTCACCAACAATCTTCAAATTTTTTAAGGAACATCCAAATGCTGTGCTATGTTCACTTATTTTAATTAAGCTTTGCCAAAAATATTCCATTTCCACTATTCTATTTCCCACTAATTTGTATTCAGGATCATTAGGAAAATCTGATTCTTCAACTATGAGACCATCATCATTGTGGTGACCCAAATTATTATTATTATCAATAAAGTCAAACGAATGATCATCGGGAATAATATATACGTCGACGAACTCGTTGTCAATAGATACATTCTCAATTGTATGTGAATCAGTCTTATCCAGGGCTTCTGTTTCCATTACGACGTCTAAACCAAGCTCGTTATTATTATTTATGGATAAATTTCTTCCCAAACGTTGCCTAAATTTCAGATACAACATTTTTGTGTTAGAATATACAGAATAAGAAAATTCAAATTTATAAAGAAAATATATATTTTTTCATATATTCTGAAAAAGTAGAATAAGCAAATAATTCCTGGTCCTGCCTTTAAATTTCACCAAGCAACCATGTCAATATTAACACTTGATTAATTAATTATCGTGTGTATAGAGCCAATGCCTTCTAAACTACTGGCCTTTTACTACTCTCATTTTTCGCACATGACGTCAATTTAAGTCTAAACCGAGACTGCGCAATAATAATTTTAACATATTTACACTAACAAAGCAACTAGAGAAAGCAACAACAACGTTGACTTAGCATGTCGTCATCATTTGGTGTAAGCGGCCAGTAGTTTAGAAGGCATTGATAGAGCAGAGAACAAGCAATAAAAATCGAGATGCGAGATCGAGTATGATCGACAAAATTATTATATTCTATAAGAATTAAAAAATAATTAGTTAATTTTGCATGTTTGGGATTTTTTTTTGTTTTTGGTTGTCCGTGTTTCATTTGTCAAAAGTCATTTGTTTTGTGTTGCTGACCAAAAATTATACGAAACGGAGACCCAGTTATTTCCAGTTGTCTGGTTTGAATTCGTTTGTATGATGAGATATTGAAAGACGAAAGCAAGAAGACACGAACAATTTTATTTTTCTAGCTTACTTGTTTGCGATCTTTCGGTTGAAATCATATCGACATCGTTGCCCGTTAGTCACGATGCAATAGCATGTATCAACAAAATTCGTCAAACACATTTTATTACATTATCCTGATTGTCACGGTTCGTTTTTCGAAGTTTCAGTTTTACTGGTGTAAAGCCGTCAAATCTAGAGTCTTAATATTTATACTTTCATATGAGCTAGTAAAATTAAAGTTTTTATCACCTCCGTAAAAAATTGAAAATGTAGATACACTATCATTAACAACGATAAGTGTACGTACAAGTAACATATATAGCTATTACCTACACTAACATATATACCTATTACCCACATTATATAGCCAATTCTTATAATAAAAATTACCACATATACATACGTACCCAATGCGTTCTCTTTTATGAAAACTCCGTTTCCATTTTCCGTATTTGAATTTTCGCGACATGACTGTTATCGTTTTCAAGTTTTTATGTAATAAGATCCGATTTAGATTTAATTTTATAGTAGGTTTAATCAGGTCCCATTTGAAACGCGATATTTTAAAACGCGATTTTTCACAACGCGATATTTCAAAACGCGCTATTTCAAAACGCGATACGGCACAAAACGCGATATGGTACAAAACGCGATATTTTTTATCATTAAATCGAATTACTGATATTGAACAAAAGTGTTCGTGTTCAATATGTAAAGGGTAATTTATTAAAGATTAGACGAAAATGTTCAAAGTGTCCAAGTTACAATATAATGAGGTTGTCAATATACAGAATATTTTTACCATTTATGTAAAAATAAAAATATGATATTTCAAGGGACTGAATGAAAGTGTTCAAGATACAGAAATGCCCAACATTGAAGGTTTTAATAAAATTCAATTTTTCATTCAATTTGCACCTGATATCAATTGACGGCCGAAAATTTTAACTCCGTGGTTATACTTCCGAATAGATCATATACCTCCAAAAATTCTGAAAATAGGTATACTAAGGTACTTTAGAATGATGATTACTAATATAACCATGAAAATATCCAAAAACGACCCCAAGTAGCTCTCAATGATCCCAAGTGGCCCTAAATGCCCTAAATGGTCTTAAAAGACAACCCAAACGCGAAAAAATATTTTCTTTTTCCGAAGCACAAATGCTTTTATGATTATTTTAAATCATTGTATACCGTAAAATTGAGGGCTACCGCCCCAAATCCCAACTTTTATACAAATAAAAAAAATTACTGTTATTTCAATTATTTTATTTCAATTTTTTTTTTATAATTCACATAGGGGACATTTAATTTTAGTTTAAAGGAATTTAAAAATCGATAGGAGTGGCAGTTTAGGATTGGGTTATATCAGGCGGGTCGGCTCCGGTTGCTTCGAAACGTACATTCTGGAAAAGGGGAAATTTAATTTCAGTTTATAGGAATTTAAAAATCGATAGGAGTGGGAGTATAGGATCGGGTTATACCAGGTGAGGGCTTTGCTCCCTAGTTAGAAAAAAAAAAACTTCAGTTTATAGCAATTTCAAAATCGATAAGAGTAGGAGTATAAGATCGGGTTATATCAGGTGAGCACTTCGCTCCTTAGTTAGAAAGAAAAACTTCAGCAGGTCGGGAGTACAGCAACGGATTATACCAGGCGGGTCACTGCGCTTCAGTCGCGTCGCTCCTTAGTTAGAAAAAATTTCAGTTTACAGGAATTTAAAAAACGATAAAAGCGGGAGTATAGGATCGGGTTATATCAGACGAATCGCTGTGCTCCCACCACTTCGCAATGTGCATTCCGGAAAAGGGGAAATTTAATTTCAGTTTGTAAGAATTTAAAAATTGATAGGAGAGGGAGTTTAGGATCGGGTTATATCAGGCGGGTGATGGGGAAATTAAATTTCAGTTTATAGGAATTTAAAAATTGATAGGAGTGGGAGTTTAGGATCGGGTTATATCAGGCGGGTCGGCCTCGGTCGCTTCGCAACGTACATTCTGAAAAAGGGGAAATTTAATTTCAGTTTATAGAAATTTAAAAACCGATATTAGCGGGAGTATAGGATCGGGTTATATCAGGTAAGCACTTCGCTCCTTAGTTAGGAAAAAAAAAACTTCAGATTATACGAATTTAAAAATCGATAGAAACGGGAGGACAGCCCATTGTTATATCAGGCGGGTCGCTGCGCTCCAGTCGCTCCGCTCCTTAGAAAAAATTTCAGTTTACAGGAATTTAAAAAACGATAAAAGCGGGAGTATAGGATCGGGTTATATCAGACGAATCGCTGTGCTCCCACCACTTCGCAATGTGCATTCCGGAAAAGGGGAAATTTAATTTCAGTTTGTAAGAATTTAAAAATTGATAGGAGAGGGAGTTTAGGATCGGGTTATATCAGGCGGGTGATGGGGAAATTAAATTTCAGTTTATAGGAATTTAAAAATTGATAGGAGTGGGAGTTTAGGATCGGGTTATATCAGGCGGGTCGGCCTCGGTCGCTTCGCAACGTACATTCTGAAAAAGGGGAAATTTAATTTCAGTTTATAGAAATTTAAAAACCGATATTAGCGGGAGTATAGGATCGGGTTATATCAGGTAAGCACTTCGCTCCTTAGTTAGGGAAAAAAAAACTTCAGATTATACGAATTTAAAAATCGATAGAAACGGGAGGACAGCCCATTGTTATATCAGGCGGGTCGCTGCGCTCCAGTCGCTCCGCTCCTTAGAAAAAATTTCAGTTTATAGGAATTTAAAAATCGATAAAATCGGGAGTATAGGACCGGGTGATATCAGGCGGGTCGTTGCGCTCCTGTCGCTTCGCAATGCACATTCTTTTGTACCATATCGCGTTTTGAAGTATCGCGTTTTAAAATATTGCATTTTGTACCATATCGCGTTTTGAAATATCGCGTTTTAAAATATCGGGTTTTGTACCATATCGCGTTTTGTACCATATCGCGTTTCGAAATATCGCGTTTTGAAATATCGCGTTTCGAGCGGCTCCGGTTTAATCACTGCACTACCTAGCCCGACGTATTACAAAATAAAAATACACAACCGTTATTATAACCAACCAAAATTGTTTTGTTTCAATATTTTTATTAAAACACACACACTCACAGCCATTTTTTTTTACTATGATATGAGAAAGAGTACAAAAAATTTATTTTTTGTATTGATATAGCTAGTTAAGTTTAGACACTTTTTATATCGATATCAAAACTGAAATTTCAGTATCATCACTTCATGAATAATATTAAAAAAATAAATAAATAATATATACATATACATATATACATTATATATATTATTTATATAATATTTATGTTATTGTAATAATAAATAATGTGACTGTATATATTTGCTCCATATGGCATAATACTGCAATACGAATCATAGACGCAATTATCGTTTTTTGTATTAGCCATCTATAAAAGTAAAAGGGAACTAAAAATCATAATCATGATTACGGAAATATGTTACGGAAATAAATTTTTCGATACTATTATGTTTTTAAATCGATAAGTATATCGATATTAGTGGTTTTTTAATTAAATCTTTTCTAATTTAATCTTAATCTTAATAATCCTGTATTACTCGCTAGAAAATATGTTTCGACATGTGTCAATATAAAAAAATTATATAGTTTAGTGGGAAAATATTAAAAAAATTGATTTGTGAGCGAGCAGTTTCGTCTACAATTTTGCCAATTTTAGAGCACAATTATGGACGGACTATAAACAAATTTTCAATAATCCTGTATTAATCGCTTAAGAAAACATTAAACTACACACTTAAAAAAGAATTATCACAATTGTGAAATTTCCGTGGTTAGAAATTGAATTTTACGGAACCCTTTTTTGATAAAATGAGTATCATACAGCCTTAATATATTAAGTAAATCGTTGTTTATTTTGTGTTTGAAAAATGTATCTGTCTAATGATCTTTGTTTTTCTCAAAAAAATTAAAATTTCGAAATGTGATTTCTGTGCCAAGGTATTTATTTCGATAATCAATCTCGTCCATACTGAAATTTTCAAATGTTGTTGAAGTTGGCCTTTTAACTTCTATATTTTTGATTTTTAATGTTCTTTTCGAAGGTAACTCAACCATGAGTGCTGATCTACTTTTCCTGTTACTCATTATCGATCTACAATGAAATTTTAACTTTAAAGAATTGGCTAGTTATCTACCTAAACTATTGAAATCAAAATGCCTTTAGAAGTGATTATATCGTAAATGTTGAAAATGTTTGCACTGTCAAAATTTCCTTAGTTCTACTTAAGTTCTTTAATAAAACGACAAAAATTATTAAAAACGACATAACAGTACTAAAGTTCTCTCTTTGAAATATTAATTCTTAATAAAAATGTAAATAACTAGACAAGTTGACTATTACAATTTTCTTAAAACTAATGTAGTAAAAATAACACAAGTTACTTACGTGATTTTGACTTTAATATTATTTACCACAGACGTTACAATTTTGGTTTCCAAAAAACTCACTAACTCATAATAATTTAAAATAAAATTAAAATTGTTGACTTATGTAGTTTTTGGTATACACCGAAACAAACCAAAACGAGTTATGTCGTTTTTCTACTTTTCAGTTTATATACTGAAAATAAAGAGAAAATTCTTCGACTATATGAAATTGAAAAAAAAATGCAAAGAATTTATTTTTTTGTAAATTTTAAAAACTACCTAACTCGAGTTATGCTGTTTTGGGCAATTGCCCCAGAAGCATTGAGAATACTGTATTTTTTAGTGAGATATTTTACATCCAGCCTACTGGGTTTGAAAATACGCACGAAATACAATTGAGATAAAAATGTTTTGAAAATATTTTCCCCAATTCAGTATTACCATGGAAAGTCCGAATAGTGTGTTACGACTGTGTGGTCTTAACAAGACATTTTTGTAAATTTGTTTCTATTCTCCACGTGGTTTCTTGCGTCCGGGTTTTTGTTGTCTGAACGTGATTTCTTGGTGGATGGATTCTTGTGTGTTTTCTTCTGTTATGTTGGCAACGGAACGAAAATGGTAGAGAGAGAGAGAACAATGCGCATCGAGTGTGTGCAAAGTAAAACGTTTTAAAAAAATGTTTTTTTTCTTGTATGTCTCTCTTTTGTACCAACGAAAATTTGGTACAAAGGAGAGACAGAGAAGAGAGATGCATTTTCTTCTAAAACGTTTTACGAGCTGTGCGACGCTCGAATATTTTTTTTGTTTTGTGATTCGAGTTTGGTTTTTATATTGAGATAGTCAAGTTTGTTTTTGGTGACAAAAAGTTTTTTTTACAAAATAAAATCTTTTAATTCGAATTTTGTTTTTTTATAAAAAGTCGAGTTTCGTTTATAAAGAGCTATAAAGTCTCGTTAAAAATTGTATAATTGTGCGGTGGTGGTATGTACATACCACGATCGTTTCACAAAAAAGAAAATAAATAAAACGGAAAAGTCGTTTTGAGTTTGTTGATCGAACATGAGTGCATTTTTCTTTATATCAAAATGGAGTCAGTTTTTTTGGTATCGAAAATTCTTTCATATTAATTCGTAGAATTATAATATTTTTTTTTTTGTTGGAAGTTGTTTTTGCGAACTTTGCAAATAAATTTTATTTGTTTTAATCTTGGTGAGCTCAATTCTGATGTTTTTAGAAAATAAAATAAAAAAGTTTTGAAGAACAAATAAGTGTAAAATTAGACGATTGCATGTTATGTGCTAGTGTGTATCGAACGCCACATATTTATATTTATATAATTTATATAACGGGCCATTATATTTATATAACGGGTGGCCAACCGGTCATTCGAATTTTGGTATCGGGGAGAGGCCCCGCAACGTAACGGGTTGCCAACCGGCACCTCGTTTTTATTGTTTTATCGGTGGTCTGCCGCAACGTACGACCACTCAAGGTCGCAACGTTATAGTGCCCAACCAGGCAAGCGCTCGAGCGCAAGGCGGGGAGTCGCCCAAC
Source organism: Nephrotoma appendiculata (assembly GCA_947310385.1). Taxonomy (NCBI): domain Eukaryota; kingdom Metazoa; phylum Arthropoda; class Insecta; order Diptera; family Tipulidae; genus Nephrotoma; species Nephrotoma appendiculata. The sequence continues at coordinate 246,754,384 of OX371225.1, forward strand.
AACGGCACCAAGGCCGCAACGGTCCGGGTGTGGTACCACCTGTGGCATGACGGCCGCGCAAGGCCGCACCAGTATATTTTTTTTTTTTTAAAAAAAAAAAAACAATAATTAAGGTACTATTTTTATTTTTTTTTATTTTTAATTCTTTTTTGATTTTATATTTTCTTATATATAATTTTTTATTTTATTATATTATATTCCTAATTTTCAAAATTTTTGTGATCGAGCGCCGCACAGCAGGTGCACGCTCGATGCGCACTGCTGTTCTCTCTCGTTCCCTCCTTTTCTTTTTATTTCCGGGAAGTTGTTTCCTATTGTGTTTTTTTGTTTTCTTTAAATAAAATGAAATATTAAATTTTTTTTTTCGGTCGGTATGATGGGAGCGGGGACTCCCTCTGTGTCGGTTTAGTGTTTGTGGTTCCTTGGTGCCCGCATCCAATTTCGTAACCGGGGCTTTGCCCTGTTTGAATTCGAATGGATGCGCGCACCAAGGCACTTCTCTCCCATTTATAATTTTTGAGTTGTTCGTTCCTCAGGTTCCGGCCGACGAATTTCGGCGGAACTACGGTTTTTATTTATTATTTGCGTTTCCCCAACTTTCTGTTAATCACGGTGTAGGCCAGGCGCCCTGCATGCCTCAAACCCCACGACCCTCGCACTTCTCGCTGAGAACGTAGCCGGCAAAACATCACCGTGGAGGCCTCTGCATGCGCTTAGTGAAATCTGCAGGTTGGCAGTAGCCAGCCGGTAACAAGTGTTTCTAGGGCATTGGACATCATATTAAATATATTTTTAATAATTGCTAAAATTTCTGTGTATTTTACGTGTCATGATTCATTATTAGTCTTTGGAAAAAAAAATTTAATGGTTATGCGTGTCTGGACTTCGATTCTCATCAACGATTATACTTATTATTAGTGCTCAGCAGTTTGTTTACATACATTTTTTAAGCCGTCTTCTACATCCAATAACTTATGCACTCCTCTTCCCGCAAGGAGAACCAGAATGGCAGACAAAATTGATGCTTGAAGCATATAACAGAACAACAACGAAGGAAGTTCAAAGCAGCCCCTGTGTTCAAATGAGAGATGTCAAGTTGACGCAGCAATGGTTATTAGACATACCTTCAGGCCGAAGCCACCAGATTGGACTACTTTAGAAAAAACCAGAAGAACATATATGCAAAGCATTACAGAGGACTCGCCGATCACGTTGCAAACTAACCCTAACTCGAAAATGCTGCAACTGGCATTTCAGTCATTCGCCCAACTAGCTTCAAAGGATAATAATAATGATGTAATGTCTATCTTTGCTAAATAGGGTTCGCCTGATCCATTTATCACATTAACGACGAATCAAGATTGTCATAAAATTAAGGGCCACTTAGCACTGGACAAGGAGTGAGCTAATCGACCAAACTTGGTAGCGCGAGTATTCAAAATCAAATTAAAGGCTTCGATGGACGATCTGACCTAGAATGGAATTTTCGGCATTTACAAAGCTTTCGGCTACTCAATTGTGTTTGAAAATCACGGTCTCCCGCACACTCAAACCTTGGTGACACTTCGTTCGTCAAGCGCTGCATGATGCATGAACCTTGAGGAATTCACAACCGAATCGAATTTCTCAGCAGCGGTGCTAGAGCAACAGTGAGATGCATTATGATGGACAATCGATATGTTGTTCCTTACAGTGTGGTTTTATTTACCAAATATAACATGCAAATCAATGTTAAAGTCAGAAGCATATCATGGAAGTTGTAAAATACGTTTGCTAGTAAACTTTCAAGGGATTTTACTGCGCCAGCATCACTATCACATCATGCGGCCAACCTGAACTTTAGTACAACTTCATGAATAAGCGTTATATCAGTGCACCCGAAGCAATATTGACTTCTTAAATAGAAAATGCATGATCGTTCACATACTGTGATGCAACTTTCTGTTAATCTACCAAACCACCAATAATTATTTGCCAAGCAGGACATGAAACTACTGGCTATACTGGCAGCAAGGAGGGCAAAGGTCGTGGTCAGAATGTACTCAGTCAGCCCAAGAGATGAAGAACGTTTATACTTGAGACTTATACCGCCTCATGTTCAAGGTGTAAGTAAACAGCTTTGAAGCCCTACGAAAATTTAACGATGTGGTATAATAGACAGTTAAAGCAACAGCCACTGTGTCCGGGCTTTTTCACTTAGATGAAGATTGGTGACAGAAGCCGTCATTTTCCATATGTCAAAACAACTACGATACACGCATTCGCTTACATCTGCTGTTACTGCAAACCATAAAGTCCATTAAATCTGTGGTGAAACAAGTGTCCGCATAATAAGAAATTGGGCACTTCACGATACCGAAGCGAAGCTCAAACAATGCTCATTGTTTGATCTTCCAAACTCAATTGGGAATGTGCCACAAATTCAGCTTTACATGCTTGCAGGCATTTGTGCGAGGGCAAGTACCATCTGCGCTTCCGTTTACCACTACAAAAATTGCTGGAAGGAGCAAAAATCCGATTCAGCGATGAAATCACAATCCTTACCACAGATATGATGACAGAATGATTGCGGTACTTTTGCGTGAGGTACTGAACTTCGACAAATATTTCGGTGAAAGGGAATTCGTCAGTGAGAAGTTTCTCTCTAATGCTTGCTGTGAAGTAGTATTTGGAACCACATACAACGCAACGAATGGCTTCTTTAAATCGGCATAGCTGAGCAATCGCCACTCGATGGTGTTTCAAGAGAGATTAATCTTCGTGGGTTTGCACCAACTGACTTCTGAGATGAACTGCACGATCATTGATATTATTACAGGCCAGACAAAGATATATTGGAAATTATTTTCTCTATAATAATTTTGTGGAAAAAAAATTTCCCAATCAACTTTGTTTCGAAAATATTTACACCAAACTAATTCCAACAATAGGCCAGAAAAATATAATTTAGACAAAAATGGTATGAAAATATTTTTCCCAATTCCATATTCCCAGGAAAAACCAGAATGACGAATGAAAATCCAAATGACGCGCAAATCCGGTTTAGTATTTGAACAATCTGACACCATCCGGTATACATATCGCCATATGTTTGGCTTTTGAAGCCTGGTGTCATCGTAATGATGCTGTGTAATCTGGATCCGATGAAAGGATTGTGCAATGGAACTTGATTGATGGTAAAAAGTCTTCAGCAACATTTCATCAATGCTGAAACGCATCAATGCAAAAACCATTTCTTTTTCGTCCCCTTCCCTTTGGGAGCCTTGACTACCGCTGGACCAATTTCGGTATAAAAGTCACTGGGACCTTCGAATTTGTGGAAAATGTTTTATAATGAAGTTGCATCCCAATCAGTCACTCCGTGATCTGTCAGATCACATAATTTCCGCTTAAATTTTGAATACATGAACCGATATTGTTGTAAGTTAAATTTAGAATCTTCTAGTTCATAATCACTTATCTCGCCATTTTCAAAAAACTGACTTCTACCAAATATCATAGGGTTCTAACAATTTGTGAAAAAAAAGTTAAGTATGACGTTTCATCCCTTATAACCAACTCGTCTGGCACTAGAATCTCTCTATTTATGGGGAAACCTTTAGTCTGAAGTTTCACCTCAATCTGTTAATCCGTCTGCAATGTACAGAACCAACAATATTTAGGTTGCACGATATCTTACACAGACGACATACACAAAGACAGAGATTCTTTCAAAACTATTTTTTTTGACTTCGGCGATATAGCGAATGGTAAACCTGCAAAAAACTTGAGGTCAACATTATGGAAGACGCTTGAAATAACGGAAATCAAAATTCTGAGTTATCAAAATAAACAAACTCGGCCATTGGTTTAGCAGATCGAGCTGAAGATGAAGCATAAAATGAATTTTGTAAGTAATTCTGGAATTTGGTTTCCTGGGATGGGACTCGCCCATTTATTAATCGATTATATTGGGATTGGGTAAGTTAGATGGAAATGGGATTTGTAATTGATTTTTGAAAGAAGTTCTGAAATATGGCCACCTCGAACAGAACTCGGCCGTTTCCCGAAACCGTTCTGGAATATGGCCTCCTGGGGTGAAAATTGACCATTTCTTAAACGATCATGAAAATTGTTTGAAATTGGATTTAAAAATGATTTTTGGAAGAAGTTCTGCTATATGGCTACCTGCGATAGAATTCGGCCAATTTGGTGTGTTGGATGGATGTGGGAATTTATAATGTTTTTGAGAGAAATTCTGGAATATATAATCACCTGGGTCAGAAGTCGGCCATTTTTTCATTCGATTATTCATGGGATGGGATATATTGGAAATGTCATTTAACGATGATGTTTTCAATTTTCTAGCTTCAATCGCCATTTAATCATATTTGAAACCGACCTAATGGCACAATGGTTTAATCTTTGGCGTTTAGTTCAGGAGGTACCGGGCTGGAATCCCGTCAAGGGCAGGACGCAAAAGGAAATTTTTATCAACAGATTACGATCGGTGATAAAAAGGAACACAACTACGACAAAAGCGTGCAAAACTCATGAGCCGACCCATCTTCCATGTCCAGTGCTATTGCTGGCATGGAGCTTTGCATTGCACAGATGGTAACGTAAATCGGACCTAAGCCGTACGTCCTCGATTTAGCAAAACTGCGTAAGGTAGGACGGGAAAAACAAACCGCGAAAGCGCAGGGATTAGAAAAAAATAAAAAAAAAAAAAAATGAAATTTGAACATACGGCTAATGCTGGTCACTTGGTTAGCGTTCACCCTATAACGTATCATCTCAAAATATTCATTGCAATTTCCGGCCTAGGAAGTTATAAACGAGTTTCATATAACTTTCTATATAACATAAGTTACCCTTAATATTTTCAACTCATAAACCATGTTACAGAATTTCAGATAAACGAAAAAACTGGGACGGTGTATTTTGTTGTTGAGTTTATTAAAAAAATCGTTTTATAGAGGTATAAAGTTGTTCAACAACATTAAAAATATAAAGAACAACTTAAACGTCAAAAAATACTACGCTTCCTGTGTCTTTATACCAGTTTACTTATTATTGTATTATGTTAGTAGTGTCGGTAAAACAGTTTGTTAAATTTCTAAATGTAGTCAACTTAATTGTAAATTTGTCGCAAGAAAAAATTGAAAATGGTAATTTTTATAAAAACAGATTATAGTTGTCTAGAAGCCGTCATTAAATAAACGACACCAACCGCGTCTTATAATATAAAATAAAAATTCCATTTTTTGTATGTGTACAGTGTTTTTGTTATTACCTATTACCGTCGAACAAAACCAAATTTATTGTTCTTTAATTTAAACTGTGCAACCGGGATTCATAAAATAAAATTGGAATCGTCGCAAACCAAGTCGGCGATTTTACAAAAGTGAAAACACTGAGATGGAATAGAATAGATTCGTGTAAATAATAAAAAGAAATTCCTGCAATCAAAAAACTGGGATAACTGGAACTACTTTAACAAGCCTAATTTCACCATAATTGGTTAAGAAATTACTAGGTTTCGTCCCAAGTGTCCCGAAATACCATATTTAATTATCATCTGTTAAGAAATAGTCGAGATCTGTCCATGGCGGCCATATTTCAGAACTACTTCCAAAAATCATTTTAGAAGTTTCTTTTCATCCCATTTCCATGCAAGTTGCAAAATTTCATAATGATTGGTTATGAAATTGCCAAGTTCCCTCCCATTTGGCCGAAATTCTTCTAAAAATCACTTTCATTTTCACATAGAGAGAGCGAAAGAGATAGAGAAAGATAGAGGGAGAGACAGAGGGGTTTTGATTTACGGAATTTTGATTTCTGCGAATTTTATTTCCTGGATTTTGATTTCTCGGATTTTACTTTTGATTTTGAAAACGGGATTTTGAAATTCGGGATTTCGAGGGGAACCTCAACATTTTTCATGATTACTATACTTACTGTGGCCCTATTCTGTCTTTCCCTGGGAATAGGGAGTTGGGAAAAATATTTTCATAGAATTTTTGTCTAAATTGTATTTTTCTGGCCTACTGAAGGAATAAGTTTAGTGTAAAAATTTTCAAAACAAAGTGAATTGGGAAAATTTTGTTCCACAAAATTTTTATTGGGAAAAATATTTTCCCATTTCACTTTGTTTCAAAAATATTAACACCAAACATGTTCCCTCAGTAGGCCAGAAAAATACAATTTAGACAAAAATGCTATGAAAATATTTTTCCCAATTCCCTATTCCCAGGGAAAGACAGAATAGGGCCACTGTTACCACAATCAGTTTTTTTTTTTTTTTGTGAAAATAAGTCATTTCCGCTTAGATTTTGGAAAACGATATGAACCGGTATTGTTACAAAATTTAATTTAGAATCTTTAAAAACTATTTGCAATAAATGAAGAATCTCCTATGGAAACTGCCAATTCCGGTGGTCCGGTTGGCATGGTTTGACCTATGTGTAAATTTTCGTACGATTAAATGCGATTACGGCTAAATGTTCATTTTTGTACGTACGGTTATAGACTTGGGTTGGCCAGACCGTTAAAAGTAGGAAAAAATATTCAGACAGGTGAATCCTTCAACCATTATAATAAAACATCTTAATTTCATTTTTATTGGAGATTTAGGCGATATTTATAAGGTTTTAGTCTGAGTGAGCTTCGTGTTTTGAACATATCCTAAAATATAAGAAAAATCCTATAATTGTTTGGCATTCTGTTTTCTGTGGTGCGTGGTTGTTCTTATAATTTTATTTTAGCAGATTTTGAAAGCATATGAGATTGTGTGTAAGCATAATTTATTGCTAATCGAAAAAACTTTATCTAACTGAAAAACTGCAATCCAGTTACGACGTTCCGGCTCAAACATAATTACTGTTATCAAAAAAAATTAATTTTATTAATCCAAAAACATAATTTTTCAAATACCTAATTAAAAAACGAGAGGCTCTGTGTGTGCTGTGACAAATCTTATTTCTTGGGAAATTTTCAGAAAAGCGGCATGGCACACACGTACAGACGCCTCCTATATAAGAAAATAATGGTTATAGACATAAATTAAAATGTCATAACAACATAAAAAAGTGTCATTAGGAACAACAAGAAAGAAAAAGAAAATTTTCTTTTTTCTTTTGCTCTGCTTTATTATAATATAAATACGTAATAGACATAAAAAGAAAAACCCTAAAAATTTTCATTAATAAATTTTAAATAATTTTTCCCAAAAAAAAATTGTTCGCCGAGCATATGTTTAGATAAATTACGTGAAAGTAAAGACGAGCAACAACAAAACGTCGGAAAATATGACAGACAATTAAAAAATATCACGCACCTGTCGCAATTAAATTATAAAAAAAAAAATCGCAGATTTTTTTGATTTTTCTGGTTCATAATTTTTCCATTATCACTCTTCTAAATTTACAGAAGAGGAAACAAAACGAAAAACAGAAAATGGGAAACTCTTATAACACACGTGGAATATTCTGTTAAGAAAAAAACATTTTGAAGGTGGGAGAGATACGTACGAAATAGTGTCATTATCAAAGGTGCATTTGTTTCAATTAATAATTAATCAACCCGATTACACGGTTAGTGTTTTAATTACACCTGTTCATGTCAAATAATTATATATAGTAGGTAAACATTTTAATTATACCGCATGGTCGCATATCTAAATACCTGCCGATAATCTGTTAAGGAGATAAACCAAAAACCGCTAATTAAAAACGTGCCTCTTGGAAAATAACAACAACAACAACAACAAAAACATTTCCATTTCAAAATCCTAACCATCTCATATCTAATCAAAAAAAGGTGTCAACCTTTTTTCTGTTAAATATCATTTCCAACCTTTTTCACATTTTTAGTTTTTCTCAAAATAAAAAGACAAAAAATATTTTAACACGCGGAAGACAAATCATCATAGAATCCGTCCGTATCTCGTACATATCCATAAAACACGTAATTAATGAATTTTAATTCCTTGTTATATCCAATTTTAATTTAATTTATCGTAAATTTATTTTGCTTTTTTGTGTTGGCGCAAAAACTTGTTTTTCCATTTTCCGTACCAAAATTTTCCCCAAACTTAGATTTTTACAGTGCTTTACTCGTTTATCATGAGAAAATGGTCCGAGGCGATTGTTGTTTTATACCAAAGAATTTTTATATATATATTTTTTGTAAAAAGGATATAATCAAAAGTGACATAAAAATGACAAATTCTTCATTGGGGAAAATCAAAGTTGAAAAATAAAATAACGGGAAAAACGTGAAAAGTGTTTGAGATTCTGGTTATTATTAGATTTCCGTTTCGATAAATTTTCATCCTTATGTTTTATTTGCGGGCGTTATTTTTTTGTGACAAATGGTTTTTTTTGTTGTCGGTAAATGCATTTAATATTTTTTTAGGATTACGGACTTCCAAATCTATGTATGTACGTACGTACATAGCGACATACACTCACGTAATACTATTCTCACTAAAAAGGTCAATTTCAATGAAGAGCAAATGTTTTTTGCGTATTTATGTATACGAAAATAAGATGTTCCGAAATAAAACCAATTTATGTCCTTCGGGGGACAACAAATTTAATTTGAGTCCTATACATAAAAGTATATACATATTATGGAAATGGGTGTATGTATGTTAAGCTGGGTGGAAATTTTTTTGTTTAGTTAGATCTTATTACAATATTACGTCTGACATCTTGAACTTATGTTCCTTAATCTCAACATTATCTTTTTACATTTTAAATATTAAGGCAATTTAGTTGGGCATTATATAAGAAATCTATTATTGATACATAATATCCAATTTTAATATCGTAAATGCTATTGACACTAGGGAATATGTATTTTAATACTAAAGTCACTGGAGAAGCAAGCGTCACTCAATCAATGAGTCTGAGATGAATTACTTCCACCCTTGTCGTTCGAAAAAAATGTGTACCTTTATGAAACGTATTGCAAAGGTCTGTTTAGCATTTTTAACTTTTTAATATTTATCGTCGTAACCGTTAAGAGATCTCAGTTTTTAATGGTGGGTTCTTTCCATTCTTAACAACTTTCCGTCATCTAACGTCCCTTAAGCTAGCAGAACCCATATAGCAGAACATAACAAGATAGTACGGATAATTATAGGCTAATTAAATGCCGCATTAAAAAATGTTGGGCTCCACCCCTTCCAACTAAAACGCGGGTTCTGCTAGCTTAAGAAAAAGTTAGCAGAACCCATATCAAAAACTGATTTAAAAACAATTGGAAAATTAACGGTTAATTTTAGGCTAATTAAATGCCCCAATTAAATTTTTTTATTGTGCTCGATCTAGAAAATGCAAAAGGCTTTATCATTTCAAAGCTAGCAAAACCCAAATCGAAAATCGGATCAAAACCGAAATTAGAATGCAAAACAAGATCTATTGATAAGCAAATAATTTAAGGCTCACTATGGGCTATTCAAATGCCCCATTAAAAATTTTTGGGCTCCACCCGTTTTTGACCAGACTTCAGGTCATTTAATCTAGCGCCAGCAGAACCCAAATCGAAAATCGGACCAAAACTGAAATTAGAATGCAAAACAAGATCTATTGATAAGCGAATAATTTTAGGCTCACTATGGGCTAATCAAATGCCTCATTAAAAAGTTTTGGGCTACACCCGTTTTTGACCAGACTTCAGGTTATTTAATCTAAAGCCAGCAAAACCCAAATCGAAAATCGGACCAAAACCGAAATTAGAACGCAAAACAAGATCTATTGATAAGCAAATAATTTTAGGCTCGCTATGGGCTATTCAAATGCCCCATTAAACAATTTTTTGCTCCACCCGTTTTTGACCAGACTTCAGGTCATTTACTCTAAAGCCAGCAGAACCCAAATCGAAAATCGGACCAAAACTGAAATTAGAATGCAAAACAAGATCTATTGATAAGCGAATAATTTTAGGCTCACTATGGGTTAATCAAATGCCTCATTAAAAAGTTTTGGGCTACACCCGTTTTTAGCAAGACTTCAGGTCGTTTAATCTAAAGCCAGCAGAACCCAAATCGAAAATCGGACCAAAACTGAAATTAGAATGCAAAACAAGATCTATTGATAAGCGAATAAGTTTAGGCTCACTATGGGCTATTCAAATGCCCCATTAAAAAAATTTGGGCTCCACCCGTTTTTGACCGAACTTCAGGTCATTTAATCTAAAGCCAGCTGAACCCAAATGAAAATCGGACCAAAACTGAAATTAGAATGCAAAACAAGATCTATCAACAAGCAAATAATTTTAGGCTCACTATGGGCTATTCAAATGCCCCATTAAAAAATTTTGGGCTCCACCCGTTTTTGACCAGACTTCAGGTCATTTAATCTAAAGCCAGCAGAACCCAAATCGAAAATCGGACCAAAACTGAAATTAGAATGCAAAACAAGATCTATTGATAAGCAATTAATGTTAAGCTCACTATGGGCTATTTAAATGACCTATTTAAAAATTTTGGGCTCCACCCGTTTTTGACCAGACTTCAGGTCATTTAATCTAAAGCCAGCAGAACCCAAATGAAAATCGGAGCAAAACTGAAATTAGAATGCAAAACAAGATCTATCAACAAGCAAATAATTTTAGGCTCACTATGGGCTATTCAAATGCCCCATTAAACACTTTTGGGTTCCACCCGTTTTTGACCAGACTTCAAGTCATTTAATCTAAAGCCAGCAGAACCCAAATCGAAAATCGGACCAAAACTGAAATTAGAATGCAAAACAAGATCTATTGATAAGCAAATAATTTTAGGCTCACTATGGGCTAATCAAATGCCCCATTAAAAAATTTTGAGCTCCACCCGTTTTTGACCAGACTTCAGGTCATTTAATCTAAAGCCAGCAGAACCCAAATCGGAAATCGGACCAAAAATGAAATTAGAATGCAAAACAAGATCTATCAATAAGCAAATAATTTTAGGCTCACTATGGGCTAATCAAAAACCCCATTAAAAAATGTTGGGCTCCACCCGTTTTTGACCAGACTTCAGGTCATTTAATCTAAAGCCAGCTGAACCCAAATCGAAAATCGGACCAAAACTGAAATTAGAATGCAAAACAAGATCTATTAATAAGCAAATAATGTTAGGCTCACTATGGGTTATTTAAATGACCTATTAAAAAATTTTGGGCTCAACCCGTTTTTGACCAGACTTCAGGTCATTTAATCTAAAGCCAGTATAATCCAAATCGAAAATCGGACCAAAACTGATATTAGAATGCAAAACAAGATCTATTGATAAGCGAATAATTTTAGGCTCACTATAGGCTGTTTAAATGCCCCATTAAAAAATGTTGGGCTCCACCCGTTTTTGACCAGACTTCAGGTCATTTAATCTAAAGCCAGCAGAACCCAAATCGAAAATCGGACCAAAACCGAAATTAGAACGCAAAACAAGATCTATTGATAAGCAAATAATGTTAAGCTCACTATGGGCTATTTAAATGACCTATTAAAAAATTTTGGGCTCCACCCGTTTTTGACCAGACTTCAGGTCATTTAATCTAAAGCCAGCTGAACCCAAATCGAAAATCGGACCAAAACTGAAATTAGAATGCAAAACAAGATCTATTAATAAGCAAATAATGTTAGGCTCACTATGAATTATTTAAATGCCCCATTAAAAATTTTTGGGCTCCACCCGTTTTTGACCAGACTTCAGGTCATTTAATCTAAAGCCAGCAGAACCCAAATCGAAAATCGGACCAATACTGAAATTAGAATGCAAAACAAGATCTATTAATAAGCAAATAATGTTAGGCTCACTATGGGTTATTTAAATGCCCCATTAAAAAATTTTGGGCTCCACCCGTTTTTGACCAGACTTCAGGTCATTTAATCTAAAGCCAGTATAATCCAAATCGAAAATCGGACCAAAACTGAAATTAGAATGCAAAACAAGATCTATTGATAAGCGAATAATTTTAGGCTCACTATAGGCTATTTAAATGCCCCATTTAAAAATTTTGGGCTCCACCCGTTTTTGACCAGACTTCAGGTCATTTAATCTAAAGCCAGCAGAACCCAATTGAAAATCGGACCAAAACCGAAATTAGAATGCAAAACAAGATCTATCAACAAGCAAATAATTTTAGGCTCACTATGGGCTATTCAAATGCCCCATTAAAAATTTTTGGGCTCCACCCGTTTTTGACCAGACTTCAAGTCATTTAATTTAAAGCCATCAGAACCCAAATCGAAAATCGGACCAAAACTGAAATTAGAATGCAAAACAAGATCTATTGATAAGCGAATAATTTTAGGCTCACTATGGGCTATTTAAATGCCCCATTAAAAAATGTTGGGCTTTTCACGTTTTTGACCAGACTTCGACATTATTTGCTTATCAATAGATCTTGTTTTGCGTTCTTATTTCGGTTTTGGTCCGATTTTCGATTTGGGTTCTGCTGGCGCTAGATTAAATGACCTGAAGTCTGGGCAAAAACGGGTGGAGCCCAAAAATTTTTAATAGGTCATTTAAATAGCCCATAGTGAGCCTAAAATTATTTGCTTATCAATAGATCTTGTTTTGCATTCTAATTTCAATTTTGGTCCGATTTTCGATTTGGGTTCAGCTGGCTTTAGATTAAATGACCTGAAGTCTGGTCAAAAACGGGTGTAGCCCAAAATTGTTTAATGGGGCATTTAAATAGCTCATAGTGAGCCTAACATTATTTGCTTATTAATAGATCTAGTTTTGCATTCTAATTTCAGTTTTAGTCCGATTTTCGATTTGGGTTCGCGCTGGCTTTAGGTTAAATGACCTGAAGTCTGGTCAAAAACAGGTGGAGCCCAAAATTTTTTAATAGGTCATTTAAATAGCCCATAGTGAGCTTAACATTATTTGCTTATTAATAGATCTTGTTTTGCATTCTAATTTCAGTTTTGGTCCGATTTTCGATTTGGGTTCTGCTGGCTTTAGATTAAATGACCTGAAGTCTGGTCAAAAACGGGTGGAGTCCAAAATTTTTTAATGGGGCATTTAAATAGCCTATAGTGAGCCTTAAATTATTCGCTTATCAATAGATCTTGTTTTGCATTCTAATTTCAGTATTAGTCCGATTTTCGATTTGGATTATACTGGCTTTAGATTAAATGACCTGAAGTCTGGTCAAAAACGGGTGGAGCCCAAAATTTTTAATAGGTCATTTAAATAGCCCATAGTGAGCCTAAAATTATTTGCTTATCAATAGATCTTGTTTTGCGTTCTAATTTCGGTTTTGGTCCGATTTTCGATTTGGGTTCTGCTGGCTTTAGATTAAATGACCTGAAGTCTGATCAAAAACGGGTGGAGCCCAAAATTTTTTAATGGGGCATTTAAATAGCTCATAGTGAGCCTAAAATTATGCGCTTATCAATAGAACTTGTTTTGCATTCTAATTTCAGTTTTGGTCCGATTTTCGATTTGGGTTCAGCTGGCTTTAGATTAAATGACCTGAAGTCTGGTCAAAAACGGGTGGAGCCCAAATTTTTTTAATGGGGCATTTAAATAGCCCATAGTGAGCCTAAAATTATTCGCTTATCAATAGATCTTGTTTTGCATTCTAATTTCAGTATTAGTCCGATTTTCGATTTGGATTATACTGGCTTTAGATTAAATGACCTGAAGTCTGGTCAAAAACGGGTGGAACCCAAAATTTTTTAATGGGGCATTTAAATAGCCTATAGTGAGCCTAAAATTATTCATTTATCAATAGATCTTGTTTTGCATTCTAATTTCAGTTTTGGTCCGATTTTCGATTTGGATTCTGCTGGCTTTAGATTAAATGACCTGAAGTCTGGTCAAAAACGGGTGGAGCCCAAAATTTTTTAATGGGTCATTTAAATAGCGTAGCATAGTGAGCCTCAAATTATTCGCTTATCAATAGATCTTGTTTTGCATTCTAATTTCAGTTTTGGTCCGATTTTCGATTTGGGTTGTGCTGGCTTTAGATTAAATGACCTGAAGTCTGTCCAAAACGGGTGTAGCCCAAAATTTTTTAATGGGGCATTTAAATAGCCCATAGTGAGCCTAAAATTATTTGCTTGTTGATAGATCTTGTTTTGCATTCTAATTTCAGTTTTGGTTCCATTTTCGATTTGGGTTCAGCTGGCCTTAGATTAAATGACCTGAAGTCTGGTCAAAACGGGTGGAGCCCATAGTGAGCCTAAAATTATTTTATTCGTCAAATGATCTTGTTTTGAGTTCTAATTTCGGTTTTGGCCCGATTTTTGATTTGGGTTTTGCTAGCTTTGAAATGATAAAGCATTTTGCATTTTCTAGATCGAGCAGAATAAAAAAATTTAAATAGGGCATTTAATTAGCCTAAAATTAACCGTTAATTTTCCAATTGTTTTTAAATCAGTTTTTGATATGGGTTCTGCTAACTTTTTCTTAAGCTAGCAGAACCCGCGTTTTAGTTGGAAGGGGTGGAGTCCAAAATTTTTTAATGCGGCATTTAATTAGCCTATAATTAGCCTATAATTATCCGTACTATCTTGTTATGTTCTGCTATATGGGTTTTGCTAGCTTAAGGGACGTGTCATCCAGCCGATGAACTGTTACTCCACCTCAAGGTCATCACGAGCACGAAATTCAAGATCTGTAAGAAAGAAATACTAGAAATAGAATTTACAAGAAATTGTAAAACGAAAAGTACTGTGTCTGCTACTCTAAATTTAGTTCAAACTCTTTATGGGCACATGGAAAATCAAAAAATTACTGCTGCTACGTTTCTAGATCTAATGAAAGAATTTGACTGTGTAAATCATGACATCCGTAAAACACAACAATGTTGTAAGCACTATAGCAAATTATCTTTCCAACAAGAAACAATATGTCAAAATTGGGCTTTTGTCATCAAAAAATTTAGTTTTGAACTATGGTGTTCCGCAAGGATCAATATTAGGCCCGGTTTTCTTTTTGATCTATATTAATGTCATATTTAATTTAAATTTATTTGGTAAAATTCAATTATTTGCAAACGATATAGCTATTGCCTATGGATGCCAGAGCTTTTCCGAACTTAAATATCATATAGAAGCAAACCTACGTAAAATTACAGACTGGTTATATAACAGCAAATTAAAGCTCAATTCCGACAAATCGCATTTCATTATATTTTATTAACCGTATTTTTTTTAACCGGTCAATCTTTCAACATAAAAAAGTCTCATTCAGCAACCTATTTGGGCCTTATATCTTTTCACACCTTATCTACTTAATTCAAATCTGGGGCTCAGCTAGCAGATATCTAATAAATGGTTTGCAAGTACCACAAAACAGGTCGTTGAAAGCAATAAAAAATTTGCCATACTTAACACCATCTAAATTGTTGTATAACAAAAAAGTTTTACCAGTAACCAAACTTATTGAATTTGAATATATCTTTACTATATATAAAATAAAATCTGGTATGATAACTTGCAATGTGGATCTAACTACTAATTTGCATTTAACAGAAAGAACTACTAGAAATTGTAACAATTTCCGCCTACCAAAATACAAACTCGCCGCCTTTTCTATTTCCTTGATTTTAAATAATAACAAACCAGTAGTGTTGAATACAATATGACGTATGAAAAGTCATAATTTAGTTTAGTTTACAATTTAGTTTACAAACGGAGGCACAGCATATTTAAAAGGTACTAGTGCCACTTTTGAATGATTTATATGAAACAGTCATTGATTTAGTTTAGTCGGCAATTTAGTCGAAAAAATCGCTCTCAGGCACACAGTCTAAATTCACTATTAAGAGGTATCAATCCAAAATGTTTAATCAGCTATTGACGAATCTGCACTTAGCTCGCAGTTGAAATGTAAATATCACTAGAGATATAAACATCATTAGAGACGTCTATATGTAACTGATATGAACTAACTTTAAAAAAGTTAGTTGAAAATTTATGTTGGACAAAAAAATCGTCGTCAGGCATACCGTAGACAAAAAAACGGTGTGACGCACGCATTATAAGTTACTTGGAAATATAAGTGGCTGTTGACGTTATTTATGAGTAGTCAACGTAGTCTACGAATAGTCGACTACGCAACTACGTACAAATTAGTAGATAATCCGTAAACGCCCATCTCCGATTGTGTCACTTTACAAATACGTGTGCGATATATAAAACCATGTTAAGGCAGTTATTTATATATAAATTAACATTCCAAACTTAAGGATTACCCCTAGTAACTAAAGAAAATATAAACTGACAATCACTGACGAAAGTTTTCTAAAACAAGGTGCTTGCTATTTGGAAAATCATAGGAGAAAAAAAATAAAATAGGATTATACCAGAGCCACCTTAATATAAGAGCCGTAAGATTCCGCCATTTTTTTCCATGAGCTTTCCATAGAGGGGAAGGTTTTTGTTCTTTTTCATACCAACCAGTGTATTTGAATATTTTTTTAGACGCTTTTTTGTATATAAAAACAGTAATGCTTCCTTTCAATTTTTAATTTGAATGGTTAGTTCAATATTCAGGAAAAGCATATTTTAAAATTGAGTCATATTATGTCGAATTAACGCAAAAATATTCAAATTAGTCTACCACAGAATTTTTTTTTTATTGTAGAAATAAGAATTTGTTTATATGTGTATGTAAAAAATTAGTATAGAGTGTTCCATCAAAAATTTCAGCATTTCTTTCCCAAAACAAACGTTCGTTAAAAAATGCTTTTTGAGTATCTATGTAATATAGGGGTTATTGTGTTCTGCATTCTATTACAGCATTGTTGATGAACAATCTTCGAAAACTGTGTTTTCGTTATTTGTTAAAAATTGCATCGCAACAAATTCGCAGGCTATACTGTTTCATCCTGTAGTATAAACAAACCGGAGCTTCATAAAATAAAAACATTATATTATAGAGCTTTTCGCAATAAATAAACCAATCAAAAGATGTCGCTAAGTATACATTAAAGCTAAATATTAAAACCTAATGTTTGTTAACAAATTTAACAATTTATTATGTAAACTGCCTGGTTCAATAGATTATTGAGATCTCCTGGAACTGAAAATAACCGAATACGAGCGAATTGAAATAAGAAAAGAAAAAATTTGGAAAAATGTGACATTTTTCTATTATTGTTTTTCAGCGCGCAGCAACTACGATGATAAATATTTTGTGATGAAAAGCTTTATTTATGCCAACCGAACAATAAATAAAATTAATAATTGTTTTGAGTTTTATTAATTATGTTAAATTATTGTATTAAAGATTTCGCGCTTAACTTACAATAATAATGTTTTATTTTTGTAAATAGTTATTTAATTATTTTTCGCTTTTCTGTAATTTCAAGTAAATTTATTACAGAGACATCTGTAAACGGATTTTCAAATTACAGAAAGCTCGTTTTTGCAATCGGATAAAATTGAAGTTATTTACGTTGTCATGACATCGTTAATAATTTTCGTAAATAGATTTTGATGTAAAAATTTTACTATATGAATAATATTATTGTTTCTACATGGTGATTCATAAAATTTCGTTTCAGCTCACGTTTTCTCTTTAATTTTGTTATAAATGGAGAATGTTTAGATTGCTATTAAGTGCATCGTTCATCTCAAAAATTCTGATGTGCATGTGACCAGAATTTACCAAATAAGCTAAATTTTTATAAAACTAAATTTTAAATTGGATGTAAGAGGAATTCGCGGCAGCACCCTTTATTATCTTACTTTATAAACCTACACAACTAAACGGAAAGCTCATTTTTATAGAAAATTAATAAATTTATGCTCCGCTGTAGTTAGTTAAATTTACTAAAAAAATACTACATTATGATTCTACATTGTGTTCTTTGAATAGTTTATTAAAAATATAAAATTAAAATATAGATGATTTGTTTAATTTTTTATTCATAAATTCATGTTTAAAAATTTTCCAATTACCACGGTTTCTTGTAGTAATTCAATAAAAGCTTCCCCTCTACTGAAAGCTCTCTTTTTAATATTACGGCTCTTCAAAATCATAGGTGGCTCTGATTATACACATAACAAATAAAAGCAAGTAGTTAAATATTTTTTTATTTCGTACTAGAATCTTATGGGTCGACTTTTCCATATTTCCGTTAATAAAACTTGGTTTTTATAGCCTCACCAAATTAGACATGTTCAAAACTTGTAACGTTAAAATATTTTATGTATCATTTTACATAAATCGTTTCCTATACATAGTTAACGTAGGTCAATTATATAAGATTTCGGTTCATTTGATTGTGTCACGTTCATATTTAACGAGGGTGTAAAGGAAGTCTAGTCGATATTACCAATACATGTTTCCAATTAAAAGTTCAATGTCGATTATGGTATAAAACTGTGGTAAAATGCCGGTTATAAAAAAAAATTATAATTAATGAATATTTGTTATGTACATTTTATGGGCAACACGTATTTTGATTATCGACGTTCGAAACTAAACTTGATATCGGCTTTTAATCTTTTATTTGTTGTGGGGTGGTCTCATGCCAAATAAACTACCTAATATTGGATATGAGCCACTATATGTTCAAACTTTCACGATAAAGTGGGTATAGAGTGCGGCGCAGTAAACTTGTGTATCAAAGGGGTCTAATTAATTTACTAATACCTACCAACTAGGTAATAGTTGTAAAAAGGAACTGAAGAAGAAATTTAATTTCGAAATCGATCAGTCATACCCCATACAACGTCCCCTCGCATAACGTTGTTCCGCTGTAACGTCGTTAGTAAAATGCGAACATACTTCGCTGAACGTCGTTGTGTTTCGTAATAACGTTGTTCTTTTTCCTGTACATTACTGTACATATTCGCATTGTGTATGTATAATGTATATATTTTGGATAGAAAAAAAAGAAAAACATATGGTGAAATTCGCTAATAAAGACGTCGGATATAACGACCATGTGGCTTGGTGACGGAATCTCAATGACCCGATTGAATATACTATAACTCCAATGTAAAGTGGTTCCACTCCTAGACGGAACTACTTTACATTGGAGGTATAGCTAAGTCAATCGGGCCTTTGAGATTCCGTCGCCAAGATACATGGTCGTTGTATCCGACGTCGTTATAAGTGAAATTCACTGTACGTAAAAAGCAAACGACATTGACGTTTTTTCGTCTATCTCTTTGTATTCATAAAGTCTTTGCAAGTCAAATTGGATATCATCAAAAGGGCTGAAAGTGGTGAACGGGCATTTTATATAGCTAATTATCTTTCAGTTCTACCGGCAATAAGGATTATTCTCAAAAACAAAGAAAAATATCAAAAATATGTGATGGATGCAATCCCGATGGAGGTTAAAGGTAATAAACCAAGAAGTAACTTAATTGTGAAAATGGAAAATTTATTGATCATGTGGATCGAAGATGAAACCCACCGTCGTATGCCTTTGAGGCAAATGCTCATTCAACAAAAGGCGTTAAAATTATATAACGATTTAAAAAAAGATGGTGGTGAGTTTTCAACATCTGAAACGTTCTCTGCTAGTCGTGGTTGGTTCGACCGTTTTAAGAAACGATCAAGAATCCATAATGTATAATTGATGGAAGAAGCAGCAAGTGCCGACACAGAAGCAGCGACTGAATTTTTGCACAAATTTAAAGCAATTGTAGAAGATGATGGTTACACAGCTCAACAAGTGTTCAATGTGGATGAGATGGGCTTATTTTGGGAAAAGATGCCGTCGAGATCATTTATTTCTGAAGCTCAAAAATCGATGCCAGGAGACAAAGCGGCTAAGGACAGACTTACGTTATTATTGGGTGGTAACGCAGCAGGAGATTTTAAATTAAAACCAATGTTGGTTTACAGATCTACGAATCCCAGAACGCTCAAAAATATTGATAAACATAAATTGCCGGTGCTATGAAAGGCGAATAAGAAGGCCTGGATGACAAAATCCTTATTTCAGGAATGGTTCAAAGAATATTTCGTGCCAGCGGTCACCAAATATTGCAATGACAATAACTTATCCAATAAGGCATTGTTAATACTGGATAATGCACCTGGACATTCAAATGATTTAGAATCATTATCGAATGGAAATATTCAAGTCGTATTTTTCCCTCCAAACACAACATCGTTGTTGCAGCCAATGGACCAAATACCAATAGCAATGTTTAAATATAACTTCTTAAAACACACATTTTCCCGTGCACTGACTGTAACAGAAGGTGTTACCGTATCGTCAATTGTTCAGTTTATGAGGAAACAGAAGAAACTACTCCGCCAATTCAAGAATGCATTGTAACAATGGGGAAACAGCTAGGTTTTGCAGATCTAAACACAAGCGGTATTCAAGGCTTGATTGACTTGCATGATAATGAATTAACAATTGAAGAATTAAGTGCTATAGAACTTGAGATCCCAGACGACGAGAATGATGTATCAAACGAGATGGTGCAAACCGAAATAAGCTCTGAAAAAATTAAAGAAGCATTAGATCATTTGTATAAAGCTATAATAAAGAAATTTTTTCAGAGCACGACGTTAACGTAGAGCGACAAAACATCGCCAATCGTGGAAGCGGAAAAGCTATCATTCGTTATAAAGAGCTGTACAAACAATTAAAAAACCTGCAATTCAAGTCACATTAGACACATTTTTTTCAACTACATAGTCAAAAAATTAAGTCAGTGCAACAAGCTAGCGTTAGCTCATCCAAATTAGTGCCACCAGATAAAAAACAATTTACACTACATAAATATTTTTCAGCTGGCGAAAAGGAAAATAATGTTAGTGTGGACTCTTCTGAATCGGATTCGAAACTGCATGTTATGAATTAATGTAAAAACTTTTAATCGAGTTTATATGGATTTATTTACATAAGTATTATGTATTTTGTGATACATATTTTATAATTTTATTTTTATTTTATTTGATATGGTAAATACATTTACCTACCGGAATATTGTTATTTTATTTAATTTTAACTGAATTACTAACTTTGGTATTATATTTTTTACGAATGAATTTGATTCCAAATATATTTTTGATTGTTTTGTCAAAAAAATCGTTTTATTTATTGTATTACTAAGGAATCACATAATTAAAATTCGTTTACCCCTCAAAACGTTGTTTCGCCTAACGTCGTGATTTCTCGGAACCAATTAACGACGGGGGTCGTTATTATAGGCGGGGTATGACGTATAAAAAACAAAAAAATAAATATTGTCACTATAAGGGGAAATTTTACAAGTGTTTTTTTGAATCAATTTATTTCAATATTTGGATTTTTAGTTTTTAGTGATTACTGATTATTGGCAAGATCACAGAACATGTTCTACGGGGTTGGGAGCTATATAAATGATGGCATAACATGTTGTTGAAGTTCCAACAATAAATTTTTAAAAAATAAATAAAAATAAAAAATTTTAATCGAATTTTTTTAATTTAAATCCTTTTTATTTATCAAAACACTCGAGCATATTTAAAAATATTTGTGGTAGGTGAGTGATGTGTGAGCTGTGGCAAGGTCTGGCCCAAAATCCAAAACGAATAGACCGAATAATTTTTAGTTTTATATTTTTTTGTCGAATAGAATTTTTGTAAAACCGTACAAAATTGGTTGTGAAAGTTTTTATATTTGTAATTGGGCCACGCCAAAATATTACGATGCATCCTACAATAACATATGTTGCGTAACGCATAAACATACAAATTTTTGTGCAACGAGTGACAGATTGTTACTTATCTCTAATTTGCAATACAAAGTGCTTACGAAGTCGTCGTATCAGTTTGTATGGGCCTTTATATGGTGGTGTGAGGCGTACTTGATCTACTCGTACGAAAACGTAGTTACTAGTTTGCAGTGAATTTGGCACGAATATGTCGTTTTAATTTGCTTTGCACGTGTCCATTGGGATGACTTTTGAGCGCATCACGCCGCCAATATATCACATAATTATTTAATTACTATTAATTTTATTAATTATTTAAATTTTTATTATTTATAATATGTAATGGCGGAGCCACAGAATATATACAGAAGCGACATAACTCGTTTTTTATATGAATTTATTTCGACTTGAATAATTGATTTTTTAATCAAAATTGGAATGATAAAATTGTTTAAATGGTAGATAATAGATAGCGCTAGAATTTTCAAAAATATTAAAATCGATTGTAAAATCTTTCGCAAACCTTACAACTAAATTTCCTCTCAATTTGCTCTCTCAATGACAATTGTCACTTTGATTTTGGCTACATCAGCAGCAATACGTATTAATTGGTAAAATTAAAACATTTCTTTATATTTAAATCTGATGAGACTGAGTGATACGCAATCAACAATTAATAACAATACCATACAAGAATCAGCATTCAGTGCTAAAATTAAGTTATATACCGAAGAATATCGTCGAATGGATTATATAGTAAGTAGTGATACATTTCAATCACTTCTAATCAACCTGTATGTTTTATTTTTAAATTATATGAATATTATTATTATAAAGGGAAATTACAACAAATGATAATGTTCCATCACAGAAGTGAGTTTTAATAATTTATTACATATGAATTAAATATTCTAATATTGTTTTATTTCTAGTTATGTGTTCCGTTTGGACGGAACTATGCGGCAAATCGGTAATTCGTATGATGGCGAAATGGGAATCAGCAGGTTGTCAGCCGAAATATTTTTAATTTCTGGCAATAAACTGTGAAATGTTATGTAATGCCACGATTTATGTAAAATGCTCGCCTTGTATTGATATGCTCTTGGATGTATACTGTAATTTTATCCACTGTTTAGAATGAGGTTATTTGTCCCATTTAACCCTCATGTGAGTGAAGAAAAATATCTTAATTTGAGTGACTAAGGTACCCGGGTACCCTACATGCAATTTTTCTTAAAACTAATTTGTTTTTAAATTTTTTTTGCAATTTCGAAATGTATAACGGATTTTGCTAATATTACATAAATTGAAAACAATTTTGCATTAGCTGCAACATGTCAGTTTTCGAAGAACATTCCATAAAAAAACGTAAATAATCCAACATACCACATCAGTGAAAAAATGATCGATAGTAATAAAAAAATGTTGGTTAGTTTTTTTGAAATAAATAAAAATATAAACATAAATTAAATGAAATAAATAAACAGAAATACAAACAATGAAATATAACGACATATAATACAAAAATATAAAATATTTTCATACTATTTCTTTCAAATATAGTGTAAAATATATAAAGGTACCCTGGTACCTTTGTTACTCTAATTCGTACAACTAAAATATTTTTAACTCTCACGTGCGTATACTGTTAAAGTTAGCCGAAAGTTTCCAGCCGAAAGATAAAAAAATCGATAATGCAGATAGTGTCTTCGCTTTCTCAGCCGAAAGTGTTTAAATACGTCAATGTTGATCAACAACATCCTTCAGCCGAAAGTCATCAGCCGAAAAATTTATCTCAACAACACATGAACTGAAACCTAATTGAATGTATTATTAAGTTTGTTGTAAAATCTAATTCTATTTAAAATTGTGAAATACAAATGTTTAATTCAATCAATCATAATTTTAAAAACATTAATTTTAACATAGCTCCAAAGGAACATAAAATATGGTGGGATGCCACTATGGCCATTTGATATGTCATAATGTTGGTCAATTTCAGCCTAATTGTGGAAAAATTCTGAAGGGGATACAGGGGGTGTAATTAAGGAAAATTTCGCTAATTCAATATATCGAAAATGCATTGAATGGCCTGTCACTCTTAAGGTAAAGGTGCCGTGTCATTGATGCCACTATGGTCATTTGATAGGCCACCATGTTGGTCAACTTCGGCCTAATTGTGGAAAAATTCTGAAGGGGATACAGGGGTGTAATTTAGGAAAATTTCGCTAATTCAATATATCGAAAATACATTGAATGGCCTGTCATTCTACGTAAAGATGCCGTGTCATTGATGCCACTATGGTTATTTGTTAGGCCACCATGTTGGTCGATTTTGGCCTAATTGTGGAAAAATTCTGAAGGGGATACAGGGGTGTAATTTAGGAAAATTTTACTAATTCAATATGTCGAGCATTGAATGGCCTGTCATTCTAGGCAAACATGGCGTGTCATTGATGCCACTATGGTCATTTGATAGGCCACCATATTGGTCAACTTCGGCCTAATTGTGAAAAAATTCTGAAGGGGATACAGGGGTGTAATTTAGGAAAAATTCGCTAATTCAATATATCGAAAATGCATTAAACGGCCTGTCATTCTACGTAAAGATGCCGTGTCATTGATGCCACTATGGTTATTTGATAGGCCACCATGTTGGTCGATTTTGGCCTTACTGCGAGGAAATTCTGAAGGGGATACAGGGGTGTAATTTAGGAAAATCTCGCTAATTCAATATGTCGAAAATGCATTGAATGGCCTGTCACTCTAGATAAAAGTGCCGTGTCATTGATGTCACTATGGTCATTTGATAGGCCACCATGCTGGTCAACTTCGGCCTCATTGCGAGGAAATTCTGAAGGGGATACAGAGGTGTAATTTAGGAAAAATTCGCTAATTCAATATATCGAAAATGCATTGAATGGCCTGTCGTTCTACGTAAAGATGCCGTGTCATTGATACCACTATGGTCATTTGATAGGCCACCATGTTGGTCAACTTCGGCCTAATTGTGGAAAAATTCTGAAGGGGAAACAGGGGTGTAATTTAGGAAAAATTCGCTAATTCAATATATCGAAAATGCATTAAACGACCTGTCACTCTATAGGTAAAGGTGCCGTGTCATTGATGTCACTATGGTCATTTGATAGGCCACCATGTTGGTCAACTTCGGCCTCACTGCGAGGAAATTCTGAAGGGGATACAGGGGTGTAATTTAGGAAAATTTCGCTAATTCAATATATCGAAAATGCATTGAATGGCCTGTCACTCTAGCTAAAGGTGCCGTGTCATTGATGCCACTATGGTCATTTGATAGGCCACCATGTTGGTCAACTTCGGCTTATTGTGGAAAAATTCTGAAGGGGATACAGGGGTGTAATTTAGGAAAATTTCGCTAATTCAATATATCGAAAATGCATTAAACGACCTGTCACTCTATGGGTAAAGGTGCCGTGTCATTGATGTCACTATGGTCATTTGATAGGCCACCATGCTGGTCAACTTCGGCATAATTATGGAAAAATTCTGAAGGGGATACAGGGGTGTAATTAAGGAAAAATTCGCTAATTCAATGTATCGAAAATGCATTGAATGGCCTGTCACTCTATAGGTAAAGGTGCCGTGTCATTGATGTCACTATAGTCATTTGATAGGTCACCATGTTGGTCAACTTCGGCCTAATTGCGAGGAAATTCTGAAGGGGATACAGGGGTGTAATTTAGGAAAATTTCGCTAATTCAATATATCGAAAATGCATTGAATGGCCTGTCACTCTAGATAAAAGTGCCGTGTCATTGATGCCACTATGGTCATTTGATAGGCCACCATGCTGGTCAACTTTGGCCTAATTGTGGAAAAATTCTGAAGGGGATACAGGGGTGTAATTTAGGAAAATTTCGCTAATTCAATATATCGAAAATGCATTGAATGGCCTGTCACTCTATAGGTAAAGGTGCCGTGTCATTGATGCTACTAAGGTCATTTGATAGGCCACCATGTTCATCATTTTTGGCCTTACCGCGAGGAAATTCTGAAGGGGATACAGGGGTGTAATTTAGGAAAATCTCGCTAATTCAATATGTCGAAAATGCATTGATGGCCTGTCACTATATAGGTAAAGATGTCACTATGGTCATTTGATAGGCCATCATGTTGGTCAACTTCGGCCTAATTGCGAGGAAACTCGAGGGAATACAGGGGTGTAATTTAGGAAAATTTCGCTAATTCAATATATCGAAAATGCATTGAATGGCCTGTCACTCTAGATAAAAGTGCCGTGTCATTGATGCCACTATCGTCATTTGATAGGCCACCATGCTGGTCAACTTTGGCCTAATTGTGGAAAAATTCTGAAGGGGATACAGGGGTGTAATTTAGGAAAATTTCGCTAATTCAATATATCGAAAATGCATTGAATGGCCTGTCACTCTATAGGTAAAGGTGCCGTGTCATTGATGCTACTAAGGTCATTTGATAGGCCACCATGTTAATCATTTTTGGCCTTACTGCGAGGAAATTCTGAAGGGGATACAGGGGTGTAATTTAGGAAAATCTCGCTAATTCAATATGTCGAAAATGCATTGAATGGCCTGTCACTCTAGATAAAAGTGCCGTGTCATTGATGTCACTATGGTCATTTGATAGGCCATCATGTTGGTCAACTTCGGCCTAATTGCGAGGAAATTCGAGGTAATACAGGGGTGTAATTTAGGAAAATTTCGCTAATTCAATATATCGAAAATGCATTGAACGGCCTGTCACTCTATAGGTAAAGGTGCTGTGTCATTGATGCCATGCAAGCATGCATCATTTGATAGGCCACCATGCTGGCCAACTTCGGCCTAATTGTGGAAAAAATCTGAAGGGGATACAAGGGTGTAAATGCATTGAATGGCCAGTCACTTTATAGGTAAAGGTGTCGTGTCATTGATGCCACTATGGTCATTTGATAGGCCACCATGCTGGTTAACTTCGGCCTTGCTGCGAGGAAATTCTGAAAGGGATACCGAATGCATTTTCGATATATTGAATTAGCGAAATTTTCCTAAATTACACCTCTGTATCCCCTTCAGAATTTTTCCACAATTAGGCCGAAGTTGGCCAATATGGTGGCCTATCAAATGACCTTAGTGGCATCAATGACACGGCACCTTTACCTAGAGTGACAGGCCATTCAATGCATTTTCGATATATTGAATTAGCGAAATTTTCCTAAATTACATTCCTGTATCCCCTTCAGAATGTTTCCACAATTAGGCCAAAGTTGACCAGCATGGTGGCCTATCAAATGACCATAGTGGCATCAATGACACGGCACTTTTATCTAGAGTGACAGGCCATTCAATGCATTTTCGATATATTGAATTAGCGAAATTTTCCTAAATTACATTCCTGTATCCCCTTCAGAATGTTTCCACAATTAGGCCAAAGTTGACCAGCATGGTGGCCTATCAAATGACTATAGTGACATCAATGACACGGCACCTTTACTTAGAGTGACAGGCCATTCAATGCATTTTCGATATATTGAATTAGCGAAATTTTCCTAAATTACACCCCTGTATCCCCTTCAGAATGTTTCCACAATTAGGCCAAAGTTGACCAGCATGGTGGCCTATCAAATGACGATAGTGGCATCAATGACACGGCACTTTTATCTAGAGTGACAGGCCATTCAATGCATTTTCGATATATTGAACTAGCGAAATTTTCCTAAATTACACCCCTGTATCCCCTTCAGAATTTTTCCACAATTAGGCCGAAGTTGGCCAACATGGTGGCCTATCAAATGACCTTAGTGGCATCAATGACACGGCACCTTTACCTATAGAGTGACAGGCCGTTCAATGCACTTTCGATACATTGAATTAGCGAATTTTTCTTAATTTACACCCCTGTATCCCCTTCAGAATTTTTCCACAATTAGGCCAAAGTTGACCAACATGATGGCTTATCAAATGACCATAGTGGCATCAATGACACGGCACTTTTATCTAGAGTGACAGGCCATTCAATGCATTTTCGATATATTGAATTAGCGAAATTTTCCTAAATTACATTCCTGTATCCCCTTCAGAATTTTTCCACAATTAGGCCAAAGTTGACCAGCATGGTGGCCTATCAAATGAACATAGTGGCATCAATGACACGGCACTTTTATCTAGAGTGACAGGCCATTCAATGCATTTTCGATATATTGAATTAGCGAAATTTTCCTAAATTACATTCCTGTATCCCCTTCAGAATGTTTCCACAATTAGGCCAAAGTTGACCAGCATGGTGGCCTATCAAATGACTATAGTGACATCAATGACACGGCACCTTTACTTAGAGTGACAGGCCATTCAATGCATTTTCGATATATTGAATTAGCGAAATTTTCCTAAATTACACCCCTGTATCCCCTTCAGAATGTTTCCACAATTAGGCCAAAGTTGACCAGCATGGTGGCCTATCAAATGACGATAGTGGCATCAATGACACGGCACTTTTATCTAGAGTGACAGGCCATTCAATGCATTTTCGATATATTGAACTAGCGAAATTTTCCTAAATTACACCCCTGTATCCCCTTCAGAATTTTTCCACAATTAGGCCGAAGTTGGCCAACATGGTGGCCTATCAAATGACCTTAGTGGCATCAATGACACGGCACTTTTATCTAGAGTGACAGGCCATTCAATGCATTTTCGATATATTGAATTAGCGAAATTTTCCTAAATTACATTCCTGTATCCCCTTCAGAATGTTTCCACAATTAGGCCAAAGTTGACCAGCATGGTGGCCTATCAAATGACTATAGTGACATCAATGACACGGCACCTTTACTTAGAGTGACAGGCCATTCAATGCATTTTCGATATATTGAATTAGCGAAATTTTCCTAAATTACACCCCTGTATCCCCTTCAGAATGTTTCCACAATTAGGCCAAAGTTGACCAGCATGGTGGCCTATCAAATGACGATAGTGGCATCAATGACACGGCACTTTTATCTAGAGTGACAGGCCATTCAATGCATTTTCGATATATTGAACTAGCGAAATTTTCCTAAATTACACCCCTGTATCCCCTTCAGAATTTTTCCACAATTAGGCCGAAGTTGGCCAACATGGTGGCCTATCAAATGACCTTAGTGGCATCAATGACAC
This sequence comes from Nephrotoma appendiculata, assembly GCA_947310385.1. Classification (NCBI taxonomy): domain Eukaryota; kingdom Metazoa; phylum Arthropoda; class Insecta; order Diptera; family Tipulidae; genus Nephrotoma; species Nephrotoma appendiculata. The sequence goes on from OX371225.1 coordinate 246,783,138, forward strand.
GGCACCTTTACCTATAGAGTGACAGGCCGTTCAATGCACTTTCGATACATTGAATTAGCGAATTTTTCTTAATTTACACCCCTGTATCCCCTTCAGAATTTTTCCACAATTAGGCCGAAGTTGACCAACATGATGGCTTATCAAATGACCATAGTGGCATCAATGACACGGCACTTTTATCTAGAGTGACAGGCCATTCAATGCATTTTCGATATATTGAATTAGCGAAATTTTCCTAAATTACACCCCTGTATCCCCTTCAGAATTTTTCCACAATTAGGCCGAAGTTGACCAATATGGTGGCCTATCAAATGACGATAGTGGCATCAATGACACGGCACTTTTACCTAGAGTGACAGGCCATTCAATACATTTTCGATATATTGAATTAGCAAAATTTTCCTAAATTACACCCCTGTATCCCCTTCAGAATTTCCTCGCAATGAGGCCGAAGTTGACCAACATGGTGGCCTATCAAATGACCATAGTGACATCAATGACACGGCACCTTTACCCATAGAGTGACAGGTCGTTTAATGCATTTTCGATATATTGAATTAGCGAATTTTTCCTAAATTACACCCTTGTATCCCCTTCAGAATTTTTCCACAATTAGGCCAAAATCGACCAACATGGTGGCCTATCAAATAACCATAGTGGCATCAATGACACGGCATCTTTACGTAGAATGACAGGCCGTTTAATGCATTTTCGATATATTGAATTAGCGGAATTTTCCTAAATTACACCCCTGTATCCCCTTCAGAATTTTTCCACAATTAGGCCGTAGTTGGCCAATATTATGATATATTTAATGGTCATAGTGGCATCCCCTCCATATTTTATGTTCATTTGAAGCAAGGGTAACAATATTGCTTTTCAATATTGTATTTCACAAGTTTGAATAGATTTAGGTTTTACAACAAACTTCGCATAATAATAAACTTAAATTGGTTTTTGTTGATGTATAGTATCAATGCCTCCTAAACTACAAGAACTCTTACTACTCTCATTTTTTGCACATGACGTCAATTTATGTCTAAGCTGAGACTGCGCATTAATTATATTAAGATTTTTACACTAACAAAACAACTAGAGAAAGCAACAACAATAGCGTGTCGTCATCATTTGGTGTATGCGGCCTGTAGTTTAGGAAGCATTGATAGTATTATTGAAATACATTTTTCGGCTAAGTTTCGGCTGAAGAATGTTGATCAACGGTGACGTATTTATACTTTTTCGGCTGAGAAAGCGAAGACACTATCTGCATTATCGACGTTTTTATCTTTCGGCTGGAAACTTTCGGCTAACTTTAATAAGGTCACGTGCGTCCAAGTTGTAAAATTTCTCATTTTTAAGTGTGATCGTAATCTATCAATTGAACTAGAAGTTCCCATAAAATTAAAACTTTTTATAATGACTGGAACATACAAAGCTAGACGTTTAAAAGTGCAAAAGGTACCCGGGTACCTCGTCACTCACATAAGGGTTAATATATAGCCTCCTAAAATCTAATGATAAATTGTGTTAGATACAAGAAACAACACCAGGCAATCTAAAATCATTATTAATTTATGAATTGAAAATCGCATTGTTGAGTCGTGTTGCAAGTTCATACAGGGTTATCCAATTCGAGGTTGATAAAGTAGAAATCTGTATACCGACATCTGTCAAAGATAAACGTCAAGTACGCTGTCATTTATTTAGTTGACATTCTGCCATTTAAGAATATGGAGCATTTAACAATCAACCAACGCGTTAAAATTAAACGCGGAAAAACAGGCCGTCGATGCTGATTTTTCGAACAAAATTTTCTTCAGTGATGAAGCTCATTTTTCGCTTGGTGGATACGTTAATAAGCAGAACTGTAGCATTTGGGGCTCCCGGAAAAAGTCACTGTTTGGTGCGCATTGTGGTCTGGTGGTGTGATTGGGCCGTATTTTTTTGAGAACAACCATGGACGAACCGTTACCGTCAATTCTGAGCGCTATGGCCGCATGTTAACCGATTATTTTTTTACGAAAATCGAAGATTATGATCTTGACGATATGTGGTTCCAGCAGGATGGAGCAACCAGTCACATAACACGAGCAAATCGTGATCTTTTTGCAAGAGAAATTTCCTGGACGTTTGATTTCGCGATTGGCTGATGTCAATTGGCCTCCAAGATCCTGTGATTTAACGCCTTTGGATTTCTTTTTGTGAAGCTACGCGAAAGATCGTGTTTACGCAAACAATCCTCAAACTCTTGACGAATTGAAAACTAATATTCGTAAGGTAATGGCCGAGATACCGCCCGAAATGTGCCGAAAAGTCATTGAAAATTACCTCAAAAGAATCAAGGCCTGTAAGAAGTCCCGTGGAGGACATTTGAATGATATCTTGTTTAACTAAAAATGGCAAGGATCAATCTGTAAAATGAAATAAAAATTACAATACATTCCGAATATTTTGTGTGTTTTTTTTAAGTTTACTTTATCGACCTCGAATTGGATAACCCTTTATATTGGAGCTGAATTATTAGCTGAACGAAAATCTATGTTTATGATTTACATCCTGAATTTAAACTAGACAGTTGTAAGTCGAATTTATTTGTTCTTGTACCGCCAGATGTTCGCTATCGATAAATAGTGTTACCCACCCGCTTTAAATATTTCTGATGTTATAAATGAACACTGGTTTCAGAGAATTTTCGGCTATTAGTCAATTTTTTTATTTTATTTTGTCGCATGTGAAATGATCGAAATTAAATTAAAACCTGGAACACCATTCAAGAATTTGGGATTACTAACGCTGTTAATCTGTGACCGCGATTTTTGTTATCCGAGGGAACTCTGAATCAAATGTTTGCCCGATAAAATATTACGTAAGTGCTGTTTTATATATGTACTAATGAATGTGTGTTCTCATAATTTTTTTATTCTAGTTACGAGTTTAATAAGGCCAAGCCGTGAATTGTCTTATTGATGTAAATAAGGCCAAGCCACACAATATATATGCCAACCATACTAAACTTGTTTTCCAAATATAGCCTTCAATTTAACACCACAAACGAAATAATATTACAAATAGTTCGGCCGATCATCGTATTATTGGCATTACCATAAGTATGTTGGATGATAAATTAAACATGAAATCAGAGGAAGCTGAGTGCTGGATTGTGATTTTAATTCGTAATGCTGGACTAGATGCTAAAATTTACTGAAGTTGGAACATATGTTATAATGGGAACGCAACCTTTGTCACCATATCAACTTGTATTTGAAATAAGTAATTGATCCGCTCTCGGTTCGTTTGGAAGCTCTCACTGGTACTGTAGAAAGAAACTGAAGTTAAAGCACAAGAAAGTGGTTAAAATGGTTGAAAGTACTACTAAACAATTTGTGGAATCTATAAACATTTTTTCTTTTTAGTCACCCGATAAAATTGAGAATCCTAAATGTATATAATAAAATGCCAGAAATTTCCATTAATCAACAGTGTTTTATTTTTCAAAAAAAATCAGGTAAATTTATGCCGGATAAATGTTGTTCTGAACACAATAACTACAGCCAATTTTAATCAATGCACAATAAGTAGGAATTACCAAAGATTACAAGTAATGCTCGAGTACGTGAAATCGTCTCATTGATTCGCTAATCGCTTTAATCATCGACAAATCCAATATCGTTTTGCCTGTTTTTAATCGCCATTGTTTCGTTCAGCGTACGGTTGAAATCAGTATAATGTGTCTTGTCCCTGGAATTCTACGAGACGCAACTTTTGGGGCTCTCATGTCAGAGTCATCGAACGCGATACTGTTCACTGCAAGGGGCAATTATGCCGATGTCGAATGAATTAAATTCATTCTGATATAGCTTGATGGAGACAATATTTTATACTTATTGTTTGACAAATAATCGCGAAAAAACTTCTGTCAAAATCGAAGTGAGAGAATTTATTTTTACACTACTAAAACTTGTGTTTACAAAATGATTTTTTTTTCAAATATAGAACCATCTATTGGTGAACGTGGGAACTTATTTAGGAGTATTGTCAAAAAAATGGTTAAATAAATTGTTAAATGAATTTGTTCGTTTTGCTTTGCTCATATTTGTCGAGTCGCTTTTTGTTTTCATTTTGGGATGCTCTCGTCTTGTGGTTTCCGTCTTGCGCGTTTAATATGTACATCATTGGCTATATGACGAAGGTTTTTTTGCGGATCTTCGGAATATTCTAGAAACTCGATTTTCCAAAGCATTAACGAATGAGAAAATTTTGAGTAGTTTTTTATGAGACCAAGTTTATTTTAAAAAGCATCTCTGATGCAATCATTTGATGCAAGTAGCTACCCAGTAGTATCTCAGTCATCTAACCAATAATTAAGTCACTGAAATCTAACAAATGGGAAAATCTCGTGGTTTTTGATGCGTTCAATTTTATTTCAAGCACCTCTATATTCACTTCTCAGTAGTATCTCCGTGATTTTGGGCCATAATATTCATACCCTGAAACCCAAGAATCCGCGGATACAGAATATGCGATGAATATTAAGAAATGGAAACAGAATGATAGAAAAGCAAGACGTGCAATTTCTACGAAGTCCAGCACAAATTTTAATCCGGATGCAAATAATAAATTGTTATACGGCTGCCCCAATATGGACGACGTTCAAAAGTATGTATGATCAATCATCGAAAACAAATATTATGTACTTGTCACAGCGGTACTATATAGTATCACAAAAAATCTAACAATGATATTGAACGTCTACATAAAAACTCATGGAAGTCGGTGCCACAATTAAAGGATCAATGTGAATAGGTTTTCAATTTGATGGCATAGCGAAGATGTTAATCTCTTTGCCAGCTGAATGAACGAGTTCGAATAACCAAACTATGATAAATGTGATTCGTAGAAGTTTAGTGGATGTACAGAATTTCCGGTACAAAATTCAAATGAATTTATTCTGCGAACTACTAAAGAATGGAAACATTTATACAATGAGATCATGCAAATCTCGCTATCGAGAAAATTCCACTTTAGGCGTGGCATGAACTACTCGGACGTCATAACGTCACACACATGAAGAAATTTTTACGAAATGATGAAATCGAGTTCGTGGCCGAGGAAGTTAGGACCGAAGAGTCATCTACGAAAAGCATCATCGTGGAAGTTCTCAACTTAGTAAAGGGAATTCCTAAGAATGTGACAAAATTTTTGATTCAGACGTTGGGGCCAATGCAAATGAATTTGATTGTAAGTACGAGATATTTTTTGCTTTTAACCCTTTAACTTTTTAATTTTGTGTCGAAAAACCTTTTCTCCCTGTTAATTATTTTTCAGCGAAGACAATAATACAAACTATTGTGAATTAAATATATAAAGTTACCAGACTAGCGAATATTCTAAAATGTATATTTTTGATCTCTGAAATGATTTTTATTTGTCCTTCTTCACAAAACAAAACTATAGGTGATTCTTAATAATACGATTGTAATTTTTAATATCTTTATGACGAGCATACCCGACATTATGCGGACAATTTTCATTTCGTCCAAACCGTAAAAGGGTTAAAGGACATTTTTCCACGTTTTCATTACATATATTTTATGAAGTAGAAGTCGGCGGATGCAGCAAACATCAAATTCTCCGTAATGCGATTGCAGCAAAAAGAACGGGCACAAATGTGACAGTAGTCGGTCAGATAAAGGGTGTAACGTTTACCGACGTTGGTACGTTCCAATGTTGGTTTAACTCCCCTGGAGTAGCAGTAATGAGCATTGCATGTAAATCGAAAAGCGCGGGAAAATTACTTTAGAAATGTGTATTAGTGTCGACTAGCTGACCTGTGACTGAATAATCAGTCACGTGAATACATTTTGTTGAATTTTTGGTTAAGGAATAATTAAGAAGATTTTTTAAGATGTAAATTTGATGCGCTTTTATCAAAAATAAAGTAAATTCATACACGCGGTTAGTTTTTAAATCTTAAACGGCAAGCACGCGCTCAAATACACACAGCATGACTTACGTGCCAAGTCAAATATTCGTATCTCGAAGCTCGGGAGGCTAGCGCTCGGGATCACATGACCACTTATGTGGCCAAACCAAATATTAAAATCTCAAAGGGAAAAGTTAACAATTGCCGAGGCGCGCAATTTTAATCTAAATATTTAATAAGAAATGTACAAAAGGATAATAAAATAGGAATTTACATTACAATTTTTATGCGCAGAATCTCTACAAAAACAACATTATTTGTTGTGATGCGCCCATCCCGATCAGCTGTTCGATCGCTTGTCTCAACAATAAACACCTTGAGTCCATCAAATGAGCGGCATCGTGAAAAGGCCATATACATCTGACCGTGCGTAAATACGGGGGCGGGCAAGTACACTCCTATCTTCTTCAAGCTTTGGCCCTGACTCTTGTTGATGGTCATGGCTGGACCGGAAATTGGATGCGAGACATTTTAAATGAGAAGATGCCTTCCAAGGGTGAGAGTTTAATGTGTGGGATGAGAACGCGCTCGACTTTTGAGAAGCCAGTCATCACCTCACATTCCAGACTGAAGCGGTTTATTTTCGCGACGCGGATTGATCACTCTTAACTTTATCAACACTATGTTTGACTTTTTGTTCGTCGGGCAATAGGTCAAGCACCTGCTGATTGATTAGCGCGCAATCATCATTTTTGGCCTTTTGGGTGCAAGGATGGTGCGCTTTTCGATGGTTCCGTCGGGTAGTGTTGTGTTGATACCACCATACACGAAATCGTGATCGATTCAGTTCGAGCATTGCCGTTTCCAACAGAAAGCAAGTATTGCGCAAACTCGTACTCATCTCATCAACGCGCATGTTCTTGGTGAGTGTAAATATGTTTACCAATTTCAAAAGCGAGTTCAGCTTGATGGTTGATTCGCAAGTTCGCGCATCCAACCTTTGGTACTACAGGCAAACACTGTCGGAAGTCACCACACATGAGTATGATTTTTCCATTGAATGGAACACTCTCTTCCGGCTTTCCTTTGTACAGACCTCTCGTAACAGTCTGTCTATGATTGTGAGCGCTGCCCCTGGCATGATGCTCGCCTCGTCTATCATGAGGAGTCGCGCGCTTTTCAAATTGGCAGCGTGCGAGAAGTTTGGCTTCATTGATTAAACTGATGACTCATCCATTGGAACCGGCAGTTTGAAAATGTTATATAGAGTACGGCCACCTTCCATCATGCTCGCAGCGATTTTAGTGAAGGCGGAGCAAATGGACTCCAAGCAATCCCCTTTGGCAAATGCAATGAGTAATTGCAATACAAATGTCTTGCCACACCCGACGGAAGCGTCAACGTAAAAGACCTTTGCTGAGATCGATTCAGATTCGAGCGCGGGAGGTACAATCGGATCATGTTTAGGGGTCATTTTAGGGTTGAGTATGAAATTTTATGTAAGAGTATTAAAAAATAGAAGATAGATAGATAAAGTGTTATGACAAAATTGTATTTTTACACTCACAACTATTAACACAAAAATGTATGTAAAATCATTTTATGTTCTCTGTTTTGTTTACAATTACAAATTTTCTACTCATTTTATCATCACAGTGTGTCATCACAAAAACATCGGCAATTTTAATAAATTTTGTCATTGTCACGGTGTAATGCGCATGATCATAGATTCAATATACACATATTTTGTCATGGCATTCTGGCGTTGTGACAAAATTTTGCTGAAAACACCTGAGGTACTCGTTTCAGGTACTTCCCGGTGGAATCTTACCGATTTTTCTAGCAAAGGCACACCGCTATATTTATGTCAACCTACCCTGAAAAATTTAAACGGATCGGATCATGTTTACGGGTCATTTTGGCGTTGAGTTTGAAAAAATTAAGCGTATTAATATAATAGATAGATAGATGAAAACATGTTTTTGTATACCGAGTATAAATAGGAAAAACACTGCTGGATGTCGGTTAGTTAGTCAGTTGGTAAAAGGTGCTGTATCGTTAAGCACGTCGTAATTTTTAAATTCGATATAAATTTTTTTTTTTTTAAAGTAAAGTGGGTGTGGCTTTTCGTTTACGGACTTAGCCGTTGTTAATAAAAATAAAAAATTCCGTCTTTAAATATTGTGTATTGTTCATAAGTTTCATATACCCAAGAATAAAAGAAAAGAAAAAAAAAACATTTATAATTATAATAAGAAGTGGTATACGAAATCTGGTCCAACCACGTGAACAGTGTGCCGGCAAAATTATTTAATATCGAACGATACAGAAAAACTTAAGTTTAGTTTTACATATGTAGCTTATAGTGATTAAGTTAGTTTTGCGTAAATACAAATCTTAGTTTACAAACGATTTGCCCAATTGTAATGTGCATTAATGGGATACATAAAGAATGTAATGAAATGCACTACTATACGTGTCATAAAAGCTCTAAATTAAAAGTGATTGTTAAATAATAAGTATAAATACATAATAATAATATAAATAATAATCATAAGATAATATAAGTGCATTTAAACAATGTTCGTTGAACACACGCAACTTTGAGCGAATTCCGAACGCGAGGTCACCTGTCCGTTAATGCAGTATCGTTATACTGAAAAATTAAATAAAATTCTACGCACATAGAGATAATTAATAAATTAAGGTGACCAAATGTATAGTGTGTATAATCGTGCGCGTGACAGTTTCAACTTTACTACTAACTGTGCACTATGTGAAAACAACCTAATTTTACGTTAGTGATTGTGCAATAGAAATGCACAAATGAAACATTGAGTGTACTTAAAATGATCGAAGCTTTTATAAGTTATGCTCGCTAGATTTGGTTATATTAAAATGAAAAATTAAAATAAATTTACTATCATTCTAATAATTAAAATCAATAGTTAAAAATAATTAAAACCAATAGTTAAAGGAGTGACTCATAATTAATTCATAAGACTAATACTCTGTTAATACAAGCAACGGTGCAATTGATAATGTTACCTGAATATCAATATTAAAGTATCATCGTCGTCGTGGGACATCGGCCGCAGCCATAATATTAAGGTTTTATTTTTACATTTTTATCAATTACTTTATATAAATTTGCCTATATTTTTTTTTAATAGTTATTTGGTGCTGGGATTTAGTATTTAGTTTATATATATTTTTTTTTATTGATGATTGAAATTAATCTACTAAATTTGATAAAATATATCGGACGTCCTCTAGCTGTAGTTAAATGCATTTAGTGTTAGTTGTATAATTATGAATTCTTAATCTCAATTCTTTCTATATCAATTAATTTTGCTTCACTTTTTATTGATTAATATTAATAAATTTAATGATTTTATTAGAATTCGAAACTCAAATTCTTTTTCTGGGGTTCACTGTTATGTTGGGTGGTTATTTGCGTTTATCATTTCTACTCGTGTAATTTCACTAGATTCAATCTTAAAATGCGAAACTAAAAGCCACATTTAAAGGATGAGATGGTAAGTGTACTCGCGATGTGATCGGGTAAGTTGGTCCGAATCCTATCCTTCTCCCTATCCATGTCCTTTCCCCGTTAAATTTCTAGTTTTAATTACAGTTGTGGTCTAGTAAGCATCTCTTGAACCGCGGCAAACCCCACCCCAAACCCTGTGTTTAGCCGGCAAAACCTGACCACGCCGGGGCTCTCAATTGATGATCAAATAAATTTCAGTAACGAGTGGCATTATACGTTCAGAAAGTGACAAATTTTCCTGCCTTCAACTCATGCCGATTATACCCGTTACAAGGGAGAGAGAGTTCTTCGATGCGGAGTTTTAAAAGTTTTTCAATGAGATTGGCATTGAGCATCGACGAACTGTACCGTATACAGATGCACTTAAAGTTCTGTACAGTGCGTGTAATGGGGTACAGTACTTAAAAAGTCACCGTAAGAATTATGGGACAAAAGTGTGTGTTCGTCGGATATGATAATTATTCGAAAATGTTTCGAGTGTGGAATTCGGAGACGAACAAAAGCTCGCTGCACTGGACATTAGTGACACTAATAAAAATGTCGACGAAAATGCAAACGTGACAGATAATAAATCAGAGAGGTGAACGATGCTGTGACAATGCCGGCACACCCAATCAAATTTAGGGCAATATGCGATCTGGATAGAAGAAATTACATTGATTGACGTTTGCGTAATTGAAACAACATTACAACAGCACGGCGAATATGATCACAAGCAGTGGAAGCATGCAATAAACGAGGAGTACGATACACTAATTAAAAATCGATCGGAACATTGACAATAAACCAAAACATCACAAGGTGATTGATATCCGTTGGGTTTAAAAACTTAAGCAAAATTCAGATGGAAGCATTGGTCGATATACAAAGCACGTTTGGTAGTGCGGAGCTTCGCTCAGAGGTATAACATCGATTTCACAGAAACGTTCAGCCCTGTTGTTATGTTTAGACTGATTCGACCATAATGCAGACGCTGGCGGCATCAAAACGAATGAAATCGGATCACAGATCGGATATGACGATGACTGCGGACGACTGTGTAAGCTATCCAAGAGCTTTTACGGATTGAATCTTGCGCCGCGCTGCTGCAACAAGTTGTGAATCATACTCATGCATTTTTTTTTGGAACGGAATGATAATAGTTGTGATTTATGTCGACGACGGTTTGATTGCAATGAAGAACGAAGAAGCAATTTTTCTGGACAATGAACACTTGCGTTTCTTCAGATTGAAATCAAACAAACACCAAATTGATCGATTCAAGTAAATGAGCAAGGGTATGCGCTTGCCGTTTTGGCAGAAGAACAGTTTACAAAATATTGACGATTTTGAAGCGGATAGAGTAATCATTTTTCCGAATCGTGAGGTGATGATGGGTAGCTTAAAATATTGGCCGTGGTAACGCGACAAGACATTAGTTTTGCTATTGACAATGCAAGTTGCTGTTGGGGAAACCAGCGGTAGTGCATGTGAATGCGCTAAAACGTATTATGAAATACATAAAGAGACAATGGACATGGGAATTCAATTTGAAAGTGGAATCAATTTGAGTCGATGTGGCTACATTGACGTAAACTGTGCAGGAGACATCAATCACCAGGCAGTCGACATCCGGGTATATATTCGTGCTTGGTAATGGGATTATAAGATGGGGTTCAGAACACCAAAAGTAAGTGACGTTATCGACAACAGAGACCGAATAATTTGCGGCTGCGTATACAATGATGGAACTGGTGTAGTTGCTAAGATTGTGGCCCAAAATGTTATCAACCGATGTGGACAACCCGATTTTCCTTGTGGATAATCAAAACGGGATTCGATCAAACTGTGGCTTCCGACAGAATGACCAAAATGTTAAGAAAAGATAAAGTATTTTTTTTGGCATTTTGAAAAAGTAACTTGTAGTAAGAGTGGAAGTATTGAAATTAGTGAACGCATTCTCTGGTGTAATTTACTTAAAGTTCTGGTAGGCTTAACACATTCTGTTTATGAAAGTGTGTACCTTGGTTTAAGTTTCGGCTGGTGTACTCAATTTTAAGAGTGTTGTGTTTGTTGTATTTTTGACAGCGAAAGACTCTAAAATAATTATTTTTTTTAGAATTAAATTTTTGGTTTGCACACGCCAGCATATATTGAGAATTATGAGGTGCAGAAATCTGGAATTTTCCAGATTTTACACATAGATGGTGCTAGCGACACATCTAGTTGCCATTTATTTATAACGATAACAACGATAACCAGTTGTAATACCAGCACATATCGCAACGCAAAAATATTTTTTGTAAGAACGAAAATGTCGGGTTGTATGCCAAACAAACAGCATTCACGGGAAGCTTTGCTTTTCTGCTTCAACTTGAAAAAAATGCAGCTGAAGCACGTAAGGACCAAAAGAAGAGGACCAAAAACATTTGAAGAGACCGAGCTGCATGCGTTATTGGATGAAGATGATACGCAAACTCAAGTTCAACTTGCGGAGGCATTAAACACGACTCGCAAAGTTTTTTTTACAAACGTTTACTTCTATGGTTTGTGGTTTTTCCTTGGCGAAGCATCAACATCGACGGCACAGTGGTCTGCGTTTGGTAGGACCAGAAAGGAAACGTGTACTATGAGCTGCTGAAACATGGCGATACAACTGTCAATGGGAAATGATACCGCCAACAACTCATCAATCTGAATCATGCATTGCTTGAAAAATGGCCAGAATGGAACACGAGACACGAACGAGTGATATTGCAGTACAACAACACTCCATATCATCGCACTCGCATCGTCCAGGACACCATCAAAACACTGAGATGGGACCTGCTACTGCATCAGCCTTTTTCGCGAGACCTGGCCCCCTCGGATTATCACTTGTTCCGATCGATAGCGCATGACTTAGATAGATAGTTTCGGTCCAAAGACGCGTCGTTTTATCGTCTTGGTATTCACGTATTGCCAGAGAGATGGAAAAAATGTGTAGATAATGAACGACAATACTTTGATTAAAGCATTTTTTATATGTATTTCTATTGAAATTTATCATTTTTCAAAAAAACCATGAAATTAAGTTGCGCACCTAGTAAGTTTAATTAAACAATTCAACAGTATTTAATTGGGTCAAGTAAACTGGCTGGCAAATAATTCAAAACCTCATTAATGCCATACCAAATATTTTGACTTTAACATTCAGCCTACAAAAATAATTCAAGTCACAATAAATGCTTTTTATGGCGCTTGACCTTAAAACATACATTTCGGTTGACCATTTTTGTGTGTGTTCGTTATCTACCCCCTAACCTATAATCATCAAGCTCCTGTCTAAGTAAATACCGTTGTATATAGTATGTAATTATGTAAAAGTGATAAAAGTATCTTTTTCTGGTTCATGATAACATCTCATCTCGTTTCGGTATATTCAACCGAAAAAAAACTGTACCATTATGTGTAGTATTGTTCTGCTGTATATTACGACATACAGGCATTACACAAAAACAGAACAATTTTCATCTCATTATTAAATAAAATTACCTTTTGTATTTTGTTTTCCATCTAGATGTTGCTACCATGTTTCCTTTACATTAAACATAATTTAAAAAATAAATATATTTGCCCCGAAAAAATCACATTTGGAAAATTGAAAATACAACAGGAACAAAAAAACAAACAAGTGGTAATTTAACTGCCGCGCGTTATGTACCCGGAAAACCGTGGTTGCAATATATGACTTTTTAATTATCCTGTATATGTATGAGCGCAGCCATTCAACAAGTTACTGCCTTACAATGTTTTAGTAAAATCCTGAACCTGGTGCATATTGGTTCGATTACAGCCAACAGGAAAGTCGCACTCAATACTTTCCCCCGATACGGAATTGGAATATAAAAATATTTGTATTAAACGTACTGTAAACAGAATAATCAACAGTAAAGTTTACCGTTGGAAACACGGAGCAGCAGCGTTATAAATCCGCATAATATGTGAAACTGTGAATTTTTTTTTGTTGAGAAATGTTTAATCTTCTTGGGTATGTTTTCTTCTGAGTTGTTACACATTTACGTAATATTTTTTATCTGCGTATTTTGAGTGTTAGCATTTTATTGTCTTATTTCCATAACTACAGATATTTTATTTGAATAAGTAATGCAAACATTGTTAATACAATACGATATAAATTTGTGGTTGAAATCAAGCTGAATTATAGGCCAAAATAATGTTAATAGCGATGTACCCCCGCTTTGCTTCCCATCAGTACCTTTCAAGCCAAAATAGGAATCGCGGTATCTACTCGTATAAATAAACCTGTGTCACATGGGCGTAATGTTAAAGAAATTCATTATTCATTATTATGCAATTTGAAAGATGATTCAACCCCCCAAAAAACTACCCTTAAGGGGTGCAATTTTTCAAAAAATATATTTTTCGTTAAACATTGATTTTATCAGTTCAGTTACTATTTGTTGTATCGCACTGGGGGGTGGTACTGTAATTTTTTTACAACTTAACTACAACATATTGTAGAGGCTGCAATTTTTATAAAACCATATATTTCATCACAACACGCTTCATTTCGGTGAATTTTTATTGTATAGTTTTTTTACAAAATAATTACAATAAAATGGGATAATTAAACCGCTAGAAAACTACCCCAAATTAGATCAACTGTTTAGAATTATTGTATTTTATTTGGGGTGAAGAAATTTTTACAAATGAAATATTTCAATTGCAAAAATCATCTCCTAAAAAGTCAGCACTTTAAAACAATCAGCAATAAGCAACCAGGTGGTCCTTTTCTTAGTACTACTGAAAGCACGGAACAAGCGATAAATGAATGGCCCTTTGGTAGAAGAAGTACGGCACTTCAAAGAACACCAGCACAACGCCACCGCCAGAGAGCACCACACTGTGTGAAATTAACAATGAGAAGGAAAACAACTCTTCTATCAAACATAAAAACTTCAAACCAAGTTCGGAAGCCACGCCCTGTGCACAAACAGTTATAATAAGCAACGTGGATTTAACAAATAAATTTGAACAAATGGATAAATTAATTGCGCAGCTGAACATTGAAGTTGCCGTGCTGAAACAGTAAATAAAAACAATAACACAGGATACTCAGCATTAATGACCAACTAATTTCAAGTACTCACAACAGATCCAGATTAATATCACACTGATGAAGATGTGCTTGAAAGGGAAACCATTTGGATGCTACAGAAATCCAAGAGAGTAAACAAGAAACCAACCTTAGCAAGAGAAAAGCTGAATCATCACCAGAAGTTGGGCCAATTCAAACTCACATTAAAACTGTCAATGCATTTAATGTATCAAAAGTGCATAGGAAATAACGGGATGGAATAGCAAATAACGGTACTATTCAGAAACTGATGAAAGAAGTAGTACGAAATGACTGCAAGGTAATATCGCTCAGTAGTAATATTTGGAAAATAAACACAACAGAGCCTAAAGATTATAAAGCTCTAGCTAACAAATTAAATTCTGAAGGTCACCAGTGATAAACCTACGAGGATAAAAATGATCGACCAATTAAAGTCCAAGAGATCTCCATCCAACTTGTTCAAAAGATGAAATTTTTGAAGACCTGCAAAACAAAGACCTGACAATAATCGATGCAGTCAACATCATCAGAAAAGAGAGACAAGAAAACAGGGAGGGAAATTTTGAAATCATGAGAGGAGGTCTCCCACTATTCATGCTAGCTTTCGACACCCAAGAAAAAATCGAAAATATTTATAATATTAAGGCTGTTACGGCTACCCAATAATCAAAGTAAATTTGAAGATTGCTGACCTATGCGATAACTAACTATGCGATCTGTTTTGGGGCTCAAGGCTTTACGCCTACCGGCCAACTCGAGGACGTACGGCTATAGGACCGATTTTAAGACCATCTGCACATTGCAAGCTCCATGCCAGCCTATACCGGCATGGAAGATGGGTCGGCCCATGGGTTTTGCACACCGACAGGGGGTCATAGATGTGTTAAATTTCACCACAGATCGAAATCTGTTGATGAAATTTCACTTTGCATCCTGCCCCTATCGGGATTCAAACCCGGTACCTCCCGATCCAAACGTTTTATGATCTTTTCAAAAATTGGTTTTATGATGTTTTTATATACTCCAGTCAATAAACTTTGGATACTTTATATAACTAGTATATAATTATTGCATAATGGTATTATATATAACTACATTGGTGGTGTATAGTCAAGTTTTAAATATTTTTTCTCGATCATACGATTGTTATATACTCAATGTAATTTGGTACTTATGTACTTTTATGTGTATAGACCGATCAAAAGGTTCATCTTTATTTTTGCACAGATTCTTTACAAATAATTTCATTATAATTTGTGAGGCCATCGTGGCAAGTTTAGAGTGACATACCCCAAGCATAGAATTCATACTAAAGTGTATATGTTAAAAATTAAAATAGAATTCATGCTAAAGTGCTTATTTGAAAATAAAAAAATTTAGTGATCGAAAGGGGAAATAATTAATGGCCATAAAAAAATAATAAAAGTTCGTAAAACCTTAACCAAAATAAAATTCTGTTTAAAAACGGTGAATTTTAAAGAAAGTGAATGAAAGTGTACCACGAATTCTAATATTTTTTTCGCAGACACCACGGGGTTGACCGACGAGTACTCTGCGGGAAAACTGGGTGAGTGTAATTATAAGCGTTTATTTATATATTTTCATCCACTTTCATATTCTATATTATATACTAAGTTTTATATATACATTTTTTTTTGTATTCGTCGATCTTCTTATAGTAAAGGAATATTATAAGTTTTCTTTCAAAAGAATAATTATTTTCAATAAACTTTATAAATCTTATACACATATTATATACGATGGTTACCTTAATTTTAATCTTCGTTTTCATTTCATATAAATAAATTTTGTTTGTTATAATGGAGTAAATTTTGTATTATTGGTCAATGGTGTTGTTGTGAATTGGAAGGTGGATCGATTTCTCATTTTTTGTGTAGTGAATTTTGGATACAACGTAATGGTTTGTACGGCCCCATCATTCTTATGTTGGCAAATGAACCCCAATTTTCCACTGACGATTACCCAACTCGATTGTGTTAGCCGGACATAAAGGGGTCTATAACAAGGCTATCCTCAACCTCAGAGATAAAATAGAAACACTGAGAAAGGTCACTCGACTAATACCTCAATGTAAAAACTGCCAAGATTATATTCATACACAAAAGTACTGTCATCGTGGAGCAAGATGTGTTAAATGTGAAGGAGAACACGAAGGAAACGACTGCATAGTTCCCCGAAATACAACACCGAAGTGTAACAACTGTAATGGCCAGCATCCAGCCAACTATAGAGAATGTAAAGTAGCAGTCGAACTACAAAAAATGAGAGATAAATCACGTAAACCAGATACACCAAGAAATTTACAATCTATAAAAAAACCACGGAGCCTAAATCGCCAACTCCTAATTTTAACATACAAAGAGAGCGAGTAAATGAAAACATTACTTATGCACAAATAGTTCGGCAATCAGAGCAGAAACAGTTAAAAGTGGATCCTCGTTTTACAGGACATACTGAGAAATCTAGAGAACCTCAACAAAAGACTTATTTCGCAGGAAATGAGTCTGCAGAACACACTAGAAGAAATGAAATCACAAACTAATTTCCATAAAAGAGTAAAAGTAAACCTTGATCGAGTGTATCAAAATATAAATTATAAAATATAATTATATAAATAAAAAAAAATATAATTATATAAATATATAAAATATAATTATATAAATTATATAATTATATAAAATTATATAAACACTATCCTATTAAAAAAATTACCATCGATGTAAAAAAATGCTTTCGATAGTCAACCGATCATAATATTTATTATAATGATAGTAAATCCATTAAAATGTTTATGCTGTTAATCAGTATATACTATCAGAATAATAATCAAATAAAATTTCGATTCAATAAATCAGATTTTCTATATAATTGAATAATTCTATAGATTTGATCGAATGAAAGACACATGCAGAAAATCATTTCTGTCAAAGTGATTGTATTAATCATATCATATCGATGACCAAGTAGTTCCATATGAAACACGGCATTGTTTATTTAGACATATATTCCATTATTTCTGCAACAAAAAGGATTCTCATATTGATGAAAAAATAAAACATTTTGAAATTTCAAAAAATTAATTTTTTATTATTAAAAATTAGTTACACTTAACTATATAAAATTTCATAAACGTGGCTTTTTAATGCAAACAATATTTTTATACTAGAGAGCAAAAAAAGAACAACTCAGTAGCTTTAAAACAAATAAAATATCAATCAATTTTTAAAATATTATTAAACTTATTAGGTTCATCTTACTGGAGAGTCTTAAAGCAACTTAAACAGGTATAGATCCATTTCCTGACATATGCGTAGTGGAGGATTGATTTTTCATGAAGCTAACCTAGCTACACGCAACTTTCACTTATATGTACTTTAGGTATTAGGGGATACGTTGTAGGTGAATGCTTCTTAATTAACTATACTTACTTTCTGTCATATCAGGTGTTCATCCTTTATTTTAGGTTGTACCAATGCAATTAAATTTTCTCTAGTTGATGAAAAGGTTTTGTTAAATTCGTGTGACCCATACAAATATTTTTAATCAATTGATATCTACAGAAAAATAAAAATAAACTTATATTGATTATTAAATTAAACCAAAATAGCCATAAAATAATTACCAGTTAATATCTTAAAGCAGTTTTACAACTTGGCCGAGCGTTGAAAATATCCAACGTGGATGTTTTGGCCTCTAACCACATATTTTTAATATTCTGTCATCTGTACAAACAAACTAGCAATTATTTTATTCTAACTAATATTTAATTATTACACTCTTATTATACAACACTATGCACCTTTTGGTTTAACAAACTCAAACGTAATGAAGAAATTTTTCATCTATTTGTATTGCATTTATAGAAATTCGATCAGTACAAAAATTTACGACGTCATATAAATTATTTTTTGTTTTAGAATAGACAAAATACATTTCTAAAAAAATTAAAATAAATTGACAGAAAAAATTTTTATATCGAAAAACTCATTTCAAATTTAACCGTGAATGACAAAAAAAATAACAATTGTTCTATTAATGTGATAACATGTATATCGCGGAATATAAGTTGTTAATAAAATAATTTATTGTCATATCAATAAACTACGATTAATAAGAGAAATTGCTTGTTGAGGTAACAGTATCAGTTTATAGCAATAATTACAATTTCGAATTTTCAATACGAAAGTAGAATTTCTCGCAGTGTAGATATATTTTTAAACATGCATAATATAGATATATGTCTTATATCAGAAACCCATTTCACCAAAACTTTGTTCTATAAAATAAAAGGATATAATTGCTACCATGCATTACATCCAGAGAACAAAGCTAGAGGTGGATCAGCTATCCTCATAAAAGATTATATAAAACATAACGAGGAAATCAAAGTCGAAAAGCTTTCCATGCAAGTCCCAACAATCAAAATACAATTAAACAATATTAAAACTTGTAGTATCTCAGCAATATACTGCCCTCCAAGATACAATCTCAAACAAGTAGATTATACTAATCTTCTCAAAACACTAAGAAAAGAACTGTTCGCAGCAGGCAAACAACTGAAATTCGAGTTTCACTCAGGCGGTACACCAATCTATTGGCCTAGGGATATTAGGTTGACTCCAGATCTTATAGGCTTCTTTATTACAAGAGGGATTTCAGATAATTGTATCTATATAGAGAACAGTGAAAGTCTATCATCAGATCATTCACCAGTTATTATGATACTTAGCCAAACAAGTACTATGAAAGAGAGCAACCCGAAATTAACGAGCTTCAAAACCAATTGGGATCTCTTCCAAACACAGCTAACAGAAAGAATTAGTCTGCAGAACCCAAAACAGAGGCCAGCCTAAATAGAAGACGAACTAGATGAACTCATCCATAATATCCAAAGTGTTGCGTGGGAAAGCACTCCTAATAATAGTAAGAAAATGAAGCGCAATACTAGTTATCCAGAGGAAGTGAGAGAACTACTTAAAAATAAAAGAAAAGCACGGAAGAACTGGCAAAAACATGGAAACCCGAAAAATAAGAGGGTATTTAACCATTAGTGTAAAAAATTAAAATACCTAATAAAAGACATTAAAAATCAGTCAGTTAACAAATACCTCAGCACTCTAACGGGGCAAAAAGATACTGATTATTCATTATGGCAAGCAACTAAGAATCTTAAAAGACTAAAACTTCAGATTCCTCCAATTGGGCTCGAAATGCTAATCAAAAAGCAGATTTGTTTTTAAATCACCTTGAAGTAACATTCCAACCTTACCCCAAACAAACGGAAGAAGAAAATATCACCTCGATAAATAAACAGGATGAAATAAAAATTACACCTGTAACATTGAAAAAACTAAAATTGGAAATTAAGAATAATCTGAATGCATATAAGATCAATATATGATCGTATAAGATCAATATATGATCTTATAACGGATCAGATAATAAAAGTGTTACCGGAGTAAGCGTTGAGGAAACTAGCGCATATAATTAATGCAGCATAACGACTAAGATATGTACCAAGACAATGGAAAGTTGCAGAAGTAATTATGATACTTAAACCGAACAAACCTCCGAATGATAAAGCTTCACATAGGCCAATTTCTCTGCTACCAACATTATCGAAACTATTTTAAAAGGTTCTACTTAAAAGACTAAAACCAATTATCGAAGAAAGGAATCTTATACCCTCACATCAGTTTGGATTTAGGGAGAAACATTCTACTACTACAAGTACATTGAATTACTGATGTAATCAAGAAATCACTAGAAAGCCAACAAATATGCTCAACTATATTCCTTGATGTAATTCAGGTATTCGACAAAGTGGCATCAGAGGTTAGAATTCAAACTTCATCGAGATGTTCCGAAGCAATTTTTTCAAATTTTAAAATCATATATATCAGAAAGGCACTTCCGAGTAAAGTATGAGAATGAATACTCTCAACTAAACAGAATAACAGCAGAAGTACCACAAGGGAGTATTCTTGGGAAAATCCTTTATCTCCTTTATCTACTATATAGATACACCAACTACAGAAGCAACAAAGGCGATTTTTGCCGATGACACAGCAACACTTGCAACAGCAAAGAATATCAATGACTCTACTAGTTAATTACAGACAGCTACTAACCAGATATGTAATTGGACAAAGAAATGGCGAATCAAAGTAAATGAAGCAAAATCAATCCAAGTGAACTTTACAAACCTAAAAGTTAATCATATACCAATAATGATAAACTCGATAATAGTACCGCATGCAAACACTGCTAAATATCTCGGCATGACTTTAGATGCTAAATTTGGATGCAAGGAACACATAAAAAAAGAAGAAAGAAGAACTAAACATAAAATTTAGAATAATGCATTGGGTCTTAGCGATCCATAACAAACTGCTGCTATACAAACAAATCCTGAAACCTGTATGGATATGTGGTAGCCAACTCTGGGGTTGTGCCAGGAAGACAAACATCAAATTATACAAACTGTTCAAAATAAAACACTGCGATGTATTGTTAATGCACCGTGGTACATTCGAAACGACAACCTTCATCGAGATCTAAAGATCGAGCTTGTCGCGGATGAAATTAAGCATCATGCAACAAAACATCTATACAACGTCTGCACCACCATGAAAATCTGGGAAATCACTGTATGGTGACTACCACACCAAGAAGAAGAATGTAAAGAACCAAACCACTGGACTTATCGCGACCAGGAGGTCGGTAGACTTACTGTGGCTAAAAATCTGAGGAGGGGTTACACGAAACAGGGGATACTCACTTGATTACACCGACTAATCAAAACATTTTATTATGCAATGTAAACTACTAAATGGATGCAAGACTCAGTCGTAATATAAATAAATAAATAAAAGAAAAAAAATACTTTAAAACAATGTTTCTCTGTATAGACGATACCCCTTAAATAGGTACCCTTGAAATTATTACAACAGTCCACACCTATAAAAATCGAACATATAATATATCGAATTACCTGTGCAGACTTCAGGATACCTATTTCTTGCACAGGAAGTAGTTTCGATGTATTATGATCGTTCTTTGTGAGTGTGAGCTGTTGCAATAAATTCAGGGGTATCTATTTGAGGCGTTAAAGTGCTTCACTTTTTAGGGGCAGATTTTTGCAATTGAATTACTCTATTTGTAAAAACTTTTAGGATCACCCCCAATACGACACAATAAATCTAAACGATTGCTCTCATTTGGGGTAGTTTTCTAGGGGTTTAATTATGCCATTTTATTGTAATTAATTTGTAAAAAAAATCCAGTACCACCCCCTAGTGCGATACAAAATAATAACTGAAATGCCAAAAGCAAGGTTTAACGAAAAATATGATTTTTAAAGAATTACACCCCGTAGGGATAGTTTTTGGTGGCTAACTTTGTAATTAATTTGTAAAAAGAATTCCAGTACCATTTTCATTGGATTTTGCTACAAGTGCTGGTGCAGCATTAAAGTCATTAAAACAAGGTCCTTCAAATTACGACCAGCAACTCTAATAAATATTAAAAATGCATAACAGTTACAGGATTCTAATTAAACAGGGATAAAATTATATTTTCAAAACAAATAAATGATTTGGGGAACCTACTCTGAAACGTGCAACATTTACAGTTGTCCATGAGAAAAGCAAGGGTTTTCCAAATTAATTCCTGTCACTTTCAAAGATTGCTCTTGAGCCTTATTAACAGTAATCACAAAAGCAAGTCGTACAGGACCTGAAGCCTTTGACTTTAAAAGGCATTATATAGGTTATATTAATGGAATATGTGGTAAAATCTTTCCCTTTTGTCTTACCAGTTAGTACGGTAACCTCTATTACGTCATCCATAACCTGGGAGGGTCAATATTTCTTAACAGAACAAACTGGTCCTAGTTTCAGAATCAGCCGATGTTGATGAATTCGTAATAGCTCCAAGGAATTTAAAAACAGTGTAGGATTGAGGTTGCTCTTCTTCTGTAACGTAGTCGATAGAGTTATAGGTTACGTCCAGAATTTGATCTTGAATATACAGGTTTATTTTATTTACACTCGCATTTTTTGGAGACAAAATTGCTCGTTCACAGAGCCACTTATGGTTCCTAAAGCAACAATTTATATTGGGAAAAACTTTTTCGGCATATTGACTTACTGAAACTACCAAATCTAGCAGAGTCCTCTGACGAGCCTCAAGGGTTCTTTGGTGTGCCATTGTGCACTCATCCCATACAATAAGTTTGCACGTTTTTAGTACTTATGCCTGTGCAACTCCTTTGCTAATATTACAAATCTTAGTTTTACAATGTGTAAGATTTAATGGTAGCTTGAATACTGAATGAACAGTTCTGCCTCCTTCCAACAGTGTAGACGCTATTCCAGAGAGCAGCTGCCAGTGCAATTTTTTGTGTTTACGAATTTTAGCTAGCAGAACATTGATTAGGATTTTTTTTTCCTGTTCCACGTGATGCATAAAGAAAAAATATCGATTAAGACCATGTAAAGCTAAGTTGTTGAGGAGTTTTCGCGTTTATTGAAATTCATTTATCATCAACAAGGTTGAGAGCTTGATTAAAGATTTCTATTGAATTTTGTAAAGATGTATTAATTCGCAGTCTCTCTAAAAATACATTCGCTTAAGCTTTCTTTATATTTGTTTCATAAACCTAACGGATTTGACAGCCCACATGTTCTTAATATAGCAGCAAAGATAAAGTAGAATCCCAAAGCTGATCACTTCTGGGTATACCAGCTACTGGGAAGTTTCTCTGAAAGTTTCACATAATTAACCATTGACGGTCCAAGAGTAATATGTTGGTCCCCGTACTGTATGAAGTAACAATCTCACGTAATAACATTCAGCGTTGGATGGACTTTGTATATATACACTCTTCCTATTGTGGCAGTTTCACATACATTAATAAAATCAGGAACTCTGGTGCCTTGGCTCCTCTTACAGACAAATTTTCTAGATGTGTTCCAAGTGTAATACTTTGGGATTTCTGAGTACAATTAAGTTTAGGCAAATTCGTCTTGTTGGCATAAAAGAGAAAAGCGCAATTAGATTTGTGTGTGGTGGTTGTTCGGCTCTTTCTCGGGCATTGTGAGCCCTGAAGTAAACACATTGTGCATTTTCTAAATGCACACTGAGAATAACTACAGCTGGATAATGTTCGTGAATTAGGAAATTAAGATTTCTCCGAACTGGTTCGATGCTGCATATGTAACGACCCATCTGAGTTAGCATAATTTCATCGGTTGGTGAATTTTAGTTCGCCAGGCCAAAAATATCGCTGCCTTTACTTTACATGAGCTCTACATTAATATGGGTCTCGAACATTTTTGAAAGCAAAGGCGAGTTAGGGACCATCCACCAATATTGTCAACTCCGAAAAGCCTAATTTGTTTATCTACTTTTATTTCGATTGTGGCAATATGCACTTCATCTTCTTGGTTTCGCCTTCGGCAAAAGGGTAGCCATCGTCATGCAATATATCATGCAATGCAGATTAGGATCAAATGGCCCGCAGGGCTCATGAACCATATTTTTATTTCTGATGTAACGAAGTCTAGCTGATTTGGGCGTATTTTTTAATATATGAGCATGCGGAAAGCCTCTCTTTTGCCATTCGATCGAATTAAACCAGCACTGAGTTTCTCCATAAACATGACTTTTTTTTTTGTTTTGTGTTTAAATGCTCGTGGTTTGCCGATTGAATGAATTTCACACCATGCTGGATTGCATGTAAATGTAGTGAAAAAACGGTTAATAAATTATTGTGCTGATGAAAAAGATGTTGCAGGTTAGTTACAATATTACAACTCGTTCCTGGAATATACTCAAAGCGCTGGTTAATCAGATCCTCTTCATTCCCCTAAAAATAAATTTTCAAAAACATGAGATTTTCATTGGAAATGGGAAAAATAGAAGCAAACCTGTGGTATATTTGTCGTTGGATTTTAAATGTTGGCATAAAGTCTCTCTCTTCAACAGTATTTGCACCAAAAGACGTCACTTGGAAGCAGTGGATATATCTTCTTATGTTTCGCAAGAGTATTTTGACTCTGGATAAATTCCGACAAAGGAAAATCGGGGACTCGTAGATTGAGTAGTATGTCAAGTAGCGCTAATTTTATTCTTTCGTTTGAGCAGCATATGCCTGTATTCACACAAAACTTCCTTTATTCCTGTACATATTTTTGGATGTGATTTATAATCAATTCGAGGACTGTATTTAAATGCCTTTAATTTTAAATTGGTAAATCTGACACATTGTCTTGATTCAGCATTCTCGAACCGCATGCTTTCTCGGGGTATTTCACTTTGTTGTAGAGTTTCTGCATTTCTAGTCTCAGCGATCCTTAATCGATTGTTCTCCAATCGAACCAGTCGCTGCCCATGTGACTCACTTTTTCTTGATATACGATTTCGCTTCACCGTTGGATTACGTTGTCCAATAAAAGCCAATTTTTCGGAGGCACTCTAACAGACTCAAAACATTACAAATATTTTATCTTCGTTTTAAAAATTAAATTAGGACTTTGGCATTACTTTCACGAGATGAAGGTTTTTCATCAAAAAATGCGATGAAGCTCATTTTCATTTTAATGATGAGTCACTGTTTAATGTGGTTTGTGAGCTGGTGACATGATCGGGCCGTTTTTCTTTGAAAACAAACAGAAAAAAACCCTTTCAGTGAAAGGGGAATGTTATCGCAACATGTTGACTGACGACTTTTGGTTTCAACAAGATGAAGCTACATGCCACGCATAAGTCGTGCAACAATCCGTTTATTGTCAACAAAATTTGCTGATCACATAATTTAATGCAATTGTGAAATTCCTTGGCCACCAAAAAGCCCGGATTTAACACCTTAACAACAACAAAAAATCAACATTCGAGTTGAAATTGAAGTCATTGATCCGCTTTTATTGGAAAAAGTAATCGAAAATTTTGATGTTCTGATGCAGGCCTGTAGACGAAGCCGTTGTGGGCGTATGAACAACATTGTTTTTCATACATAAATAGCATAGAAACATCTTTTCTTATCAATAAAAAATTTTGACTTTTTATCCCAAAATGTTTGTTTTATTTACAAATGAAAAAAGGAGTAACAAATGGCCCACCCTGTAGAAAATCCATGACAGTTAAACTCCTTCTCAGTGAGATTCAGCAAACATAGGAATCTCGACAATACACTACATAAAGTTCCAATTAATAGATTTCTCCTGGAAAAAATTGGAAGTCAAGACATTGAGCCGCAGTATCCACACGCAGCCTTAACAAAGTAACGTCAATATTTTTGTAGTTTTGATTTTTTTTTTTCTTATTATGGTTGAACCGTATTTTATATGAACGATTACCAAAAATAAATCAGCTCATTATTTATTGAACACTGTATAGAAGATTCAGAAGATATTTTACAATAAATTTTGATCGTATCTCACGTTTGAACAAAAATATTTTGTTGAACAAACATGCCATCAATAATTCAGAATACCAAAAAAAAAATGAAAATTTGTTCGCGTGTCAAAGTGCTGGAAGCAATTTATATTGATGTTTTGAGCTCTCTCGTATATAGTTACTCGTTCAACCTAACCGAAAAAACGAAAATATTTTTATGATCTCGTAATAATAGAAAATTTCCAATAAATTCAAAATAAATGAGAATTTGATTTTTCTAACTTGAGGATAAATCGATAAATCTTCAATTTCAGCACAAAGCTATCCAGAATACCGTACAAAGCAGTTCACATCTTTTACGTTCCCCGATATCACCAGTCCCATACAACGATACAACACAATACCATCTGAAGACTTTTAATTATTTTCTTTATTGGCTAGATTTCCATCATTTCGGTACAAACGTACCGGAGCACAGCATAAAAATGGTTTAAGATATTCTTTTTTTGTTTTGTTTTGGCTTTGGGGCAAAAAAAATTGTTTTCTCTTATCCTAAATAATAAAAATGATAAATAATTTTTATGTTCAAATGAAAAAACCCCCTCACAACCGAAAAGGAATTGCTGTATTTAGACTTTTATGCGCTCTCTTTAGACAGAAAGATAAAAAAAAATCCACAAAGAAAATTGTTTGGGGTAGGAACACCAAAAAAAAAACGATTTTTAGGGGATGAAAATTAGATTATCTAAAAGTATATCAGCGTATACGAAGACGAAGACGAAGAGGAAGAAAATTATATAGGATGAACACAAAAAAAAAATTTCCGTCATGATGATGAAAAATTTTTTTTTTTTATTTTGATTTAGAATTATAAATTTAATTTTAGACATGAAGGAGTTTTTGAGTTTACTGTGCACGGCGCGTAAGATCCATCTCACATATAACATAATACCGTATACGTTTACTTGATGATTTATTATTAATTCACATGTGTTTGGAAGTAATTTTTATTTATTTTGCTCAATTTTCTTATTTATTTTATTTTTTTACAGAATCTCAATCATTTTATATATGTGTACCATGTTATGGAGTTATAATGATGACGGTGTTGTATATAATTTTCGGTTATCTATACAGAAGTATATCAAAATAGAAATGTAATTTTTATTCTGAGAAAATTTATTTAAATATGTATGTGTAAGGTGCTATACCAGTCAGGTTACTATAGGACGATGCTCTTAAGCAGTTTTGATTACAGAGTACGAAGGATTTAAAATAGGTTTAAAGTTGACTTAGAATGAACTTGAACTTGACTTGAATCACATTCTTGTATTTAAAGATGTAAAAACGACTTAAGTTCACTCAATGTTTTTAGAGTTAGTGCAGATTAGGTTGGTAGACAGTGCTTATAATCCTAGCAGAAAAGCAAAGCTGTGTCCCAATTCTAATAAACTGTTGTATGCTGAAAATGGTTCCCAAATTAATACATACGGGAAAAAAAAGTTTATAATTAAATTTCGGACTTCGCAGACAGTTCACGTGGAACTTTATCATAGCCGATGTAAACAAACCAATCATCGGTGTAGATTTCTCAAGCATTACAACCTACTAATCAATAAAAAATTGATAGATATGGTAACGAAATTATCTATAAAAGTCCTCGCTTCAATGGAGAAAGCAAGTGGTATCAGGACATACAACGTGAATGATCCTATCGCTGATATTATTGAACAATATCAAGACATAACACTACCACACGACAATCGAAAGCCAGTGAAGGGAAATATATCTCATCACATCGTCACGAAAGGCACACCAGAATTTTCCCGACCGAGAAGACTCCGACGACATAAGCTCGATAAGGCGAAGGCCGAGTTCGAGTTCTTGATGAAACAAGGCATATGCAGGCCGTCAAGAAGTAACTGGGCTTCGCCACTGCATATGGTCCAGAATCCCAACGGAGTATGACAACCTTGTGGCAACTACCATGAACTCAATGCGATTACGGTGCCCGGCAGGTATCCAATACCATTCATACTGGACTTTGCAAGTATCTTGTATGGCAAAACCATATTTTCGACAATTGATTTGCAAAGAGCATTCCATCATGTCCCGGTTGAACCAGCCGATATAAACAAGACGGTAATAATAGGAGCCTTTGGGTTGTTTCAATTTGTGTTTATGCCATTTGGTCTACGAAATGCCGCACAAACACAACAGCGTTTAATGAACGAAGTGTTTCCATACATTGACGGAATTGCAATCGCGTCAACATCTGTGGACGAACACCAACAACACCTACAGATTGTATTTTAATGACTTCGGGAATACCAGCTGAGCATGAACATTGCGAAATGTAATTTCTTCAAAATAGAATTGAAATTTTTAGGACACCTCATCATAGCAACGGGAATTGAACCATTGCCGGAAAAAGTTGGAGTTATACGACAGTACGAACAACCAAAAACAGCTCATCAGGTTAAACGATTTCTGGCAATGATTAATTTCTATCTGATAATTATCACACATGCAGTAGACAATCAAATAGATGATGCATTAACGGATAAATTCATTTTGGGCATTAGAAGCGAGGAGATTCAGCGTGTATTATTAAATGATGTAACTTTAAATTTCGAAAAGTGTTGTTCTGTTGCATTAAATATGGAAATGTCAAAAAATGAATCTAAAGCAATTCAACCGCACACGTCGAGTGATGGTAAAAATTTTGTAGCCAAGTCCAAGGTAATGGAAAACATGAACAAAAGGTTTGGAAAAGGTAATTACAAATTAAATAACCGGACAAGGTCGACTAGTCGTCAATCAAGTAGAAGCAACAATTCGAGTGATGCGAGATCAAGCGGGAGCATGCGGTCATATGCTAGTTCAAGAATATCTCGATCTTCTGGCAGAAGAATATGATACGTAGATATATGCTTTAGGTGTGGGAAAAGTCATAATATACATCGTTGTCCAGTGATAAGGTGGAACTGTTTTGTGTGCCAGAGAAGAGGACATATTGCGGCAATGTATCGAAATAAAAACACAAATAATCGCAGTTTGAAATTTGTGGATTTACACTTTATAGGTGGTGCACCAGCTGATACATATACGTTAACTGTAGAAAATCGTGAATTAGAAATGGAGTTAGATACTGGAGCATGTACGACTATATTAAGAGAGGCATTATATCGGTCCAATTTCGCACATTTACAAATTAAATCTGAAGATAAATCTGTTTTTTCAGTTACAGGTCAAACGGTGCCAGTGTTGGGAAGCATTTTAGTTGAAGTTAAATTTAATGGTATACTTTATTACTTGGAGATGATCATTATCAAATCGTCAAAAAATTTTAAACCATTGATTGGTCGTACCTGGTTAGATGTAATAGTACCAGGGTGGAGAGGGAGATGTTTGCAAGAACATGATCAGGTGAATTCGATAAGTGAGTCTAAGGAAAATTTCCTTAAATTGATTAAGCACTCGTATTCCGGCATTTTACCATCCTCTACTCCTATAAAAAATTTTATAGCCACTATAAATTTAAGCGAGAATTGCCGCCCTATATTTTTTAAGCCTTATACGGTACTTTAAATTTAAAGAAAAAGTGGATCAAGAATTAGACAGGCTAGTTAATGAGGATATATTAGTTCCGGTTAGATATAGTGGTTGGGCTAGCCCCATTGTTATTGTTCCAAAGGGATCTGATGCGATACGTATATGCATTGATTGTCGGGTTACAATCAATAAATATATTATTACGGATCATTATCCCCTCCCCAATATTGAAGATATTTTTGCGAGCTTGGAAAATACAAACGTTTATTGTGTTATGACTTAACTGGAGCGTATCAACAGTTAGAAGTTACCCAGGAGTGCCAAGAATTATTAACAATTAATACACATAAAGGGTTATTTTCATTTAAGCGTTTACCGTTTGGTGTAGCTTCGGCTCCTTCTTCATTTTAATCAGTCATGGATAGCATTTTGTTTGGTTTAGGCGTTCACTGCTACCTAGATGATATAATCATTGGGGGAAAAGATTTGGAGGATTGTCGTGTAAAATGTTTTGAAGTTCTCAATCGATTATCTCAAAATAATGTTACTATTAATCTAGAAAAGTCTAAATTTTTTGTAAAGTATGTAAATTATTTAGGGCATACTCTATCAAAAGATGGAATTAAACCAAATGAAGATAAAATTAAAGCAATTCAAGACGCTCCTGCGCAAAAAAATATACAACAGGTGCAATCGTATTTGGGTTTACTAAATTATTATAGTAAATTCCTTACAAATTTATCTAGTAGGCTAAAGCCGTTGTATCATCTATTACGTAAAGGCACAGTTTTCAACTGGGATGAACATTGTGAAAAGTGTTTTTAAGAGAGCAAAACATGGTTGCTTGAAAAAACATTATTAGAATTGTATGATCCAGCTAAAGCTATTGTAATTGCTACCGATGTAGGTCCGGATGGGGTGGGCGCTGTTCTCTCCCACGTAATCGGTAACTGTGAGAAATCAGTTCTCTTCGCTTCGAGTACCTTACGCTGTAATGTTTGCAGTTGAACGTTTTCATAAGTACATTTATGGTCACCCATTTGTTATATATACTGACTGTGAAGCACTGAAATCTATATTTAACACAAAGAAGCATGGAGTGGGAGTTGCAGCAAATCGCTTACTTCGCTGGGCCATACATTTCCATGTACGATTACTCTATACAATATAGACCAAGTAGTAAAATGCAAGGACCAGATGCATTATCTAGATTACCCCTTAGTACATATACCGAGATTTCAGAAGACATTATTTTGGTACAGTGGATTGAATGTGACAGGGAAATTCCGTTAAGTTTGATAGAGATTGCGCTGGAGACAATAAATGATAGTGAATTACGTCAAGTTTATGATATGGTGATGAATGGCTGGGATATTAAACAGGTTTCTAAGGATATGCAAAAATATTATGTGAAACGAAATAGTTTTGCTTGCGAAAATAATTGTTTATTTTATGGCAATAGAGTTGTTATTCCTAAAAAGCTGCAGTCTCACATTTTACATTTATTGCATGAAGGAATGAATCACCCAAAATGTCCTATTCAAGTTTATCTTATGTAAATATATAATACGAGGAACTACGAAGCTGATTGTGGAACGACTTGTTTGGCCATCTATGAGGCGTGATTGTGAACAATTCGTGCAAACGTGTCTACTGTGCCAACGAACGAAAGTGCACCGACACAATAAAACACAGGTTTCATCGTATGTCATGCCGACCGAACACATAAACATCGATTTAATAGGTCCATTACCTCCATCGGAAAATAATCGCTATTGTTTAACAATAATAGACAGATTCTCGCGCTGGCCTACTGCGATACCGATTCCCTGACATATCAGCTGAAACCATAGCCACCAATTTGATATCTGGATGGATACAGAATTTCAAGGTACCCGCGAGAATATTAAGTGACCTTTGTAGACAATTTGAATCCCAAATTTTCAAAGAATTAAACCAAACATTGGGTGTAAAGCAACTAAAAACGACACCGTATCAACCACAGGCCAATGGGTTAATAGAGAGATGGCATAGAACACTTAAATCCGCAATTAAGTGTCAAGAGACTTACGATTGGGTGGAACTTTTGCCAACGATTTTATTGGGCCTGCGAGTTACATTCAAGGAAGATATTAGTGCTTCACCTGCCGAGCTCGTATATGGAACAACGCTAAAGATGCCAGGAGAGTTCTTCACTCTCAGCAAAGAAAAAGTTAACGAAACCGAATTCATGAAGGAGTTTTGGTCGTCATATGAATCAAATACGTCCAACGAGTACAGCCCACCACGATACAAAGAAGGTATTCGTCCAGAAACACCTTAATGATTGTACCCAAGTATTCATCAGGGTAGACAGCGTACGAATACCGTTACAAAACCGTACAATGGACCATTCGAAGTGATAGAACGATGTGATAAATATTTCATTCTCAAAATCAACGGGAAATCATCACAGGTATATATCGACAGGTTTAAGGCTGCATTTACAAATATTAACGAGCATGATCAATCACCCGCAGCAATAACGTACACGGAAGATAAGTTGCAATCAGCCGTTCCGGTTACAACCAAGCCATCCAACATACAACCACCGACGTCGAGATTTAGCAGATTGGTAAGAAAGGTGACCATTCCCGCACATTCATTAATTTTACATGGTTTTGTGGCGACACCACAAAACCATGTAAAATTAATAAATCAAAATGTATTACAACGAAGGGTTAGGGTACGAGCATTTCCATCTATCGGCATTTGTTCTTGACAAAAAAATTAACGACAACTTTTTGCTACGAACAAAACAATAACGAGTTACGCTTCGATAGTGGATAAACGCTATTACGCCATCGCAATAAAAAAATACAAATAATTATTCGCTGTTTAAATGATTTGACAGTTAATGACGTATTCCCATCACCCAATATCGTAGAAATTTTAGAACAATTAAGAGATGCAGTTTACTTTAGGACATTAGACTTAGCATCACTTCACAAGGACGGCCTCTGGTTTATAGGGAGCACCAGCAAAATTTCAGTGCATTATGGACAATGTGTTATCCGGGTTGAACGGCTTGAAATGTTTCATATATTTAGATGGCGTAGTTGTATACGGTTATAACCTTAACGTTCATAAAAAAAAATTATTACAAGTATGTCAATCATTTCGAAAGTACAATTTAAAATTGCAAACCCGTCAAAGATCGATGTAATTCAAAATTTTCCAATCCCTAAAAACCAAAAGGAAATTAAGTCATTTCTAGGATTGATAGGATACTATCGAAGATTTATTAATAAATTTTGAGGGCTAGCACAACTATTCAATGCATTACTGAAAAAGGATGCACGATTCAATTGGGAAGCTTTCTGTTTCGAAAGCTTCCAAAAATTAAAAGAAAAATTAATCAAACCCCCAATCTTCCAATACCCGAATTTCCAGAAGCAATTTTATGTCACAACAGATGCTAGCGATGTAGCACTTGGCACAGTTCTTTCACAAAGAGTAGGCGATGATGACTTACCTGTGGCTTATTCAAGCCGGATATTAAACAAAGTTGAGCGAAACTATTCTAAGGAATTGCTTGCCATAGTTGTTGATATAAAACGTTTTTTTATAAGACCATAAACAACTATTGTGGCTAAACAAAACCTAAAATTTATCGTCACGTTTAATGCGGTGGAGAATCAAATTAGATGAATACGATTTCGATATAATGTATAAGCCAGGAATGGACAACCTTAACGCGGACGCTTGAGCAGAATCGAATTTAAAATTGCCGATCAAGGTAAGTAAATTAATGTTGTTACTAGTTCGCAAGCACAACCTAGTGAACCGAAACCAAATCTTGACCAAATATTAAATCATACTACATCAAATAACAAAAAAAAAAAAAAAAAAAAAAATCAAATCAACCATCAAATGAAGGAGGATACGAAGGAATAAAAAAAAAACTTTCAAAAGGATCAAATCTTTTTATTACTTTCCAAAAATGTTGACCCAAATTAGAAAACTTATTGAAAAATGTGAATTATGCCAGAAAAATAAAATCTCGCAACTAACTAAACTTCCCTTGGTGGTGACAATAACTCCAAAAACTCCTTTTGAGAAAATTATTCTAGACATCGTTGATCCTTAAACGTTTCATACAACACTAATCGTTATATTCTTACCATACAGGATGACTTATCAACATTTACACTTGCAATACCTATCGAAAACCAAATGTCTGAAAGACAGATTGGGAGCACCATCGTGCATTCTTACCGATCAAGGAACTAATTTTCAGTCAGTTGTTCCAAAAACATGTGCAAATTAAGGAAAATAAAAAAATGTAATCTACAATGCTTATCATCCGCCAACAAACGGTGCTTTAGAGAGGTCTCATCGAACACTTGTTGAATACTTACGACTCTATACCGATAATGATGATAACAACTGGGACTATTGGTTACCATTTGCAATATTTACCCACAATTCAACCCCACATTCTTCTACAAATTTATTGGCATTTCCGATTTCAATACCTCGAAAGTAAAATCTCATTTTTCCAAATTTCGGCATTCAAAATACTGTAGGTTGATAATCTGAATGTTTAAAAATTTTGGCAGAATGGAGCTAAACCATTTCTTAGAAAACTGTTATCAAATTTGGAATGTAAATCTAACATGGATGAACTTCTGGGATTGGGCTATACTGAATCGAACTAGATCGTTTCTTAACCAATTAATTTGAAATTCAGTTTGTAGAGTTGGAGTTCTGTAACATAATTTTTTTTGCGAAATTCCGAAAATTTGGCTATTCCAATTGGAACTTAATTTGATGTGTACAACTCATTGGGGATTTTAACGTATAATTGTTTTATTTGGCATGGCTGAATTATAGAACTTCATTAAAAATGCATGCCTTGAGACTATGGTTTATCCCTTTTGTGATTTACTAACACAATTGTGCGGATAGGGCAAAAGTACCATGTCAAAAATTTAGTTTTGGATGTTTTTTGAACCAACTTACACATTTGTGAATTCCTTTTTAACTTATTTTCGTCCGAAAAAAACACTATATCTATACACGCAATTGTGTTGGTTTTACTTCAAATCAAGCGAATTTTTGTATCAACAACGCCATTACATACTATGGTTTTTTACTCACACATTTGTGTGGGTTGGACTACAACTGAGACATTTTTTTGTTTTCTTGGTTGAAAAAGGGATATAGTACAGCGAACATAGGACAGCACAGACACAATAATCAAATCTGTTGAGCACCGCTAGACCCATCCGGTTGCGTATAGGTAAAAACACAGGGTGTTCGTGATTTTTGTTGCGTTCAATTAGGAAGACTGAACGCATACGAAAGTAGCGCCTATGAAAGTGGCACCTATGAAAGTCAGACAAATGATGGTTTCTCTTATAATGCGTGTCTAGCAGAAGTACTATTTCACTCATGCTGGAATG
This sequence comes from Nephrotoma appendiculata, assembly GCA_947310385.1. NCBI lineage: Eukaryota > Metazoa > Arthropoda > Insecta > Diptera > Tipulidae > Nephrotoma > Nephrotoma appendiculata. The sequence continues at coordinate 246,818,138 of OX371225.1, forward strand.
GTATTCGGCTAACATTATTCGAAAAGATAAAATACAGGAAACCTTCAGAGAACACGATTAATTCGTTCCGTGTTCTTTAAAACCGAACAGAACAACAGTTCGAGACTACAAAAAAGAAAATAAGAGAATAACGAAAATCGTGTTGTTTGAAACCGTGTAATTTGAGAAAATAGGTATCCATATCTTTCGAAACCGTGTTCCTCGAATACCGTGTTCTCGGAGAGTTACCTGTACCAACATGACGACAACATAAGTTTCAATGTATGCGCCCTTGGTTGCGGATTTGTTTTCAAGACAACATAGATTTCGAAAGAGCAACACAATACTCAATACATCACAAAGAGGATTGAGTTACTTATAAGAAACGAGGGACTGCCATATTGTCATCAGGCCAGATTATATGTATTTATGGTGACTTGCGATGTGAAGAACGCTGGTATTTTAGCGAGATCGAGCTACACATTCTTCTATGATTTTTTTAAATGCTGAACAACTACCGCAAATATTGCGGAGTTACTTAAAAAAATGGACGTAACCCAACCTAATTGATGCTCAATTTGAGATGTCAGATAAGGTTTCCGGGACAAAAATAAGTGCAGAAATATTTTCAAATTTTGGTTATTTTACGAAAGTATGTCAAATCGGATCATATTATTAAAATTTTCGTAATGGTAGCGGTTTATAAACAATTCTTCTATTTAAATTTCGGGATTCGGTTAAATAAAAGTTTTAAAGTTTCATTCACTATTTAGTGTTATCTGGAAATGTTTTTAAGGTTGATGAATCTCGCGAGTAACACGACGCAACGCCTGTTAACAAAGATTGCATGACAAGTATGGGTGCTGGAGAACTATTACTAAACGTATTTTCACCGGTATGAAACTATTTTAAAGTTAGCGAACCCAGTGTTCAAAAAAATGTTGTAAATACTGCAGAAATTCAAAAGCTGAAAACATTACCACTTCTAAAGATTACAACTCTGCTTGTCGTCAGATATTTCTGAAATTTTGTTCAACGAGTTTATGGATTTGCAATCACGCAAAAAGAAAGTCAATTTGCAATAATGTCGGTCCAAATCATCTTTTATTTACAGAAAATATTGCGTCAACGACTCTTCATTATTTGAATGAATGTTCCAGTATATTTCAGGTTTGCTGTGAACTGTCCAACTTTTTTCGAATATGCATATAAGTAATATTTTTTGGGAGGAAATGTGAGTTGACATATAGGACTATTTTGCAAAATGTTAATATTATGTATTGACCGTGGGTATCCAATGAAATAATTTCGGGGCAGTCTGGTACTAGCAACGACACCCTGCAGCATAATTGAATAAAAACCTTTGTAGTTTATATATTCATCGTGCTTTTGTACGGGACACCTAATTCTAATGTGGCAGCAGTCAATTGCGCCAGCTGCATTGCTAAATATTGAATATCTTAGGCGACAACAGAATCCGATACCAAATATTTCAAAATTTTTGATAATACGTATCACGTTTTCTATAAAAAAAACAATCACGATTTGGTAAATAATATTCGTGACAGCGTAGCGAGTCTATGGACCAACTGTGATGCAGTCTAGAATAATAAATAATAGTCAAAATAAATTTAAAATCGTGGTGAATCAGTAATGATTTTTTTGTATCTGGTTTACAACCATTTTGTAGAATAGCCGTTCTCCATAATTTGGAAGATGCTATTGATTTTTGATTGAAATCGGTCCACCGGATGTAGCAGCTTTCATAAGCTTTTCAATTACGAGCAAAAAGATTAAGAACTAATTTATTCGAAATTAAATTTGTAACAATACCGGTCCAGATCAAATTTCCAAAACCAAGCGGAAATGAAGCTTTTTGACAAAAAACTGCTTTTTAACAAAAAATCGCCAATGATTTTTGGCCGACATACCGAAAGTGGCAGCTTCCAAAGGAGCTTTTTCATTTATTGCAAATATTTTGAGATGTTCCGAATTTGATAGTTCCGAAGTACCCATTATTTTATTCTCCATCGGCGGTCTTTGTTTAATACAGGGAACACTTTTCCAGATCACCAATTTCATGGTATATTTCTCACTTGAATGGATCCAGAATCTGCTTCAAATTCTACTTAAGAACAATGATAACCAACAGTGAAGATTACCTTTGTGATATTTAACTATACATTTTGTTCCGACAGCAGATTGTGAAGGCAAAATTATTGGGTAGCGAGTGTGGTACGGTGCCTTTACCGGTTCATACGCTAGGATTTAGAGTTTCAATGTTACTCCTCGGTGATACAGCTGATTTTTGATCAATGGCTTGAATTTCCTCTTGAAAATATTGCTTTTGACTGAATTTAATGATCTCGCCCTCCGCTTCTCATCAATCACAACGTATCAAACTAATTTTTTAAACATTTTGCAATAAAAATCAACTGTGTTGATTTATCAAATCACAGCGCAACCATAACTTATAGTTTGTCTCGTCGTTCTAAATTTGCCGTACTGGCGTTTTCAATAAAAACTGGCTAGTGATAGTTTTCAAGCTTTGAAAATTCAGGTCCTCTCCATCAAAGCTGACAATTCAGCAGCGTAAGTAGAGGATTGAGTTTACATGTAATATGTCGCCAGCTTGATACACTTGATTGGACGTGTTTCATTAATCGGAGTCCAGTAGAAACAGAGGACAAATTACAGAGGTGAAACCCGGAATAGAACATTATTTTCGAAATTTGTTGAAAAAATTGAACTGCTTCAGGTACGTTGTGCGCTCCAGTTACTACATCGATGTGGTATCTCGTATCAATATTTATGATGCATCTGGATATAACTAGGTATCATCGTTATCTATCTGTTTGATTATGGTCGCTAAATCTGGTGTAAAGGACATTCCGTAGATTAGCATTTGCAACTCAAAATGTTTGATCTCTTCAATGAGAGCTTTCCCAGAAATTATAATATGATAAAATCACTAACATCTATAGAGATCTGGTAATACATTTTTTTCCGCATCAGCGAGCAAGGCTTCTTGATCTGTTTGGAATAGTAATAAAATTCGTAAAAATAGTAATATTCATACCGAATTCTGCACCGTGGGTCCAGTCGATAAATGATCATTTTGGGAGTACATTCACTGACTTGTGGTGGAAAACTTTTTAGCTAAACTTTTACCATGTGCCCGAGATTTGTGGTGTCCATGAATGATGGATTTGGAAATTGGAAGTAACCGGATAACGTGTTGCTTAAAAGTAACATCTTAGATGATCTTGACTGAGGTGGTTCTGTATGATTACTAATTTCTTACTGCGACCCATCGAATGGACACTTTTTGGTCTTGCAGTCGGGGATGGTGGTTTCGTTTACACATGTGGCTCTCTTTGATTGACAGTGGTATTCACATCATTTACTGGAATAAAGAAAGATAAATAGTCGGACAGTACCGCCGAGTGTTTTCGGTACAGGTTTCAATTGATTTTAAATTTTTCGGGGATATCTTGTTTCAGTTACTGACAAGCTACAAACTCTGTGTCTGCAGATTCATATGTCCATTTGTCACTACTCTGTTGATCCAACTTTTGAGCTAACAAAAACAACCAAGGATCTCGCTTTTCTGCTGGCTCGACAGCTTTCAATCCACGGATAACCACGGGATTGTAAATGGTTGATTTCTCGACAAACCTTTTGATAAACGATTTTGTCGTTTTAGAAGGATGGCTGCCTCGTCTCTCAAAAGTGCCGTTAAATATTAGAATGTTGGAAAAACTTCTGTACTGGATTCCTGTACTTGTCATATATTATTCAACTATGAATTGTAATACACTAATCATCTCAGACATGTTACGCATGGATATATTAGTCCCACTATCTGATAAAATTCTAGATACGTGTCATGAGAGACAGTCATGCATGTGTGTAAGATTTCATGTGAGAAGTTGTGTTCCCTTTGTGGTTAAATGTTGGGTTCTCATTCCATTCAATTTAATCAAAAATTCTTAGAATGCATTAGCAACTTGACAAAATATTGAATCGATCCAAATAAAAGAAGCACTTTAAGTTTGTAAGTACTTGAGACTCTTATGTCTAGAATTCTGTAAAGAGTAAGCTTTAGATTGATGTTATATGGGAATATTTGTACCACAAAAATACTTAGAAAAACAACTTAAATTTTATCGAAATCAACTTTTCTAAAAAATAAATAAAATATCGCATAAAATGTGTTTTTATCAAACCAAAAAACTTGCTTAGTTAAAGTGAAATCCCATACAGAATCACCCATTCCCATTTTTCCATATCATTTAAGCTTTATTCAAATTTCCTTTTTCCAGTTTAGTTCATTGACTTCTCACGATGATTTATTTGCGTAACCAAAAATTATTTACATTTTTAGTGAAATCCTGGTGGGATTTCATTCAGCAAAATTCTAAATAAATAATGCAAAAGACAAAATAACCAAATTCCTGGAAGACACATTCATCACTTTTCCAGGTATTTAATCCGCAGTTTTATATTTATCCCGTTATTGTTTGAAATTAATTAGAAATCGTATTCCAAGTATTCCTAATATGGTTAAATTATATAAGAGTAAATATAACCAAATTAAGGACTTTGGCGAAAAACTTCAATTTCATTAAATCACACATCCACTCGACTTGACCCAAACCATAAATATCTCAATGATGATGATGATGATTTGAGTTTAGGCCATGAATTCGCAGATGTGATGCTAAAAATTAAAAATCTATATGTTGATTTTAATATCAAAATAAATATTAGGGGTATGTGCACACTACACAATACAATGTACACACATTAAACCGCTTTATAAATATATGGTTCTCTGAATTTCATGTCATGTTTGCGTTGCGATGTTTTATAAATTTTTTACCGGGAAGGTATACGAATTTGGTGAAAGGGACGTTAAGTTGGGTGCGCGTGGAAGTTTGACGAAATTAATTTTATATTTATTTGGAAAAGGAAAAATATTTATTTTGTGCTTTTAAAGTAAATAAAACTTATATTTGTTTTGTGGTTGGCTAATTTTAATTATACGATTGTTCCAAACCGATGTAAAAAATATATGTATTTGAAGCGGAGGTTAATCATATTCATTGCTTCGTGGCAAACAATATTTTTATTATGTGAAAATCGTTTGGCATAACACAAAAATATTTATTGTTTGGGTTCTAGCGTCTGATCGGTTTGAACCTAAACCCCGGTCTGCTTCGTAGTCGCGTAGGTTTTGTCGCCTGGAGCAGCCGTTAATTTTGTTCGAAACCAAAAGAATGAATAAGCAATCCAAATTTTCAAAATTTGCTCAACGTAAAATTGCAGGCAAGGAGGATTTCATCAACTCGTCAATTGATTGACAGCAAGAGACTCCCTTTCTAAAAAGTAGATACATGAAATTTGACTTGTTTGTGAAATTCATCCAAATTTAAAAAAAACCAAACCTTTTGAAATAATCTAATGCCGCCATAAGATTATTATATGCTTTAAAAAACAATGCTGTATAAAATAGCGAAAATTGGACAGTGGAAAATAAGAGATTATGATAATCACCGCAAGTGGCAGCACTATCACTAAAGAGAATTAATTTTGTGATGTAATGACCAGTGGAAATTTTTTATTCATTTTCACTTTAATAAAATATTACAAGTGATCCTTAAAATGACAAATTGATTGATCTTCGAAGTAAATGTATACTCGGTAAATGAAATCTTGAAATTTAAAAATATTCCGTCTTTCCGCCATTTCTTAACAAATAACGATGAAATTTGGATAGAGTAATTGATCAGGGATTTTAAAGTAAGTTTTGGACAAAATTTTAGGATCTGCTCGTGCTGGACTAGGCTATTTCATAACCAGTCCTTATGAAAAAAGGTATCTGTACATTTTGGGAACCAAAATGTTCCGAGGGAACTCGGCTATTTCTTATTTAAATTTTGTAAAATTTGCATCGCATACAGAAATAATTCTAAAAAAATATGGATTAGAATTTTCACTATAAATTTTGATTTTCTGCGCCATATACAGTGCTGGGAAAAAAAATTTGGGCAAACATATTTTATTGCAAATTGGAGTCTTTTTTTGATAAGATTACAAAACTTTTGAACGCAATTTGCTTATTGTTCCATTTTAAATACATGTATGACGTAATTTTTTGAAAAAAAAAAATTTACCTGCAATTTAGGGGAAACACCCCGAAAAATGCCAAAATATTCAAAATACATTGATTGGAGTTAAAGTAATGGAATAAATTAAACACTTGTTTTTTAATTTTTTTTTTTTTTTTTTTGATTTATAGAAATTCTATCTTTAATATTATTATTTTGTTTGACCGCCTTTGGTTTTATTACACCGGTAAAACCTCGCAACAGATGTGCAAAAAAATTGGTCAGGAAATTATTTTATTTTACGCCTAGCGTTTTCGGCCGTCATTAGGGTTATAATTATTGCATATTTTGTAATATTAAGTTATTCTGTAAGTGATCCTAGTCAAATAAAGAATAAAGTGCAATTTTAGTTAAAAAAAATGGAAAAAGTTATTGAGCAGTGTAAAAACAATACGTTGATTTGGGCGCGAGAAAATTTAACCACGCGTGAAATAGCAGAAAAATTAAACATTCTTAAAAGTACTGTCGCGTGGAATATTAAAAAAATGTGAGATATGGGCAGTACACAAAGAAAGAAAGGCTCTGGAAGGCCCAGAAAGACAACGCCAGTGGAAGATCGTTTCATAACTACTCGAACCGTTTTAAAACTTCATCGGACATACGACAAGATGTTGAGCAAGCAACGGGAAAACAGATTTCAGCCAGCATAGTGAGAAAAAGACTTGTTAGAGCTGATTCAGTCCAGAAGCATGAGTTCACATTACTAGTGAAAAACAACTTCTGCTATGGAGCCAGGAGCATGTTTCTTAGACTCCAGAGATGTGGAATGATGTGATTTCCCCAATAAATCAAAAGTCAAGCTGCATGTTGGAAATAGCAGAATTCTCGTAAGAATAAAACCGGGCGAGAGGCTTAGCAAGGAATGACTTTGTTTAGCTTAGCAAGGAATGATTGTGCTTCCTTAGTTCCAGCATTACAGCAGCTGTTCATCTGCATGTTTTACACAACGAATTTGAGCCTTCTGTGTTAAAGCGTTTTGGCGAGTGCAAATTTATTTTTCAACAGGGCAACGCTCCGTGCCATACCGCCAAAGTTGTGAGTTATTAAATTTTAAATTGTAGATAGAAAAATTGGCTTTCAGATAAACATAAATAATTTGTTAAAAACTTGTTTTTTTTTTCTTATCTCTTCATTTAAAGGTAAAAAAGTACTTCGAAGAAAGAAATATCGAGCTGGCCCCCGTATAGTCCAGACTTAACTCCCATTGAAAATATTTGGTCTATAGTGAAGGTAGAAGTAGCAAGAAAGCGCCCATAATCAATTCAAGCTTTGAAAAGTTTGTTGATGCCGATTTGGGAATTCATACCTCCTACGACTTTGAAAAATTTATGAAAATCACTGAATCGGAGGTGTATCGGTGTAATAAAAGAAAATGGCGATCCACCAAAATATTATAATATATATTAAAGATAGAACTTCTATAAATCAATAAAAACCAAAAAAAAAATTTAAAATAGGTGTTTAATTTATTCCATTACTTTAACTCCAATCAATGTATTTTGAATATTTTGGCATTTTTCGGGGTTTTTCCCCTAAATTGCAGGTACATTTTTTTTTTTTCAAAAAATTACATCATACATGTATTTAAAATGAAACAATAAGCAAATTGCGTTCAAAAGTTCTGTAATTTTAGCAAAAAAGACGCCAATTTGCAATAAAATATGTTTGCCCAATTTTTTTTTCCCAGCACTGTATATTATTTTCAGTTTATGACCAATATCTCAAAAACTTCCACTAGTAACCAATACTTTTGGTTGTTTTTCTAATAGCTTAGGTCATACTGAGACTATGTGGAGAATTTGGGGAAAATTTAAGGATTGAAATATCCACCATCCAACCGAAAGTATTGGTTGGCCGCAGAAAATCAAAAAAACTATAATGAAAATTCTAATCCATACATTTTTTCCGAATTGTCCCTGTATGCGATGCAAATTTTACAAAATTTAAATAAGAAATAGCCGAGTTCCCTCCAGTTTAAAATTTATTTATATCGTGTAAAATATACAGTTACCATATTTCATAAGGACTTGTTATGAAATGACCAGTTTAGTCCTGCACGAAAAGATCCTAGAGTTTTGTCCAAAACTTACTTTAAAATCCCTTATCAATACTATACTATCCAAATTTCATCGTAATTCGTTAATAAATGACGGAAAGACGGAATATTGTTAAATTTCAAGATTTCATTTACCGATTTTTCCTTTACTTAGGAGATCAATCAATTTGCCATTTTAAGGATCAGTTTTAATATTTTATTTTTCCGCTGAGATGTTTTATTTAGTGAAAAAAGGGAGAAAGAAAGAGACACATAATGAATAAAAAATTTCCGCTGGTATTACATGGCAAAATAAATTCTCTTTAGTGATAATGCTGCCACTTGCGGCGAGTAGCGTAATCTCTTATTCAAGATGCATATACTTTAATGATAACATAATTTGCAAGTACATTTGATGCGCGCTATCTTTACTAAAAACGCAAAATGAAATTGAGAGAAGAAAGCTGAGATTCAAGGTCACAGTTGAATTTCAACGACTCTTATTTTTATATTTTGTGGTACACCAAACAAGATACCACAATTTCACTTTCTCAAAAATTTGGCAATAAACTGTTAAACTAAATTTATGCCATTTATGCCCAGAATCGAATACTGATCTCTCACTATTAAAAGTAGGCATATTTTTCTAACCAGGTTTTTTTTTACCTGTGTCAGATGTCTTTTCAATGTTACGTGATTTGATACAACCAGGTATACTCGACGTCGCAAACATCTCGAAATGAATCTCTTTTGTCAAGTTTGTATTGCTGCAAAATCTTTGGCAAACAATTTGTCACCTATTTCTTATTTGGTTGTTGGAAAATCCTAAACACGATCTAGTATAAGATTACTTAAACTGACAATAAGGATCTTGGTTGTCTACCATACAAGATCTCAGCGAGAATTAGCCAAATATTTTGTAATTACAATGCCGGTAACTGGTAGAGTTCAGTATATTTTTGACATTTATAACACAAAAGGATACTTTGAAAAAACGTCAACGACAATGCCACATTTCTCACCCATGGTCGAGACGAAGTTGACTATTTAGAGAATCCTTATGATATTGTTCCAGTTGTTTCGTCCTTATTATGCCTCAGTGATTTTGATATAGTAGTTCAAGCATTTAACTACAAGGTTGAGATTTGACTGCAAAAATACCATTAAACTAATTTTTTCATTTAATGGTATTTTTGCATTCAAATCACAGCTGTGTAGTTAAATGCTTGAACTTAGTCTTGCTTGGTCTTTACGCAAAAAAGAAGACGAATAAGTAAAATTCTAAAATCTAGCGTAATCCCGAGTCGTTGCGTGTGTAGTTTTGTATCGTTGAAACATTAATAGGGTAGTGGTCGATAGTTACTTCGTATAGGTCATTGATATGAAATGTCAAGATTCGCCACTGCAATTGAATTTATGATGAGATCCACAATGAAGTCAAGTAAGTTCATCCGCATTTCCATGCATTTTGGTGTAGGCTTGTAATTAATGTTGTATTCGTAACTCATTAAATAAATTACAACCGCATTACAACCCCTATTCAAGACCCGCTATCAATGAATTAAATTATTACGAACAAACTTATAAAGTAGAAGAAACAAACGATACGCTAATGGATAATTCCTTTATAGCCAATCGGCTACATGGCAAAGTCTACATCCTTCTCACCACATTAACCATCATGGTGATCCTCTGAACCTGTTAATAGAGAACCGATTGTTGCCACTGTTGTAATATAGGGCACATATTTCTAGCGCGCTCGATGTGGTTATTATATTATATCACTAGCAACGATTGTCCCTGATGTTTGAAAAACTCATGACGAGGCTTATGGAGAAGTGGTAGCTGTGCACCTGAAACACTTTCAAATCCCAGCCAGAGTACCGCAGAACCAGTTCCCGTCCAACTTCCTCAACGGCCAATTCTGTACACGATTTCATTCAATATACCTAAACTGAGTTAGCCTAGGTAGTAAAGGGTTATCCAATTCAAGCTTGATAAAGTAAACTTAGAAAAAACACACAAAATATTCGGAATGTATTGTAATTTTTATTTCATTTTACAGATTGATCCTTGCCATTTTTAGTTAAACAAGATATCATTCAAATGTCCTCCACGGGACTTCTTACAGGCCTTGATTCTTTTGAGGTAATTTTCAATGACTTTTCGGCACATTTCGGGCGGTATCTCGGCCATTACCTTACGAATATTAGTTTTCAATTCGTCAAGAGTTTGAGGATTGTTTGCGTAAACACGATCTTTCGCGTAGCCCCACAAAAAGAAATCCAAAGGCGTTAAATCACAGGATCTTGGAGGCCAATTGACATCAGCCAATCGCGAAATCAAACGTCCAGGAAATTTCTCTTGCAAAAGATCTCGATTTGCTCGTGTTACGTGACTGGTTGCTCCATCCTGCTGAAACCACATATCGTCAAGATCATAATCTTCGATTTTCGTAAAAAAATAATCGGTTAACATGCGGCCATAGCGCTCAGAATTGACGGTAACGGTTCGTCCATGGTTGTTCTCAAAAAAATACGGCCCAATCACACCACCAGACCACAATGCGCACCAAACAGTGACTTTTTCCGGGTGTAATGGCTTCTCTACAATCAATTGTGGATTTTCTGAGCCCCAAATTCTACAGTTTTGCTTATTAACGTATCCACCAAGCGAAAAATGAGCTTCATCACTGAAGAAAATTTTGTTCGAAAAATCAGCATCGACGGCCTGTTTTTCCAACACCATGCTCCATATTCTTAAATGCTCCATATTTTTAAATGGCAGAATGTCAACTAAATAAATGACAGCGTACTTGACGTTTATCTTTGACAGATGTCGGTATACAGATTTCTACTTTATCAACCTCGAATTGGATAACCCTGTATCAACCGGATTCGAATATTGACTTAACCTACTGATAATACCATTACAATCCTTTTTAACAAGTGTTTTATTTAAGCGAATTCATAACCTATTTTAAAAGTTATCAAACGTCATTCCAAACCTAAACAGAAACAACGGTCCCGTTTATATTGACAAAAGTTACGGAAGTTAACGATTTGGCAAACTTATGCTAAACTTTTAATAAATGAAGTTGAATGTGAAACAAACCATTTGTTGGATAGTGATGCTACTGTTAGTATTTGGGAGTACGTTCAGAAAAATTGCTTGAAAATTTTTTCGTCCGTGTGTTTATTTCATATTTCATATGAACACTGCCGGCAGTATATTTTAGCACAAATCAAATATAAAAATAAATCATAAACACTGCGTTCGTATATCGTACCAGATCTAATACAAGCCCTCTATCTAGGCATACATTTTTGAAACCTCTTTGAAATTACCCCAACTTTGACAAGCATTTATAGTAATACACCTATAATGTTGAAGAAACTAAACATCATTAGTTAATCAAAGAACAAAACCAAAAGGTAAAGCAATTAATTCAGCAATTCCCGTCATTGATAGTCTTTGGTCTAAGCAAAACTTTTCTGTTAACACACACCATCAAAATTTGCAATGGAATGGAGCCTGAAACTACAAATATCCAATCTTGAGATTCATTACAAAAAGGATTAGAAAATATACGGTGGCTGATTCGCTATCCACAGCTTTCTGTGATAGTCTTAATTTGAAAACGCGCTAGGCTGGTTGAAACCTTACAATGTTGATATAGTAACCACTTCGAATTCATTTCTCTGCTGTCAATGACACACAATGATTCATTAATGCTAATGACCGATAAAAAATAATCTCCTTAGCACATAAATCTAAATTCTCCAGTGTTTACATTAACCTTTATTGATTTTTTGGGGCCTTACCCAAGGTGTATGAACATCCATGAAGCTAGCAGAACCCATTCAGCAGAACATTACAAGATAGTATGGATAATTATAGGCTAATTAAATGCTCTAAAACGATGGATTCTGCTAGTTTTAGAAAAAATTAGCAGAACCCATATCAAAAAAATGGTGTAAAAACAATTGGAAAATTAAAGGTAAATTTTAGTGACTGCACACGTTCTTGACCAAACTTCTTGTTATTTAATCTAAAGCGAGCAGAACCCATATCGAAAATTGGAGCAAAACCAACAAATAAATAATTTTAGGCTTATTATGGCCTAATTAAATGCATCATTAAACATTTTTGGGCTCCACTCGTCCTTGATCAAACTTCAGGAAATTTGGGTTCTGCAAGCTCTAGATTAAATACAGTGAAGTTTGGTCCAGATTGAGTCGATACCAAATATTTTTAATAGGGCATTTGGTTAGGCCATAATAAGCCTAAAATTATTTGAATGTCAATTGATCTTGATACGCGTTCTAACATTGATTTTGGTTCGATTTCTGATTTGGGTTCTGTTAGCTTTAAATTAAATGATCTAAAGTTTGGCCAAGTGCGAGTGGATTAATAAGTCCAAATCTATTGGATGTTAATGGATCTTGGTTTGTGATTTAGGTTCAGCTAGCTTTGAAGCGATAAAGCCTTATGCTTTTTCTAGAACGAGCAAAATAAAAAAGTTTAAATGGGGCATTTAACTATCCTAAAATATACCTTTAATTTATCCAATTGTTTTTAATCCATTTTTTGGTGTGGGTCTGCAAAAGTTAGCAGACTTTTCCTAAAGCTCGCAGGACCATCAAATAGCATTTGATTAGCCTATAATTATCCATACTATCATGTAATGTTCTGCTGAATGGGTTCTCATAGCATTAGGGATGTTCTATTGAAGCATTTACGGGAAGCTCGTGAAAAGGCACTGTGCGATTTTGTGCAAAACCATAATTTTAATTTGTTTTCTCTACCAGAGACTATTGTTACAGATAATGATAAGCAATTTATCTCAAAACAATTTCAAGAACTTTTAATTTAATTTAGTGTTAATCATCTCCATATATACACCCAACCCCATGCGTCAGAAAGGCTTAATCCCGACAAACATTTGTTAACCATAATAGGCTTTACGGTTTTGCAACCGAAAAAGGACGGTTGAAAATTACAACAAATATTAAATTATATATACGAATCCTATTCGATTATTAAAATAAGTAAACGAACGTGAATATACGAAAATAATAATAGACGAATTTAGACGATTAAAATATAAAACATCAGATACACATCGGCCGAATACCGATTATAATTCGATTAATAACACAAAAGCAAAAAGTCTAAAATCTCTGATATTTATTTATCGGTCGGAACCGAATGTAATACGAAAGCAGCATGTAAAGAGATCGTCCAAATATTTCGTGTGCATTGCATATAGCGTAGCGGCACGAACACGAACATTAATATGTGGAAGAGGTCAAAGAGAAAGCAGAAGGAAATTTAAAATCATTCGTATCATTATCATCAGATCATCACCTTCATTGTGCGCAAAAGTGTTATTCTAAATAATTTAAGTGCTAAATAATAATAAAAAAATTAATTAATTAAATAGATACAAGTGTCGCAGGTAAAAATGTTATAGAATATTTTTTCTAAAATAATTACCGTGTTATAAACTTGTGTTTTGCTCTTATCAGCTGTGTCTTGCTCTTATCTTGATAAATCATACGTATATAATGGAATCGTTTATATAAGACAAACAATATTAAACGGATTAGTATTACGTATGTATGTATATGTATGTATTTTCTTTTTGTTCCAAGTTGTAAATCATTTTATTGTTTTGCTAAAATTAAATTTAGATAATCTAAAACTATTTGTTACAAAATCTACGTTAATCGAAATATTATGTCAACTTAATTAAATTACTCAGTGCAATTGGTGTTTTCGTTTTACCAAAGCAATACGTCATTACAATTTTTATTATTTAGTTGCAAATCGGATTCAAAATTCTAACCGAAATATTAATCAAAACCACCATAATATAAATTTTAACTTTGTTATTTTAGTGTCCATTACAACTGTAACTTATTTTAGTGCCATATTCTTGGTTAATGCTAATAGCTATTTTCGTAAGGGCTTTGGTGGTTTGAATCCACTGCATCATATTTCATTTGCTTACATATAAACCAAAATGCCAAAGAATAAAATGTTAAACGAGCTTTCCAAGCAATCTATTAAACGACGTATTCTAAACTTAAATTCAAAACAAAAACCTTTTGCAAATCAAACTCAATGCCGTGTTCAGGAATTTCCAACCAACGAAAACGATAACGTGAATTCACCCATTCAATATTTGTGCACTGTAGATGAGCAAAATGAAAATAGAACGTCGAATAACGAACCAAATTACGATGAAATATATGAGGAAGTTTTATCAGATTTTGAAGGAGAAGACGTTGAACTTAGAAATAACGTAAAATTATTAGATTTTTTACATAATTGGGCTATCAAATTTAATATAAAAGCAAATGCTTTAAACGAGCTCTTAGTTTTTATGCAAAAAACACTGGGTTACAACGTACCTCTTGATAGCAGAACCCTTTTAAACACTCCAAAAAATCGAGAAACATCCGAATGTCATCCAGGAAAATATGTTCATATAGGATGTGCTTCGGCTTTTGACGATATGTTGAGTAATTCTGACGGAATGCCACCTGTGATTTTATTGGATATCAATATTGATGGTCTGCCTATCACGAAAAGCAGTCAAAGCTGCTTTTGGCCGATTTTGGGAAGGATTTGGAATTCGAAGCTTAATAAAGTGTTTGTGATTGGAGTTTATCATGGATATAACAAACCAAATAACTTTAACCAATATTTAAGGCCGCTCGTTGACGAGCTTTTAAAATATGTATCAGATGGCTACCCGTGGAAATAGGAAAATATAAACGTAAAAATTCGATCATTCATTTGCGATGCTCCTGCGCGGTCGAGTATTCTTGGAACAAAAGCCCACACCGGATACTTTGGATGTCTCAAGTGCAATGTGGAAGATGACTTTATAAAAAACAGAGTTACATTCCCCATTAATACAACAGCACGCAAGAGAACAAATTTCTCTTTCCGAAACAGAGAAAATGAAGAACACCACAAGCATGACTCTATATTGGAAGAACTTCCTATAGATATGATTAAGCAGTTCCCTTTAGATTACATGCATCTTTTTTGTCTTGGTGTAATGAAGAAATTGCTCCAGTTATGGGTTGGTGGAGACGTTAAATCACTTTTGCCTTCGAAAAATGTAAATAAGATTTCGGAACGACTAGCTAAATTATCAAAGAACCAACCATCAGAATTTCAAAGAAAGATAAGAACATTATCTGATCTCTCGTATTTTAAAGCAACAGAGTTCAGAAACTTTTTATTATATTGTGGGCCATTTGTTTTAAAAGATGTTTTACCAACTAATAAATACAACAATTTTTTATGCCTTCACGCTGGAATTTTAATTTTATGTCACCCAGAGTTTTCCAAAACTAAGTATAATATAGCAAACGATGTATTAATACATTTTATTGAGGGGGTAAAATTAATATATGGACAACACAACTTAACCTATAATATGCACAGTTTGTCTCATTTGGCAGAAAATGTGATAGACTTTGGTGACTTGGATTCATTCTCAGCTTTCCAATTTGAATCATACATGTACAAAATAAAATGTTTCCTTAGAAAGCCTAACCAGCCGTTGGCACAGATTTGCAACAGGATTTGCGAAATTAATAATGCCAATTTTCATCACAAAAATTTAGAATTGACTTATCCCATTTAAAAAAAAAAATAAATAAGGACGGAAAACTATGTTATTTTAAAATTAAATTAGAATGTATAGAGCTGGATATTAGTGAAGGAAATCGTTATTTTTTGACAAAAAGGAAATATATTGTTATGTTTGAATATGCGGAAATGGTGAACAATAAAATATTTATTAACGGTAAAAAATTAGAAACTCTTTCAGATTTCTATAAATTACCGATTTTGTCAAGCAAATTTGATATTTACCGAGCTGTTTTAAATAGCAATGCAAATATCGAAAAATTTGAAGTTACTGATATACACAAAAAGCTCTTCGCCATGAGAAACGATGATGAAGACTGTTACGTATTTTTCCCAATTCTTCATTTCATTAATTAAATGAGTACCAACTTATAAATATTTTCACTGTACAATTTTCTTTATTTCATTCTACATAATTTTTATTTTCAACAGATCAGTATGTATTCAGTCATTGAGACAGTTAGTCAGGATGGTACAAAGGAGGTGTCACTTGTATGTGCACACTGGATAAATAATGAGACGGTGGCTTGGCCAAAGCAATATAATAAAGCGTTAAAACATCACCTTCACCCAAACGCGGACTGGGAAATATTTGACTGTAAGGTCTTAAAAAACAACATAGCCAGCTATCGTGAAGCAAAAGAAAAAGAAAAATTTTTGGCGGAGTATTCGAACTCGGATCAAATTCCGAGTTCCGAAGAAGCAACGCTTAATAAACGAAAGTACACAATACAAAATTTTAATGGAAATTTCGACCAGCATTCATACAAAGAAGTTTTGTTACAATGTGCAAATAACGCAACCGAAGTAATGATCGAAAGCGCAAACTACTCAGATGAATTTCCGATAGAGCTGCCACCGTTAATCCCAATTAACAATGAAAATCAACAAACAACGTATAATTTAGAAGGTCAACAAACAACTGAGTTAGTTGCAACGCCCATTTATAGGTCAAATTGCTTTAGTGAAGATTTTTTGAGTGGAATTGAAACAGAAACCGATGGCAATCAAGGATCTAATTCAAAAATTCAAAAACTTAAAGATAAAATAAAGAAAAATAAACTTAAAATCAAAGAAGTTAAATCCAAAGCTACCCTCATTTTAGATAACCAACAGCAAATTCTACAAAACCAAGCAGACATTAAAGAAATTCTGCAGGTTGTGTTAATGAATGTTAAACCAAAAAAGAACCAATTGGTAATAACTAAAGATACCTCTTTTATACTACCGAAACTGCCCATTAATAGTGTAGATCAACTAGCCGCATTTAACTCAAAATTAACTTCTCAAAGTTATATTGATCAAATGGTATGTATTAGAAATAATTATTGATAACTCAAAATATTTAATACTTAATTTATTTGTTTCAGACTCTTCAATTATACAAGTTGGCTGCTGAAAAACCAAACAAGACGATTAAAAACTGTTTGGAATACTTATGCTCCAATGCTGTCTTATCCAAATATTCAAGGTCTGGACAGAATTCTCTCTCGAAAGGTAAACAGTTAAATACTTATTGTTATTCAAAGAATATACATTTATTGTATAATAGAAGTAACTTCATTTAGACATTAATAAGCTGGTGTTCGCAGAGTACATAAATATAATTGAACTTTTACGAGGCGTTCACAATTATTTAAAACCAACTAATGCAGTTACCACCGAAAAAATAAAACTAAGCGTGAAAGAATTTTTAAAAAGGAGCAACTTTCGCTACAAATAATAAAATTAAAAGCTGCATCTTTTCGTGCAATGTTTCGAGTTAGTGATCGTTATCTCTTGACTTTATCTAAAGTTAAGCGACGCAATAACATTCAAACTTCGTTCAATTAATGTTATACTTAAGTTTGATTGAGGGTTACTCTCGAAACATTATCCAGCAAAAACGTAACAAACATGTTTCCTATTTAAAAGACTGAAATTTACTAAATAATGATTTAATGCTCCTATATTTATATGTTGTAGTTGTATTTAATACAAATGAATTTGTTTACAATAAATGAAGTAAAATTATTAAAATACTATAATGGCGGTGATACATGTACAGATTTTACCTATAAGGCAAAAAAATTTGCCATGTACAAAATTGAAAAATGTTCAATTTAAAATTTTTTTCTATAAGGCGATTCAAGTTGGCCGAGTTTTAACCAATCAGCGCGCAGAATTTGTATGCCTTAAAGGCAAAATCTGTACATGTATCACCGCCTTAATTATATTGTTTTTTGCTATGCATAGAAATCAATAACTCAATTCGAATAGGAGTGTCGAAATATGGTTATATTTCCGAAAATGTCCATGTTTACACCGCAAATGAACTGTAACAAAACGCTTGGTTTACTTAAATGCGACGGTTAAATGGAATTACTTTATTGTCGTCTAATTTGGACACTTATCATGAAAGGTTGGTTAAAAACTAGAAATTGTTTCAGTTAAAAATTGGTTATTTAGCAAAAAACTAAAAACGGTTGATTTTCAGAAATGTAACTGTCATTTTCAAGCCCAAAGAACCATAAAATGCAGCATAATAAGAAGGACCGCCCAAGGTGTTCCATAACCCGGGTATTTGGTTATACTTTGGTAAGTAAAAGTCTCTAAAAAAAACCGATCGGTCTCACAGTCGCACATCGGTTATTTTTCAGTACTAAATTTAAAATTTGTTTGTCGGGAATTGTACAATATTGGGAGCAATCCGTTTTTATTTAACTGACTCTCACACTAGTTGGGATTAAGACATCCAGCAGGTCACTGCAGCATTGTGTCCATCAATAAACAAACTACCAACGTTTTCCGTCTAGATACTTCTGGCTAAATTTAAAACTATTAACAAATGTGAAGCTTAAATAGTAACGAGTACCGTTGTAACATAATAAATGTCAAATCAAACTTTTCAAATATTATGTTTCAAGCAATAGTATATGAAGAGCATGTTTAACCTCAAAATGCAAGCCACGTTGCTAATTATAATAAATAACCAACGTAACACGTCGCCTGAAAAGTGGCCGGTCTCACCGGGAAAAACATAATTTTTTGGGGAAAAATACATTATATTCATCATTTCCATTCTAGAGCGATACAATCCTTTTTTGTAGAATGATTTATATTTGTCTTTAAAATATCTGTTTAGGCAATCATTTCTTTGTTGGCGCCAAATCTCTTTCCCTGGAGCTTTTTTTGAGGCGTGCAAACAAATAAAAATCACTGGGGGCCAAACATCATTTTCACTGTGCTTAAACAGATCCAAACAGCACACGGATTGATATACGAGTTGTCGTTTTTGATCCAATGTGAGCAAACGCGGTACCCACTTCGAACACAGCTTTCTCATGGACAAATGTTCCTGCACAATATGACCAACACGTTCCACTGGTTCCAACACACAACTTCACTTTACGGCCTTTGAAAATAATTAGATTTTTGTTATGTTTTCTGGAGTCACAGCTTCATTTGAGTATCCTGTGCGTGGTGCATAATCGGTGGTTGTGCGACCGGATAACACTTATCAAGAGGCTCTTTTGCTTGAATGGTGTTTTTTACCAACAAAAATAGTGTTTAATCAAGACACGAAATTCTTTTTTTCCATTGTTTTGAAATTAACAAAAGTAGCGTTGTTTTAGTGACTACTACTATTTTTGTTGGGAAAAAACACCATTCAAGCAAAACAGCTTCTTAATAAGTGTTATCCGGTCGCACAACCACCGATTATGCACCACGCACACCACTGCAACTTGTAAACTAAATTATCGAAATATCATGAAATTTTAACAGGTATCATTTAAAGATTGGTAGAATTTAAAAACCACATGAGTTTTAAATTTGGGATATACTCTATGTGTCAGATCGGGAACTTTTCAGGGATTGTAATAATTAATTTTCTTTTGTTTTGAGGCCCAAATAATAGTTTTGTGCTATCACACCAAGTCTCAACACAAATTTCTATTGTAAACTCATTATTTTATAATGAGGTTTGGTTTATTTGTACCATGGTGACCCGAATAATTTTGAAAGTGGGCGCAAGTAAGAAATACTATCTCAAAAAATAATGATTGATTAGGACGAAAGATAACCGTTATAACAATGCTCTTATATTAGCAATGTAACTTGCCCACCTCTCTCACAGAAATTAAATCGGTTATACCACAAATAATGTATTGAAATTGCTAAAATATTTTTTAGCATCGGTGAAATTTTCATATGTCAAAGAATTCTGGTACGACCTCATACGACATTATTTATAAATTTAGGTTGAGATATTTTTATGTTTGTACGATAAAATGTCGAATTATTTTGTATAAGGAACAAATAACATTTTCTTACATACATACGTATATACATATGGCACACAAAAGCCTCCATATAAGTCGAACAATAAATTTAAAAATAAATAAATAATAGCTGAGACATTTATAATAGCAGCAATAATAAAAAATACAAAAAAAATGGAAAAATTAATAATAAATTCAATCGATTTTTCGCCAAAAAAAAATATACAATTTTTGTTGATTCCAATCTCTGATAAAAGCCAAATATAAATCAAGCGTATATAATACACCAACAACACTAAGCCTTATACCAAATAAACGAAAAAGAAAATTCAACATATTTTCATTCCAAAAATTTTTTTGTTTGTGAATTTTCTAGAAAAAAAAAAATGTGTAAACTAAATTTTGCTCAATATACGCACAGCATAAACATGATTTGATGTCGAAACATAAAAATCTAAATGAAAAATCGACAGCAAACAGCAACAACTTACAACTAGAGTCGATATAAATATAAATAACTAAACGCATTGAGAAAATTCATATTTTACGAGTGGTGCAGAAAAGTTCTGGGGACGATATAAGGTTCAAGGCCAATTGGAACGTTATTTTTATGCTGCATCATATTTACGAGTATAGCGAGCGTAATTTTACATTAATTTATTAATAATCAAAATTAATTATTTAATTAATTTTGAAATTCCATAAAGCATGGTGCTCTATGCTTTCATTTATAGAGTGAATTAATCGATTACTTGTATTTTTTTTAGACACCTGGCAGTCAACACAAACCATTATACTCGTAAAAGTTTAACATTACAAATTTGTGTGTGTCCAATTAAATATGAAATGTGATTTAGATTATCGCGTGATAGCTACATAACTGTAAATTTATTTAGCTTTGATTGAACTTACAAATTACAACAATATAATTATTTTGTTTTTTTTATATTTGATTAGCGTTGGGGACAACAGTATAATTAATTTAGATTAAATCATCTAGTCTTGAATCTTGACGATTTTGACATGATTCAAAATTAAACATTTAAATCATTAATATTTTATTTTTATGAAAGTTAGAAAAAAGTTGTACCGTGGCAACGTAGCGAAATACGGTTTTTACTAAAAAAAATAGTAGGCGTCAGTAATCAAAACATGAACCTTACAAACATCATAAACAAATTTACCGGAAAATATGTATGTAGCTAAAATAAATAAAGTTACACAAATTGAAAGCTCAACTGCATTGAAATCTTTTAGGAAATGGGATAGAATCCTAACTGGAATCCATAAACAACAATACAAAACAAATTTCGTACCAATTATGAAAGAAACTGGCTGAGAATGCCACCTGTTGCACTATTTTGGTAATTCCCCGGGAATAAGGAATTGTTGAAAGAATTTATATGTAACTAGCTGACCCGGCGAACCTCGTGTCGCCCCAAATTTTTTCGTTCGGAGTAAATAATTTTGTGCTTCACGAAAATTGATTTTGATGAGAGAAAAAATCAAACAACTTAAGCCAATTCACAATAGAAGAATGAGTTGAGTGGCATTCCATTCTATTTTAATCGAATTCAATACTTAAGACAAGTTTATGTTGCGTTGGTTCGTTCGTTCCGTCGTTTTGGTTTTTTCGACCAATCATCTCTTGTGGAAAAACCAAGAAGAAAAAAAATCATCATTTTTCAGCAATATGATTGGTCGTAAAAATTGTCAGAACGTGAAGTTTACTGGATGATAATTTCCGCAACTAAAGATTATCCAGAACCATCGACTGTTGCTGTTGAACACAATTCGCATACCTCGACAATAAAAAACACGATTCTATGTTCACTATATACACTTTGTAGTTTGTACAATTCAATTAATAAATAAACTAAGATTTTCCACAACTAAATTGAAGTTTTTATTTATATAATGTTACTTGTACACCTTTCTTTCTACGACTGCTGATTTTACATTTCATTTGTCACAAGATGTATCAACTATTAAATTGAACTTAATCCTGATTGGATCCATAACCATATGTTTGTTGTCGATTGCTAATTGGTAATTTCACATTCGCGGTTAGACAAAATTCAATTAAAAAAAACGAATTTGCTAATATTGCAGCATAGTTTCAAACCACTACGGAGTTACAATACACGGTTTTTTTACACTATTTAATATTACTATTACTCCCTAGATGCCACTTATAACGATAAAGTTTAACAATCTTATTACGATAATAAATAAATATGGTTTTAGTACAACTTTGCTGCGAAATGTCAGAATAATTTTATGGAGTTCGTTCAACAACATATAGGCTATGGATACGAATTTAAAGCTAAATATTTAATGTTAAATAATTAATAATATGTAGTACTAATTCAAATTATTTTTAATTTTAGATGCATTGGTTGCTGTATGGTTAAGGTGGGATAGACCTGGTACTCGGGCCTTACTCGAGGTTAATTCTTAGGATTAGGGTAGGCAAGGATAATGCATTAATAGATTTACGTGATAAGTAAGTAATATGTACATTCATTCATTTACAGGTACTTCGTTGTCCAACAGAACGAACGCAACCATAATGGCGGAATAATGTATTGAAAAGTAAATAAAATGTCAATTCAAACTCAGACATCTATAGAATTTTGAGTTGTTTTTTCGATTTTTTTCTCTCAGTGTGGAAATTAATTGAAGTCAGTTGCGGAATTCAAAATAATTCAATGTATTTTATTCGAGTGAAATTAAATGGAATCAATACAATGCAATGTGGTAAAAAAGATTTTGAAATTCATTGACCATGAGGAAAACACGGAAATTCCAGATTTATTCCGCACACTCCCAATGATTGATCTTGTGATTTGTTAATCATATAGCAAACGCCAAACGAATGGGGAACTGAATGCGTTTGAAGTCGAACGAAATGTCAGTTGGAATCAAAGGAATTCTCGGAATTAGAAATTCTTCTTACAAATTAATTCGTTACGAGATCGAAAGCGCACTGCTACTCAACTGGAAAATGAGTTGCTTAGTTCCCGCCGAGTGAATACTAGTGCCAGAACAATTAGACGAAGATTAAGAGAAGTGAACCTAAATCCAAAACGGCAAGTAAAAGTTCTACGGCTCATTCTTTGTCACAAATCCAGCCGTTTAGAATTTGGTCATACTCATGCAAATTGGGGAAATGATCAATGGGACACTGTTCTCTTTTTAGATGAGACCAGAGTCCAATTGTGGAAACCAGATGGATGTAATCTTGTATACAGAAAAGTTGGAGAATGTTACGCATCGTATAACATAGTGTAAAATGAAAGCATTGGTGGAGGTTCAATAATGTTTTGGGGTGGAATCAGTTGGGAGGGCCATACGGAGCTGGTGGAGATTGGTTTGAGGATGTTTTGCCATATGCCATAAAAAAATAGTTTGACGCATTTTAACATTTTGCAATGAAAAATAGCCGCTAGCTTCACCACTTCGGCTGAAATTGGCGAGCGTTATACTTTTTTATTACAACGAGTGTATGTTGAAACGAGATTAACGATTGTTTTTCCACGATAACGATGTTACATCTATCTTATAAATTTATGCAACATATTCTCGTCTAGTTTCTCTTTCGAATTTCATCATAACGTTTTCTTCGGGAAGCTTGCAAATTTTTTATACTGTTTCATCGAAAAATTGCTCGGGTTCTCAAATATAACAGTTCAAAGTTAATTATATAATTTTGAAAACTTTTGCAGGTTCTTCGGATAATCCAGAATAAATCTCAAATTTATGTGTGAATCCGGGTCTTCACGAGCAGGTAATTACTTTTTGCCAAATCTTCTCAAACCGGTTTCGGCCCATTTGTATTTTTGTAATATTGACGGAACATTGTGATGATTCACAAATGCCTGATGATTCAAAAATGCTCAATCAAGCCTGAAGTGCAAAGTTGAGATTAGCTTCTAAAAACGACTAATTCTAATGAAAAATCGAGGTTTAAAAATTCCTTAAATTTCAAATTACGCAAAACAATTTAAATGTATAAGCTAAACGATAAATATTGGTTTACATATTTTTAATTATTTGTTTATCGCTAGAATCTTGGGCAACAGAATTAATGTTGATCAAAATCACTTTTACAATGTAATTACGAAATTGGCCGCATCTCGCATATCGTTTGATATGTTATGTACTCAATCAACCACGCACTTCATAGCACTTCAATTAATTAGGCTGATCCCATATAATTGCAAAATACAACAAACACTGTGTGATACCGCGTGTAACATAAACAGAAAAAAAAAATATTTTTAATGCTATCAAATCGTTAAAAAATTACCACGAACAGCGTAAATTTCCTGCCAATTATTACACGAAAATCAATCAAATTTGAATATGTGCGAAATAATTATATCAAAACGTAAACAGAGTTAAATACGAGAACTGAACTGTGGTGTTGTATTATTCACCGGAAATCGCAAGGAAAACTAAACGGGGCCACATGGTGTGTTCTCTTTTAACAAAATATACGCGCGTATTTATTTAAATAAACGATTTTTTGTTATTTTGGTTTGGAACGATATAGTCTCAAAATAGTATATACGAATATAGTAAATGAATAGTAAAAACAGTAGCAGTCAACAAAATAAATTGAATCAATTATTAAAATGTAAATTTTTCGAATTTAAACGTGTTTTTAAATTGTGAATTTACCGTAAAATATACGAATATATATTTCCCTTGGGCGATAACAACTCACTAAATAAAAAAAAAACTATTTACAGTAGTTTTTCAATACACAGTTTATTTTATATTACAAGTTTACGAATAATTTAATTTTCCTCAGGCATGTACAGTGCCATGGCAGAGGAAATATCTTTTCTAGCCAAATTAGGGAAATTATAAAGGGAACGCTTACTTCTTTTATTTGAATTCATTTGGCCTAAAACCCAATTTAACGAAGACCAATCCTTACAAATTTGCCGGTAGATATAAGTATAGAAATGTTTACTGGAGACTCATACTCAAATAAGTTCTTATAGATTTGAATTGCCGCCATCATATGAACTAATTCCACCCGAATCGAAATTTTTTATAAACATCCACCGTTACATGGAGTTATACCAGAGCCATCTAAGATTTTGAAGAGCCGTAATATTAAAAAGAGAGCTTTCAGTAGAGGGGAAGCTTTTATTAAATTACTATAAGAAACCGTTCCAATTAAAAATGTAGTCTTATAAAAATTTAACTTATTTGATAAATTCTGGTCACATGCACATCAGAATTTTTGAGATGATCGATGCACTTAATAGCAATCTAAACATTCCCCATTTATAACAAAATTAAAGAGAAATCGTGAGCTGAAACGAAATTTTATGAATCACCATGTAGAAACAATAATATTATTCATATATAATAAAATTTTTACTTCAAAATTTATTTGCGAAAATTATTTTTGTATACAAAAAATCAACGATGTCATGATTTTCTTAATTAAATATTATTACAAAACAGAACAAAACGTAAAATATTTAAATTTTATCCAATTGCAAAACCGAGCTTTCTGTAATTTGAAAATCCGTTTACAGATATCTCTGTAACAAATTTACCTGAAATTACAGAAAAGCGTAAAATAATTAAATAACTATTTATGAAAATAAACCATTATTATTGTAAGTTAAGCACGAAATCTTTAATACAATAATTTAACATAACTAATAAAACTCAAAACAATTATAAATTTTATTTATTATTCGGTTGGCGTAAATAAAACTTTTCGTCGTAAAATATTTACCATCATAGTTGCTTTGCGCTGTAAAACAATAATAGAAAAATGTCACAATTTTTCCAAATTTTTGTTTTTTTTTCAATCTAATTCGCTGGTGTTGCGTTTCTCAGTTGCAGGAGATCTGCATAATCTATTGAACCAGGTAGTATACATAAATGAATTGTTAAATTTTCGAAGCAGACATTTGGATTTTAAATTTTTTTTTAACTTTTAGCGACATCTTTTGATTGGTTTTGTAATTGCGAAAAGATTTATAAAATAACAATGTTTTTATTTGGTGAAGCTCTGTTTTGTTTATACTACAGGATGAAACAATAAAGGCTGCAAATTTGTTGCGATGAAAAATCAAATGTTTAACAAGTAACGAAAAAATAGTTTTCGAAGTTTGTCATCAACAATGTTGAAATAGACCCCAAAACACAATAATCCCCATATTACATTGCTACTCCTAAACCCTTTTTTAACGAACGTTTGTTTTGAAAAATAATGCTTAACTTTTTTATGAAACACTCTATACTAATTTCTAATTTTCTGTACATACACATAAACAAATTCTTGTTTCTACAAAAAAAAAAAATTGTGTTAGACTAATTTAAATGTTTTTGCGTTTACTCAACATAATATGACTCAATATTAAAATATGCTTTTCCTGAATATTGAAATAACCATTCACATTGAAAATTTAAACAAAAATTTATGTTTTATATACAAAAAAGCTTCTAAAAAATACTAAAATACACTGGTTGGTATGAAAAAGTACAAAAAGCTTCCCCTCTATGGAAAGCGCAAGGAAAAAATCTTACTGCTCTTATATTTAGAAGGCTCTGGTTATACTCAACTGAAGTTAGCTAAAGTAATAATATTGGACAAGGGAAAACAATTCCAGATTTTTGAGTTTTTCATCAAATTCAAAATAGAAGGCAGTCATCAGTTTTCATTGAATTATGATGAAGTTTTGGTTTCGTCACAAATTAAACGATGGGAAAAGAAAGAAAACGAATTATTGTCTGTAAAAAGCAGTTCTACACGTGTTCGTGGTGCTGGTCAAAAACCAATGTATGATAAGCTTGAGGAAGCAACAATCTAGTGGTTTCGTAAAGAGAACGAGCAAAGAAACTGGTGGTAACATATTTCATGTTTCGGGAAAAATCCAAACGACTCATTGAAACGTTACTACAAGGACTATTAGGACTTTATATGCTCTGAATATTGGATCAGGAATATTTGCCGATGCCACAATATTTGGTTTAGGAAAGTTACACATGTAAGCCAGCAACAACCGAAAACAAAAGGAGAGTTATTGGATCTTGTGAATGATTTTTCACGATGTGCAAGGCAAAAAACGGTTTATATGTCACCATCAAATATTTATAACATGGATGAAACGCCATGTTATTTCGATATATGTCACAATCGCACTCTCCATTTCAAGGGTGAAAAGACAATCGATGGGTTAAATAGTGGCTACTCAAAAAATAGATTCACCGTTGTGCTGTGTGTTGCAGCTGATGATAAGATGATTCACACAATGGTGATTTTTAAAGGCTTAAAGAAAGTTCCACGTGTAGTGTTACCAAATAACATTGAGATAAAAGTTAGTAAAGGCTGATACATGAACACAGAAATAATGAAGCAATGGATAACATCTGGCTTTGCCAGGAGCAATGGCCAATTTGTAAATAATTAGTCGCTTCTGCTGATGGATTCCTAATGCTCGCACGTCAAATCAGAAGTGATCGACCTTCTTCAGAATAAATGCTACACCGAGACTCTACTTATTCCTCCCAAAAAAAACAACATCTTTCTAACAACCCCTTGATGAATCAATAAACGTGCCTTTTAAAAAAGCGATGCGCGTATTCTGGAGCGAGTGGTTTGCAGAAGAACCGGAAGAATATGCCGCAAAGGGGTATCGTAAGAAACCTCCAATACCAACAGTTAGTCAGTTTTGTGAGTGAGGCAGTAAAACGAATCACTTCAGAAATTATAAAACGGTCGTTTGAATGTTGCGGCCTGGCGTGTTTCGGGAACCAATTCCATCGTGCAAATACAATAGTCGTCTTGCACAAATTGTTTACGAAGATGCAAGTAGTAGCCCAAGTCCCTTGGATACCTCTGACTGCGAGCTGCATTATATCCCTTTAGTGATTTACTAACACAATTGTGCGGGTAGGGCAAAAATTACCATGTCAAAAATTTAGTTTTGTATGTTTTTTGAACCTTATCCTTTTTAACTTATTTTCGTCCGAAAAATAAAACACTATATCTATACACACAATTGTGTTGGTTTTACTTCAAATCAAGCGAAATTTTTTATCAACAACGCCATTACATACTATGGATTCTACTCACACATTTGTGTGGGTTGGACTAAAACTGAGCCAATATTTTTGTTTTCTTGGTTGAAAAAGGGATATGCCAACTGAGGTCGAGAATGTACTAGTCTCGTGAAGTACTCAAGAGACATCAAACGACGAAGCAGTTGATACTGAAAAATTAGAAGACTCTGATTAAAATAGAGATAGTCTTTTATGAGTCAAAATATGTTCCTTTTATGAATTGAGATATATTTGTTCTTATTACGAAAACATCGTCCATTATTTTAATTTAATGTTTTCATTAAATATTGAATTTTTCCATAGGTTCGAGATTTTTTTTACCTATTAATAAAAATTAATAAATTCAATAAATGTTTATTTGTTTCAATAATATTTTTATTCGAATAATTTATCTGGTACATTAATTTTTCTCGATTTGCACCATGTTAAATGCCTTAAATTCGAATATTATATTATGCTGCATTATACGGAATAGTACGGCACCTGTATTTTGCAAAATATCAATTATAACACGTCTAAGGTACAAAAGTAGAAACAAATATTATCTTATTATGTATTTGTTTCTACTTTGGTGCGGAAAGCAAATCTTTGTTTTATTGCGTTTATTGCACAGGTAAATTAGCAATATTAAACTCAACATAACTTTTATTGTACCGGATGCGGCATTTTCACAGCACCGTCTGTTTAAATTTTGATTTTATATGAAAATGACATGTTGCTACATGAGGCTGTTCGTAAACTCTACATTGTTACGATATTGTTAACAATGAGTTCTAAATCGTTCTGAAACTATCATTGTAACAATGAGCACGTGCTTTTTGTAGTTCCGAAACTCGTTTTAACATTGTTACAAATGTCATTCTCAACCCTACTCGAGACTGCCTTTCCAGCTGTCAAAGTACTAATTATGCTACAATCAAGCGAAAAAAATATTTTTTCACATCAATATCAGAACAAAATAATTTTTTAATAAACTTTTTTATGTGGTCAATGTGTTTGATAAAAGTACTATGCGTATAGTTGAGTATTATTTAAAAATTATAATTTTAATACATACTCTAAGTTTACGGATATCTGGTTTAATAGTTATTTTCATATTGAGGAGAATAGAAATTAGTTTTCTGTTTTGCGGTTTATTATAGGTTTTTTTTTGGCATCACCAATCATCTGTAAAATCATTGACATTTGTAACAAAATCATTGTTAAGCACATACGTCATCTAACAATGACAGTTGTAACAATGTTAACAATGTAAAGTTTACGAACAGCCTCCAGTTAATAACTGTGGTAACACGCAATATTTGATAATTTTACTTTTTAGATCGTTGGGAAAATGTTCGATTGCGAATCGAATTATGCAATAATAGCCGCTTTTCTTCACGCGTGTTCTATGTCTTCAGTTCATATTTCATGACACAATACAAAGATTTGAAATCAAAATGATGATCTAAAACAAAATTAAAATGAAATTTTACATTTTCAATTTGAACCGATCCAGCTGATTAATGTGTCATCAATGGGTAGCAAATATTGTCCAATGATTTCTATTGATTTTCTTCTATTGAAACTTTCACATTCATATTTCAATCATTCGCTTCAATAATCACTGTGCTAGTTGAAAAATTTGACAAGCTGAGCACCCAGGGGGTAAACCTAATTCGAGTACGCTGAATTTAATGGTGCTAGTCCCATTTTAAAGTTAGTCCCCATTTTTGAGATATCGCTTTCGACATGTTTTGGCTCTGAGTCAAAAAATCTGTCAAAATATACATCATATTCACGTTGATAGCTCCTGAACCATTAAGATTTTCGTTATGCTTTTTTCAGCAAAGTTGTTGCGCAAGTCAAGACCAACAACTTTGCCGAACATATCAAGACCGAAAAACCACATCCACCATATATGTTTTTTTTTTTTACTTAGGCCAAGGTTAGGTTGGAGTGGCTGCTTCCGCACAGTTAGACCAGTGGTGGCACGTTGTGATACCACAGGAACCAATTTCCCCTTTACATGTGTTCCCCTTTACATGTGTAAAACCATTCGGAGCTACGTATGTAGTGCAAAATATCTCGCACTCCACAGTCAGCGAGATCTGAAAGGGTGGCCATACTGTACACGCCCAAATACCTTTACGTTCTGTATGATAGTGCCGGACACGAGCATAGGAAGTTATATAAAGTCTCTTCTTCCTTTTCGTCCATGCAACTTCTACAAAGTCATTCGCCTGTAGACCAAAAAAGGCAGGGTCTTGTCAGTTTTGGCAAAAGCTTCTCACAGAAGACTCCAGCTCCTACCTTGCAGTTTCGAGAAACATAGGTACACAGGTAAAGCTTAATACAACTGAAAGTCGTCATACTTAGGCCAAACAGGACGCTCATTTCAGATAAGATACAAAGAAAATATCACAAGTACATAAAATCAAGTTTCGCACAACACATAAAAACTGAAAATCATACACTAAATTCAATAAAAATGTAACCATTTTGCACAGAATCAAAACAGGACTGAAATTAGACAGGTGTACAATTTGACTTATGAGTCATGAGATATTTGTATACTGTACGTATACGAATTTCTCATGAGTCATGAGTCAAATTACGGGCAAAATTCACACCCTAAAAATATACTAAAACAAAAACACCCACAATTTACTTAGCGACAAAATCAACACAAAAACCAATAAAATTTACGACCTCCATAACTTAAAAACAAAAGAGGTTCCAAACAGCAGTGCCTAGCTACAGTATATAAAGAGCTTCAAAATAAATTATGATGATTCGATATTTCTAAAAAAGTTAAAAAATTGGCACAATAAGTACGAACTAAAAACTGTAATCTGTAAACTGTCCTTGTTTTCAATACGTGCCCCAGTGAGATCATTCATACACCGAGGCTTAGTGATTGATCTGCACTTCCATGGGTCTAATTTTGGTATGCCGGACCCGGTTTGTAATTCTAGCCGTGTATTTAATAATGTATGTACTGTGTTCGATTTTAATTTGTCCAAAGATGAATTTATAAGAGTTCTAAAATTTTTTTTTATTCAAATTTGATTTATATTAATAAACCTTATTTTAAATACCAGATGTAAATTAATACTGTTGGTTAAATAAATAAATAAATAAATACTTAAAACGGAAATAAATATTTTTAATTTCAGTAAATCTATCACAAATGTTTGGGGTTATAGTTAGGACAGTACAGTGATACTTTCAATTGAAAACGAACCTAAAATCCCGTTTTTTACAATAAATAAGCATATAACCCAGATTAAAGGATGCTTAAAAAATATGTCTTAACCTAATACTGACATATGCGTCAGTGAAAGGAACACGCTATTTTTTCACAGCTTCTAATACTGACAAATCTATTTTAACAAAAATATACTAGTATATTTATTTTCATTATTTTCATATGAATGAAGTCAAATAATTAAATGAAACGAATCATATGATCGATAAATTTTAATTTAAAACGTAACTAACATTTAGTTAGAGACTATTACTCAAATAAAAAATTTCAAAATTTAAGGCAAAATGCTAGGAAATAGTTGCAAAAAGGATGTTTTCAAAGTCTATCAGATTACTACTGTTTTATATTATTTTTAGTAAAAGAATATTAGAATGTATTAGAAGGAGATGCAACTAGAATGTTCTTATTAGTGATTTTAAGAAAAATAATCTTGGTATGTTGGGTAATATTCTTAAAATTGAGCTTATTCACGATTTATGACAGTAATGCCGCCTATGTGAGTATTATAGCCGTTTACACTAGGTAATGTAAAGTAATCATATACCAACTATTACCACGTACTGCATCATTTTTTGTTTATAATAAAAATGGACAAAATCCAATTGTCGTCTGTATTAACCTAAAATACACCAAATTTGTAATCCGATATACGAACAAAGGAGAACGAATATATTATGGTTAATACCCGATTTTCTTTTACGATAAACCTACATAGATTTTGAATTTATACCACACTTAATTTCTAAAGCGCGAATTTGAACCTTCTGGATTCGTGGTAATAATTGTCTTGTATAACCAAAAATCGAAAATATACCAACCAGGTCAACTTTTATTAAAATCTTTAAATTTTATTGTAAAAATTGAAAATGCTCCTAAGGAAGCTGCCACTTCTGGTACATAGATCACCAAACACATTTCTCATGGATCTCCCAATTTATGTAAAAAAGCTTTAGTATGAAGTTTTATTCCGAAGAGTCAATCCACCTGGTTTGTAGAGATCCTGAATTTTGGTGAAAGAAAGTTTTTTTATTTTATTGTAAATTTAATTTACATTCCAGCTCGTATTTAAACTGTCACTTACGGTAAACCAATTTCGTCCAAAATTCATTGGGATCTCCCAATTTGTGAAAATTGCTCATATACGAGGTTTGATCCCTATCAATCAATTCGCCCGGGCAGTACAGGGCCGATTTTTTTTTTAAATCCATGCCATCTGTTTTGGGGCCGAAGCACTCCCTACTCTTCCGCGGTTTATTTTTCCGTCTTACTTTACGCATCATCTGCCAAACAGAAGATGTACGGCTATAGGGCCCATTTAAGTTACCATCTGCGCATTGCATAATGGAGCATAATGGAGCCAGCCAGTATAGGATCGGTTGGCCCATGAGTTTTGCAAGCCGATAGGGGGTTGTAGTTGTGTCTCTTTTAATCACAGAAATTTCCTTTTGCATCCAACCCCTATCGGGATTCGCACCCGGTACCTCCTGATCCAAACGCCAAAGCTTTAACCACTGTACCATTTGGGATCTAAAATATCTTTTATATTAAAAATCGTTATTTTCTAATTTTTGCAAAATGGACCGAACAATCACATATACCATAAATGATAAATCTACAAAACACTTAAAATCCTTACTTTTGTACTTAAAGATAGTAAAAGTCTATAAAAATAATGCTGCTTGTGGTGTGTACGATTTATGGAACCCTGGATGAATGAAAAAGCAGAACCGAAGTCTTATTTAAGCTTGATACATTTAATACAGCAATGTTCAACCGTTTCAAGTCAACCAAAATAAAAGAAAAGTTAAAATATGTTTTTTTCGACGAACAAGGTTGTTTCTCATTACTTCATCGTTGAATTCACCTTATAAATCAGCATCATATTGTCCCATAATCTTTCTTTCCTCCTCAAGATGCCAATGATGATAGTTTAAATTCCAAAAAAACGGAGGCACTAACCTTTTCAGCGAATAACACGAAACACCGTTCTCAGCTCCCTTTGGTCCAGATTCTCCAAATAAGTATACTGATTTATCTAGTGTTTTATTTGTAGCGCGGTATATAGTAATGTATCCATTTTTCATCAGACTTTTTCTTCAGAAACGTCTCAAAAATCTTTTTGAATTGAGTCGAATTATTCTGAATTTGTCATGTCATTACTGATTGCTTCCTCAATATTATGTGAAGCACATTTAGCCAACATTCAATTGAAAAAGTTAGAATGTAAGCATGTAACTCTAGATTTATAAAATCACAGGCCTCACCATCCACAAAATAGAGGGGTGAATAAGTTGTGGCCAACACCCAGGTTTCTTTTACCATGAATGTATATATAGATATTGAATATACCACACATAATTTCTAAACAGAAATAAAACTAACCGAACCGTCTTGAACGATCAAAAGGTATGATATCAAAGGGCCGAATGTCGAAGGGCCGAATGGGTCGAAGGGCCGAATTTTTTTTTTTTTTTGTGTTTAGAAATATATTTTTTTATTTAATTTAATTATTTTTTGCATGACAAAATTTTCCTTCACCAAAATGTTCCTTTCCTTTACCAAAAATGATATTTTTAAAACAAAAAAACAAAAAAAAATTTCGGCCCTTCGACCCATTCGGCCCTTCGTACCTATTCCGATCAAAAACCATTATCCCTGCTTAAATTTCAGTAAACCACCTTCAAGATCAACTCTTGTTAGTTGAAAATTTAATCTATGAATTTATTAGAATATTTTAATTCTTTGTCGTTTGTTATAAAAGCTAAACTTTTCAACGTTATTGCAAAAAGACGAAAAGCTCTCATTAAAGCTGTGACTTCGGATACACAGGTTTCCACCAAAGATTGCGAGGATCTCACTATAAATGAAAACAGTTTCAGTATAAATTTTGAATCCGAATTATCAATCCTGCGTGTCAATTGTGGACTGGACTGAATAGTAGTTTCCACTAAATATTATTCTACAACTACTATTCAAAAATAGTAGTTTCCACTAAAATATTGGAAAATTGATTTGGTTCGATATTCTTGAAAAATTTCTCGTAAATGATATTCTTTCCAAAATATTTGCGAAAAACATAAAAGCTCATTTGAATCCGTTACTTCAACGTGATGAAATACTTACTTTACTAATCAGTACTATACATAGATTTTGAATCGAAGTTGAATTTCTAGAGATTTAATATGTTTATCATGTCATTATGATTTTCTGAGAGGTTTAGGTTAGGAGTTTAGGACTATTAACATTCCGAAACACTTGCAAAATTTCTAATGGAGTTCACATGATCAGATAAATTATCTACTAATCTTCCCTATCTGAAAGAATTCAGGATTTTCTTAAGAAATTGAATATCAGAGATTTAATAAGTTTAATTTAATTATTAATTAAATAAAACCAGGGTTTAAAATAATTAAATTAAATGTAGTGATAAAAGAACTTAAAAATGTGAAAACATGATAAATCATGCAACAAATGTTAATATGTTTATCGCCTAGGGCCAATACGATTTTCTGAGGAGAGGTCTTGATTAGGACTAAATTTAGAAATTTTATATAAGTGAAAAATTAAATTTCCTTTTGTTCTTCTTGGGGCTGTAAGATCAGGGAATATTTTACTACTCGACAACGTTAGTGTTGTATTAGGTGGTTGTACTTTTAGCTTGTGCAATCGGATAAGTTTGCTATGTTGTTTCTACTAGATAGACAACATTTTTCACAGGTATCATGCATATATAGTTGAATCGTGACAACATCACATTTCACACATTTTATGGCAGTATGAGGTCCCATGAGTTACCTAGGAACTACAATAAAATAAGACAAAGCTGGACTTTGAATTTCACTGAACATTTAAACTCCATTAATGAAATTTCTACAACTTCGGTAATCGACAGTTTATCGCCAACTCGGTTCAAGAATAGTTTTTAAGTTGGTTTGGGGACAACAAAAATACTTCATACACAATTGATGAGCTACCCGTGAACTGCGATCTGAACTTTGATTTATAAGCTTTAAATTACAAGCGGCAGTAATTCAGTTTCTTTGGGATACAATATTTAGTAGAAAAAAATCAGCTGGTTTCTTAATTATACAAATACTAAAAGGCATGCCGAATTCAGTTTTTCATCCAGATTTACAGACTAATTGAAAAACTCTGTTATGGAAACATACTTACTATAGAATGGTGAGGGCTGAAACCAATTTCATAGTGCTTCAACAGCATTTAGTATTTATTGTAGCTGATATCGCTTTGTATAAAATACGATATACAAGGATACAATCATTTTTAGGAATATAGAAATTATAAAGTTCCATCAGAAACTACTTTACACGCTAATTATGTCAAAAAATTATACAAAACCACCATCGGCAATATTATATGAAGCGTGAAAAATAAATTTTTGTTGCTGTCTATTGATAAAAAAGTTGTCTAGGGACTCTGACGAAAGTCGCTAAGCGTTAATATTTGTTAAACACCGCACTATAAAAAGTTAGCGTTTTAACCAAAAATTACCCATCTAGCTGGCCTTGTACATGGTCTTCTTCAGGCATGTGAATAAATAAGAGGATTTTATGATAAGGTTAACCGATAGATATCCAATACAAAAAAGATATTTTTAAAAGCATCATCGAGAGTTGGCATTTATAAAAATCTACGGTTCGGGCTCGCACTTTCTTAGCCAATGATAAAAGCTAAATGTTGGGGAACTCGGCTCGCAGTCGTAAAATTCTATACCAACAACTTCGAAAATATAATTGCTGTGTTTGATGCATTGGTCGATGAGGAAACAGCTTTAATCAAAATAGCAAAAGAGCTTTTGCTTGATAATTGGGTAAAGGCCGGTACAATTTTCATCGCAGCGAAATATAGTTTCTTTGACACATCAATCACAAAATTGGAAAGTTCTGGGTTGCCGATTTCTGAGCAACTTAAAATAGTGAACGGTGCTGCAAAACAAATAAATTGTGTGCAAAAATCCTGGATTCGCAGTATTGTTCGACATTTCACATAACATGAGGGGAACATCCAAGAGTATCACAAAAACCATAATAGACAAATACACAATTGGAGAAATATTGGCTTTTAAAAATGCATCGACCTCTTTTTGGACATTGAACGAAGTTTTTGCAATGTATAAGAACATTCTACTATTGTGTACAATTTACTTTTAATTTTTAACAATTGGAATAAAATTCTCTAATTTTTATCATGTGGGCGCTTGTTTGCCTTGTTTCTTGCATCCATATTAACTAAGATGATTGATTTAGAGAAATACTTTGAAGCTTAATTAATTTCAACTAATCGGAAACTACGCAACGGCAATGGGAAGAATTAATTAAAATTTTGGTAAAATTACACAAAACAGTAATGATAGAAAGATTAATTAATTAATTTAGAATCAAACAGTACTTTTATAGTAGTTACCGCATTAAAATTAAATTTGTACATGACAACTCAAAACTGTATTAGAAATTTTTAGATTAGCAAAGCTTTTTACACAAAATGATAATCGGCAGCCCAATGTAAAATTTTTTATAACTCACTTAAGCTCGTTTTAATGTACACACATTTAAGAAAAAACATAAAAGCTCCCAAGAAATATAAAACGCTTATATATTTAAATGTTATTTAAGAAAAAAAAATCTCGTTTAAAGCCTTGGGGATGTTTTATTTTGTAAATTCTTGAAATCGGTTCAAGGCATTTTAAAACATTAAAATACGTTTTTCTTAAAAAGCGTGCAAAAAAATCGATTTTATGTATTTTAATCGAATTAGCTTAATTTAAAAGAAACTTTGATTTAATTTAACAAATTTTATCCTTATTCAACATTGTGTCATTCTCAACGATTAAAACTACTAACACAAAAAAAAACTAAATAAATAGTTTAATCCAAATTTAATTATATAATCCAACGATGCTATATAATCACAAGTTTGAATAATATTCGTTTTCAAACAAATTGCAAAACTTTAAAAAGTTTAACAAAAAACTTTTTTTTTTTAATTTTAACTTTTGCAGAAACATAGTAAAAAATAAAATGTTCAATAAAACTAATTTTAGGTATAATAAGAAAAAAATCTTACGTTTTATTTTATCAATAAAAAATTTATTCCAAAAAGTTTTTGTTTTTATATTTCAAACACTAAATTTTTTTTTCATCAATTTTCCCACACACAAAAACCATAAAAACACTTCACTAATTTATGCATAAAACTTTAATCCATAAATAACATAAATTTTTAACTTTTTTTTTCTATTTTGATTTCACTAAAATCGATTTTTTGTTGTTGTCGTTGTACACTTTTACATCACAAATAAATCACAATAAATAATAATAATTACATAAATTATTTTTAAATCGTATAATCCGAAAATAATTTTTATTTTAATCACTTAATAATTTATGTATTTAAAAATATAACATTTTTAAATCAACATGGAAAATTAATTAACAAAAAATTATTATTACTTTTTTTTAAATTTATAAATCACACACGCACATTTTATATTGTTATACAATACGAAATTATAAACAAATTAATTTTCCAAAAAAATACGCTTGAACAATGTACCGATAACCGTATTAACCACACACTATGCAGTACTTGGTTGTGAACGCATTGAAAAGTCCGTTTAAACTGACACAAAAATGTTGTATCCAAAATAAAAACAAAATTCGAAAAAAACGGGAAAATAAAATACTTTGATGTATGCGTCGAGCGGCGCGCATCTTTTCACCGTACATAACGCATACATCG
Source organism: Nephrotoma appendiculata (assembly GCA_947310385.1). Taxonomy (NCBI): domain Eukaryota; kingdom Metazoa; phylum Arthropoda; class Insecta; order Diptera; family Tipulidae; genus Nephrotoma; species Nephrotoma appendiculata. The sequence goes on from OX371225.1 coordinate 246,856,370, forward strand.
GCCGTAATATTGTAAACAACCATAAAAGAAAAAACGCCGGTAATTATTTACTATAAAATTTTCTCACTCTCTTATCACAAACAAGAAATGAGAAATTCGTAAATTTAATTTTTTCCGATTATAAAATTGTTATGTTAGATGTTGTGCATGTGGCGTAACATTAATATGCATCGCAATATTGTACGGTATAATTAGCGGTTTTCTGTGATAGGTGATAAACGTGGCGGATTTTAGCACAATTTACGAGACAAAACCATATAACAAAATTGTAAATTGTATTATCGTTTTGATATTCTATTTATAGTGTGTGATGCTTCGTGGTGTATGAGACATACTTATATAGTACATAACGTGCGCGTTGTGTTTTAATTTGGGTTGGATGGAAATATTTTTTTTTTTTTGTTTACTTTTAATTTTTTTTAAGAGCATTCTAATCTTTATCGAGCGGTGCAACAAAAATATGTTTACTTCCGTCGCTGGGTTAATTATATGTGCAATGTAATGATTGTATTGCATGGTATATATTATGATGATGTAAGCGCATATAAAGTTACATTTAATCGACTAAATAGTTTGAATTGGAATGACCCAAATTAGAGTCTGCATTAACAATTAAACATTTCAGTTGACAGAGAAGCTGGGGCGAACTCTTAAAATATTTACTTAATTTGCATTTGTATCACGTGTGATTATAAACAAAAATATTTATTACCCATTTTACACAAAGTTTCTTTTTCAATTATAACTAAATTGCTAATTTAAATTTTAGCAATTTTGTTTAATTTATCCCTTGATTTACACAAAATATGGAGGACAATACGTTATCATTATTCCCTACTATATTACCCCCGTTCATTACTCATTAAAATGAAAAAATACGGTTTGTGCTACATCTATATTTCGGTTATGTACTGTTTAAACTGACAGTCCTTTAAATAATGAGTCATTACTCTAGAAAAATATTTATGAAGAAATTCAAGTGTCCGGAATTTCCTGTCGACCAGTGTATTTTTGAGTTTGTGTGGGAATCATAAAAATGATTTGTAAGAAAATCAATACAAATTTTCAAAGCTTCTTTGATTTATAGGAATTGTTTTCCATATTCCCTTCCGCGGATTATATAATCGACGTGAATTAGTAGGCATAAATAAACAGAGAAATTTATGTTAGAATTATAAATGTGTATATGCATTGTATGGCACGTTCAAACAAATTCTAAATAATTCCAACTCCGTGGTCTTTATCATTATGTGTGGAATATAATGTCAGTCAAGTAGCCGCCTTGGCGCAAAAGTGTGCTATTTTAAACACATTTTGTAACATTTTCGCAGACTTCTGCAGGTGTTATTTCAGCAATTTCATTTTAAATATTGTCCTTAAGCATCGAGGTTTTGTGGGACTATTCTGGTAATTCCCCGGTAATAAGGAACTGGAGAAGAATTTATATGTAATTTCTGTTCAAATATTTTTTCCAGCCTACTGGTGAGAAAAGTTTGATGTAAATATTTATAAAATGGGAATAATTTTTCCATATCTAAGACTGTGTGCCTGAGAGCGATTTTTTCGACTAAATTGCCGACTAAACTAAATGAATGACTGATTCATATCATTATTTCAAAGGTGGCACTAGTATCTTTTAAATATGCTGTGCCTCCGATTGTAAACTAAATTGTAAACTAAACTAAACTATGACTTTTCATATGTCATATTGTTTTCAACAACACCGAGATTTGTTATTATTTAAAATCAAAAAAATAGCAAAAATAAAACAAATATGGATATGGAAATCGCATTATTCATGCATGTGATTATAAATTACAATCGAAATTTAAGAATCAGAATATTTCCTTTTAGACATTTTTGCTCGAATGCAAAAGGATAAAAAAATAATAAAAACAAAAAATGAAAATGACAACTAAATAGTCAAGCAACACAGTCTAAATTGAAAAAATTATTCCCAATTTTGTTTTGTTTTCAAAAAAATACCATTAGCTTTTTACCACAGTATGCCGGAAAAAAATATTTGAACGGAAATTACATATAAATTCTTTCCCCAGTTCCATATTCCCGGGGAATGTCCAGAATAGTACCATTGCTCCATTTATTCGGTCGGTGTACATCTTTTCCTTCAAGTACCTTGGAAAAAATTCGGGAGACGTCAAATCAGAGGATCTTAATGGTCAATCGTATCACCTTTTTTCACCTTATTCGTCCGGAGTCGAAATATTCTCGGAAACGGTGCATGATAGGAGAAAATTGCTTTCAAGAGAAATTGTTTAGTTTTAAGTGGGGCATTTCATGGTGATCTTAAATAAGTTTAGGAGATATTAGGCGTATTGCTTTGGTCAATTTACATCAACAATTGCCTTATATGTCAATACGAAATGGATTGATATAAATCCAAAAAAACAATTGGATTTACGAAATTCTAATCCAATTTTTAGTACTAACGATTTGTACTAAAATATGAAAAGTGATATTTCAAGCTACATAATCGATTAAATTCTATTTATAAAATAGAATTAAAATACATATTAATAAAATCATGAAATGTGAAAATATGGAAGCTTTTTAGGCGATGTAATATGTTACCTGAGATCATAATCTACAAACATAAGAGCAACATAAAAACCGTGACCTGGGTCGGTCATTCAGTCATTTTAATGTGAACTGTTTTAATTTTTTTGTGTTTAAATTTAATAATATTCGGGTGTATCCACCCCAGAGAATGGCCGGATCTCCCCGAATCTCAAGTACAATGTCTGCTAAAGAAACTAAATCCTGTTTAGTTTCTGTTTAGATAAAAAAAAACATTGGAAACATTTTTGAAAATTTTTGTTACGTATAACAATGTTTTAATAAATATTTTCGTTACATAATAATGTTTTAATATACACAATGCCACTGAAAAGTTCATCAAATTCGGAGAGTGATACAAATAAAAAGAGAAGCCGAAAATCAATCACGCTTGAAACAAAATAAGAAATTTTACGGCGTAGCTCGCCAGCGATAAATGTAGAAATTTCTAAGTTTGTTGGACTGCTGAAGTCAACTGTGCAAACTATTCGGGATAACAAACAAAAAATAAAGAGCATTAGCAATCTGCTGCACCTTTAAGTGTCTCAAAATCAACTCGACTAAGAAGTGGTATTATGGAAAAGATGAAAAAATTATTGGTTATAAAGATTGAAGATAATTACCAACGGAGCATGCCAATGAGCTAAATGACTATCCAAGAAAAGGCTAAAATATTTTCAAAAACTTGAAATGGCGTTGCTGATGAATATAATAAAGATGTAACATTCCAAGGAAGCCAAAAAAAATATCCCAACACTTTAAAATCAATTATTGAAAGAGGCGGATACCGACCTGAACAAGTTTACAATGTGGACGAGACAGGACTCTATTGGAAGCGAATGCCGAAAAGGACTTTCACTTTAATTGGATGAACTAATTAATGTAAGAAAAATGATTTGTATGTTAAATTTGTGTTAATTAATGATAACGATGAATGATAATCAATGTTGATGAAGATACGCATTTTAATGATCGATGATTTTGTGTTATGGAAGGAATTGTGTTTGATGAATGATTTAAGATCGATTTTCTGTGAATGTAATGTTTTATGATTGTCTTTTATGAGTAATGTTTTAATAGTGCACCTCAATGGGTGGATTATAATGTTAGTATGAGAAAGATTTAATAAAGTGTGATTTTACACAGGCATGTATGTTATACTGTGGTGTGAACCACTCCTTCCACATACCCCCTCGCTTTGCCGTGCGAGGTTAAGAAATCACCAGTTATCAAATCGGTGCCCGGATGTTAGTTGTTGAAGTACTTGCTTTGGTTGAATTAAAACTGAACCATGCTAATACAGTCGAGGTTCATCGAGTGACGAGACCTCAAAGAGTTCATGATCTAGATATGTCGTAATAAATACCGAAGTATTTTATTCATACTCGGTTTTGTTGTTGTTTTTTTATATTAACTATTAAGGCACAATTAAAATGATGAGTACGTATGTTGTATATACTACTTGTTTTGTTGGTGTTATTTCGGTTTGATATTATATGGAAAATGTGTGTGTGTCGTATATACATATAACTAATGTTTTGTTTTGTTGTCCAACAAGAAAGCTTGGATGGCTAGGATTCTACTCAAAGACTTGTAACGAAATTTTTCGCTCCAATTTATCCAAAGTTTACCCAGCACTGATTATTAATTTTGCATTGATTGCTTTGCAGTATATATATAAATGTGTATGGGTTTGATGATGATCACTTGTCTCAAACGAGAGAGAAATTGTGTTTACCGGGGTTTGCGATTGATATAAAAACATCAATTTGGTACGACGTGGGGAGTTGAGTTTTGAATTTTGAACATATATATTATTTGATGGAGGTATAAATTTATTTATTTAAACTTAAAATTTTAATTTAGAACTTAAAATATAAAGATATAAATTACTATATAATACTATAATATTAACATAATATATAAATATTACAACTAAATAATAAAATATAACCTACACCTACATATAAAGTACAACTAATTAAAACCGAAACTATAATAATAAAACCTAAATATTTTCATCGTATAATAAAACAAATTGTTCCATATTCATGTGCTTTAAATTACGAATAAATAACTGTGGAATAACTTTGTCATTAATATGAAATAAATTTACAAGTGATTGTGACGTTAAAGGCGTGCATATAGCCATAAATAATATGCATAGTATTGTGTAAGTGCATCAATTAAATTCCTAAGAGGAAGAAATAATAAACTGTGGTGTACAAAATGAAAAAAATTAACCGTGCGATTCTGACCTTAATACAGTTAAGAGTATCTTAGCTAAGAGACATTTTGGTAAGAGGTTTTTTTAAATAGAATCTCTTAATTGGTATTCTGATTGCAGTAGGCTTAAATTTTCTCTTAAAAACTCTCCAAATATTATGTATGAAATGTGGAGACCTGTCAGTTTAATTTTTTGTGATTGATTTTTAATTTTCTGCGTATATTTAAAATTCAGGCTAAAAATTACGCACGTAAATTGAAATTAAAATAAAAATCGTGTTTTAACGTAAGTAAATATATCTTATAAATTCAAGCATTTTCTGATAATTGTTTATAAAAAAATATATAATTTAGATGGAAAATATAAAACAAATACGTTCTTCCCGGACAACAACAGAACAGCTTGAGTCATATTTATGTTTTTTAGAAGAACACAGCCAATTCAAGGCCGGAAAGAATACTCCAGAGAACACGAAATATTTAGAGGAGAAGTGGGAAGATTTGGCCAGAAAATTAAATTCGTTGAAAGGGCCAGTGAAAAATGCAAAAGAGTGGAAAACGGTAAGATATTCTTGATTTGAAAACGATAGTTTTAAAGTTTTACATAGAATTTTTTTGTAATTTGCAGTCCCTTACTCACTGGAAATACCAATTAAAGTCCAGAGCCCGCAAAATTAGGGAAGACATTTTATTAACTGGCGGAGGCGAACCATCAATGAATTCTATGTCTGCCTTTGAAGAACGAGCCCTAAATTTATTTGGAGTAATCACCATTCATGGTGATAATGTGGTACCTATTATGGGATTTAAAGTAACATACATATATTTTTTAAATACTTTTTATGACTAAGAACTAATCATATTCAATTTTAGAACACAAGCCAAACGAGCGCTGAGGGGATAATTACTGTTGTGGAATGTGGTTTACATGAGGCGACCCAACCCGAGAGAGACAACCAGTCCAGCCGTATCGCGGAGCCTTTAATAACTGAGATGCATAGACCATACAAAAGGCAGTATACTAATACCTCATCTGCCATTTCGGAATGCATTAATAAAATTGGAAGATTGGCAGAATAACGTGCTAAGAAGAAAATGGAAATGGCGGAACGACGACTGGTGATCGATAAACAGAATGCTGACTCACTGAGTAGGATTGCGGAAGCGATGTATAGTCTAGCTCTTTCACTACTGGCGCACATTATAATGTACATGACATTCAAACCTCTATTGCTCTATGCGCCTATAACTTATACTATCTATATTCGTGCTTCAGTTTTAATTGTTACTTTCTTTGCATTCTTGTTTACATTTTATAGCTCAAATTTGAGCAATTTTAATAAATAATGGTATTTTTGTTTAGTTCAGAGTGATTTTTTATCGGTGACAGAAGGGCTCTTGACAAAATCAAGTATTTTTTCAGTAAGTACAGCTTAAATAATTAAAACCATTTTTTAATGCATTTAGTAAGAGTCAGGTATCATATTTACATCAGTAAAATAACAAAAAAACATATATTAACGTGAGAAATCACAAAATAATTGTGTGTACATTTGCATGTACTAATTTAAGAAAGTCATTTGTACATTTGGATGGACATCATACATTTTGTTCATTAAAATGTACAATTCTTCTGAAATGTGTAAAGTTGTACATATAATAACACAAAATATAAAATTTATATTTAACAGGAAAAATGGCGCGAAAAATTATAGGCGAGGAAAACTGTCTCGCGGTTTTAATGGAAATGAGTGATATCTCAGATTATGAAGAGGACGAAGTTGAGCCATCAAAGTTTTTTAATTTTAATGATGAAAATTTTGAGGCGCCAAAATTAAAAATATCAAATCGGACTCGCATAGAAGATGAACAAGACGAAAATATCGATGAAAACTTGATTGAACCAGATGAAAATAATTTCGAAAATATTGTTGGAACAGAGCAACTTACAAATGTCACCTTGTTAGCAAACACCGAATGGATTGCAACAGACGTTGAAATTGAAATTTTCGATCATACCAGAGGAGACTTTAACATGAATTTAACCAGTAAAGATCAAGTACAATGGAGACGTCGGCCTGAATATTGTAAATCAGAAGCACCTTTTGAAATTGTACCACGAAATGATCAAGCTGAAATAAGAACGCCAATGAATTATTTCAAAAAGTATTTTACCGACGAATTATTCCAATTGATGGCCGAAAATACCAATATATATGCATAACAAAGTGGTAATTCATTTCGTCCTACAGACACAAAAGAAATTCAAAATCTTTTTGGGATTCATTTATTTATTGGCAGTACCAGATTTCCTAGACTTGAAATGTATTGGAGTCATCTCCTTGGTACGAACCATGTTACAAAAGCAATGTCTCGTGACAGGTTTTACCAGTTACGTACTAATTTACATTGTGTAAATAATTTGGAGATTCCGCAAGACAATCAAGACGTATTTGTTAAGGTAAGATTATTATTAGCAGTAGTATTCCATCCACTGATACAAATTAATTAATTTTTTAGATTAGATCGGTAATAAATGCTGTAAGGAGTCGATGTTTGGAACTGGAGTTCGAGGAACATTTAAGTATCGATGAGCAAATAATTCCCTTTAAAGGTCGGCTTAAAGCGAAACAATATATAAAAAATAAACCGAATAAATGGGGTATAAAATTGTTTGCTCTGTGTGGTAGCAGCGGCCAACCCTTTGATTTTTTTCTCTATCAAGGCTCATATTCTGAGCTATCAGAATACAACAGAAAAAAGTTCGGATTTGGAGCCGCCGTAGTACTTCATTTGGCTCAACGAATAAAAGATCCTGGACATAAACTTTTTTTCGACAATTATTTCACGTCATATACATTACTTGAAATTCTTAAAAAAAAATATATAAATGCTGCCGGAACAGTAAGAATAAATCGTTTTATGAAACCTCCATTCCAGGACGATAAGGAATTCAAAAAACTACCTCGCGGTTCTTTTGATGAATTAAGTGACCGCCAACAAAACGTAGTTATCGTCAAATGGCTTGATAATAAACCTATTCACATTGCTTCCAATTTTATTGGAAAAGGTGAACTAAATACGTGCAAAAGATGGGATAACATTCTTAAACGACACATCGAAATTCAACAGCCAGAAGTTGTCAATTTATACAACAAACATATGTGTGGTGTTGACACTCTGGACCAAAGCTTATCTTATTACCGTACTTTTATAAAATCGAAAAAATGGACTTTACGTGTCATAATGCATTTCCTCGATATGGCGATTTCATCAAGCTGGATGGAGTATAAAAACGAGATGTTAAGGAATAACGAGCCCAGAAAAAATATAAAAGACCTTCTTGATTTTCGAATGGAAATTGCGTATTACTTGATCAACGTTAGTCAGGCTCATACCAGAAATCGTGGCCGCCCTTCGAATGTCGAATCTACCATTGTGCCTTCTTATAGACAACGAAGTGAGGTACGTCCAACTATTGACATTCAACTCGATGGCATATTACATTTACCTGATGCCGATAATAACAAGGAAGCTACTCGCTGCAAGCTTCCAGGATGCAAGGGCCGCACACATTTCATGTGTCTTAAATGTAAAATCCATTTATGCTTGTTAAGCAACAGAAATTGCTTTAAGCAATTTCATACCACCGCACGCTCCACAACACATATTTAGTAATAAATAATTATAATGTAAATATGTATGTTTATGTGCTAACTTACGCACATAAACATACATATTTACATGTATCGCTATTTTTTAATTTTTTTATATACTTTAGTAAACAATTTGTGATACGAGTACCTACAAAATGAATTTGTGATATAATTTAATTTAATGAAATAAAAAAATAACAAATACTGAAAAATTTAATTAATTTTAATGAGTTGTCCAAAAATGTACATTATAATGTACGGCCCAATTCTACCCCCCTTAGGCACAACAGGACCTAATTTTCTCAAAAACTTCATAATCATGGCCTATTTAACACATAAATCTAGTAGTATAATTTTTTCGTTGGCTTGATTTAATTCAGGAGTGAAAGAGCTAGCCAAACAATCCGAAGCAACTAAAAAGTGAAATTAATAATCAAGATGCAAATAAACAAACATACCTAAGACTGAAATGCTGCGATATAGCTATTATATTATATAATGAATTTAATAATAAATAAAAACATAGTTTTTGTTATAACATATAATTTATTATTCTTTTAATGTCAAAATCATTTCTTTATGTAAATAGTGTATTTAATGTATTGGTGTACTCGTTTCGCAGCCGTCGACTCTCATTTAAATAATTTGTGCCGACTCTATGTTCGTGTTCTAATTCATATTCTTCTTCATCATATATTACAGTTTCATCTTGTAATTCGTCAATGATCCCAAATTCTAAAAGCATATTATGCAAAATTATACAACTGTATATAATAATTGAAGCTTTTTCCGGGACATAATGCAGTGTGCGGCATTTATTTAAACATCTAAACCGATTTTTTAAAACACTGAAAGCACGTTCAACAGTGTTTCGTGCTTTAATGTGAATTTTGTTGAATTTTTCTTCTCGTCTACTAGCTGGGTGAAAATATGGTGTTAACAACCAGGGTTCCAATGGATATCCACTGTCTCTAAGCAACCAATTGAATTTGCGGCTATTGTGTTGTCTTAATAAGATGAATTCTAGCCGGCGTTGTTGTCCATATTGCTGAATCATGTACACTGCCTGGATATTTTGCATTGACCGCAAGAAACTTAAGATTTGAATCTACAATCTACAATAAAATTAGAAGATATATGATTTAGATTACTTTCTCAACTTGTTTGTGTTTTAATGGTACCGCTTCTACATTAATGCTATAATACCCCTTCCTGTTCAGATAAAGCCTTGCTGGTCGTACTGGATCTAGTATCGGCGGAGATACAATACCAACGTGGGTGCAGTCGATAGCTCCAATCACACCTTTAATTCCAAACTTCGTGTAAAACCTTTAATGATTATTTGTTAATATTTTAGCTAAATAATGTGTTATTCAAATATGTTTACCCTTCTTTAACAGCGTTCTTTTCTTCCTCTGCCTCACAAAATTTAATAAGATTTGCCATATTAGATACCATTAATTGGCAAATATGTGTGATATTCCGTCATATAGTTGGCTGACTCATCGGAAGCAGATAATTAGATGATACACTTCTTTGGTAGGACCCATGACCCATAAAATGCAAAGTTGACAAAACCTACACATTAATTTATAAGGTTAGTTTAATACCCTATTAAAGTTAGCCGATATTTCCAGCCGATATTAAAAAAATCGATAATGCAGATAGTGTCTTTGCTATCTCAGCCGAAAATATAATATGAAATGTCAAATATTAATATGCTTCAGCCAAAAGTTATCAGCCGACATTTTTCAGCCGACATACCTCAGCCGACATTTCTCAGCCGATATTTCTCAGCCGATATTTTTCAGCCGATATTTTTCAGCCAAAAGTATTTTTTGTAACAAAAATATATATTCTACAAAAAAAAAAAGAAATCAACTGAATGGTTTAAAATAAAAGACTAAACTATATTTTTAATAGCATTATAAATTGTTTAGAAAATTCGATTTCCATGAGGGGAAACTTGTATATAAATATATCGCATACACAAAATTTGAAAATTTCTAAATATTGACCATTTAAAGTGTCATAGTTGGAAATAGATTAAAATCAAAGGTCTTAGTGATGTTCACACCTGGAAAAAATTTCAGGTTAATTTCCATGTGGGGAGCTCGGGAAAACTCGATTGAATATATCGCACACACAAAATTTGAAAATTTCTCAATATTGACCATTTAAAGTGTCATGGTTGGAAATAGATTCAAATCAAAGGTCTTAATGATGTTCACACCTAGAAAAAAATATAGGTCAATTTTCATGTGGGGAGCTCGGGAAAACTCGATTGAATATATCGCACACACAAAATCTGAAAATTTCTAAATATTGACCATTTAAAGTGTCATGGTTGGAAATAGATTCAAATCAAATGTCTTAATGATGTTCACACCTAGAAAAAAATATAGGTCAATTTTCATGTGGGGAGCTCGGGAAAACTCGATTGAATATATCGCACACACAAAATTTGAAAATTTCTCAATATTGACCATTTAAAGTGTCATGGTTGGAAATAGATTCAAATCAAAGGTCTTAATGATGTTCACACCTAGAAAAAAATATAGGTCAATTTTCATGTGGGGAGCTCGGGAAAACTCGATTGAATATATCGCACACACAAAATTTGAAAATTTCTAAATATTGACCATTTAAAGTGTCATGGTTGGAAATAGATTCAAATCAAAGGTCTTAGTAATGTTCATACCTGGAAAAAATTTCAGGTCAATTTTCATGTGGGGAGCTCGGGAAAACTCGATTGAATATATCGCACACACAAAATTTGAGAATTTCTAAATATTGACCATTTAAAGTGTCATGATTGGAAATAGATTCAAATCAAAGGTCTTAGTAATGTTCACACCTGGAAAAACTTTCAGGTCAATTTTCATGTGGGGAGCTCGGGAAAACTTGATTGAATATATCGGACACACAAAATTTGAAAATTTCTCAATATTGACCATTTAAAATAGTGCCATGGTAAAAAAGCAGATGGAGTGAATGGTTTTATTTGTTGTTCCTGTGTAGAATTTCTTTCTCGTTTTAATCATCTTTTTCGTTGTTCTTGTTTGCCTGATTCATTTTGCATTACCCAGGTAGCACCACGTGGAGGTATGAATCTCGGACTTCGCTAACCCTAATTGTGTACGCATACACACTTTTTTTTTATTTTTTTAGTTTTTTTATTTTTTTTTTCGTTTTTATGTTTTTTATTTTTTTTATTTTTTTTTGTTTTTATATTATTTTTTTTTTTACATTTTATGTTTTTTTTTGCTGTTTCATTTTTTTTTTATTTTTTCAATTTTACTTCAATTCAATTTTCATTTAATCGAGAATTCATTTTTATCGAAATAATAATTATGAGCAAAGGGGACAATTGAAACAATCAGACACATCAAAATCATTCACATTGACTCCAACCTCAATATCATGCATGTATCGATGACATTTTGAACAACGAATTGAGTTTCCCGTTAGATTGATATTTTCACCACACATCAGGCACAACTCTTGCATAGGCAAACTGTTTTTTAAAATGTCCGTTTGAATAAGTTTCCGCTTGAGGGAAATATTAATAAAAGCATTTTCGGGAATAAATTTATTTTTCATATATACTTCCGCGTGAATTACATGTAGACTCCACAATCATTATTACCTTTCTGTTTATAACAATAAGGAAAATAACAAGGTCTTAGTAGTTGTTGAAAATATTTCATTTTCTTCATTTTATTGTAATGGCTTACAAATTTTGAAAATTTCACGAAACATTTCTCATAATACAATTCTGCACTTTTCTGGAAATCATTATTATATTTTGCAGAATCGTATACAATGTACTGACCCGTATCACAATTGCATACCACTAAATGAAAATGACGTTTATTTTCATCGAAAATTGGCATTATTAGGAATGAACTTTGTAAATCGAAGTTAGTTGCCATTATTTCTAGATCTTCTACTGTGTTATTGGAGAAAAATAATATCGAACCAAAACTGAATGGCACAACTTGACAGTCTATAAAGTTATTGGCGACTAAATGCAACCAAATGTCGGCAATTTCGTTTTCAACCCAATTTTGACCTGTTAAGCTATTAAAACTATCAAAATGGATGTTCCTATTATTAATTCGCCCCACTACATAATTTATGTAGGTATCGTCTATTATATATTGTTTATAGTAATGCGTAACATTTTTCAATAAATTATTTGAAAATTTATTATTTCGAGGATCACTGTCATCTCCCATAACAGTGTCTTCAGAGCCTTGGCTATCGGGTGTATTTCGACAAGTAACTGCTAAATTGGAATAATGTTTCATCGACGAATTTTTTGTTGAATGTTTCCAAGTTTCAACAGGATCAATTTCGTCTTTAACATGAATATGTTTTCTTTTTCTGTTGGTAAATCCCGATCTTGGAAAATCATTAAGAATACTATAAATTTTGTTGTTAATGGTCGTTCTGGTAAATTCTAAAAATCGTCCGGCTTTGAGCGGACGTTTGCCTATTGAAACTGCATTTTTGTCCAAATTATGTTTAGTTTCTCCAAAATAACTTTCCACCGCTGCGTTTGTGAAACGTGGAGTAGGTAGATCTTGTTTTATTAAATGATTTAATATCGGAGCCCACAACGGCAGGAACGGTAAAAAATCTTTCAAAATTTCTTTTAAAAATTTCGGGCGGTAAAATATATTTGTGATATTAGAGTCTAATGCAACTTCCTCGAAATTTGAAATGACAGCAAAGTCGTTGTAGTATTTGCTAGTTTTGTATAACGGTTTAATACTTGTGTCATTATTTTCGTTAAAGATACCATCAAATTGGATATCATAATAAAGCAATTCATCTTCCGGTTCATGAAAGTTATTTTCGTGTAAAATTATTGCTAAATCTATTATTAGGCTTTCAGCAACTGTTGCATCGTGTTCATTACACATTTTAAACAAGATGGACCAAATTCTTTTAATATTTACATAGTCCGTTTCGTTCATCATTGCATCTAAGCATCCCAAAATTTTTAGTTTTGCTTTACGAGAATCAGTATGCTGATTAAAGTGCTTGCTAATAACACGACTAAAATTTTTTTTAAGATGAGCATAGCATAAGTGTATATGCACAAACGAATCATATTGCTCCAAATTGTCTCCATGCAACCACTTGTAACTTAAATTGATATATTTTAATAATTCGATGTTGTTCCAACCTAGCGAAATTGCATTTAATATAGCACGGCTAAAATCAGATACAACATGGTTGAATATAGGCCACGTTATGTTGGATTTTTTTTCGATTTCATTTTTGAAAAATTCCAAAAAAATTCGAATATTAAAAGATGTTTGTAAACTGGTTATCATTTCCATAAATGGAAAATTAGTTCCAGATTTACCATCAACATTTTTAATATTTATGACTCCAGTATAATAAAAAATTTCGTTTTGTACCCCATGTGGTTTGCGAACAACTGATCCAGTGGCATCTATGTGCGCAATAATAGATAACGTTTTCTTACTCGTATTAATTTTTGAAAGCACTTTAATTTGTTCATTTGATAACGAATAAATAGTAAACGGATTTACTATAAGAAAGTGCAAGTACGAATTATGTTTGGTCATTTTTTTTGTAAGGTCTTTAATGTCGTTTCGATCATCATCTAAGGATGAGAGTGCTTCGGAGCGAGCAACGTTTAGTACAGTCAGACCTTTATAATTGCCAAGATTTCCTTGTGATTTTAGTTCTAAATCACACTCTTTCTGTAGCTCGTTTTGAACGTCAGTTGCATAAGATTTTGAAAGCTTACTTCGAATTGCTTCTCTGTTTTTCCCCTTAAGTTGAGTAGTAAGCTGCTCAGTATGATGAATCTCACCTACGGATGACTCTACAGAAAATATTTTTTCAACGGAGTTCCGTTGATACGAAAACTTGTAAAATTTTGGGCACAGTCGATGTAAACATTTACGTGTATATATTGTTATCGTTTTATTGGTTGATTTCGCATCTCTAACATTTATAATGCAAGGGAAAAATTTCAAAAATTTGGATCGAAACACATCCATATACGAATCCGTTTTCAATTTTCCAGTCTCTTTGTCAAAAATATCAGTCTCCCATTCAATATCTGAAAAAGTAATCTTAAATTGCGTTTTAAAAAATTTTTTCTGTGGATTAGTTTTTTTCAATTTAACAATCTTTGAGTATTTTTTGACAGGAAATTTAATTTCTTCAAAATCACTTAGATCAGAAAAACCGTCCACATTGTTTTCTACAGCTTCGCTTAACTGAACATTATTAATTATATTATCTTGTTGGTTATTTTCAACCCGTGCGGAAGTTGGATTTGCTAAAATTCTAATCGAATCATTATCCGTTAGGAAATACGAGTATGCGTTTTTATTATTTAGTACTTCAACGCTAATGATATTAAATTTATCTCGAATAGATGATACATCGGGTTGAATGAAATTAACCAAGTCTGTCTTCGTGTTTTCATTGGGCTGTTTATTTTTAGTTGCAAGCCTCTTTTCGGTGTTTATTTCAAGCTTTAGCTTCAACATGTTCCGAAATTCATTATTTCTTTCAAAAAATCTTTTGATTTTCAATCTGTTAGAATTCGTACAGTTAAGGCCTTTAATTCTTTTACAAACCTTATAAAATAAGGAATCATTATTTAAACATCCAAATTTTACATCTTCAAATGAACAAACTTCTTCGGCTATCGCGGTTGCAAGGACCGACATGTTGTTAAAATCAATTGAAAATGAATTGAGCGGCATATTAATTGTAATTTATTCAATAACCAATTTTATTAAAAATAAGGTAAAAGGACAAGTTATTATTGAAATTATCCAAAACTTATTAACACGAATAAATCGAATTGCAACAATCCTATTGCAACTTACACTTTAAAATACGAAAAATAATACTATTATTAGGAATTTTCGTTTTAGTAACCTGTTAACCGGTATCAAACAATGATGCGCAAACCAAAAATAAATAAAGCACAGTGAATATAAAAAAAATTCTTATGGAATATTATATTTTCGGAATCTCTCTTTAACTTTTATCTAAGTAAAATGTATATTACACATTATAATATACTATGCCAGTGTTTATTACTTTAATTGTATGTACGTACAACTCGGATAAATGGTACGAAATATACCTAATATAAGTTTTTAATGTGATATCTATCAGAATGTCTATACTTATGTTTTGTACATAAAAAGTAGTTTTAATTTTAAATATAATTATTGCTTTTTAGAAAAATTTTGTTGCAATGAATTTAATTCTCTTTGAATAAGCAGGGTGATCAAAAATAAAAACTAAGTTTTGTTTTCTCGTTAATTTTGATTATATAGTTTTCGTCTGTTTGCGTACCTATTTGAGAATTAGGATATGAGAAATTATAAAGAATTTCTACACGTACGATGTAGACGTAAGCAAAATAAAACGAGAATATTTGACGCGAGATAATATTTTGAAATTTTGTATGTATTTTAATTTCGCGTTTATAGACGTGGTTGTTAAAGCGGTCAAATCTTGTGGTTAATATTTTCCACTTCCTAATAGTAGATTTTATTGAAATTTCATACACATTTGAACCGCCGGTAATAACGCTTTATGTTAAAATTTGGAAATTAGAACACAGGGTCTCGACCATATAAATGGGCTGCCATATAAATTTTTTGAAAATAAGCAGTTTGTACTGTTATACTCAGAAAAAAAATATGATAAATACATGATTGCATTTACCATATTTTGATAATACTTAATTATTGTTATTATTAATATCATTATTGTGGGTTAAATACAATTATTTAAATAATTGATTTTATCATATTATTATATTCTTGATCATTCTTCTTTTCTTCTTCATCATAACAATGATGATCACTTGTGAATTTTTTTGTTCACAAGTGATCATCATTGTTATGATGAAGAAGAGAAGAAGAAGATCGAGAATATAATAGTATGAGAAAATCAGTTATTTACATAATAATAATTATTTGTGTATATGCTACGTACAATTGACCGTGAGAGAAACAATCCTTTTCAAGATTCAGGCCACAAACACTCAAGGATTGGCTTTGTGATTTGTTAATCGTCATGGCGAATGCAAGGCGAATCGGAAATTGAATTCGTTTAAATTCGAATGGCATATCAGTTGAAATCATTGGAATTCTCGGAATGAGAACTTCCTCACCTTTGAACTTGTCCATGAGTTTTCTCACCACCAAGCGCGTTCCGTTGCATAGTTTTGGTTGATTCATGTTTCGAAGCATGATGACTATACCGTACCAACCTTGAGTTGTAAAATGTGCGGTGGCAAGCCAGACTAATCCAATGAGTTTAAAAATTCAGTTAGATAGTTGGTTGCTTCGTCTTTGTTTGTTACACAGTCGATTGATTTGATGGAATGCAGTGAACCAACGATTTGATTTTGAGTTATGAAATTTAAGTTCCACGTCTCTGTTCTTTGCGGCAAGAATTACTCGTTCACTCAACCAATTGCGTTTTTTGTAGTTAGAAAAGATGTTCGGAATGGCACAGTGGTTAAAGCTTTGGCGTTTCGATCGGGAGGTACCGGATTCGAATCCCGATACAGACAGGTACACAGATTACAATCTGTCAGGTGAAATGTAACACATCTATGACCCCCCGTCGGAGTGCAAAACTCATAAGCCAAACCATTTTCTTAAATCGGTCCGATAACCTCCCCACTTGAAAATTGACCTTAAATTGTTGCCAGGTGTGAACATCACTAAGACCTTTGATTTGAATCTATTTCCAACCATGACACTTTAAATGGTCAATATTTAGAAATTTTCAAATTTTGTGTGTGCGATATATTCAATCGAGTTTTCCCGAGCTCCCCACATGGAAATTGACCTGAAATTTTTTCCAGGTGTGAACATCACTAAGACCTTTGATTTGAATCTATTTCCAACCATGACACTTTAAATGGTCAATATTTAGAAATTTTCAAATTTTGTGTGTGCGATATATTCAATCGAGTTTTCCCGAGCTCCCCACATAGAAATTAACCTGAAATTTTTTCCAGGTGTGAACATCACTAAGACCTTTGATTTGAATCTATTTCCAACCATGACACTTTAAATGGTCAATATTTAGAAATTTTCAAATTTTGTGTGTGCGATATATTCAATCGAGTTTTCCCGAGCTCCCCACATGGAAATTGACCTGAAATTTTTTCCAGGTGTGAACATCACTAAGACCTTTAATTTGAATCTATTTCCAACCATGACACTTTAAATGGTCAATATTGAGAAATTTTCAAATTTTGTGTGTGTGATATATTCAATCGAGTTTTCCCGAGCTCCCCACATGGAAATTGACATCAAAAATTTTCCAAGTGTGAACATTACTAAGACCTTTGATTTGAATCTATTTCCAACCATGACACTTTAAATGGTCAATATTTAGAAATTTTCAAATTTTGTGTGTGCGATATATTCAATCGAGTTTTCCCGAGCTCCCCACATGGAAATTGACCTGAAATTTTTTCCAGGTGTGAACATTACTAAGACCTTTGATTTGAATCTATTTCCAACCATGACACTTTAAATGGTCAATATTTAGAAATTTTCAAATTTTGTGTGTGCGATATATTCAATCGAGTTTTCCCGAGCTCCCCACATGAAAATTGACTTGAAACTTTTTCCAGGTGTGAACATCTTTGATTTGAATCTATTTCCAACCATGACACTTTAAATGGTCAATATTTAGAAATTTTCAAATTTTGTGTGTACGATATATTAATATACAAGTTTCCCTATTGGAAAATGAATTTTCTAAACAATCTAAAATGCTATTAAAAATATACTTTAGTGTTTTATTTTTAACCGTTTCAGTTGATGTTTTTGGTTTTTTTGTTTTTATGTAGAAAACAAAATATTTTTGGTTTAAAAAAATACTTTCGGCTGAAAAATATCGGCTGAGAAATGTCGGCTGAGATATGTCGGCTGAAAAATGTCGGCTGGTAACTTTCGGCTGATGCATATTAATATTTCATATTATATTTTCGGCTGATATAGCAAAGACACTATCTGCATTATCGATTTTTTTTTTACTTTCGGCTGGGAAATATCGGCTAACTTTAACAGTATTAGTTTAATCGGGAAAATTATAAATTTAAAATAATAATAACCCGTAATGCAAATGGGATATCCGACGTCTCCGCATTTTGCTGCTCCAATTTCACGATTAACTCCACAGCTAATTGTTTTGGAAGGCGAAAAAATTCACGAAAAATATTTTCTTCAACGTCGAACGGGTTTGTTGTATCCCGTAAATATCGGAGATATTGTTTACGATTTTTTCTAAGGAAACACATAATATGTACTCGGATTATATACTAATGTAATACCATGTCAATTAAAAAGAAACCCACCTGTATTCCTCGCTGAGTAAAAGCGTTAAAAGTTGTAATAATAAATCCATTTTAACAAAATACACTAGAAAAAACGAAACACATTATAATGATTAATTCAAAATAATAATAATTTTGCATACCTAATAATAAAAGACTTTGCTAAAATATTAAAAATAAATTTTAATTATTTAAAAAAATAAACTTACCAGATTTTTTATTATTTAAACTTTTTATTATGTTTAGTTTTTTATTTTTTATAAAATATATTTCACGAAACAGAAACACAATTTGCTAGTAAACGTCAAAGTTATGATGCGTATTACCACATATTTGAGTGGTCCTACCTAAGAGGTTTTTTAAGAGAATCTATTAATTATGAGTACGTGTAGAATCGCCAAATAGTCTTACGTAAGAGAAAATGCCTACTTAAGAGAAATATTGTAGTTAAGACATCTGTGACTATACGTCAGAATCGCACGGTAAATTGGTAAATGAGTACAGTGTGATCTACGAAACAGTAGACAAAATTGCATGGACAGTGATCATATGTGCTAATACGGTACTACAGAAAAGTACTAATGTGTTTAATTATAATTCTATAAAAAAAGCTACTAAATAAATATTAAAATTAATTAATTTAATACTTAAACTAAAAATAACTCTATTAAAACTAAAAATAAATTGTGTGTAAAACGTGCGCTATAAAATCATGTACATGAGGTGTCAACGGTACCATGGATAACCGCAAGTTCCCGAAATTCATGCACCGCAAGGATAAATGCTAGCACAGGTTTTTGTACAAGTTTTTTTTCTCTCGAAACTAAATGGATCCAATAATTAAATCGACGGAATAATAATTTAAAATGATACGCCTAATAAAATTAGATTAAATTTTTTAAGTTAATATTTTTTTTTTCTATATAAAAATTTAAAAATTTATAAATTTCTTATTGTTAGTTTTAGGTAACAGTAAACTCATATAAGCGAATTATTATTTTTTTCTCCCGTTGGGTGGTTGTTAAATATGAATTATCCAAGCACATATAATAATTCTAGTCTTAGATAAATTTTCTATTATCTTATATATCATCTAGCTTAGTATTACTAACCCCTTACTATATTTCTATATATTTTTATTATATTTCTTTTTCGCTCAATGTTAAATAAAAAATTAATTTATATTATTGTTCAAAATTCAAACTGTTAGTTTTCTACTTTTTTCATGCCGTTGTTGGTTGTGTTTGTTCCTTCTCTCTCGTTTAAAGTGATTATTCAGTGAAAAGTGTGATTATGGACTCTAAAATGGAATAAATCGGGAGTTTCGCCTGCAGGATGTGACGGAAGCACGTAAGTAGATGCTGGTGGGTATATTATTGCCTGGTGTATTTTCCTATCCTATTTCCTTTCCTAACTTCATAAATTTTCTATCTGTTCCTTGCGGTCTAACAAGATCCACCTATGCTTCGAGAAACCCCACGCCCATTACCCTGAGCCCTAGCTGGAGCCAAGATGACCGCCTCGAAGCCTCTCAGTGGGTAACAAATTCTGTTAACACCCGGTAGTAGCTATCGGTGTCGTTACAGACTGCTTGAAAATTTACTTTTGTCCAGAAGTTAAAAAATATTTGCAAAACAACAACCTCAGCAATAAAGCTTTGCTCGTATTGGATAATGATCCAGGACATCCGGCTAATTTATCCGAATTATATGAAGATATAAAGATTCAGCATCTTCCGAAAAATACAACAGCTCTGATCCAGCCCATGGATCAGGGTGCAATAACAACTTTTAAAGCATGAAAGGGAAGAATCTTCGATTTAACAATTTTGGAAAATATATAACAACGTAGAAGGAATTGAAATCAACCACTTTGAAGCATGTTTGGAAAAATATGTGGCCATAAATCCTAAAAACTAATGAACCTGCAACTGATGTTCTTTCTGATGTTCGACAAACCATATTAACCTTAGCAAATGATCTTGGTTTTGAGGATTTGGAAGAACGTGATGTGATTGGTTTGTTACATGCAGATAGAGAACCCGTTTCGCACGAGAAACTGATCCAATTAGACCCAGAACCAACACTCAATGAGGAGCTAGTTCCTGCTGCATGCCCAAAACTAAGATTTCAGACCTTATCTAATGCGCTTTCTCATTTTTAACACGGGATTAATCTCCTTCTTCAAAATGATTCCATGGTAGAACGTAACGCTAAAGTTTGTCGAGGATTTAACGCAACAATTAACTGTTGTAAAAAACTGGAAAAAGAAGCAAAAAGCAAAGCAAGACAAACAAGGTTGGACAAATTTTTTAAACCAGGGGCCTAACTATTGAATTTGACGTTTATTTTCGAAGGCTATCGTTTTCCTATTCTTTTCTCTTTTGTTTCTACGCTTCTAGGAAAACGATAGCCGTCGAAAATTAATATCGAATTCAATAGTAAGGCTCCAGGTCAATATACAACTGCGGAAAGTATCGATGACAGCATATTGCAGCTTACCGAGTAATTATATTCGTCTTAAAATTAGATCCTTTTTTAATTTTTTTTATTTTGAAAAAATACGTTCATATGATTTTTTTTTTTTGTTTTTTAATTTCTGTTTTTTACGCATGAATTTTTTGTTGTTTTTGAATTGAATTAATGTTTAATATTAGTTGTTATGCATTGTTATACGGCTTTTCGCTTTATGGCAAAGTTGCCCGGAACGTATATTGGTCGTTAAGCGAGGTATGAGTGTATTGTCGTCGAACATGAATAATTTTAAGGGCGAAAGCAACTTGCACCCCGGTGCGCGATTATAATATACATGTTTTTAATAAAAATTGAAAACTTGAAATTTTGAAAATTAAGTTGAAATTTAAATAAAAAGGGAAAAAATTAATTTATAAAAAAACAAAAATAAGAAAATATTCCTTTGAACCTCCTAGATGGAGGTCGACCTTGTATTGCAGTGCCTTTCACCGAAAGTGATTTGGCGTTTTCCCGCCTTGGATTATAATAAAAATTCCCATTGGGCGTTCTCCCCTTGGATAATAATAAAATACTGTTGGGCGTCTTTCCACCTTTGAAAATAAAAAAATTTCGTTGGGCGTCCTCCCGCCTATGATTAAAATATATCACGTTGGGCGTTGGCTCGCCTTAACCGTAGAAAGTGATGTGGCCTCAACTGACCAGCCGCAAAAAAAACTTCGCGTACCGTTGTAGTGTCTTCGCTGTTAAGTTGCACCACCAAATATTTTGTAAATTTCGTGTAATGTATGATGGCATAAAATAGTTGTGTTCCCCAAAAAGCCAACCAACTCCACTATGTATAAACAGCACTATCTATATTAACCGTTCGAATACCAGGAAGTAATGCAAACGCATTACAAACGACTTAAAACCATTTGTGGTGCAAACGCAAACATTCACAACAATTATAATTTTAATGGCATAATACAGGCAATGCCATCAGTAAAAATTCCAACTTTTGTTAAAAAACTCAGAAATTCATAAAGTTTTTAAATCGATTTAGTTTGTTGAAAATAGATGGTTTAAGAATCAAAACGGATTTTGTAAAAGGATCCGCTTTTTTATTTTTTATAGGTATTCCTTGGTATAAAATCATAAACTGGAGGAGGAAGGCTACTTGCAGAACATATATATGTCTCAATGGCCAACTATTTGTGAGAATACGGGTCATGAAGGATATATTATTGGTTTATTATTTATAACAAGTATTATGTATTTTGGCGTCATATATAGGAGCCAAAGTGTTATAATAAGTTCCACCCCAACAACAAATACCATAACTAATTACGGAGTTACATGAAGTAATGTGACTTTATATTTGACGAGACAAAATTTGGTCCAATACCATCATCTTAGTTTTTTCACATAAAATCATGGTGGGTATATCAAACCATTCCGAAATTTTGACCAGGTCATTTTTATTCTTAGAATTTACCGAGTTATAAATTTTAGCCATATTATCTGGAAAACCATCCATTCAAAAAAGAAATTTAAACCAGCAAGAGAATTGGTCGTGTAACAGATCCTTGTGGAACACCTGAATACAATTTTTATTTGCAATATGATGATTATGGTTTAGTATATTTTGAGGGTCTCTATTTATTCCATAAATCGTATTTGAAAGAAATTAACAATATTGTTTCAAAACTTTTAACAATATATTTTCTCTCGTGTTTCGTATAAATCCTTCTCACTTTTTCACTAAAAGTTTCCGCTAAGAACTATTGACTTGATTTAAAATAATAAAAATATTCATATCTGTGCAACAGTTCTGAATTTTACCGGGAATGAGGAAATTTGAAAAATTATTACATGGCATTTTTATCTAAATTGTGTTTTCTGGTCTATTGATGGTAAATATTTCCGAAACAAAGTTGAATGGGAAAAAACATTTCACTATAAAGTTTCCCAATTAATGACCTTTCGAAAAAATTTACTCTAAATCCATTACTTTGGCCAGAAGGCAGTAGAACAGAAAAATACAATTTATAGACAAAAAATTTTATGAAATTATTTTTTCCAGATCATATTTCCTAGGTAGAGTCAGAATACTTCTGCTGTGCCACTATTCTAGTAATTCCCCGCTAATAGGGAATTAGGGAACATTTTTATTTGTAATTTCTATTTAAACTCATTCTTTCTCTGGCATACTGAGATAAAAAGCTAGTGTTATTTTTTTTAAAAAACAATATTAAATTGGGAATATTTTTTCATTGCAATTTAGATATTGAAGAATTATTCTCAATTTATAAATCTTTATACATTAAACTATCAACAGAAATTACATTTAAATTCTTTCCCCAATTTCCTATTCCCGGGGAATCGCCAGAATAGTGCCACTGGTGTGAAAATTCGCCTAAATGTTTCCTTTTTATCATTAATATTACATTGATTGCGGTATTTGTAAATTTTGAATCAGATTGAATAAATTTAATTAAAATGTACGTATTTGAAACAATGTTAAGAATTACTGAATTATCAGCATCCGAATGATCATTCTTGTTTGATCCTAGTTATTGTAGAAATTTGTTTTTTACTAAAACTACCGACTTGCTATAGAGAGTAAGTCTCTATTTACATGATTAACTAATAAAACTTAATAGAAGGTAAGCTAACAGCATGAACACGCCACCGGTCTAAGACGAAGAATGAGCAGAATGCATAATGAAGTAAGAAGCAACATCGCAAAGACCAGGTATAGATTTGAAAACAAGCAGAGAGTGACTTGGTTTGGCCAATCGCAAGAAAAATAAAAGGATATCAATTAAATTACAACAAAGTTGGGAAGGACTTTTTAAAATCATCAAACGAATTGACGATGTTATATATCGGATTCAACTAGGCTCCAGACGAAAGATAAAAGCAGTCCACGTTGAGAGATTTCGACGTTATACCAGGAAGTGAATGAGTTTGTCCGGAACGCAAAGTTTTTAGGTGGGGGTAGTGTTGTGAATTATACTTCACACAATAACATTTACTTAGTATATTTTTAATCCAAACGATAAATACGACAAACCTTACTCCCACTAGGTTTATCAATTTACTTTTACCGTATTTTTATCTTTACTACGTAATCCCCCTATACAAATAAGGACATAATCGAGTTGTTTTTAAAATCGACAATAACAAAAAGAAAACAAATCCTTCAATATTTCAATATACAAACAAATTTGCAAATCTCGTATATGACGTGAACGCAAAGATAAATTTTCAAGTAAATTCTATAATCCACATATCAAATTTATATATTTTTTATAGTAAACAACTTCATCATCTAATATCAGATATCATAAGCTTTACAAACAAACTCTCAAGATAAAAAATAAAAAATTTAAATCTTCATTCCGATACCAATTCGACGAATCTCAAGTCACCACAAAACGTTAACATGGGGAATTTATACATTAAGCTTAATTGCTTGTGATGTAATTGGGGTCCTTGAAAAGAAACTGCAAGAAAACAACATTCCTAGTATAACCGCATATAGTGTCGTAGGGTGTGCAAGTTAAATGTATATAAAAGCTTAACCGAAAGCTTATTTCTTCAAAATAGAAAATGTGTCCCGCAAAGACGATGTTTGTATATATAGATATAAGTTGGTACAACAACAAAATTAAATATATTTATCTATTTTATATCATCCTTAATTTTGTCTTTACTCTTAAGCTTAAATTCGTTTATAAAATAGATACAATTTTCACCCCACATAAGAAACACCAACGATATACAGATCCAATTGTTGAAATACTTTTTAGCAAATTCGTTCGTTACACGCGACTCACGAGTAAAACGCGGCATATCAATGACAATAAACCATTACAATGATCAAACATAAATATAATAATATTGTGACGAATATTAAAAGGACATTTTCTTCCGCTATTTGGTCCCGATATACCCGATAATACAGCACAAGACCGAAATTACGCAATACAAAGTAATAAAATCGACGAAAAAGGATAATTTTATTTGTGCTGTCCAAAAATATCTGCATGAAATACTCCAAAACATAAAAAAAAATCATTTTGGCATTAAATTGGATTGAAGGACTTAAGGACGAAAAATATTTTTACTCGAACGACCAAAAATTTGTTTTTTTTCAATATTATTTTGTTGTTGGTTTAGTTTCATTCATTGTTTGTTTTCAGTTGTTTTGGTTTAACGAAGAGTTTTCATGGAGACAACCGAGAAAAACAATATCAATGACAAAAAGGTTTTTTTTCTTTCTGTTTCTGGTTTGCTCTTAATGGATTTTTAAATATTTTAACAATATTTGTCATAATGTACTTTAAAATATACTTTTGATACTTTCTGTTATCAGTATAATATTGAAGGATTTGCGTTCTTTTTGGTGAACATTGCAGAACTAAAACATTGAAATTTACACTGAACTTTGGGAAAACTTTTGTTCGAAGGTCAGGGTAAATTGAAGAAAAGAAGACATTATCGTATAATAATTTCACAACAAAGCAAATTCGCACAAGAAAATGAAACATGCTCGTGT
The DNA here is from genome assembly GCA_947310385.1 of Nephrotoma appendiculata. Lineage (NCBI taxonomy): Eukaryota > Metazoa > Arthropoda > Insecta > Diptera > Tipulidae > Nephrotoma > Nephrotoma appendiculata. The sequence continues at coordinate 246,882,227 of OX371225.1, forward strand.
ATTGATGAACACCTACCTACCTATGCTGGTTTCCTAGAATTTCGTTTAAATTTTCGGTTAAAATATTTTTTTATTGCTCAAACTCTTTTTTCAGAATTTATCGGTGATTAAGGTTTCTGGACAGCTACTATACAGATTTTAGCTGAGACCCTGCAACGTACGGGTGGCCAACCAGCTATTCGTTGACGTTTAAAATTGAATTACTTTCGGTTAAAGGCGAAGGACGCCCAACAATATCTACGAATTTTGCGGGTGACCAGTTGCCATTTTATTTGTTCTGTGGTTAAGGCAAACCAACGCTCATCGGGGATTATTGGTTAGAGCGAAGGCCACCCACCGATTCAGGTGGCCAACCGGTCATTTGTATAGTTTTTATACATATTTTCGGTGGAGCAACGCCCAAACAGTTGAGGCCAGCCGTATTTTTTGGTAGCAGTGGAATACGCAGGGATCGGGTGTGGCCTGACCTGTACCTGCAACCTAAAGGTACGAAAACATTTTTTGTTGTTTTTTATAATAAATTCCCTTTGGTTTCATTCAACTTTTTCTTTCAAAATTCCTGTTTTTTTTTGCTTAGTTTATTTTTTATTAAATCTATATATGAACTGTTTTATTTGAAAGTGGTATAAGTCCACTTTTCAAAAAAATTGAGTTAACGGTAATTTTAGGAAGATATAGACACCTTCTCTCCAAATGTATAATCATACATTCAATAGAGTACGGTTTTCTTATAAAGTAAGCAAAAGAATTTTGGCTATAAAATGTTATCGCAAAAACTTTTTTTTTAAAGTGGAATAAGTCCATTCCTAATAATTACAATGGGCAAAAATTCGCTCGTTAAAATGAATTATTCATTTTTTAGTAATCGAACAGTGTTATTTGTAATACTGATCAGTAAGAATAACGAAAAGCAACAAATAATATTTTGTTTTACTATTCACTTATGACGAATAATGTAGAAAGAAGTTATATTCAGTATTCGATCGATCAATGAAGAAAATAATATAAATATTTTATCTGTTCACTACTACAATGAATGTTCGCTTTATTGATTGCTAAAGCAAAAGAGTACAGTAAACCCTCGATTTAACGGACTTCGATTTAACGGACGCTCGAATTAATGGACCTCGATTTAATGGACAATTTTTTTATTTTCCATTTTTTGGTTATCGATTATGATGGGATTGGGTATGTTGAATGGAAATGAGATTCTTAAATGATTTTGGGAAGAAATTCTGGAATATGGCCATCTGGGACGGAACTCGATCAATTCTTAACCGATTATGATGGGATTGGGTATGTCGAATGGAAAAAGAACTGAAATGATTTGTTTAAGAAATTTTGGAATATCGCCATGAAACTCGGTAATTTAAACTAGGCCGGAACTCGATAATAAAGAAGCCGTTTTTCTTGAAACAAGCGGCTAATGATGCTAACATGTTTCCGGTAAGGCTGGATGCTTTAACATCTATCGCCAGTACGTAACCCACCCATGAGCGGCAGATCAACTACTTATGCTCCCCAAAAATCATGTTTCCCTACACAAAGAGTTCGGATAAATTTGTATTATTCTTATCAACAACGACCTCGAAAATTGTTCACGGGAACATGGAATATATTGCCTTCTAAGATCATAAGATCTTCAGAACCAACCAAGCGAAAATTTACACTTTTGAGGTACTTGTAATACAAGAGCGCATAATCCATATGGCCATATTCCAGAACTTTTTTCAAAAATTATTTGATAATCTCATTTCATCCACAATACCCAATTTCTGTCCTAGGAGGTCATATTCCAGAACTTCTTTCAAATATCGTTTAAAAATTCCATTTTAATCCAACATACCCAATCGGCCAATCCCATCATAATCGGTTAGGAATTGAACGAGTTCCGTCGCAAGTAATCATATTCCAGAACTTTTTCCAAAAATCATTTAAGAATCACATTTCCATCCAGCAAACCCAATCAGATCATAATCGGCTAAGAAATGTATGAGTTCCGTCCCAGATGGCCATATTCCAGAACTTCTTCCAAAAACTGTTTGTGTATCTCATTTCCATCCAACAAATAAGATTCCTTGATAATCGGTTGAGATAAACGAGTTCTGCCCTAGGTTGCCATATTCCAGAACAAGTGTAAAATCTATAGTCGATTAAATTTAAAAACATTCGGATTTAACGGACATTCGTATTTTACGGACTCCCCAATTAGTCCGTTAAATTGACGTTTTTCTGTAGTAATTACCGTTTGCTCACACAAACAAAAAACCATCAATCCTTTTATTTTTTTTATTCGCTCACTATTCGTTTATTACTGATTTACCATTTACGTTTAATACTACTTCTCATTTTAATTATTTAATATAATTTTTTACATTAAACAATTCATTTCAGTGAAGCTAATGTCTATAAAAATATGGACATAAATTTCTTCTTGTTTTTATTTCTTACTAGCTGACCCGGCGAACTTCGTACCGCCTCAAAATCAATAAATGTTGCTAAAGTTATTATAGCTTAATTAAATTGAGTTTTTTTATTAAGATAAAATGAATTTCTCTCTCACTCTCTCTCTGGCACTATACCCCATTAAGAGATTTGGCCGTCTTAAATGAGGTTTAATAATCATATTTTCATTTCGGATAATGACTAATGAGTGATTAATTCATTGATCCTAAACCAGCCGTCCAATTTTTTCCTTGTCACTACCGGGAATTGAACCCGAGACCTCCGGGGCGGATAAAATGAATACTAAAAATTAATTAAATTCAATCAAAATGAAATATATTTTAATTACATTGAAATGAATGTAATTCACGTGGCAGCAAGGAATTCGTTTTATTGAATTGATTCGAAATGATTCGCGTAGCATTGTTGTACTACTTTCTTTTCAACTATTTGCTGGGTGGGTTGCAATAGGGTCGATTCCCTTCAGTAAAGCATCTTGTGATCTACGACAATTTTGTTTTAGTGTCAGGAGCGAGAACGAACAAAGCGGATGGTTTGCCGACACGTGAACGTGCTACGTACAATTGGCCGTGAGAGAAACATTCATTTTCTAGATTCAAGCCACAAACACTCAAGGATGGGCCTTGTGATTTGTTGATCGTCATGGCGAATGCAAGACGAATCGGAAATTGAATTCGTTTAAACTCGATTGGCATATCGGTTGGGTTAATTAGAATTCTCGGAATGAGAACTTCCTCACCTTTGAACTTTCCTTGAGATTTCTCAAAATAAAACGCGTTCCGTTATATAGTTTTGGTTGATTCAGGTTTCGTAGCATGATGATTCCCGGCAACACACCAAATTTCAGTTGTAAATTGTGCGGGGGCAAGCCAGCCAGATCCTATGAGTTTAAAAATTCAGTTGGACAGTTGGTTGATTCGTCTTTGTTTGTCACACAGTCGATAGATTTGAAGCAATGAAGTGGACCGACGATTAGATTTTGAATTGTGAAATTTAAGTGATCCCCATTTTTGTTCTTTGCCGCAAGAATTACTCGTTCACTCACCCAATTGTGATTTTTGTGGTTAGTAATATTGTTCGGGAAAACTTTGTTGATGAGCTCGTCCTTCGTTGAGACAAAATTGCAAAAGTTCAGAGAAAACGATAAAAATAAAATAAAGTAGAAATGTGCATGCAGCCTCCAGTCGGATTCGTAACCAGTACCTTGCGGTCCAAGCGCCGAAGCTTTAACCACTGCACCACTCGTCACATACAAACTACACCTACAAAATTCATATAAAAAAAAAGATTTTTTTATTAGATTTTTGGGGCTTCCCTTTTGAGTTTTTCCGACTTTTCTTTTTTCCTAAACCACCACTGTATTGAGACGAACAAAATAAAAAAAACAAAATGTACTAAATATATGAGAAAATGAATTTTCTTGATAACTTTTTTTTTGGTGAATTTTTCCAATGTTTTAATAGTTATTATGCTATTCGGAACGGAGTCAAATCCAACAAAAGAAAGATCATAAAAATCGGTCCAGCCGTTCTTGAGTTATAAATGGTGTAACTAACACGACTTTGTTTTATTTATATAGATAGCCGCTAATCGCTATCAATGTAAAAATTTGGGCATAGAAAATCGAGTCATTTTCCAACTCAGACAATGTTAAAAAAAAAAAAAAAAAAAAAAAAAAAAAGATTTTTTTATTGATTAATATTTCCAGCACACACTTATTTACGTTGATACGTGATGGCATATATCACACTTATGAAAGAAAATTATACTTATGAATAAAATAAATATTATCTTTATATTACTACACAGAAAACTGTGGTCAAATTCCAAAAATTTAGCAATGGTTACCATCGAAATATTACGTTTTCGTAATTTAGTAATTTTTATAACAGCTTGGCATATTTGAGCATATTTAGGGTTTTCTGCTTTAAACTTTTGAAAAGTTCATATAAAGCTGGTGATAAATCATCGTTAAGTTTTTGGAATTCGACTCTATTTTTATTTTTCAAAATCACTTTACGATTTCAACCGTATAATGTATTGGCTACAATGACTTCCGAACAATGGGTGGATAAACTCAAAAATTTGTGTAAGTTTTATTCAAATAGATTCCTTTATTACTATTAACGTTTTATTATATAATCTACAATCATAAATCCCTCCTGTCAATATCTTATGTACCATGATGCATAATGGTACGTTTGGAATTACTAAAAATTGAATCATTTGCGGGTTACCAGTAAAAATTTTGGTGTGTCGTTAATACATGAATGTAATTTCATTTTGTTTATGTCATTAATCTGTAAATTATCCCATATAAAATTAAAGAATTTAGTACATTACGAAACAAATTTTTGAAGGGTAGTGTATAAAATACAAAACTGGTTACTTGATGTTGATAATAAATACGAATTACAACAAGCATTTCTTGGGTTTAATTTATATTGAAAAACCAACATTAATCGGAATATTTATTAAATAGTATAGTGGGAACGTTTTAGCAATAAGTACCACATTATTACCGAAAGATTAACTTTATTGTTAACTACTATATTAAATAAAAGTTCAGTAATCATTAGGATATCTGAGCTATCTATTCCTGAAAGTTACAAAACATCAAATATTGGTTTTCCTACAGTAATAATGTCCGCAATTAAACCAATGGTAACAAATAGGAAACAGTTCCTACGTATTTTCAAAATTTTGAAACCTATTTTATATTAAGGTTTTGTAAAACAAAGTACTGTTTATTCCTAAGTAACAAGTACCACGAAGTAACCAAAAAACTAAGTCATTTGTCTTTTACTTTTCACTGTATAAAATTAAATATATTTGCCTGTTGTGTGCTGGACAATATGCAGCACAAAATATCGGTAGCTATAGAGTTATAAGTCCTGCGATTTCACCGATGGTAATTTATTGGTAACTGTTACAACCCATTGTGTGCCAGAATTAGGTAATCTGATGGTAACCGATCGGGTTCGTGCCTGACTCGGTCCCCGGTATCAGTTAGGTTTTTTTTCAGGTTCAAAATTGAAATTGTTTGTCGGGTAATATGTTATTTTTGAAAGTGGTATAAGTCCATTTGGACCTAAAAAACACGTTTATTTATTAAATATTTTCAATAATTATTATTTCATAATAAAATTTAAAAAAATGTAAAAGTGTTAAAAACATTACGAATTGATTAACTTTTGCCAATATTTTTAAATTAATTCAAATGCAAACCCTTAAATATCTCGATACATAAAAAAATGGACTTATACCACTTTCAAAAATAACAGTTCATATATTTGTAATCGAGCGCCGTTACGGTTGTGCACGCATCCGGGGTACACTTAAGTGTTGCTCAATGTTCGGCGATAATAAATGTTTTTTTTTTTATTCCATTTTGTATTTTTTTCGCTCAGCCAGTTTTGGCTGTCGTTGTTGTTTATTGAATAAAATTTGTACTGCGATTACAGCGGTATCAGGTTTACTTCTTTTTCTCTTCATTTCTTTGTCTACCAAATAAAATGAAATACTAAGTTTGTATCGGTTCGGTATAATGAGAGGGGATACTCCATTCTGTGTCGGTTCCATCCGTACAGACTTTCCTTGCCACTCCCCTTCATTACCTTGGCACGGCATCCACAGGGTGAGAGTGGTCATTGCAGTGAATGTATTTACCATTCGGGGGCAACCGTAAAATCCAGCGGTCTCCACGTTGGCACTTCGGTGGTTTTAAGCTGTCGAAGTGTGAATTGTGGGATATTCGATGGATGTCTCTCCGGGTAAAGAGAGGCTTGGTCTGTTAAGGAGACGTTCCTACCCTCTAATGCTGCTTCGTTGCAGCGGACCATCGGCCTTTCGGGATCGATGTGTCATTCCGGGGGTCTCGTCAACAGACTGGGTACTTGTCACGGTTATCATTATTTTATTATGTTCCTCAAGTTTCGTCCGACAACAGTTTTATTTTATTTTAAATTTAAAATTTTTATTTTTTTAAGGACACTGCATTGAAAATCACTACTAGCTGACCTGTGACTGAATAATACATTTTTTTGAATTTTTGGTTAAGAAATGATTAAGAAGATTTTTTAAGTAGTAGATTTGCACTTTTATCAAAAATAAATTAAATTCAGATACGCGGTTAAGCACGCGCTCAAATGCACACAGTACGACTTATGTGCCAAGTCAAATATTCATATCTCAAACGGGAAGCGCGCTATCGGAATCACAAGACCACTTACACCCTCAAACCAAATATTCAAATCTCAACTTCGGCTGAGGGCATTTTCATCATCCACTGCGGCAGTTGTTTTACGAATTGCATCTACCTGTTTTTCGTTTAGTAGTTGAATTCGTAAGTAATTCAGCTTTTTCGGCTTCTCGAACTGTATCGAAGACTTGCACTTCTACGGGACTTCTCGATGGAGTTGTAAGCCGATCATAGCGCAAAAAAGTTCGTGCTGTATAAGAATTATGTTGATATCGTGGAGAGCCAAATTTTTTTCACATTTTCAATATTGTGTCGGCTGTAATCAAGTGTCATGTCATCTGCATACTTCAACCAGGGGTGCAAGAGGTTTTGAAGGTTGACAAAAGCAACAAATATATGCGAAAGTCTCTCGAAGCTCTCTTGGCATTTGAAAGACTACTATTTCTGTAAAGCAGTGATAACATTCATCATCGTTTACCAGACCCCGTGCTGCTGTAGTCTTTGAAGGTTTTGTAAATAAAACCATTGAATGTTCGTACAAATTCAAAGCTGGTGGAACCTCGAATATGTAGCAAAAACAGCCGCAGGAAGAAACGCTCCTCATCTCTCAAGCTTACTTTATACACTCGTGCAACAACCTTCTCTCCACCTCTTTGACGAAGTCGCCATTTACCGCGTACGTAAACGTAATGCTGGGCAATGTCAGTATATAGTAAATGACGTGCGTTTTTATCATTAAAGTTGAGCTGTAACCATTACTCAAGCTTCGTTCGGCCAGTTTGTGCTGCAAGCAATGATTCATCTTCAATACCTGCTTCGAATGTAGCTATTTGTTGATTCGGTAGGTGGACAGAAACACGCATCAATCCTGGTGAGCAAAATATAAATCATAGTTTGCTATGAATCAAGGGGGATTTAAACTATCATAACAATGAATTTGACAATTCTCGTTCTCCTTGTACACTTAGAAACCAACTCTATCTACATTCGATGAAAATCGCCAATAACAAATTCAGGGTTTTAATAAAGCAAACTCATGGCAAACTCACACAGCGTCAAATCTTGAAAAATTTTTGAAACCACCTGAGGTACCCGTTTCAGGTACTTCCCGGTGGAACTTTTCTGATTTTTCTAGCCTAGGCATAGCGCAATATTTATGTTGACCCTACCTTGAAAAAACCTAACGGATCAGATCATGTTTAAGGGTCATTTTAGGGTTGAGTATGGAAAAATTAAGAGTAATAATATACGAGGGTATATCAAAAGTCTTGCAATATCATATGAAAAAAACGAGTGAGTGAGACAACAATATATTTTTCAAAACCATTTTTTGTCACGATGAAACTTCTAGAAGAACATTTCGATGTAAATTTTACGGTTCGTTTGTTTTTGTCAATTTAGTAACATGTGTTTTGAATTTTTCTTAAAATGAATGAAATTGAATATCGCGCCGTTACTAAATTTTTCTATAAAGATGGACGAAATGCAATTTATATATTCAACTATATATCAAAAGTTTACGGCGAATCTGCACCATCATATGCCACAGTAACAAAGTGGGTAAAATTATTCAAAAGTGGTTGGGAGTCATTATAAGACGATAACCGCTCGGGTCGGCCAGCAGATGCTATTAGCCATGAAAACGTAATTTTGGCTGATTCTATTGTATTGGAGGACCGGCGTATTTCTGTTCCGCGGTTAGCGTGGAGACTTTCTCTTTCATACGGTACCACATATACTATATTACATGACCACCTTCACATGTCGAAAGTAAGTGCGCGATGGGTTCCCCGTTTGTTGAATGCTGAACAAAAAAAAATGCGTGTTTAAACTTCAAAGGCGATTTTAGATATGTACAAAGCAGATCCAGAAAATTTCTTGGGTAACATAATAACAGGCGATGAAACATGGCTTCATCACTGGGATCTGGAATCCAAACAAGAATCGATGCAATGGATTAAACGTAGTGAACCACCACCAAAGAAATTCAAAACTCAACCGTCTGCTGGTAAGGTTGTGGCAACAGTTTTTTGGGATGCTGAAGGAATTTTGATAATCGATTATATTGCACCGAAAACCACAATCACAGGCATATATTACGCAGAAGTTTTGCGAAAATTGAAAAAAGCGATCCGGGAAAAACGGCCAAGGAAAGTTATTAAAAAAATCTTGCTTCTTCACGACAATGCACCAGTGCACAAGGCTAATATTGCTCAAGCTGCATTAAAGGGCTGCGGCTTCGTGGTGATTCCGCATCCACCGTACAGTCTAGACTTGGCACCCAGTGACTACTTCTCTTTCCCAATTTGAAAAAAACACTAAGGGGCCGGAAATTTTCCAGTGACTATGAAGTACAGTCTGTTGTAAATGAATATTTTATGGAGCAAAAGAAATCTTTTTTTTTAGAGGGTTTAGGTAAGTTAATTGATCGATGTGACAAATGTATAAACCTTAAAGGAGATTATGTCGAAAAATAAAAATATTGCTGTCTCTCTCACTCTTTTTTTTCATATGATATTGCAAGACTTTTTGATTTGCCCTCGTAATAGATAGATAGTAGAAGATATAAAAAGAAAATCTTCAACACTTGTGTGGTGATTCATTTGGGTGACCGCTGCTTATTTTACGCTATATGAGTTCAACAATAGCGCGGAACTTTCCAAATGAAGAAAATTTAATCAGAAACTATGATGTTTGAAAGGTTAAACTATAGAGAGATAGCACCAAAATAACCAACAGGCAACCCTGAGAAATTACAGATTAAACTTCAGCCATCAGGTGTATGCAAGACTACAGAGTAATAAACAATCAAATCATAGTATTATACTAGTGAACCCGACAGACGTGTTCCTACCTAAACATTGTGGGTGGTGAAATATTGGGGTTATACGTTCTGATATGAGAAAAATAAAAAAAAATTCCAGAACCCGATCGCAGTGCCACCTACCGGCTCCAATCGTGAATCTTAACTATCAAGGAACCCACTCAAACACACACAAAATTTCATTAAAATCAGTCATTCCGTTTAGGAGGAGTTCAATTAAATACACACATACAGAAGAATTATATATATTTATATATATATATATATATATATATATATATATATATATATATATATATATATATATATATATATATATAAAGACTGGGTGGTGGCGGTGGTGGTGGTGGTGTTGGTTTGGTGATTGGTGGAGGGGGAGGGGGTTTGAAATTTTAGGATTATATTCTCTCATATATGGCGAAATTTCGTAAAAAAAAATAAGATTTCGTCAAAAAAAAAAATAAAAATTTTCTGGAACTGGATCGCAGTGCCACCTACCTGTTAACTTACGTATACATTACATCGAGAAAATCAGGTAAGAAGTATGAATAATTAAAGTTTTAAATGTAGGATTGTTTAGTAACAGTTTTTAGGAGGGGAAAGCTAATTTTTTCCAGAAAGTTACGCCATTTTTCGGGAAAATTTAAACTTAAAAAAAATGCGTTTTACTTTATTCAAAATACGTATAGTCCTATTCAGATCTAAAATTTTTTTTTTTAATTGTTCTGCGCAGCTTTCAGTGATGTAGAATAAAAACTTATAAAAATTTTGATGGGTCGTATTTATCTTAGATATTAAACCTAAATAAAATGAGCAATAACCATTAAAAAGAATTATATTTCAGTTTTAATACATAAAACATTAAAAATGATTATGTATTTATGTTATTACAATCATATTTCAAGTGAAAATTAATAGGTTTAAAAAATGCACGCCTTTTGGAAACAATGTCAACATTAATTTTGGTACGGACTAGGGAAAATGAATAACCAAACGTCATTCATATCGAAAAAAAACCACAACAACATAAATTAGATTATTTAGACATACTAGCTGACCTGTGACTGAATAATCAGTCACGTAAATACATTTTATTGAATTTTTGGTTAAGAAATGATTTAGAAGATTTGTTAAGATGTATATTTGATGCACTTTTATCAAAAATGTAAATTCATAAACGCGGATCCCATGAGGCCACTCCATTAATACGGAGTAATCCAATACTCGCTAATTCAAATTCTCCCTTTGTGATAGACGGGTCCGTGCAGTGAAAAGAAGTACGGTTCGCCAGGGCGCTGCTCTTCGAGCTTCATTCTGGTGCTGACCATGAAGAGGGCGGAGTTAAGCTTCCGGATGTTAGTCTTATAGAATCGCGAGGGGGAGTTAGTTCCGAAAATCAGCTGATTGAGGTAGGGGAGATTGTGCAGTGCGGGGAGAAACACCTTTCCTTTACCACAGCAGCGAGTGAAGCCTAGACTAAGCCCCTCCTTATCTGCCCGGAAAAATAGCGCGTCAAAGAACTCGCAAGCCACGCCTATCGAACCTAAATAGTGGATTTAAATTTCCCGAGAGCACTTTGGGATCATGCCGTGCGCTTCTCATTGCCCGCCAGGTTTGAACCTTTGAGTGCACTCACAGGAACAAAAAGGCTCCTTAAAAGAAAAAAATTTGCGAGTTTTCAAAAATAAAAACAAAATGGCGAAAAACTTATATTAAAATCGAATTGATCTTGCTCCGCCTCTTCGTCTGGAACCTAATCCTCAAATGTGAGGAAGGCGTCTGCTGGATATTCACTTGGCATGTTGAGCGCGTCTTGAGAGATCCATGGAAGGGTGGCTCCTGATGGCCCTGGGACCGGGTTGGCGTCTTGGGAGATCCATGGGATGGTGTCACGTGATAATGATGAGACTGGTTCATGGCTTGAATTTGTGGATTGTGAATTTCGATTTAGATCGTATATTTTTTGTTTTCGAGGGTCTCTTGATTTCCAAGGCATTTTGAAGAAAAATGAAAAGAGTTTTGTTCAAGACTCGTTGAGGTGAGAAATGGTAATGACTTACTCGCTGGACCGCTCGTTCGAAGTGGTTTTGATTTATACTCGAGGCTTGACTTGATGATTGACGGCTTTATATTTTGAATTTCTTTGACATTTCAGTATTAAAATCAGCAAAATAAAAATATTTTGATTTTTATTCGATTGAGTATGGATTTGAAAATCGCAAAATTAGTCACTCGCGTCGTTTTTTACATTTCAATGCATTTTTATTACTATGTATTTGAAAATCGTTATTTTTGTCGTTTTTTACTTTAAAAAGTTAGTAGCTTGCTTTTTTAAAACAATTTCAATCCAGATTTATTTGTATCCGCTACTTTAAATTTGAATCGCACGCCAACAATTTAATAACTTTGAATTTAAATCGCGCGTCAACCATTAAGCACCTTTGAAATTGAATCGCGCGAAAACTGTTTTGAACTTTGAATCTAACTCGCGTGCAAACTGTTTTGCAACTTTTGATTTGAATCGCGCACCACCAATTTGAACAAAAAAAAATTCTTTTCAGTCGTCCCATAAAATTTTCAAATGTGGCAAGATTTCACGTGCACAAAATCTTAGAAATTTTCTGAAACCACCTGAGGTACCCGTTTCGGGTACTTTCCGGTGGAATTTTTCCAATTTTTCCGATTTTGTTAGCCTACGCACAGCGCAATATTTATGTAGACCTACCCTGAAATAATCTAACGGATCAGATCATATTTAGGGGTCATTTTAGGGTTGAATTTGAAAAAATTAAGAGTTTAATATAATAGATAGATAGAAGATAGATAGAAGCTGACCTGTGACTGAATAATCAGTCACGTGAATTCATTTTATTGGTTTTTTGGTTACGAAATAATTAAGAAGATTTTTTAAGATGTATATTTGATGCACTTTTATCAAAAATAAAGTAAATTCATATACGCGGTTAATTTTTAAATCTTAAATAGAAAGAGTGTCATGACAAAATTGTATTTTTACACTCACAACTACTATTAACACCAAAATGTATGTAAAATCATTTTATGTTCTCTGTTTTGTTTAATTGAGATTCATTTACAAATTTTCTACTCATTTTGTCATCACAGTGTGTCATCACAAAAACATCGGCAATTTTAATAAATTTTGTCATTGTCACGGTATAATGCGCATGATCGTAGATTCAATATAAACATATTTTGTCATGGCATTCTGGCGTCGTGACAAAATTTTGCTGAAAACACCTGAGGTACCCGTTTCAGGTACTTCCCGGTGGAATTTTTCCGATTTTTCTAGCAAAGGCACACCGCTATATTTATGTCGACCTACCCTCAAAAATTTAAACGGATCGGATCATGTTTAGGGGTCATTTTTGCGTTGAGTTTGAAAAAATTAAGCGTATTAATATAATAGATAATACAAACTTAATTTTCAGTACAAATAGAAAAATATTTTAATTCAACACAATTTAATTTATAAAGCCTAAACTTTGTGTTTTAATTGTATCCCAAAAATGTAAACAAAAAATATGAATTATTATATTTAATACATCACTGTGTATCCGCCATATTTTTTCTGCGCGTGAACTGTCAGAATTCCAGCGAGATTTGAATACTACTATACAAATGTGTAATTTTTATAAAAATGTTGATATTAGGATTGTATCTTAACAGTTTTTCGACAGTACAAGTAATTTTTCCGGGAAAATTTTGCAATTTTTCAAGGAAAATTTTGAAATAATTGTGAATCTTAACCATCCAGGAATCCACAATGAAATACACACACACAAAGTTTCATTAAAATCGGTCCAGCTTTTTAGGAGGAGCTCCATTACATACGCACGTACAGAAGAATTATAATGCACACTCTGTCAAAAAAGCAACGGAAATTGATAATTTAAAAAGCCCCCTTAAAGGGATTGTAAAAAGATTTATGTCACTGATTCTGCACAACTGTCCTCTATTTTCTGTCATTTTTTTAATGAATAAAAATATCGAACAAAGAATTTGTCTCAAATTTTATATTGCAAATAGAATCGCTGAAAATGTTACAGAAGGCTTACGGTGAATCGACTTTATCAAAAACACTTGTATATGCCATGCCGCCCGACTAGTTCCGATAGACCTGAATTTTATACAAAAACTCAAACGCGTAATGGTCGCCGAAGACATGCTAGAACGAAACTATTCCGACCCTACATTCATAAAACGCATTATAACTGATGATTATACATGGGTTTATGAGTTTGACATGGAAATTAGTCAACAAGCTTCAAAATGGCGCTTTCCAAATGAGCCGAAACCGTAAAAACCACGTCAAAGTCGATCAAAAGTCGAAGATAACGTTTACTGTTTTCTTTGATTATCTCGGTGTTGTGCACTCGGAATTCTTCCCAGTGGCCCTATTCTGGCTTTCCCTGGGAATAGGGAATTGGGAAAAATATTTTCATAGCATTTTTGTCTCAATTGCATTTTTCTGGCCTACTGAGTGAAATTGTTTGGTACTGATATTTTCGAAACAAAGTTAAATGGGAAAATATTTTTCCCTATAAATATTTTGTGGAACAAAAGTTTCCCAATTCACTTGGTTTTGAAAATTTTTGCACCAAACTTATTCTTTCAGTAGGCCAGAAAAATACAATTTATACAAAAATGCTATGAAAATATTTTTCCCAATTCCCAATTCCCAGGGAAAGCCAGAATAGGGCCACAGAAGGCCAAACCGCAAATAAGGAACATTATCTGGGCGTTATGCGGCATTTGAGAGAGCAAATTCAATGACAAAGGCCAGGTTTGTGGAAAGAACCATCATAGATTTTGCATCACGTCAACGCATTATCTCACATGGCTATCATTGGGAATGAATTTCGGGCCAAAAACTAAACAAATATCATTCAACAAACGTATTCTCTTGATATGGCTCCGGGAGCCCTTTTTCTTTTTTTCTTTTATTTTTCCAAATTTTAATTCACTATAAAAATCGCGAAACACACTTGAGATGAACTGATAAAATAGAGCAATGTAAACAAACTAAATAGTGAACAGTTGTGCCAACTTACCGACAACAATTTTTACAATACCTCTAAGCGGATTTTTTAAATGACCAATGCCGTTAAATTTTTGACAGCATCTATAAAGACAATTTCTTGAAAACCCGTTGATTGGCAATATAATATTTGCGTCTATTCTCCATCTTCTTGCTTAGTTCGTTAATTCAAATTGAAGCAGGCGTTTAGAATTTATGTGATCGATTTAGAAAAAAAAGTTTTGAAAAATACATTTTGAAAAACAATTGTATGGAAGCACCTAGACCCAAGCTCCCGGCCCGGGTAAACTTGCAACTTATAAGTCATGGTAAAAATTCCAGCTTTATTTAAATAAATAAAGAATTAAATGTTTCCAAATTAATATTCCTTTGCTTTCCAAATCGACTCAACTCGTTCAGTATTAGAAGACATATCTCTACAGTTGGGGAATCGTTGCAATCTCTCTGAATTTCTTTTAATTGGTCGTAGCTTTGCATATGTCATATCTAACATTCAAATGTTTTTTTTTTAATAAACCCAAGCTAATAGACTAGAATTATTATGGTTACGAGGGCTACCTTTTATATTTCGGGATTAGAGAACAAAAACAAATATTAATCATCGAAAATCGCTTTATTGTTTTTCAAAGTATTCCCCATGAAGATCTACACACTTTTGCATGCGTTTGAACCAATTGTCGAAGCACTTTTTCCACTCTGATTGAGGTATCTCCAAAATATGCATTCTGAACACAGCAACCGCTTCTTCAGGTGTCGAAAAACGTTGACCTCTCAGTTTGTTTTTTACGTACCGGAATAAAAAGAAGTCATTTGGTGACAAGTCAGGACTATACGGCGGATGACTCATCAAATCGATGTTTTGAATGCTCAAAAATGCAGTTTTTTGAGCCGATATTTGAGAGCTTGCATTGTCGTGGTGAAGAGTGATCCGTCTTCGGCAGTTGGTTTTCCTGATTTCTTGGAAGACAACTGGCGTTGTTCTAGTGGTACGGTTGTGACATGTTAATTTTTTCCGAAAAACAGGCGATCATTTACTTGCAAGTGCTTCGTGCGCGAACAACTTTTGTTGGATTCGGCTCATCTTGAAACACCCATACAGTCGACTGCTGTTTACTTTCGGGCTCATACGCGTAAATCTATGATTCATCACCTGTCACTATGTCATAGACGTGTTTTGAAGCACCGCGATCGTATTTTTTGAGCTTTTCTTTCGACCAAACAACACGAGCCTTTTTTTGAGCGATTGACAAATTGTGTGGGATCCAACGCGAACAAATTTTTTTGACATTCAAATGTGTTACGACTGTGTTGTCTTTAACAAGACCAAATGCTCATTTTTTGGATGACATCCCCATTTTTGTAAATTTTTGTGTTTTTATTCTCCTCAGTTGTTTTGCGTCCGGGTTGATTTGCGTCCGGGTGTAGATTGGCTGTCTATACGCGGTTAATGGTGGATGGATTCCTGTGTGTTTTTTTCTGTTTGGTTGGTAATTGAACGAAAATGCGAGAGAGAGAGAACAATGCGTATCGAGCGTGTGTAAAGTAAAACGTTTTAGAAAAGTGTTTTTATTATATGCTTCTCGTTTATATCAATGCAAATTGATATAAACGAAAAACAGAGAAGAGAGATTATTTTTCTAGAACGTTTTGCGCGTCGCTGTGTGGCGCAAGAATTTTTTTTCTTGTTGGTATTCAAGTTTTGGAATTTTGTTCGATAAGTCGAGTTCCGTTTTGAAATTAAAATTAAATCAGAGTTGAGTTTATTTTGTAAAAAAGTTTAAGTTTATAGTCTGTGGAAAAATAAGAAAAGGAGATTAAACGAGTGGCGATAAAAGAAAAACGTACGCTTGTAAAAATTTTATTGTAAATAAAGAGTAATTAAAAATAAATTTGAATATTAGAGTTTGACCAAGTTCAATTTTTTTTATAATAACGTGATTTCGTTCCGGTGTTATTTTTGGTTGTTAAATCCCGTGTTGTTGATTATTAAAAGTGAAAACGTTCAAAGGATAATTTTGATTGTCTGGTCTGATCATCTTTATAATTTACGCTGCAAAATACCGAACCTTTTTGCATTTGCGATAAGTTTGGATAATTAACATAGTCAACTGGTGCCCCGTTTTTTTTCAATGGTACCATACTATCTACGAGAGTCGTGAATATCGAGTGTATTACCTAAGGCGATTAATGCGAAAGGACGCACAACGGTGTATTTTCGGTTAAGGCGAGCCAACGCCCAACGGATATTGGCGGCCAGTTGAGGCAACGTCATTTGTATTGTGGGTATTTACACATCGAACGGTTATTGTTATAAACGAGAAGTTCAAGCAAAAATATTACGAGGCGCAGTGTCATCAGTTTTATATTTGTGCTGCAGCTAACCAATTATTTACGGGTGGCCAGTTGAGGCCACTCTTTTGCGACGGATCCGGCGGCCAGTTGTGGCCAGCCGTGATAATTTTATACCTTGGTATCTGGGAAAGGCCCTGCAACGTCCAATTTATGTTGGCGGCTAGTCAAGGCCACAATATTTAACGGCACCAAAGCCGCACCGGTCCGGGGCGGTGACCCTGCGGCATGACGGCCGGGCAAGGCCGCAACAATTTGTTTTATTATATTAAGGTACAATTTTTATTTTTTATTTTTTTAAATTTTTTTTTTGATTTTATTTTTTTTCATATATTTTAATTTTTTTATATATATAATAATTTTCGAATTAAAATTTTGTAATCGAGCGCCGCACAGCGGGTGCACGCGTATTGGTCTCGCTTCTCTCTCTCTCGTTCTCTCTTGGGGTGGAGGGGGAAGTTGTTTTCTGTTTTTGTCTGTTTAATAAAATGAAATATTAATTTTTTCGGTGTGGTGTGATGGGAGCGGAGACTCCCTCTGTGTCGGCATAGTGATGACGGTTCCTTGGTGCCCGCATCCAATTTCGTAACCAGGGCTTTGCCCTGTTTGGAATTCGAATGGATGCGCGCACCAAGGCACCTCTTCCGTTATTATTATTTTTCTTTATCATTTTATTTTATTTATTGTGTTGTTCGTTCCTCAGGTTCCGGCCGACGAATTTCGGCGGAACATCCGCTTTTCATTATTATTTGCGGTTTTTATTTTATTCAAATTTCTGTTAATCACGGTGTAAGCCAGGAGCCATGCATGCCTCAAACCCCACGACCCTTCGCACTTCTCCCTGAGAACGTAGTCTGCAAAAATCACCGTGGAGGCCTCTGCATGCGCTTAGTGAAAATCTGCAGGTTGGCAGTAGCCAACTTGTAACAAATGTTTATGCAATATTGAATGTATGCTGCTCCCCCTAGTGCCTAAGGTTGTCTCAATCTCACGATAGGTCACATGACGATCTTGCAATATCAGTTCGCGCACAGCATCAATGGTTTCCGGAACAACAACTGATTCTGGACGACCTTCACGAAATTCGTCTTGGAGTGAACTACGACCTCGATTGAATTCATTATACCGTCGATAAACACTAGTCCTTGATGGAGCTTCTACGCCAAAAATTGAATTAAGTTCATCCATGCACTCTTGCTGCCTTAATCCACGTCGAAAGTTGTAAAAAATAATCACACGAAAATGTTCACGATTTAATTCCATTTTTTCGCCGAGATGTTGAGTTAATGAGTACTGTAAGCAACACAAATAGCGCTCGAATGTCAAAACGTTCTGAGTACGTATAATCTCAAAAATGTCAAATTTTAGTTGAGCTGTTAGTTGCCAGATTGCAACACTAGGGTTGTCCAATCCCGAAATATAAAAGACAACCCTCGTATATTTGATCCCAATTTATGCATCTATGCATACATTATGGATGATCTTTTTAGTATAATGCAAACTTTTAAACAAAAAGTGTAGTTACACAAAATAACGAAAAGCAATGAAAACGTGTAAATACCAAATTACAGTTTTTCATTGCTGTTGGTTAATTTGTGTAGCTACACTTTTCGTTTAAATGTTCACATCGGTTTAGCACGCTTGCAAATTCGCTCTCCTAAATGTCAACTATTCTGCGTTTAAGCAAAATTTAGGAGAATAAATTAGCACCATCAATAAAGAATAATCGAATAAAATATTTAGTACCACGATTTCGATTTCTTAAGTTCAATGTCAATGGTTTGCAACCAATATTGTCTCAACTAACATCTTATTTTGATTTAATGTCTGGCATATTAAATTATGCGTGAAAGTAAATTATGTAGACTCCATGTATATCGGATATAAATCAATAAGAAATGGTATCTAAACTTTGTATGTCCACATCCTATCTGAATTATAAAAATATCAAAGCATCATTGACGATACGTATTACGTATGTAGTTTAGTCAATCAATCAATATATCAAATCATAAGAAGGTATTTTACATTCATATGTACATATTATATGGAGACAAGTTTGGGCACGTGTTTTACACATAGGCAAACGAAAAAAAAAGAAAATTAATTTTCATTTAATATGTCATTTGCTTTGTAGATACATTATCCATAATAAATTAATTTACTTGTCAATAAGTTGGCAAAAAGTTTTCGGTCAACTTAACAATTTCGGTATCCAATTCAATCTCAAAATCAGATTATTTAAGTTCGATTAGGCCAAACATTTCATGAGGTACTCATATTTTGATGTACCTTTAATGCTTACGATATGTTGCCTCTCAAGAGTCTTGATTCTATTATAAATAAAATTTATTTGTTTGCCATGAAGTCATAACACGCGCCAGAATATATGTATAACGTGCTCATGTACATGATGTAAACACAGTAGTTTTGTTTATCTTAGAAATCCAACAAATCCAAAACAAAACAGTTAATTAAATATAATAGTCATCAAGAGTTAATCACTGTGCACTGCATCAGTACGGTACCGCAGTAAATATTAGTCTTTGGTAAGCATCAATTGACACTCGTCTCCGATATGTAGGTACTTATATCCTTTGTACTCAATTGATTAACGACTGTTTAATCGAAACGCACCCGATACACAAACAACACGTGTAATACATCAAACGGTTGTTTATTTATCGAGTGCACTTAAATTGTTTACACACTGCAGACAATTATAAACCAGAGACAATATGTGTTAATTATGTTTGGATGATAGATGATTTATCTGTAGATGTATCTACTCGAAGATGTAGGTTTCGGTTGAATAAACTTAATTATAAATTTTATTTAATTAAATAAATATCAATTACAAATTTGGAAACCAATATTTGATTTTGACTTTTTGTTTTACATGTAATTAATTTCAATTTGCTTAGATGTATATTATTGTTGTACTCGTATGTATATATATCACCATATTCATATTATACGAGTACCGGAGTACATAAAGTCTACGATAATTTAAAATATTTTCTTTTATATGAATGTCTATTTATAGTACTATAAATATGTATTTGAAATGTAAATATAAAATCGATTTAAAATTAAATTAGAAATTTATTATACACATTTTAATTATAATTAAGTTGATTTTCTTTGTGTTGCAAATATTTAAGTATATATTGTGCTGGGATCAGAAGAAGTGATAATTTTTGATTCGCTGAAATTTGAAAAAAAAATTCAGCCGAGAAAATATGGTTGTTACTTTTCTAGAGAAGCCATGCGAAAATGAGAAGATTTTCGTGAGCGAACTGTGGGCACAGGTCGTCACAGTCACACAAAAAAATATGCGGTGTCAATCTGAATTTTATCCGCAAACGTATTTTCGTTTTACTCAATCGGGTATATTCTTAATAAAATTCACCCCGCATCAACGGATAAATATTTTGGGACATCCGAAAGGATACTTGTTCCCAAAAAATTATATTTTGGTCGTAAAATCCACCAAAAGTCGTTTGGAATTAAGAAAATATTCTTCTCGGTGTTGTTTTCAATTTATGAAAATTAATGTTCGGTTTTTTGTGGAGAAGCATATCAATGCTAATAATTCGCAGTAAATCTATCTGCGGCTGCAAAATAATTTGGAATTACTATGTGAAGTAGTTTGTGGTTATATATGGACAAACTGTTTGAGAAACTGAAGCAAAACACAAATAGTTAATTCTTTAACAATATTTATTTATTGTGCAAATATTTTAAGCAGTTAACGCTTCAGCTTTTCCAATGAATCTCTCCAGTATCATTCAGTTTTAGGTTATTAAAATTCACTCACTAGACTAGTCCAGTCTTATCCAATATTACCTAAACTGGAATTTAAATTATACTTTAGTATTATATAAATGGGTCATATAAAATCAAATACTTATCTTGTCAATTAATTTAATATACTTTTCGTTTGCGTATTGTAATTTTTGTTTGCAAAGTGGTAACACAAATTACTATTAAGAAATGTATTGTTACTTTGATATGTTTAAATAATGTCAATCACTTTTGTCATCTAATGAACTAGTATCTAGTAGATAAAATGATTTAATTCCGAAAACTAATTAGTATACATGAGATGACAAACTTGAATCGATAATTTCAAGAAATTTTGTTAACAAATTCTTCTTTTTCTAACTGTGGCCCTATTCGGGTTTTCCTGCGGAATTGGCAATTTTTGACGGCAGTTTGGATTTTTTTCCCCGAAGTGTATTCTGGCGATTGGGAATATTTTGAATTAGGAAAAATAATTCCATTTTGTAGCAGTTTTGACGTTTATTTTTCCCTATATATTTTTTGGGGAGTTTGTGATAATTTTTATATTTATTTAATATTTGAAATAAAAAATAAGTTTGAAAATAAAAAAAAATTAATTTAATTTTGATATTTAAAAAAAATAATGGCAGCATCAAACAGAGTAAGTTATTAAATATTTTCTTTGTCAATATGAATATTTTCATATATAATATTAACTGAGGATGTTAAATTTAGGGTTAAAATGTGAGTAAGGAACAGAAGGAAGTGATGGTGCCCATAATGGAAGATATAGACTTAGCGGTGGCTATAATTATATAATTTTTGTACATATAGATTATTATTGAATTACAATTGCTTTTCAATTCACAGGTTTAAGGGTGTGGATGGGAAAATAGCCAATCGAGAGAGTTGGGAACGGGTGGCTTTGAAATTAAACGGCATTGGTGGTGCATACAACGCTGCTAAGAAATGGAAGAGAGCGTGGACGGACATAAAGTGAGGTTTTATGATGGTCACAGGTTTTATAGATTTTAATGTAACGAAATATGCCCGAACGCAATGGAGCGAGTTAAAGGAATACGATAATCGTACAGGATTAGGGTTGGAATGTAGTTCAAGAAGGCCGGCAGAATTACATGCGATGGACCAAAGGATTGGAACGGTCACTTCCTGCAAACTCAGGAACACCGCGCATAGCATTGCAGAGTATTTTGTGTGCTTAGGAAAATACCTTGCAATACATTCCACAAACGAATTGCCACCGACACGCTGATCAAAGTAATTCGTTTGGATTATTAATTCAAATAAATGATATTTTTTTTTAACAGAATAGAAATTAAACACAACGAGGTAACATCAAGCAAAACCAGAAAGCTTAAAAACAGTTAAAGCACAAGGTTCCAAATTTTTATCAAATCAATAACTGTGTGTGTGTTAAACGGGAAAATAAACCTATATACAAAATCAACAGAAGTTGTGTTTCATTATTTATATACGTAATTGGGGATCTTTAAGTGTTGTCTTCACCTAGTTAATAAACTCGTCAACTGGCGGAAAATCCCATATTGGTGACCCCGACGCTCCTTTTTAGGAATTAGGATATTTAAAATCGTAAGTTTTTACCAATTTTATTTAAATAAAAATAAATTAGTGTGTTTAAAAGCTGCAATATAAAGAGGCAGCGTTTCATTTTAATTTATTTCCCGAAGCATATGTAATTAGTAGTACATATACAATTCCTCCCAACAGCGGCCAGTCTGCACCAGTCAGAAACGCACTGTGAATTATTTTTATTTGTATTTTTATTTTTTCTTTCGGGCGTTTCGTTTATGCGTTTTGCGTTATTTTTTTAAAGCGTTTCAGCATTTATAAATGCAGTAATATTTGTGTCCACGTATCTATAAGACATACAATTTTTACAAATTGGGAATCGTACAAATTCGTTATGGATGCTGATGTAATAAATTCAGGGGTACCTAATTGAAGGGTATATGACCTATACAGAGAAATTTTATTTTAAAGAGCTTTACTTTTTAGGGGCAGATTTTGGCAATTGAGCTATTCTAATATAATTAAGTCTTTCTTTAAAATCGCCGGTGATATTAATTTATTTAAGATTTTTTCGGCTTTTCGGACAAAATATAATTTTTAATGGCAGTTATACAATGTTTACGACTTTTCTAGTCACAGAAAACAAAGAGGCAGTTTACTTAATATATGGGCGCGTATTCTTGAAATCGGTGGATATTTCCGCATGCGGAGTATAATTTGCATTAAAATTCTTTATATTATTCGAAATTTAGCCGGCTAATTAAATCGATTTTTTTTCAAATTTGATTGCAAGTTTTTTATTATTTTGGGGAATAAATCCGCATTGATTTACCCAGTCAGAAATTTCCACCGAAATTTATTTAGTAGTGAAATAAATAATAGAAGACTTGCAAGCAGAAATATTATTAGCCGGCGAAAAATTCGAATAATATAAAGAATTTTAATGCAAATTATAATCCGCAGACGGAAATATCGACTGATTCCAAGAATACGCGCCCTGTGCTCTAGTTCTCTAAAACCAAGATAAATTGCAAAATGTAAAGGTGATAACTTTTACACAAGAAAAAAATTATCGTAGAATTCTAGATTTATATTGGATATCGTGATGTTTTTGTAGATTTGCATTTTAGTAAATTTTATCTGGCATATGTTTGTCTGCAATTGAAGCCCGCAACGTCGCATAACAATTACAGAGACTCCAACTAGCACCCATAACTTTCATAAAGCCCGGGGATCCAGCCCTGTTTGTGGCAGTTGCTACAAAAACAACTTAAAACCAGAAAAATGTGCGTTTATTGTCTAAAAACAACATGTAATGAACACAGTTAAATTAAGACTACATCTTCACTGCAACTAAGCAGCCTTAAAACTCACCTTATACATAGAACAATGAATAAAAATTTTATAATAAATAAGAACAATAAATAAGCAATGAAATTAAATCACATAAGTCATTTTCAATGGGAAAACGTGATTTTTTTTTAAAATTATGCTTTACCTTCTTTGCTTTATAAAAAAAAGTTATCGCAATTTTAAAATGCAAAAGTTACAATTGCACCTATTCAGCAGGATAAAGGTTCAATAGAAACCAGACCAGAAATTTCATTAAATTTATAAAATTATTCATTTGTCCTATAAATTACATCCGGAAAGTAATTTTGCATGGCTGGAATATGACGTTTCGGCAAGGTAGATCACTTCAAATCGGTTTGATCATTTTCTTCTAGTTTGTCAATTGATTTTTGAAAATATATAAGAGGATGCTACTATTTAGTGTTTTATAATTTTTAATATCTAAAAATATACTTTCAAAAAAGTAACTGGTCCTATGAGATTAGTGATAAAAATGTATGTGGGGGGGAATTATATTTAGTTAACTGGGATGTTACGTCGG
The DNA here is from genome assembly GCA_947310385.1 of Nephrotoma appendiculata. Taxonomy (NCBI): domain Eukaryota; kingdom Metazoa; phylum Arthropoda; class Insecta; order Diptera; family Tipulidae; genus Nephrotoma; species Nephrotoma appendiculata. The sequence continues at coordinate 246,906,357 of OX371225.1, forward strand.
TATTTAGATAACAAAATCGATATCAGGTACATAGCATTAACACTCTAATAATTTGTCACTGATATCAATTTTTTAAATTACATTACTAACAAAACTTATTCTTTCCAACAAATATTGGTTTATTTCGTGTTTCTTTTGATGAAAAATAATTGTATTTCTCCAACGGCGACTTTTACCGGACAAGTGGTGCAATGGTTAAAGCTTCCGCACTTGGACCGGGAGGTACTGGATTCGAATCCCAGCAGAGTCTGGATGCAAATAGAATGTTCGTCATTGATTACGATCGATGATGTTAATAAACTAAGGCTACCTGTTGGAGTGCAGAATACAGCGCCGACCCACCGTCCATTTCAATGTACAGGTTGACATGGAGCTTGTAATGTGCAAGTGGTATACTGTAGTTGTGTTAGTAGGTGAATCGATGAAAGGGTTAATGATGTGGCATGAATGCGTGGTATCACAATGGGCCAAGAATGGCCTAAGTGTTGATACCGGTAAAATTTATGAGCATTTAAAACCTCGGTAGCTCAGTTCGTAGAGGTTTAAATTTAGTCGTGGTTCTTGCTCATGGTACTAAGCATCAATAATATTGGAAGTTAACTGGCACGATCACATTCACACAAACCAAAAAAAATTTAGTAAATCATAACTTTAAGAAACCAAAAACAAAAAAAAAATTACGAAGGAAATTAAAAATTTTCCTATTGAGAAAAAAAATTATAACAATTTATAAATTTGCTTACAATTACAAACAAAAAAAAAATAGCTGAGATAATTATATATAATATACAGCTATATACAAAAGTTAGTTATAAATTATAATCATATAATTACAAAATTCCATTTGCTTGACTCAAATACAAATGCACCGTGCTGGACACCCTCCACCATACAAACTGCTTGGTAAATTTCATCAGCCCTCTTATCAACTATGGATTGATGTACACCAGAATAACTTTTTCAAGATTTGGTGTTAACTGACGATTTTTTAAAACAATCAAGATCGATGTCTTGATAATAATGCTTCTCTCACAAATACCCAAAATTGTTAATGAAAGCACTTAATATGTTAAATCGTTTTTTTTTTGCTTTATTTTATATTTTCAAAACTTTTATAATTATTTGAATTTCAATACATTTATATATACATAGCATACAATTTATTTATTATTTATAACACACAAAAAAAATTCACAAATTCATAAATTATAAAATTTTCAGTAATTATTTATGAGTACTATTTATGCTTTAATTGTAAATTTTACATTTCTTAAAAATTGAATTTTATTATTTTTCTTATCCAAACGTTTCAATCTTTTTTCCACCAAACAAGAACTCACCAAGCTCAAAAACAAAAACTTTTTCATTTTTCTTTTTTTCCGAAAATTTTGTTATGCCCAGATAGATAGATCAACAATCAAAATTTCATAGCTAACTTAATTTTATAGAAAATTTTGAAAAGCAAAGTAAATTTAAACAAAATTTTTTTTTTAACTGATCAAAAAAAAACCCAGTGACAATATTTATATTGTAACATTCGTGGGGGACGTACCACACACCCTGAAATTCACAAAAGCCGGGCAATTCGAAACTTATGAAAGAAAAAAAATTGAACAAAAAAAATTATATATTTACAAGTACATATACGATTATATACAAATACAACTATCACATTCCTTAATTTATGTACGAATGTCTTTGATATGATATATTCCTATATCATGTCAAAGACATGTATTGCCTATTTTCCGTACCACTGAACATCCAACAAATTTCCGTGCTAATTTTGCTGAAAAGTTTTTAACAGCGTTGCTTTGAACAAAATTCTTCACTGTTTGACCGACTGTTAAATTCCGTGGTCTACTTCTAAGATTGTAATTGTGTGCAGCTTTTTCATATGCGTCTTGTAAGTTTTTAAGAACATTTTGTTGACAAACACTTAAATTGTTGGGTTTTGATTCTGCAGATATAGTCGCCTCACCCTCTAAGTTTAACATTTTCAACAATTCATATTCTGTGCCATCTGTTATTAAATGCTGGCCAAACATTAGGAAGTGAGGAGAGTATTTCGTTGAATCATGAACCACATTCCTTAAGGCTGACATTATCTCAGTTAAATGTTGATCCCATGTAATTTGGGAGTCTGTTATATATGCTCGCAAGGCAGAAAGAATTGAGCGATTAACTCGCTCAGATGCATTACCTTGAGGACAATATCGAGGCACTAATGAATGTGTTACGTTATAGTTTGCCAGTAAAGTTTTAAACAGTTTGGAAGTAAATTGAGCTGCATTGTCAGAGACAATATACTCTGGCACTGAAAAAGGTAAAAATACTTCTTTTTCCAAGAACTTAACTACATCTATAGCGAGAGCTTTACGAAAAGGTTTAAGAAATATAAATTTGGAATAATGATCCAAAACAACAAACAAATAACAATTACCGCTCTTAGATCGAGGATAAGGTCCAAGAAAATCGATGAATAATCTTTGCATAGGCCGTACAACCATCCGCTGTTCAGCCATCTCGGTCCTTGTAATATAGTTTACTGGTTTAACTTCCTTACAAATTTTGCAACTGTTTACGAACTCCTTAACGGCCTAAAGCAATTTTTGGCCAGTAAAAATATCGCTGGATACGTTCTAACATTTTGGTTGTACCTGTTATGAGACTGTTTCAAAATATGTATGATCAAAGGTTGAGGTATGTATAATTTCCATTTAGGCAAATCTGTTGCCGACAGAGAGAGTTTTTGACTAGTAGTATTCACTAGAATTTTATCATCAGAAATACAAAATTTAGAAAATGAAGTTGAATTATATGAAATTTTACTAATTAAGTCTAAATATTCAGGAGATTTAAAAGATAAAGAAACCAGATTAATGCCAAAACCAGAGTCCTGAAATACAAATTCCTCGATAAATGCTCTTGACAAAGCGTCTGGTACAACCATCTGTGATCCACTACGATGCAGTATCGTAAAGTCGAAACCCTGAAGCTTCAAACTCCATCGTGCCAACCTGCCTGTGTGATCTTTTTGACCCATAAGCCATTTAAGGCTGGCATGATCGGTTACAATGGTAAACGGATAACCCTCAATATATGCCCGGAACTTCTTCACGCTCAACACAGCGGCAAAACATTCTAGTTCCGTGATTGAATAATTACGCTGTGCGGCGTTAAGTTTCTGGGCCATATATGCTATTGGGTGATCCTCACCATCTTCTCCTTTCTGAAGCAACACGCTCCCGACTCCAGTACTACTAGCGTCGCAATGGATCACAAAAGGTTTATTAAAATTAGGATGTACGAGCACTGGTGAATCTGTAAGTGCTGATTTCACTTTTTCAAATGCATGATGAGCTGTTGTTGTCCAAATAAATTTATTATGTTTTTTGGTTAAATCCGTAAGTGGTGCTACCAGAGTTGCATAGCATGATATAAAACGACGATACCAGCCAGCCATTCCTAAAAACCGACGAAGTTTCTTAAGAGTAGTAGGAACTGGGAAATCGCGTATAGCTTTTACCTTTTCTAGATTTGTAGAAATAGTACCATCTTCAATTACGTAACCCAGATAATTTATTCGTTTAAGCAAGAAGTGACTCTTTTCAATATTCACTGTTAGGCCAGCATCCGATAATCGTTTAGCCACAAGAGACAGCAATTCAAGATGATCTTCAATTGTTCTAGAAGTAATCAAAAGATCATCCAAATACACAAAAACGTGATCATGAAATTCATGGGGTATCAAATCACCTGCTCCATTAACCGGCACATTGTTTGAGGCGCGTTGCAAAGACCAAATGGCATTACCGTGAATTGAAATAGAGGTTGACCAGGAACGGTAAATGCTGTCTTATCTCGGGACTCCTTATCCAAAGGGATTTGCCAAAAGGCATCTTTCAAATTAAGACTTGAAATAAACTTAGTATCCTCTAGCCGACTTAAGCGTCCGTCAATAATAGGCAGCGGATGCGCGTCCCTTTTCGTTACCTCATTCACTCGTCTTGCATCTAGACAAAGACATACTTTACCATTTGGCCTGCAAACTAATGTCACAGGTGAACTCCATGAACTTCTAGATTCTTCGATTACTCCTAGAGACAACATCCGATCTATCTCTTCATACATATCTGCTTGAACAACGAGTGATACAGGATAATATCGCTGTTTTACTTGCAAAGCTCCCTGTACATCAATGAAATGAGATATAAGAGACGTCTTACCTAAACCTTGTGTATTAAAAGATGGGAATTCAGATATAACACGATTAAGTTGAGCTTGCTGATCTGGAGGAAGTATATGACAATTATCAGCATCAGGATCAGATTTATTTAGTTCAGAAATTGTTTTAGGGACTATATTAAACAGTTTCCAAAAGTCAATACCTAAATACAAAGTCTGTTTTAATCCAGGCACTAAATCAATGCGCATTGACTTTTCAATCCCATTAAATTTAATTTTAACCCACATATAACCAAAAATTCTCTCCGAATGACCACCAGCAGTTTTGACATTAGAGGAAATACTATAAACTTTATCATCAGAATTACTAACGAATGTTTCACAACCTTTACCTAAAGCGGTTATGGATGCTCCACGATCCATCAGCCCTGTATAAGGAATGTCATTAATGCTAACCTGTGCGAATGGTCTTTAATCTGCTTCATCAGGGAAAAAGGTATCAGATATATCTAATTTAAAAAATTTCCGAATATTCCAATAATTTTAAGGCGAAGGCGTGCTAAAAGGTTTTAGTATTCATTTTTCGCGGATAAACAGATGAAAGAGCATTAGATAAATTAGTCGAATTTATTGTCGATTGTTTCGAAAATTTTGGGTTGGATAAACGGAATTTCGAGCCATAACTGTGGTCTCCTTTGGTTGATCCGGTTGCTGCTCTTGACTCCGGGGAATTTTGTCCGCAGCTGATTTCCCCGGGTTGACGTTTCCCGACATACATTTAACACAATTTGGTTTCAAGACACCATTGGCACCACACCCGAAACAAAAAACTCGAAGCGGTTTGTTACATTGGTAAAATTTGTATCCTAAATCATAACAATTCCAACATGTGCAATACGATAGATCAATTTTTGATTTGGAATTTTGATTAGAATTATACGCATCAATTTGAAAAGGTAAATTCTGATAATTTGGAACAGCACCCAAATTTGATTGAAAACTTGGATTTTGTTGTAAGGAAAAATTATCAGGTTTATTTTTATTAAGCTCAAACTGGGAATTAGAATCGGGATAATTATAATTTGAAAAAGAATTAAACTGAGTTTCAATTTCATTAACACACCGAAAAAAAAGAGTATGGCTTTTTACCTAATTATGATTAGCTGAGATGTAAATTGCATATTCAGCTAAATTTCTATATAATTAATTAAAAATTATTAAAACTATACTAGGTGTTTCATATAATTGTAATTAGGACAAAAAATACGCAACAAATTTTAGCTATAATCTTCAATTGGTAGCATAATCATATAAATATTTAGTTATTTAAACATTGTTTTAAATTTGCTATTCCTAGGTCTGTTTAGTATAATTATTAGGCAAAATTTCCTATTTAAAATAGGTAAAATATTTAATTAAATTAAATCGAATAGCTAAAACATTTGATAATTATACATTTTTTCACCTTTTCACTTTTAACTAATATTTTAACAGAATTATAAAAAAATGTTAACACAAATAGAAAAATATTTAGTTGAATCAAAAGAAATCTTTGGGAAAAAGGATACATTTTATATTCGTGTTTAATCATGTGAAAGCGTCGAACAAGCAACATTGTTTTGTTTATAAGTGGATGGATAGTTTCTTTTATAATATTGTAGTGGAAATAAAATTTCAAATATTATTAATATAATCAAATTGTTAATGTTATCATTAAAAAATAATACAGGAAGTTATACTTTAGTGTGTTAACATACAATACAATAATAATATACATTATATTGGAAAATAGAAATGTAAAACTTAGTGCGACATTTCGGGTGACAATCATTTGTATAACCAACAAAATTGTGTGTAATACTTGCGAATAAAGTGATTTCTCTAATTTAGTTTCAATAAAAGTGTAATTATTTTGTCATTATAGAACTAGAACTGTGAAATAACATCGTTTATACGTAACTATGTAACTGTGTAATTGTCTGTGAACCTTTATAACGGTGTAAAAAAATATGACTGATGATTTTCACGAGGTGCGCGACTTAACAGAATCTGAGTATTTACTAGTGAATTGGGGGGTGGAGAATTTAATACTCAGTTTTGCAGGTACGGTGAATTGTAAGTGGAAATATGTATATATAAAACAACTTTTATTAAATTGCAATTATTTTTGATTTTATAGAAAAAGGTATATACATTGAAACTTTCAAACAGCTCACTATAGATGACATTAATTGTCTCATACCAGAAGAACAATTTGGCTTGCGAATTAAATTTAGAACTAAATTATTAGAGTGCCGTCAATCAGAGGTAAGTTATTATAAAATTTTACAGTGGTTAAATACATGATTGTGAAGTACATACCAAAAATAATACCAAAAATTTACACTGTTAAATTTAAAAATATTCCAATTGGATTTGTTTTGTGTTGAAATTGAAACATTTTTAGATAATCTTTAACATTTATATTACAGAAGTCCCTAAGTCCCTAATAGTGTCGCTGTAAAGATCAAATAATTTTCTAACGATTTGAGATAAACACGAGAAAATTGTAAATCGATTTACTAAACTTTTTTTAATTCTAAAGAAAGCTATTTAAGACCATGTTTCTATTTTTATATCTCCGGTCCTAGAGATGTTCACGGGGTCTCACCTATACGACCAAATAGCTAAATCAAAACCCCACGTGTGTGGTGAACAAGATTTAATTATGATGATTTTTAACAAGTTCAGCGCATTTTTAAACAACTATGGTTTTTGATTTCAATCTATTTTCTAATTTTTCTACTACCCCTCCTAGAGACGTTCACAGTTTTCAAAATGTAATTTAGGATAGCGTAGATAACAATGCAACACTGAAATGAAGATGGATAGTTTATGGTGATATTTACTATGCCATACACGCTACTTAAAAATTTCATGAATTTTAATAAATTTTCAAATTTTATTTCACCGATCCTGGAGATGTTCACGGGGTCTCACCCACATGGTTAGATAGATAAGGTAAAACTCTATGAGTGTGATGAATGGGATCTAATTATGATGATTTTTAACTTGCCCAGAGACATGTTTAAGTTTTCGGTTATATCCCATATACAAGAAATGTTCACGGGATCTCTTTCATATATTCGAATAGGTCAGAAAATTACCTATCAATATTGTGAAAACAGGACACGAACGATGATTTTGACCTTGTTTTTCAAAATTTAAAACTTCTTCATTTTCAATTTATTCCTCAATTGGAAATTTTGGTATTTTATCCAATAGGATTTTTACCACATTGACATTCCCAAACAAGCGACGAACCCGATTTATTGTAATAATAATCAAATAACTGAAATCCTGTAGATGTTCACGGACTCACGTTTATACTATTGGATAGTACAAGGTTTCAACTTTCGATAGTTCCGGAAAGGGTTCGGTTATGATGATATTTACAGTGCCACACACGACTTAGAAGTTTCATGAAATAATTTGAGTAAATTTTCAAAATTTATTTTACCGAACGTAGAAATGTTCACGGGGTCTCACATACATGGTGAGATAGATCAGTCAAAACCCTATGAGTGTGGTGAATGGGATCTAATTATGATGACGTTTAACTTGTGCAGAGACATTTTTACGTTTTCGGTTATATCCCATATACCAGAAATGTTCACGGGATCTCTTTCATATATTCGAATAGGTCAGAAAATTACCTATCAATATTGTGAAAACAGGACACGAACGATGATTTTGACCTTGTTTTTCAAAATTTAAAACTTCTTCATTTTCAATTTATTCCTCAATTGGAAATTTTGGTATTTTATCCAATAGGATTTTTACCCCATGAGTACCCCATGAGTTTTACCCCTATGAGTATAGTGAGTTATTATGAACTTTGATTCTGACTATCTTGCTGGCTCTACCTTGCTGGTACGGTTTTTTAGGACGATTTTACCTTGCATTTAGAAATTTTATTAATATCTCTTTAATTTTAAATTAGTTACCGGGTGATTTTTATGATGATTCCTTCGTTGTTTTGGGATCAATTTTTTTACTTTTCAATTTTTAGACCGAAGTTCTGATTACCTCATACTGATTACCCCTACGTTGATAAATGTATAAAAGCTTAAAAATAAGATTAATTTTGCGAGGGAAATTGGTTCAGCCTTCTTGAGACCTCTAACTTATTAATTCCTCCATGATATATGGTAAATCTGTAAATGTAGAGCCTCAATAACAGAGCTTTGTGGAATACTAGGCCAAACTTTATGGAATGCATTTGAATTATTTTATCACCTGAATAGTTTCCGGGCTGCCATATAAATGGCACCACAATTTTTTATCCCATATGATTTTTAAATTCTGCCAACCTTCAAATGGTACCTGTTAAAATTTCATGACATTTCGATCATTAAGATTATATATAAGTTACAGTTGTTTTAATGACGCTACTTTAGTTAATTTCAAAACAATAAAAAAAAAGAATTTCCCGTATTGATTGAACACTTTTTGATGAAAAAAATACCGTTTAAAGAAAGCAGTAGCTTGATAAGTGTTATCCGAGCTCTGCACCAGGAAAATCAACCATCATTGACTGTTATGCTGAATTCAAACGTGGTCGTTTATTGACGGTCGAATTAACACGTGGTAACCACCGATGATGCACCACGGTCTAGATCCCCAAATGAGGCTGTAACTCCAGAAAACATAAAAAAATCCAGGAAATTGTTTTGAAAGACCGTAAAGTGAAGTTGCGTGAGATAGATGACATTGCTCACAATGGATCAAAAACGTGAACACGTCGATGATTCCGTGCGCTGGGAAAGAGGTTTGGCTTCAATGAAGGAGTGATTGCTGAAACTGAATATTATTTTGAAGATAAAGATAAATCGTTCTACAAAAAGGCATGTAAATGATAGATATGCGTTTGACTGATTGTATCACTCTAGGAGGAAATTATGATGAATAAAATGTATTTTTCCCAAAAAAATTGTGTTTTCTATGTTAGATCGGGAACTTTTCAGACGTTGTGGTAAATAAAAAACAATACACAGTAACACAGTATTTTATTGTATATCTTAATGTTTATAACTTCAAATTAAAATTAGAAACTAAATTTTAAATTCAATATATATAAAAATTCATAATAATTATGGTATATGCTCTTAGTTTCAGTATTAGGTGCTACATAAATTTCAAAATTTCCCATAAATAATTAGTGTTGGGTTCACCCTTGTACTGTTGGGAATCATTCGGACTGTTGTGCGCAGATCATCGTGTTCTTCCCATATTCCGCTAGGCCATATGATGTAGCTTTTATAATGTTTTATTGTATTATCATAATGGATAATGCCTTTTAAAAATATGATTTCTTTTGATAAGCGAAGATTTGCTTGTATTTTACTAATTTCAATGTCCGGAACTATCGAAAGTCGAAACCTTGTACTATCCAATAGTATAAACGTGAGTCCGTGAACATCTCTAGGATTTCAGTTATTTGATTATTATTACAATAAATCGGGTTCGTCGCTTGTTTGGGAATGTCAATGTGGTAAAAATCCTATTGGAGAAAATACCAAAATTTCCAATTGAGGAATAAATTGAAAATGAAGAAGTTTTAAATTTTGAAAAACAAGGTGAAAATCATCATTCGTGCTCCATTTTCACAATATTGATAGGTAATTTTCTGACCTATTCGATTATATGAAAGAGATCCCGTGAACATTTCTGCGGTATATGGGATATAACCGAAAACGTAAAAATGTCTCTGCACAAGTTAAACGTCATCATAATTAGATCCCATTCACCACACTCATAGGGTTTTGACTGATCTATCTCACCATGTATGTGAGATCCTGTGAACATTTCTACGTTCGGTAAAATAAATTTTGAAAATTTACTCAAATTATTTCATGAAACTTCTAAGTCGTGTGTGGCACTGTAAATATCATCATAACCGAACCCTTTCCGAAACTATCGAAAGTCGAAACCTTGTACTATCCAATAGTATAAACGTGAGTCCGTGAACATCTACAGGATTTCAGTTATTTGATTATTATTACAATAAATCGGGTTCGTCGCTTGTTTGGGAATGTCAATGTGGTAAAAATCCTATTGGATAAAATACCAAAATTTCCAATTGAGGAATAAATTGAAAATGAAGAAGTTTTAAATTTTGAAAAACAAGGTCAAAATCATCGTTCGTGTCCTGTTTTCACAATATTGATAGGTAATTTTCTGACCTATTCGAATATATGAAAGAGATCCCGTGAACATTTCTGGTATATGGGATATAACCGAAAACGTAAAAATGTCTCTGCACAAGTTAAACGTCATCATAATTAGATCCCATTCACCACACTCATAGGGTTTTGACTGATCTATCTCACCATGTATGTGAGACCCCGTGAACATTTCTACGTTCGGTAAAATAAATTTTGAAAATTTACTCAAATTATTTCATGAAACTTCTAAGTCGTGTGTGGCACTGTAAATATCATCATAACCGAACCCTTTCCGGAACTATCGAAAGTTGAAACCTTGTACTATCCAATAGTATAAACGTGAGTCCGTGAACATCTACAGGATTTCAGTTATTTGATTATTATTACAATAAATCGGGTTCGTCGCTTGTTTGGGAATGTCAATGTGGTAAAAATCCTATTGGATAAAATACCAAAATTTCCAATTGAGGAATAAATTGAAAATGAAGAAGTTTTAAATTTTGAAAAACAAGGTCAAAATCATCGTTCGTGTCCTGTTTTCACAATATTGATAGGTAATTTTCTGACCTATTCGAATATATGAAAGAGATCCCGTGAACATTTCTGGTATATGGGATATAACCGAAAACGTAAAAATGTCTCTGCACAAGTTAAACGTCATCATAATTAGATCCCATTCACCACACTCATAGGGTTTTGACTGATCTATCTCACCATGTATGTGAGACCCCGTGAACATTTCTACGTTCGGTAAAATAAATTTTGAAAATTTACTCAAATTATTTCATGAAACTTCTAAGTCGTGTGTGGCACTGTAAATATCATCATAACCGAACCCTTTCCGGAACTATCGAAAGTTGAAACCTTGTACTATCCAATAGTATAAACGTGAGTCCGTGAACATCTACAGGATTTCAGTTATTTGATTATTATTACAATAAATCCGGTTCGTCGCTTGTTTGGGAATGTCAATGTGGTAAAAATCCTATTGGAGAAAATACCAAAATTTCCAATTGAGGAATAAATTGAAAATGAAGAAGTTTTAAATTTTGAAAAACAAGGTCAAAATCATCGTTCGTGTCCTGTTTTCACAATATTGATAGGTAATTTTCTGACCTATTCGAATATATGAAAGAGATCCCGTGAACATTTCTTGTATATGGGATATAACCAAAAACTTAAACATGTCTCTGGGCAAGTTAAAAATCATCATAATTAGATCCCATTCATCACACTCATAGGGTTTTACCTTATCTATCTAACCATGTGGGTGAGACCCCGTGAACATTTCCAGGATCGGTGAAATAAAATTTGAAAATGTATTAAAATTCATGAAATTTTTAAGTAGCGTGTATGGCATAGTAAATATCATCATAAACTATCCATCTTCATTTCAGTGTTGCAATGTTATCTACGCTATCCTAAATTACATTTTGAAAACTGTGCACGTCTCTAGGAGGGGTAGTAGAAAAATTAGAAAATAGATTGAAATCAAAAACCATAGTTGTTTAAAAATGCGCTGAACTTGTTAAAAATCATCATAATTAAATCTTGTTCACCACACACGTGGGGTTTTGATTTAGCTATTTGGTCGTATAGGTGAAACCCCGTGAACATCTCTAGGACCGGAGATATAAAAATAGAAACATGGTCTTAAATAGCTTTCTTTAGAATTAAAAAAAGTTTAGTAAATCGATTTACAATTTTCTCGTGTTTATCTCAAATCGTTAGAAAATTATTTGATCTTTACAGCGACACTATTAGTGACTTAGAGACTTCTGTAATATAAATGTTAAAGATTATCTAAAAATGTTTCAATTTCAACACAAAACAAATCCAATTGGAATATTTTTAAATTTAACAGTGTAAATTTTTGGTATTATTTTTGGTATGTACTTCACAATCATGTTAAATACGGGATACGACAAACAAAATACAAGATGTTTGGGTTATTGAGGCAAATAAAATAGGTAAACAGTTTATTTTATCATTTTGGATTCTAAATCATTAAACCGATTTTACCCATAAGTTTGCTATCCAGCACGATTTTATAAATTTTTCTAGTAATAATAATATATTAGAACATATTATAATTTAACGTGATATTGATTATTTTAATATATTTTAATAGAATGGGAACTACTCGTATTTGGAAATTAACTAGAACTTACTATATTTTAAATGTCATAAAGCAATAGGCGATAATAATTGAGTTTATATTTGTGTAAAGAGATTTGATTTGATTTTAGTTCAAGATTAAGCTAACATGCTTTTATATTTACACTAATAATCTGTACACCCTGCAAGAATTTTTTTATTTTAATCGCTGAAACTTTATCACTCAATTCTTCAGTTAACGATTGGATGGCTAAGCTAAATGTACCTTCACCAATTTCCACTGCCTCATACGTAAGCTCAGAGTCGTCAGCACAGCAGACCTCTTGCATTACTTTCGTAAGTTTAAATTATTATATATTTTATACATTTAATAATTGATATTTTTATTCAGAATTTATCAAATTTACTGGATACCACAGCCGGTAAATGCATAATTGAATATTACAATACAAATAAATGCTTTCTTAACGAATTGGGAAAACAAATACACAACATATTCCCTAACGAGGATTTGGTAAAGTTTTGGAACTTCTTACATTATAATAAATTTTAAAAGCTAAATTATTTTCTATACATCTACCAGAAAATTTATTTGGGAGAGAAAACTACCAAGACCAGAGGAAAAATTATTGATAAATTCTACAGTTTATCCAAAAAATTTCAAAGCAAAGGGGCACTTGTCAGTAGATATAAATTAAAATGCAAATTACCAACACCTGACGCAGCCATTGAAGAAGATGTTGATTTGGGTATGTTTATATGATTGGGCGCAATTAAATTTTCCAATATGTGTATTTATATAGATATTTAATTTTAGAAAACACTGAACTAGTAAACAATTATACTTTCTCTCTCTCTCTCTCTCTCTCTCTGGCACTATTATATCCCATCAAGGGATTTGGCCGCCTCACATGAGGTTTCATAATCATATTTTCATTTCGGATAATGAGTGATTAATTCATTGATCCTAAACCAGCCGTGAAATATTTTCTTTGTCACCACCGGGAATCGAACCCGGGACCTCCGGTCGCTGGAGCAAGCATGCTAACCACTTTGCCACCGGGGCGGCAACAATTATACTTGGCTGAAGCAAAACAAGGAGCCTGAAATTTTGGTTATTGAGAAATGGAAAGCTTCTTATAGCCTAAGAAAGTCACATATCAAAAATAAACACATTCAAATTTTCGATGAATGGCCACTGCTTACTCAACAGATAGGTCTTACCCTGGTAATTTGAAAATATTGAAATTGCTTATAAGCGAGTGATTTTGCTGTTAAACATAAAACTGACTTTAGCTTCACAAGCACCTCTCATATGAAAGAAATTTATTAATGTATAAGGTTTTGTAAATTGTTTCATTCGTTTGAGTATTTCAAAGAGAAGTAAGAAAGCTAAAGATGATTTTGTTATACAGATACTCATTCCGATTTATATATTCTTGTATCACAAGTAAGATAATTATATTATTAGTAATTAATAATTTTAACACTATTTGTAGAAGATTTTTTATTAAAAAACGTAAACTTTTTCAAATTTTAATTATCACAATATGAATTACAAATATTAAAAAGAAATAAAATTTGGTTTCTTGATTAAAAATTCTTATATAGTAAGTAGATACTGACTTTCTTTATTATGTGATAATTTTAAGTTTTTATTTAGATCTAAATAAAAACTTAAAATTATAAAGAAAGTCAGTATCTACTTACTATATAAGAATTTTTAATCAAGAAACCAAATTTTATTTCTTTTTAATATTTGTAATTCATATTGTGATAATTAAAATTTGAAAAAGTTTACGTTTTTTAATAAAAAATCTTCTACAAATAGTGTTAATATTGTTTGTGATAAAAGCCACGAGAAACAAAATATGGATTTCTTCCAATTTTATTCTAATTAATAATTATATATTTTAGGTTGAATTAGATTTTGATCAATTATATCCATGTCCCATTTACTTTTTACTAAATGGCCAACTTTTAAAGAAAAGATAATAGCGATTTTCTCCAGAAATTTAAAGGATGCAGCATGCAGTAAGCAATTACAAATTCTGCAGACACTGACAAACGAAGGTATAACTTTTATTATTCAATACTTAACATGAATATTTTTTCACCAACCACAATATTTTTTATTTAGAATCTCGAGATGTTTTAATTAGTCTTACGCTTTACGGTATATTAGTGCCTGCAACTATTAAGTCACAACATAAACAGTGGAAACCATCGATCCTTGACTTACAAAATGCTTTCTGTCGTTTAATACCGGTATGAAACTACTTCGATAATTTTGTTAATGGATAACTGAATTCAATATGCACTTTTATTTTTTCATTTTATTTTCAGCACAAAAATTTCCTAGAATCGGAATTAAATAAATTAAAACAACAATTAATTTCAAATAACCGGACTTTACTACCGTTGTGTAACGAATGTCGCTGGTTCTCATGTAATATCAACTGTGTTGCTCCATTAGAAAATATTTTGGAGTTTAACTTGTTCAGCTGCTTCCACAATTGTGTTTTTGGTACTACCCATCATTGGTTGAATGATGACGCGCGTGAGCTTTAGAATGGTATTTGTTATTTGTACTTGTTTGCTTGTATAATAAGTTTATATACGTGAGTAATAATGTTTTTAGAATAAATAACATCAATGTATCGAGAGATGTTATCGTATTTGATAGCAATTACTAATAATTATTTGAGAATAAATCATTGAGTTAAATGTATGTGTGAGAGTCTATGTATAACCGCAGCTTTCATAAACCAATTAAATATTTTGGTAATCAGTTTGTTGTTTGAGGTCAGTCAACTTAAGCCAATAATCATATTGTGAAAATAAAATAAAGGAAAATTTAACTCTAATTAATAATTAATAAAACTGGCGAGCCGGTTAAGTTAAAATATAAAAATTATATAGTATATGAAATTTTAAAATAGTTCGGTAACAAGTGTGTATCTGCTGTGATAATTACGCAATAAGCCTACCTTACCAATGTAAGTTTAAATTATTGTTCTTTTTGTTAACGCGCCTAACAAATATTTTCCATTTGATTTTGTTTCGTTAAGGCTTGTATCACAAGCTATTGGAGCAGGTAGACGGACCTCATTAATTTATTAATAACAATTTCATTAATTGAACGGAATGCATAATTTGGCGGTTAAAATCCAAAAAATATAAATTTTACGGATATTTGGATGAACGGGGCGAATGCTATACAAGGCCAACCGGAGTTGACGTTTACGCAAAAAAATCGCGCGTTATTAAATTTTCTAGTCTTTACTCAATTTAGTTTATTATTTAGTGATAATTTAGTGAATATTATATTTCCCTATTTCGAATAGTAGTGCTCTTGGTTTAACTTAAATAATTTAAATTCAGTTTTTTTTCTTAATTGTACAGTGAGTGAATTAGTGTGTATGAAAAAAAAATATTTTGCATATTAAGCTCCGTTTAGCACAAATATAAAACAACCACGCAGAAGAAGAGCTCTTTGGACGCACAGGTGAGTTTTTCCCTCTTATTTTTTTCTATATATTTTTTTGATTATAGCATTGATTCACAATCTAAATTTTAAATCAGAAAATGTGTCTTATTATTTCTTTCGGCGAAAAATATTTCACTTCGTTCGATTAGCGTATTCATAGGGAAATATTCTTAATTAGTTTTTTTATTTAACATAAACGAAGAACGATACATTTACATTTACATATATTTTTATTAACATGTATCATAGCATTAATGATTTATAAATATAGTTTGTTCGATTGATTTAAAAAAAATGCTAAGATAAGTCTTTTTGTTATTTGGGTGATGATGAGAGTCGTGATATGCAGAACTATTGCATCCCGCATATGATTTTGATATTTTTTTTTTATTAACACGTAAATTTGTTTTGTTGGATCCTCAAAAACCTAGCGACAAATGAACCTCCCACTTTCTGGCGAAGCTACCCAAACAAGACGTGTTAGTCGCAAGGTGATCCGTTACAGTTGGTATTGGCAGTCGGAAAATATTTTGAAGAAATCGAAACGTATTTCATATATTTAAATAGCTATTACTACGAAACGTCTAGTATTTTAAAAGCAATATCTTCAATTTTCCATATCTTTTACGCTTTAAATATTTCTTATCCAGAAGAATGCATTCAATTTTGGGATTTTATTGAAATTTTCTTCTATGAGATTAATACATCAAAACGTAAAAGTCACAACTTAATATCACTTTTAAGTGATCTAAAAATTTAAACAATAATGTATTGCTGTTTTGTTTGTAACGAAAATTTTACAAATATTAATTTTTATATAAACCATTTGAAATATGTTCACAAGCTTAAAAATGAATCGAATTTTAAATGCTCACATTGTCTTCAACATTTCCAATCTCTCTACTCATATAAGCGTCATATAAAAAAACATGAATTGGAATTTCCAGAATCTAGAGACTGTAATAATACTAACAATAATTTAATCAACGTATTTATTTGCTCGAAATTAGCATCAACTGCATCAAATAATAATTTATTACAATTTAATTATTCTAATTCGTCCGAAGTTCCTAATCCTAGTCTCAATCAAATCACTAATCAATGAACCACCACTAATCCTAGTCTCAATCAAATTGTTTTAGCATTGTTTTTAAAGCTATATGGAAAACCTACACTAAACAGAAGTGTTGTCAATGAAATTATAAACGATTTTGAAGAAATAATAATGGCAATATTAAATTCGGTCAAGGGTTTAGCACAAGACAATTTTTTTGTAAATGCAATTGTACGCTTGGAACAGGAATTTAAGGAGAATTTTGAAAATTTCAACACCGAATACAAATTCAAAAATTATATTAAAAAAATTAATTTGTTTAATGAGCCTAATGATTTTCTTCAGAAGTGGAGGACAAAATCTACATACCGCATTTACTATATCAAGATGATCTAGAAATTAATAATCCCCTTGGAGACAAGAGGGGATTTCATAAACTATCTGCGTTTTATCTTTCATTTCCAACACTTCCTAGATCAAAATCATCTAAATTAGACCATATTCACTTATGTTGTTTAACTAAATCGGCGCATCTGTCATATGGTATGAAGTCAAATTTTGGAATGTTATGTAATGAACTGAAATATTTAGAGGAATCTGGACTAGAAATTGCATTAGGTGATAACAAAAAAACTGTTTACCTAGTTATGGCCGCATTAACTGGAGATAATCTCGGCTTAAATACAGTACTAGGTTTTACAACATCATTTGCCGCAAATTATTACTGTAGAATATGTAAAGCTGATAAAAGAACTGCCAAAACATTTGTTGAGGAAAATGTGACCATTATGAGAAATAAACAAAATTATATGGCTGACTTAAATGAGAAAAATTTAACTGAAATAGGAATTAAAGAGGAGTGCATGTTCAATTCTATCAAATCATTTGATGTAATAGAAAATACTTCAGTTGATATTATGCACGACCTCTTCGAAGGTGTATGCAATTATGAACTTTGCTTCATAATTAACAATTTAATAAGAAATAATTACTTTAGTCTAAAAGTTTTGAATAATAGAATACGTGGTTTCGGTTTAAGCAAATTAGAGAACAGAAAATTTTATAATCAAATTTCAGTCGAACATTTAAAAAATAATAAATTAAATTTTACCGCATCACAAATGAACGATTTCTGTACGTATATTACATTTATAATAGGTGATTTTGTTCCCGATGAAGATCCAGTTTGGAAATTTTTATTATTATTGATTGATGTAATGGAACAATGTTTATTGCCACATTTTAGTGAAACCGATATAAATCGATTAAAGGACTTAATCAGTGATCATCACCGAACATTTATTAATCTATTTAATACACATTTATTACCAAAAGCTCATTTTATGTTGCACTATCCTGGTATTATCAGAAGACTGGGACCATTAATTAATTTATGGACGATGCGTTTTGAAGGAAAACACAAACAACTTAAAAATTATACAAATGTAATTACAGTACAGCGATTAAATTACAATACGAATTTGCTTATTTTCTTAATTCTTATTCTGATGATCAGAATATTAAATCTGAATGCGGAAAGCCAGTTGCATTAAATGTTTCAGATTATAAAATAGTTTACAATTATTTCCATCTTCATAATTTAAATTCAAAATCTGTAGTGTCTGTTAAGTAATAACAAACAAATAATAGTATAAAATTTACAGTTGGTATATATATTTTTATTTTATGAACTTAAATTAATTTTAGAACTTTTTGATGATAAAAAGTATTTACTGATTTGTGATAAATTAACAATTCAGTCATTTAATAAGCATTTGAATTGTTGGATAATTAGAGAAAGAGAAACAAATAATATTGAATTCGATTTTATATTTACTATAGAAGAAATTAGTTATTATCCAACAAATTACATTAAATTGCATAATGGTGACAAAGCAGTTAAAGTAAAATCACCATTTAATTATAAAAATAAATAAATTTAAAAATAAATTGTATTTTATTTTACTATTATAGCAACAAGAAAAGTTATACTGCTAATGAAACCGATTTCGTTATCGGTTTGAATTATATTACGGTATCCGGCAAATTTTTTTTTCTAAAATCATCTAAACAAAGTAGGAAATTCAGCTAAGTTGCTTGTAAAATTCATCTACAATTCTCATTGTAAAAATATATCAGTTTAGCTATTTCTTTTAATTTAATTTGATAACATATAAATTGTTTTGTATACATTTGCTAAACTATTAGTTGAGTTCTAAATTATTTCAATAGTTATTTTATATAAAATTTTAATTAATTTATCTAATAATTTAGTAAATACAATAAAATAAATGTAGCTAATGCTACCTGGTTATTTTAACTAAATAAATTGGGAAGCTGAAAAACAGGGGTACACTTTAGATGAATTGCCTATTTTTTTAGGCGTTAGTTTAATGTTTTTTTTCAGTGTGTTTATGATTATGTTTAGATGTTGCATCAAATATTTTATTATTCCGTGTCCATGTATCTTCTAGTGCTACACATCGCTGTACTAAAGCACCAATACTATCGGTATTTTGATCAGCTAAATGGTTTTGAAGATCAGGACGCATATTATAACGCAGTATATGTAGAATATCGATATCGGATATTGGAGAACGAAATTGTAAACTTAATGCTAGAATTTCATTATAAAATTCGACAAATGTTTCGTTTAATTTTTGCTTTCTCGAATCAATTAAACGTCGAATATCATCGTCCGTGCGACGATCTTGAAATCTTTCAATCAAAGCATTTTTAAGTTGAAACCAAGTTGAAGAAGGATTCCGCTCTATAAAGCACCAGCACCAGTTAGATGCTGCGTTTTTTTAGAAGAACACCAAATTCATTTCGCAATTTATATTCATTTACTTGGTACGTTCTAACAGTGTCAACCACTACAACCACTGAAACCTAACGGCGACTTTTCGTATAGTAGCGAATAACTAAAAAAATTGGAAGTTCAATCGAATATCATAGTGAAAGCCTGTAGTCTGAATTTTTTGAAGTATCACAGTACGTAAACTACGGCGCTCAAGTAAAGGAAGTTTCAATGCCTAACACTGCACTCTCAATTACTGTATACAACTTTCTTGATATCGAACTGATGATTATACGCTAAAACGTAGGTCAGCGGTTTAAAAGGGGTTGTCATAAATCGTATAATAGCCGCAGGAAACGATGTTCTGCTTTGCAAGAAAATATGGTTCATTTTTTAAGAGAGCATTTAAAATTTGTTGTCCAATTGCTGAAGATTTTTGAAAAATTGTTTATTGTGAAAATAAAATTGATATTCTTTTGACACCAACAATCCTAACGAAAGCGTTTACTTACAACGAATTTATCAAATCCAGAAACAGAGATCAATAGTACTTTAGGGTTTTGTCAAAATGTGTTAATATACGATGTTATGAAACACAAGAATAACCTCTAATTATTTGACAAAAAACATTTGTTTATTCAACGTTACACAGTTAATTTTAATAATGCAATAGTAATGATTAAGTTACGTAAGAGATGACGCGCTTATCAGGAAAAAGTTAAAGTTTTATTTATTTTTAAATTTTTTACTTTACATAATTTACTTGTAGAAAACTGTGTAAATTACATCGTGTATTTAACGCAATGCACAGATGGAAACGCAAATCGGACCTATAGCCGTACGTTCTCGATTTGGCAAGCAATGCGTAAAATACGACGTGAAAAGCGAACCGCGAAAGAGTTGGGAGTGTTTCGGCCCCAGAACAGATTGCCAGATTACAACATTAAAAAAAAAAAAAAAAAAAAAAAAAAAAAAAAAAAAAAAAAAAAAAACGCCCAACAGCGATATTTTGATATTTCTGCAGTAACTTTACACCGAAACTTTACGGTAAACTTTGAGTTGAAAGAACGTATCAATAAAACTTAAAAATCATAAATACCTCAGAATCGTAATTGTTATAAATAAATGTAACTCATAAAATAGAAGCTGAGAATTTACAGATGTTTTCTTAAAAAAGAAAAGCGTTCATCAAAAACTTTTGTAAAACAACCATAATATCTTGTATTTTCTCAAAACTTTTGCCCCAAATCGTTTAAAAACAAAAAAATATTTTATAGTCGGATCAACTCACATGAGGAACAAATAAGACAGACAGCTACAAAAGAAAATCATCAAACTTTTGTAGTATACCATCCAATCCTGCATGCCTGCGTTTAAATTTATTGTACATAGGTTTAATAGCCTAAAAACAAGACGAAAATTAATAGCATTCCCATCATCAAAAACTTTATCGTGTCCTCTAGTATTGAACTTTCTTTTCCAAAAAGTTGTAAAATACTTTGTGTTCACTCAAACCCACAAACACCCCTACAAAAAATAAATTCTTACGCTTTTTTAATCTTCTTATTCTTTGATTTCCACTCAAAAAATGGTTGGACACAAAACAGCAAAAGAAAAATTTTCTTTTTACCAACACAAAATAATTAAGACATATTCCAATTCCTTTACTATTCACAATTCTTACGTTACGATACTACGACGGATACGCGTACATGGTTTTATGGTTTTATAAGACTTGAACGAAATACGCTCGTAGAACAATTCAAATTAAAATAAACGACGTAGCATTACAAGAAGTTTTTTCAGCTAGCTGCGTATACCGTTTATATAGCTGGCAGCTACCCGCTGTCTTTATTGATATGTAATTTACATTTATAAAATGGAAACTGATACGATGGGATGACTGCGTGTACGAACGAGTATTGAGATTTGTACACCACCCATTTCCTTTTATTAGACACTCTCGTATGCCTGACACGTCATCAATAAGATAAAAAAATAGAGTGTATACGTTACGACGAGGAATCAAGGAAAAATTTTATTAAAAAAAACAAAAGAACACGACGGAATTAATCAGTAGGAAGATGAAAAAGTGAAAATTGAGATAAATTTTTATGTTTCACTTTGTACATTTTAGAAAATCAATAATTTACGTAACGTATACGTACATACATGGCAGTGATTGGATGGATGGTAACGGTATTAAGAATAACAACAAAATGATGATTTTGTAGATTTTCTTCAGATTTTGTCAAAGACAACAGTATAAACAGAAATCACATAGAATGTACTTAAGTGATTATTACTTCACAGCAGTCAGTGTTTGTGAAGACAGTAGATCCGAATTTATAATTTGTTTTTGTATATTTGTTTCAATGTCTTCTGTCTCAGGATGACGAGAAAAATATTTCAGATTTAATTTTTTTTTCAATCACCATCTGTGTATAAACTGAGTCGATCCAAAAGTTGTGGTGAAGGTGTTGGAGTGGGGAAAGCTGTCAAACACACAACTAAAGATGAAAATCAAAAATATAGAATTAAGGAAAAGCAAGAGACTTTAAATTAAATCGAATTAAATTAAAAACTTTCAAACGAACAGCTGTTCCTAAACTACTATTACCTATAATCTAAGACCTATAGTTTAATCTACCCGTCACCATATATATAAATAAAAAAAAAAATGAATATTGTACTATAAGTAACAATGAAAAATAAAACGAAATCAAAGAAAATTAGGAAAGAATTTACTTGGTTTGTATATGTTGTGTTGCATGAGGATGTTTTCGTATGTTGATGTAGATGATTATGTTGATTGTAGTGGCCATAAGTCCCGATTTGCGATTAACTTATATTATTATTTAAAAATTATGTTATGCAATTTATGTTTATTGTACGATAGTCGATACTGTTGCTCCGTTATCCGTTATATGGAGGTTTTACTACTTATTTTTTTATGTCTTTATTATTAATTTTGTATAGAGTTTACGTATTTTTATAATTTTATTTTTATTTATGACTTTATGAATGAATGTCTCAGACTCGAAAGCAGCCATTCAACAACTCGGGAAAATTACACAAACTGGGTTAATTAAGTTTAAACTCCATTTTCGTCGTTTTATTAGTATATTCACGTGTCACAAGTTATGAATCAAAATCTTCACTTGATTAGTTTAAAATCACTTAATATTATTTGTCTTTTATTGTATTATTTGTTTTCACTATTTATGGTGCTCTGTCGCTTAGCACCAACTTTAATTAAAAATGTCTTTTAATTTAATTTTCACTCATAAAAAAATGTCTTACAAACAAATAAATTGTCCACCATGTTTTCCAATAAAAAAATCTTCATTTTCTGAGACCCAAAAAAAAATCACAAACTTTTTCTTAATAAATACATTCAATATTTAAATAACTAGTTTTCAAATTTAACTACATAATTTAATATAGTCCCTTTTTGTTGTTAAACCCGAGAGAAAAAAAAACCGCGGATACAAAACTTATATTTAATGTTAAGGCGCGAATACCACCCAATCGTTAATTTTGATTATTTTCAAATTATTTTGTTTCATTTTCAAAAATATTTTTCTCTGAAAAATGACTTAATCGTTCATTTCATGGGATAATTTCTATTTTTTTTTTGTCAGGCGCACATGATATTTTTTACATTATAATATTATCACTTATATAAATAAACTAGAAACTAAGCACAACACGACTTTTCTGAACTTGATCTTGTAAGATCCCAATATATTTTTTTTTGTACCGCACACTTGAAAAATTATATCTTGACTAACCAGCACTTTCTTTTGCTGCCACCCACCATCAAAAAAAAATATTTTCTTCTCGTTCATCATGACTAACACAATCGAATACATATCGACAATCGATAATTATTTGTGCTATAAAACAGATCGATAAATTTTACAGTAAAACGTAAAAGTATTGTACCATTGTGATGGGGCAAACCAAGCGCTATCACAGGAGATTGAATCGGCGTGCGTCCTTATCAGCTGTTTGGATCATGTGCATTGGCAGATTTGGCGGTCATGCGCAGTCATATCGTTCATTGTTCGGAACTCGCGCATGTAAATGTTTACCCGACGGAGCTCAACTGTGAGGGTGCACACCAAGTTCTCCATATTTTCCTTGTCCCTGCATGACGTGTAGCCGGCCAAGTTTGTACAGTGCATTCGCGTCTACTCCTCGACACCATAAAAAAATATCTGCCCATACTTGGGAACTGAACCATTTGAGGACCGTGATGTGCTGATGCGGTGATAGACGGATCCATGCAGTAAAAAAAGTACGGTCCTCCAGCGCGCTGCTCTTCGAGCTCCATTCTGGTGCTAACCATGAAGAGAGCGGAGTTATGCTTCCGGATATTAACTTTGTAGAACCGCGAGGTGGAGTTGGTTCCAAGAATCAGTTGGTTGAGGTACGGGAGATTGCGCAGTGCGAAGTGGGACACCTTTCCTTTATCACAACAGCGAGTGAAGCCGAGACCACGTCTCTCCTTCTCTGCCTGGAAGAATAGCGCGCCAGAGAACTCGCAAACTACGCCCATCGAACCTAAATTGTGGATTTGAATTTCTCGAGCACTTTGGAATGCCACGCGCGTCTCATTGCCCACCAGGTTTGACTCTTGGAGTGCGCTCACAGGATCAAAAGGCTCCTAAAAACAAAAAAATAGGCGAGTTTTCAAAAAAAAAAAAAAAAAAAATGGCGGACTTACATCTAGTTCCATAGAAACTGACTCGCCTCCGTCTTCCTGTGTGCCGTAACCTGGAAAAGGCTCCCGAATAGTAAAATGAATAAAATCGCAAATCGCAAAATGTGTCTCTTGAAAACTTACATTAAAATCGAATTGATCTTGCTCCGCCTCTTCGTCTGGAACCTGATCTTCAAATTTCAGGAAGGCGTTTGCTGTAGATCCACTTGGGATGATGCGGGCGCTTTGGGAGATCCATGGAGTGGTGTCAAGTGATGATGATGGGACTGGTTCTTGATTCTCGGTTCTTGAATTTCGATTTTGATCGTATATTTTTCATTTTCGAGGTTGTCTTGTTTTTCATTTTGAAGAAGAAAGTTTTATTTAAAATGAAAAGAGTTTTGTTCCAGACTCTTCGAGGTGAGAAATGGCAATGACGTGTGCTATTTTTGTCTTTTTTTACTTTAAAAAGATTGAAATTGTTTTAAAAAAGCGAGCTACTCTTTTTTAAAACAATTTCTAATTTGAAAGTTCACTCAAACAAAATCTTGGAAATTTTCTGAAAACACCTGAAATACCCGTTTCGGGTATCTCCCGGTGGAGTACCACCGGGTACCTACCCTGAAAAAATCTAACGGATCGGATTTTGTTTATGGGTCATTTTAGGGTTGAGTATGGAAAAATTAAGAGTATTAATATAATAGATAGATAATATAAAATAAAATCATAATAATAATATAATATCCCAATATGCAATGCCGACGGAATTCCATTTACATTCGCGTTCTAAAAACACACTCTTTCTATGAAAAGAACCATGTGTAGTACACGGAAATTATTACTACCCGCCAAAGAAAAGTGTTACAAAAATTCCGGTGTCGGTGTGAATCCCAACTAAAAAGAAAAAACATCACAGAAACAAAAGGCACATGTTTTGTATATATTTTCCAATTGGAATAACTAATAATTCTTATTCGAAATAAAACAAAATTTTGCATTTATTATAAAATAAATATTAATTTTTTATTAGCACAAAAATACACAGTTAAATTTTATAACACAAATTTTATAAATTAAATTTTAAGCACGTTCACCACGTTCACCATACGTCTTGCTAATTGAATATCCTTTGGCATAATTGTAACACGTTTGGCATGAATCGCGAATACATTTGTATCTTCAATTAAATCAACTAAATATGCTTCACTTCACGACGAATTTCATGTCATTTCACGTAAAGCTACTGTACCGCAACGATAATGATGTGTTTTTAACTCAGTTGCTATGGTATACTTTTACGCGCATCCAATTGTACATCCCAACAAGCACAACCGATCTTGAAAAAAAAATCTATTAAAAATTTACAACGTAAATGTATTTCGCGACGACGCCATTGTGAGACAGATTTCAATTAAATTTTTAGTCCAAATTTAGACATCGCGATCACTAAATAAGTTAATAATTATTATTTTATACTTAAATTTAAAATTATTTACTTTAACAAATAGAAAAACATGATAATGAAACACAACACTTTAAAAAAAAAAATAAACTAATTATGTAGTGCAACCGTGCACGTCGACTTGTCAGAAGAAACTGAAAATAAAAGATACAATCGAAACTTATAAAACGAAAATAATATTACCGCGAAACAGAAAGAGAAAGACAATTATTTTTCTCCAAAAACGATATTTTTGTGTCTTTGATATTTTGTAGTACGGAATTTAGTACGACATTTGAGCAGTTTTTTCCACGGCACACAGTGGAAAAATTGCATACTGGGATAATATACCTAGTAGAGATAGTAGAAATATCTGTATTAAAAATTAAATTTCTCTTTTGTATATTAGAAAAATCACTCCTTCACCACACAATAGTTTTTTTTAATGTCATCATTTTGGTATGGACTTCGTTCGGTTGTTGTCGTGTTTATTATAACCGAGATATTCGACATGATATATTATTTTGTTTTTTGATACAGACTTTTTATGTTCACAAAACCATGAAATGTAAATAAGTATTATTTCGTGCTATAATCGGGTTCCCTTCAACTAATTTCCGTTATTTATTATTTTGTTTTTTTTTTGCGACAGACCTTTTACGATCACCAAACCGCAAGTTATAATTACGTATTATATTATGCTGCAATGAAAGGCCATTCAGGATAGTTGTGTTAATTTTTTGGCCATGACAGACTTTTTAAGGACACAAACCCATAAAATGTACGTACTATTTATTTCGTGCTACAATCAATTCTCTTCCAATTCTTTTTCGTTATTTTAATAATAATGTTCGTATAATTTTTTGGTAAAATCACGATGGTTTAGGCTATAATCGGCTGCGGTCGATATATCTAGCTTTTGTTTTAGTATGATCGGGTAAGTTTATATATTGTTTTTCTGAATATACCGACTTTTTATGGTAACCAAACCATAAAGCCTCTTGCGGTCACAAATTGTTTGTCGGGAAACATCCTTAAATAATTATGCGTCCGCGAAAGGGTTAAGATAAGATATTGAATTTCACATTTTTTAATTTACATAACATTTATTTCTACTAAATTGCTACATAAAACCATCCAATAATAGTAAACCCACACACACACATAGAAATTAAATATGCAACAAAATCATTTTTTTTAAATTGTTGCAGTTTAACACATGACATTGTAAATAATTTATTATCCAGAGCTGACAAAAAACTGTTTTAATATTTTATTTTCAGTTTGTACCAGATAATTAAATTTTTGAATTCTGTGTTTTGCTGTTTGATGAGCGGGACACAAGGCAACATGATAATTGAAGTTATAATTACCATTTTTTATTACTGTTGATTTACTGGAATGTCATCTGCTAGATTTGTAATAAAATGTTAATATATTTATGCTGAATATAGTTTTTCGTGTTTTATATGAAACAGGTGGATATGGATGGTGACCAACTTGGCGTCTATATTGAATGAATCATTTACACATTCGAAGTATGGGTGGGCGTCATAAAAATTAACAAAATTATTATTTCAAGTAAAATTGTATGAAATAAAAAAACAAAAGATTGCTTTATTTGCGTTGATTGCGCCCCTCTAGATCGTTAATAGATAACACGAAAAAATTAACCTCTTGCGCTATCAATTAGTTAGAAGAAATGTGTCCCCATCCACTCAAATCAATTTCAAAAGCACTATTCCTAATCGGCTGGACCGATTTTAATGAAATTTTGTGTCTGTGTTTGAGTGGGTTTTTTGATGGTTTAGATTCATAATTGGACCCGGCAGGTGGCACTGCAATTGGGTTCTAGGAGTTTTTTATTTTTTGACAAAATTTTTGTTATTTTTTTTTTTAGATTTTTCGCATATCCGAATGTATAATCCCAATTTCACCACCCAACCAGCCCTAATCTTTAAATATATATACATAATTCTTCTGTACGTGTGTTTTAATTTAAAATTTATTATTTTGTTTGTTTATATTTTTTCGGCTCTCTTCCAAAGTTGTTTATATTTTATATGGTTTTTACTTTATTTTCTTTCTTGGAAAAAAATTGTTTACATTTTCATCCTCTCTTTCAGAATGCACGATTTTTTTTATTTCTATTCGGTGAGAAACGAAAGAAAAATTTAAAATTTAAATTCTTTCTTTTGGAAATGTAAAAACTCGTAAACGTACGCTATACGTCATTTTCAGTATAGACAAAAATTACCAATGACGTACATTGTACGTCAAAATAGCGCAAGAGGTTAAGTTAAGATGACGTATTGGTAGTTTTTACGAAACTTTTGCGACTCGTTTTCATTGCATATGTATTAGTGTTATTACCTGTACAAGACGAAACTTGAATTATACTCGACAAATTTTAACAAAATTGTTACAAAGTATAAAATTAAACAAATAAAAACATAACCTCCGAAAAAATCGGATATTTCAAATCCCAATTGATTAAATCAGTCATATAATGTATTTAATATAATAATTAATGTTTATTTAACCAGATAAATAAAAAAATTGTATTAAATAATAGGAATCTAGACAAAAATCATCTACACAGTGCAATAGATAAGAGCTATCCAATTACGACTATTACGCAACAAGTCTTTGTGGATCGTCAGATTGCCCCATTTCATTTTATGTTAATTAGAACGAAAAAGTCTGAAAATGGAAATTCTGTGGAGCGAATCCTGGAGATTTTGCCACATGGCCACATACATAGTGTAATAGATTACAGTTGTTACATTTCACAAAAATACGCCACATGGCTATGCGGATCGTCAGAGTGCCCATTCTGGCCCTTACAGTTTATCATAATTAGAACGAAAAGGTCTGAAAAAGGAAATTCTGTGGAGAATCCTGGAGATTTTGCCACATGGCCACATACAAAGTGCAATAGATTAAAGTTGTTACATTTCACAAAAATATGTCATATGTGATTTAATTTTGAATAATAATCCGTTTAATTTCAGCCGAAACAACGTCCACTTTTCGTGTAATCGGTTAAAGTAATCTGTATAGGAACCAAGCGCACATGTTAGTGGAAAAAAATATTCGATATAATTTTTTCCGTTTAAATCAAAGTGAATGTATGCAACCAAACTGCTATACAAGTTTTGTGCATGCAACCCGCATAAAAACTGACTAAATTTAGACAAAATTTTATCAGTACATAAGGAGGTACAGATATAAAATTTGTTGTTATTTTGAAAGCAATTTTTATTTTTTTTATTTAGAAAGCTACAATCAAATTCTTTTATACATATTTATATTTTTATAGAAAAATGTTATTTAAGTATTTCTGTTTGGAATTAAAAAAGTCAGTATTCGGAACCAGCTATAATTAAAAACATATATGTAGATTATTGATCATTTTAAAAAAATACAAAATATTGCATGTTGAATTAAAAATTAAATGTTTTATTCAAATTTAAAACACAAAAAGGAGATTTCTGACGATCCGCATAGCCATGTGGTGTATTTTTGTGAAATGTAACAACTCTAATCTATTGCACTATGTATGTGGCCATGTGGCAAAATCTCCAGGATTCTCTCCACAGATTTTCCATATTCAGACTATTTCGTTCCAATTATGATAAAATGAAAGGGCCAGAATGGGGCACTCTGACGATCCGTATAGACATGTGGCGTATTTTTGTGAAATGTAACAACTCTAATCTATTGCACTATGTATGTGGCTATGTGGCAAAATCTCCAGGATTCGCTCCACAGAATTTCCATTTTCAGACTTTTTCGTTCTAATTATGCTAAAATGAATTAGCCAGAATGGGGCACTCTGACGATCCGCATAGCCATGTGGCGTATTTTTGTGAAATGTTACAACTTTAATCTATTGCACTATGTATGTGGCCAGGTGGAAAAATCTCCAGGATTCGCTCTACAGAATTTCCATTTTCAGACTTTTTCGTTCCAATTATAATAAAATGAAAGGGCCAAAATGGAGCACTCTGACGATCCGCATAGCCATGTGGCGTATTTTTGTGAAATGTTACAACTTTAATCTATTGCACTATGTATGTGGCCATGTGGCAAAATCTCCAGGATTCGCTCCACAGAATTTCCATTTTCAGACTTTTTCGTTCTAATTATGATAAAATGAAATGGGGCAATCTGACGATCCACAAAGACTTGTTGCGTAATAGTCGAAATTGGATAGCTCTTATCTATTGCACTGTGTAAATGACTTTTGTCCAGATTCCTATTATTTCATACAATTTTTTTTATTTATCTGTTACCATCTTACTTAGATAATTTTTGGTATTATTAAATAAACATTAATTATTATATTAAATACATTATATGACTGATTAAATCAATTGGGATTTGAAATATCCGATTTTTTCGGAGGTTATGTTTTTATTTGTTTAATTTTATACTTTGTACCAAGTTTGTTAAAATTTGTCGAGTATAATTCAAGTTTCGTCTTGTACAGGTAATAACACTAATACATATGCAATTAAAACGAGTCGTAAAAGTTTCGTAAAAACTTCCAATACGTTTAAGATGACTGCCCTGGGATACGGCGGTAGTAGCTAACAATGCACCGGATCGCCTGATACTTACGTCCCTATAGGTGAGAGTTCACTCATAATAAGGGTACGAAATGCTGTCAAATTCCGTTAAATTAATTGTTGCGTAGATCGTTGATATGACAAATTTAATCCACTGCTAATAGGATACCACTGCTGGCGTAGTTTCGTCTTATTTGTTTAAGTGGAATGAGTAAGTTATTATTTATTGAGCTTCCACAAGTTGACTAGTGTTTAAGGCTCATTGTTTGCTGAGCCCTTAACATCTAAATTCAATATAATGTTCGAGTTATTACATAAACCTTTTGTAGATCAAGTGCTCCTCCCGTTCATTTCTATCAATAGCAGTGTTCGAAACTATTTCGATTTTAAGATCTCTCCAATATTTATGTGACGCATTCTCTCTGTCATCATTCCTGGTATTATAGATATTATCGAATTTGCCTAATTTTCAAATCATAAGTAAATATATTTTAACATTTATTTCTATCAGTAGCAGTAGGATTTTCATTATTTCGCATTTCCTTTGATGACGTAATCCTCGAAATTCACAACGGATCAGTTTACTGTAATTAATCGCATTTGAGTCTAGAGGAAAGAAGCCGTAAGCTTTAAAGCCGTAGATCGTAATATGACGTAATCATGACTGATTTACACGCCATTGTTGTCCCTCCGCCACTTTTTAACTGCCTCTCTGAAGTTTTTTTTAAAGAATGAAAGCACGCCACATCCATTGGTTACAGGAAGTTAGAATATGGTACAAACACAATAAGTATAATTCGGTTCTCATTGGCAAATTGACTAAGCATTAACAACATGTGAGATATGTCACCATCCACAAATCCAAGTGTTCTTTCACTTTTTACGTATTTTCTCTATGTGAAGTGATATCGATATAGCTTTATTTGCTGTGAAATATGAGGCCGGAATACTTAGGTTTATTTGTAAAGGTTTATTTGATAGGCATTAATGTCTGTCAACTCTAGCCCGCTTGTGTAAAAATGTTGATTAAGCTAAACGGGCTTTGATAAAATTCCGAGTGTTAAACTTTTTGCAAATTCATTGAATAGTCTGGTGCTCTAAATTAACCTACCATTATGGCTATTTGTGTTAATGCCTGTTAACTTTGGTCTAATAAAGAATAAATTCTGTCGGACAATTTAATAAAATTTCAAAAGTTAATTTTTTGAAAATTCAATGCATGATCTGGCACTTATGCCACTTTAGCCATTTGATAAACTTTAATGTCTATTAACTTTAACCCAGTTTTGAAGAAATTCTGATGGCGTTATCGTAATATTAATCCGGCACATGCCACTGTGATCATTGAATGGGCCTTAATGCTTGTACACTTTAGCGTAATTGTGGCAAATTCATTGAATGCTAAGCAAACCCATTGAGGTAAGGGGGTGTAATTTAATAAAATTTCGATAGTTCTGGTTTTTGAAAAATCACTAATGGTTAGGTGAGAGGCTACATGGTGTAGTTTGGTAAAATTTTGATATTTCAACTTCTTGCAAATTAATTAAATGATCGGGCGCTCTAGGTTAACTTGACAGACCGTAATATCTGTTAACTTTATTTCAGTTGTGAAGAAATTCTGAAAAGTCTACGAGGGTGTAATTTGAAAGATAGTTTAATTTCTGTCAAATTCAGTAAATGGTCTAGCAAATTATTTAACCTAAATCTGAATTGATGCCACTACAGCAATTTGATAGATCAAAAAATCCTGACGGGGACTTCAGTTAACCTTCACCTTGTCGGTATTTACCCGGGTAAAGATCATGTTTTTCTCCATTAAATAACTACATGAATTTTAGGCGAATTTTAAAATCGCTTCGACTCAGTGATTAAATTTTTCAGAAAATTCAAAAATTATTTCGGGATACTAATGTGGTAATGAGTAATTTATCAATTTTCGCCTTTTTCGACCACCTTGACAGTATTTACTCCGGTAAAGATATTTTTCCTCATGTTTTATACAAAAAAACAAGTAAGTTTAGTTTTGTTTTTTGGTTTATTTTATTTCATTTATAAGAAAAAATATCAGATCACAATTCATTGTTCAATAATAATCATTGTACATATATCACATTTCATTTTCTATTATGCAAATAAAAATTAATAAAATAAAAGTAAATAAAATTGAGGAAAATATCTTAAAAGTTATGAACTATTGGCTCAAATGACATAGTTGATATCGGGTTTGAGTAAGGCTGTGTTCCTGGCAGATTGGTTTTTTGCAACAACCACATATTTTTCTTGTGGATCGCTTCTTTTTGTCTTCACCATAGCACACAAAGCACTGGTCTTTCTGCATCAATCGACTGGATGCGTCTCGATCAAATAATTGGTCTGGTGTAAACAAAGTATTACTAGGCCCTTGTAATTGTTCAATTGGTAGGCCTAGAATGGATTGTATTGCACTTGTGGTAGCATAATGGCTTACAACTCTTGGAAGTAAAGCTCTCTTTTTTATTAGTGAGATGCAAAAGTTTTCACCCAGATCTTCTAAAAATTTTCGCCGACGACTAGTTTTTACAGTTTGTTTATTGGACGGGTTATTTGTAATATAAATTATATAAGCTGCTAGTGCCGCTATGTCTACAATGATTATAAGTATTGCCAGTGGTCATCGATTTGTCTTGTCGATTTGTCGCTTGGTTGTGTATTGTGATAACATTTTGTCCATTGTATCAACGGCTCCTTTTGTAGGATTATAATATAAAATAATATCGGGTTTTAATTTTGTTTCAGAAGTACTCTCGTCGTCGTCCTGCGATGATAATAATATTACTGACTTGTTCGCTTTTGGCACATAGGAGCAAAGCACATTTTTTTTCCAAAACCAAATTTGCTTGACAGAACCTCTCTCGATATAAATGGTTTGAACTCTAAGGGAATACATGTTTGTTTTTTTTTATTGTACCTACTATTGATAAATTCCATGTTAACAAATTCTTTGCAAGTGGTACGGAAGTAAAAAAGTTTTCGGTTGTGACATGGCGACCGCTATTTTTGTAGGGAGCTATGAGTTCCTTAACTACCCGCTCACCTTGATTTTTGTCACGAATATTTCCAATTTTACCTGTATAAATTTGGCCATTCAACGGGTATGCGGTTTCGGAATCACAGGCCCACCATATCTTGATCCCATATACTTGGCGGGCTTAGAGGGAATATATTGTGTAAACTTCGTTCGACCTCTAAACGGAAATAATGGTTCATCAATTGTAATAGATTTATGAGGTCTATAATTATTTTTCAAATTTGCGTTTAGCATCTGAAAAATACCCGTAATTGGTGCCGCCCTATCAGTTTCCATTTGAGCTTGCTGAGTTGCATAATAAACGAGTAATATTGTAAAATCGTCGAACAGACATTGTAGCTCGATACAATGGGAATGAACTTTTTTTCCACAGTTGGTTCATAATTGGATTTGTAAGCACCAATAACTATTAGAAGACTCAAATGTGCTAGCAGTTCTTCCTCTTTTAACGGTCCCCAGACCAATTTTTTTTATCAGGATTCGCTTCCTGCTTTTCGGCCTTTTTATTGGTATTTCTACAAATTATACTTTGCATAGATCTATCAAATAATTTACAAAATGTGTCGACATCATTTAAATTATTGGTATTCGAATTAGGACCCATAAATAGTGGTTTGCGTAAAACATTGTGGGCTAGCAAACGATGTAAATTAGGACCCTATTTTTGCCATTTAGTACCACCTTTACCGACATAATATTCATTATCGTTTCCATCATTCTGGTTTAGATTATCTCTATTATTATCTGTGTTGTCGTCTATATTACAATCTTCTTCGTCATCGGCTTCTGAGTCAGTAGTTTCCCTTGTCTCAGCGATAACATTTTCAAGCTCCACATCTGAATCGTCGGCGTCATTTGCAAGGATATAATCAGGATCGATATCATCGTCATCAAATGCCAAATCATCTTCCGAATCCGATTCTAAATTACGCACTACACTTTCAAGATACGTCTGCTTTTCTGCATACGATAATCTATAATAGATAATTTTTGATGCAATGCACGCAGCAAGAAACCGTTATTTTATGTTTTTTTTATAAATACAGTCACAAATTTAATTATAGTTTAATTACCTGCTCATTTGAACACTTGACAAATATTCTAGTTTCTCCTTTTCCATCTTTGGTTTTTTAATTTAACAGAATCACAGTTATTAAAAAATGTTTTTTTTTACTAACTAACTACATTTATTAAAAATCAAACAACAACTGATATACATATTTGTAGGTAAAACATACGCAAGAGAAACAAAACAAAATTAAAAACAGTTAAGTAAACAGAGCTGTATCAAATATCATTAAATATAATATAATTTTTTTTTCTTTACCCGGGTAGTCGTAGTCAAGATTGAGGAATTTTTTTTGCCGACAAAGTGAAGGTTAACTTTAACTTAATTGTAAAGAAATTCTGATAGGTTGCGGGGTATAATTTTACAAGAATTCGATTGTTCAATTTCTCCAACATTTATTGAATGGTTGAGTTCTCAAGGTTATTCGAAATCCGTATTCATATCACTCCGGGCATTTGGTAGGCCTTAATGCATGTTTACTCTTACCCAATTGTGGAGAACGTCTGATGGGGCTATACGAGGATGTAATTTGATAAGATTTTGATAGTTCAGTTTCTTGAAAATTTAGTGAGTGATTAGGCGCTCAATGTGGCCCAAATATGGCAATTATATTGACTTTAATGCCTGTTAATTATGGTCAAATCTACGTACAATTTTTAGATAATTTATTGAATGGTTCGTTGTATAATCCGAATATCTGTTATACCTAACACAATTGTAAAGAAATTATGATAGACCTTCAGAGAGGAAATTTGACCAGATTCCGATTGCTCAGTTTCTTGCAATATCATTGAGCGATCCAGCGCCCAAGATTAACCTAAATCTGCATTGATGTCACTATGGTCGATTTATGAAGGAAAAAGAAAGGTGAGTCTACTTAGCAGAAACTGATTTAAATAAAATTAAAATCGATAAAAAAAAAAATTAAATATAACAAAAAAAAAAACGAAAACAAGTTAAATAAAATATCAAACCGCAGTCAAGATAAATAAAAAATAATTCAACGTGCGCTTCATCATGTTAAAATCAATAAAGTGGCAGTGTTGGTTAGCTTCGTCTAGCATGAGAGACAGACTCATTCTTACCGTAATCTGTTCTATGATGATCGATTCAAAAGACTGGTACCGTTACTCAATCTCGCGAATTTACATTTTGATTAATTTTTCCTGAAGAAAGAGGAGATCGGTACTTCTCTCTCTTTTTTTCTCTTTTTCTCTCTATTCTCTCAGAAGAAAATACATCGGCTTGCATTTTTCGGCTGAAAAATATTGATCAATATTGCAGCTTTTTTGTTGTTGTTGTACTCAGGCCGATATATTTCCAGTGGCTCTATTTTAGTAATTCCCCGAAAATAGGGAATTGTGAAAATATTTTATCTATAAATTCTATTTAAATAATTTTTTTCTGGCATACTAAAGTAACAAGTTAGTGGTAACTTTTTTGAAAACATAATAAAATTGGGAATAACTTTCCCTGATAATTTCGCTATGGAAAAATGATTTCCAATTTACAAATATTTACATCAAACTTTTTTCTCAGTAAACCAGAAAAAACTGATTTATTGACAAAAGCTATGTAAAATCTTTCCCCAGTTCCCTATTCCCAGGGAATTACCAGAATAGGGCTGTTCTTTGGCGTAGACTCAGCTTTATTTGTCGATTTTGTCTGTATGCAGACTGGTTGTGATCTGAATGTTTCGATATGTTCGGATTTTGTTTGACGTTAGAATTTGGTTGTTAGGTGTTGGCCATTAAGACTAAAAATTGATTACAACAAGAGGATGAACTAGGATTATTCACGCTTTTCGGGTATTACATAAAATACGATCCAGCTTCACTGTCACAAACATTGGAGGTGTTACATAGGACTTGCCTAAATCTTAACACGGATTATTCCAGGTCTAAAAAACAAAAACCAAATAATAAGGCGAAAGTCGTAAATTTTATTAGAGAAATCTTGTAACAGATACTTGAATAACAACTATTTATTTAAAAATAGTAATGTAAAATTATGATTTGAATTATATTTTATTAGTCTTTGAAAGACGATATTTTTTTTAAACTTCAAATACAGCTTTTGTAAAATAACAAAATACAATTGCAAGGTACAATTATTTACTGGAAGTTAAAATTGCCCAATGTCCTTTGAATATGTATTTAAACTTTTAATTATAATTAAATATATTTTATAACTAAATATATAATAAAATTATTGAATTGGAATGGAATTATTTGTTTATTTTGAATCTCAAAGTCCGTAATTTTAATTGGAAATTCATTCTTTACTGCAGGCTTCCCCAGAATATAACGCCTATAGGTATCCATTCCGAAAATTTATGTATTAATTCATATTTTAAAATTTTAATTTTAAATCTTAATGTACAAGGGGTATCACCATAATTCAATAGACTGCCTCATCATCTAAAGATTATACATTAAATTTTAAAATATGTATTATTACATAAATTTTCGAAATGGATGCCTAGGCGTTATATTCGGGGGAAAACTGTAGTTTTGGTATGTAAATATCTGTTTTCAGCAATTAAACTTTATTGGTATTGTTTATAAAATTACATAAATTGGACTGTAATTTTACTGCTGAAGTATTAATAATTACATTCGGGTCAGAAAATTCTCATTTAGAATACTGTAATTATGCGGGTGAAGTTTAATATTAATATGTTCGAAGATGTTTTATTGTGGTATTTTTCTCTTAAAACCCAGTTAGAACTTGAATGTAAATGTACATAACTATAAATTTAATTTTAGTATACCAATACTAATTTCAAATAGCAAGTAAAATTACATGAAAAGGGTAGGAAAATTTTGCCCACTGTTAAAAATGTGTAAATTTTTTTGAAAAAATGAAAAATTTTATGATTGTAAAAATTTTCCTATATAATTCCGAGTTATTCCTAAAAAATTACAAAAATTAAGTGCAGTAGAATAATAAATTAAAATTATGTCGCAACACAACTAGGCATTTTTTATAATATAGTAAGTTAAAACAACACTTTTGAGACCGATGAGAAATTTCTAACAAAAAAATCCAAATTATACATGTGTTAGTGTCACTCAATATTAAATTCTTATTAGAATAAATTGAGGATAATTTATTACACTGTAAATTAATCTCTGAATCAAGTACATTTAAAAATTATAATTTTTAAAACAAAATTTATTTAAAAATGTAAAATATTAATGAAATACAATAATTATTAAAATAGATAAATAAAATACCAAAAACTATCAGAATTATTTATTGCAATTTTTCGATCAAAATAAGGTGTATTTTATCAAAATGGGCCAAAAACAAGCCACTTCCAGAGATTAGGGCAAGATGCCACTATATATGTAGGTTGAATTGGCCTGTCTATAGAGAACATTTTCCGGTATAAGATTTTCCTAGCGCAGAAAATGTAACCTAGCAATAGCAATTTTCCACTGTAAATTTTGAGTATTTCATCAATCTGGGCCAATGACACAAGTTACTTCCAGAGATTAGGGCAAGAGAATACTATTTATATAGATCGGATAATCCTATCTATAGGGATCATTTTCCGGTATAACATAATTTTCTGGCTATTAATAATTTTTCATTTTCTCCGCTACGAAAAACCTATACCGAAAAATGTTTTCTATATATAGGCCAATTCGACCTATATAGTAGCGTTTTGTCCTAGTCTCTGGAAGTGGCTTGTTATTGGCCCAGATAGATAAAATACACAAAATTCAAAAAATTCCATTACACATATTTGATATTTTTTTTTTATTAAAGCTTTAAGTTATTTATATATTTCTTTAATAACTTTTGTATTTATTATCTTTTTAAATATTTATTATGTAAATTATGAATTTATTTAACATAATAATAATTTTTAATACAATGTTCATTAATTTGCATTTATAAAATATTAACACTGTAAATAACCAATACTAGAACAATTCAATATGGCGGCTATTGGAATCTATTTGAATCTAATAAGAATACGTGCTATTTTTTGTTAGAAATTTCACGGGCTCCTTTAGTCACATAGGATTGGCGATTTTTGACGATTTTATAGAGAATTATAGCATATCGAGTTGCCTCTAAATTTTTCTGGTGTTCCTAAATAACTGTCATCCTAATGGAAACTTATTTTGAGTAAGTCACGATATACTCCAACAGAGAATTAAGAAATTAAAAAAAAATGACCGCAGGCACTTATAATTTCCTTTTAATTTTTTTCCTTAAAAACAATTAAAAACCCAGCTTAAATGCGAATTACGAATACATTATTTAACAATTATTTAACATTATTTAACATTACGAACTAGCATATACTTTGATGTGGGCCCTATCAGATTTAAATCAATTTGGCCTGAAAATCGGTTGTAAAGTTGCTAAAATGTTAGTGGAGTTGGCAGAGGTGCAAAAACTAGTTTTAGGCTGAACTCAGTACTCTGTTCCTAAAAAATTCAATACTTTTGATTTCCTGTTAATATTATCCCTGATAAATGACCCCAATATAAATAAGTTTTGAGGGATTTGCGAAAGATGGCTTAAGTAGTATTAAATAGTAACGGACCATCTTGTAACTATTTTCATGTTAACGCACGTGCGAAGGCAACGTAACGTGGCGTAAACCCGGTCATGCATCAACTTCAACCGTCAAACCGAATATCCAGCAAGAAGCTAATCCTATGCATCTGGTGGGATCAGTTCGGAGTTTTCTACTATGAGCTACTTCATCTTAACAAAACCATCACTAGAGAACGTTATCAACAACAATTGATGCAATTAAGTAGAGAATTGAATCTTAAATGCCCACCATATGCCAAAAGACATGACAAAGTGATCTTTCAGAAGATCGACATTCGGCCACATGTTCGGGGGTCGTTAAGGAAACATTGGAAACGCTTCAAGGGGATGTCCTACCTCACTCGCCGTATTCACGAGCCATTGCAGTGCTTCACTGCGTACGAAGACGCCATAAATTGTGTCGATTCTTGGATCGCCTCAAAATTCAAGGACATTTTTTCGACACGGAATCCGTATTGTGCCTGAAAAAAGAAAAAAACCGTAACTGGACAATACTTTATATAAAATACATTATACCAATTTCTCTAAATAAAGCTTCGAAGTTATGAAAAATAACCTCAAAACTTATTTATACCCCCCAATAATGTACTTTTCAAAATATTTGCAAGAACAAAAAAGCTAGCATGGAGGCTGCTTCAGTGGACAAATTACAACAAAAGTCATTGGGATTCCTTAATTTATGAGAAAAACTACAATATTAAATTTCATTTCGATCAGTTAATCTGTCTGGGCTGTTTACAAAACTAGGAGACATTTAGTCTGCATGGAGTCGGAACCACGTTCGTAGTTATGGAATATTAGAGGTGTGCACTGTGCACTATAAAGTTTTATATCAGAAAAACGTCTCAATTTCCGGGTCGGTTTTCTGGGTCAAGTTTTATGTTCGGAGTTAAGGAAATTTGGAGGGAGTGAATTACACGTTCAAGCTTCACAATTTTGTAAACACTTAACGTTATGTGTTATAATCTGTTCAAATATTTTTTTTTGCGGCCTGCAGAGGAGAAAAGATAAATGGAAATATTTATAAATTGGGAATAATTTTTCCATATCTAAATTGGCAGGAAAAATTATTCCCAATTTAATTTTGCTTTCAAAAATTTAACACTAGCACTTAGAGGTAAAAAACTCAGACGGAATAGAAAATATTTGAACAAAAATTAAATTACATATAAATTCTTTCGCCAGTTCCCTATTCTCGGGGAATTGTCAGAATAGCGTCACAGGTCGTGTAGAAAATTCGAGAAAATTTTGGTTGTGAATTTCGCTGCAAACTTCAAAAATTTATAAAAACTGAACGTTTAAAATTTTATTTGTAGGAAAAGGTCTCATTTTTATCGGTTCGTCGATGGTTATCAAAACTAACGCAACTAAAACAGACTGAGAGCCCAGTATTAGAAGAGCTCAAGCTGCTTGTTTTGTTTTTGCTCGCTTGAAAAATATCAAAAGTCTCAGCATTACCCGAGAATATTTTCGAAACTATTCCGACACTTCTCATAAATCCACCAGAAAAAGGAAAATATGCGAAATTAAAGTCATGCACCATCGGAACAAACCCGCCTTAAAAAATTGTTGGATGGGCACGATTTTGGCGATCGAAAGCCAAGCAAGATACAGATTTAACATTTCTTGTATGGTTATGTGTAGATTCCAACTTCACTATAGATGAAATTAAGTAATAGCAATTGTGACATTCGAAAACTTGTCCAAGTTTCACGAAAATAGAACCAGCCGTTTTTGTGTAGAATATAGACCGACAGACAAAAATCAAAAAAACACCTGCCTATGCTAATTCTTCTCAAAAATAATGTTTGCGCTCAATCGCGTCATTCAAAATCACAATCAACTTTATGCATGGACTATGTCCGAATTCGATAATGTTACGTTTCAATTTTAATAAATTGTCTTAAGCATTACAAATCATCACAAAACTTTAATGTATCAGATTAGCTGTTTATGCCGTTTATACATACGCATAATATATTCATGTGTTTG
Organism: Nephrotoma appendiculata; assembly: GCA_947310385.1. NCBI lineage: Eukaryota > Metazoa > Arthropoda > Insecta > Diptera > Tipulidae > Nephrotoma > Nephrotoma appendiculata. The sequence goes on from OX371225.1 coordinate 246,947,645, forward strand.
ACAGTACACATATCGAAAAAAAACAAATCCATTAAATTACATCGAAACATATAAACAAATTTAAGATAATCATAAATTATGCAAAATATAAATTTGTGCTTTTGTAAAGTTTTATTTTCAATTATGTGACCGGGGGACGAGTGAGTGGTATACGACTCGTAATATACTCCACAAATATAATTTCCTGTCGGTGTGGTTTTCGTACTCGTACTCGTGCATATAGTAGAGAGTATAGAAGACGACAAGATTATTGCCAGGAATATGGATACAATATACGAGCAGATACTAGAAACGAAACATGAGTATTTTTTTTTATTTATATGTTTTTATGTTGTGCTTTGAATTATGCTGATCATTATTAATTTTTAATGGATTTCGGTTGGCTCGAAATATGGATTGTAAGGGTATAATTTATACATTGAGGATATATGGTTTTGTTTGTGTAAACACAACAAGGTAGATGCTTTATGCTTTATGTAAAGTGTGTGTGTGTGTGTGTGTACGATAACATGCCGCATAATTTATATTCTATTTGAACAACACCTTCTCAAATAGCACAACGCAAATAACGCTGGCATAAAAATAGGAGGAAGCAAAATAAAATTAAATTCATTGCCAATGGCATTTGTCATAAGAGATTATTTATAATAGCGATATCTTTGTTTTCCAGCGACGTTTTATTACGTTACTGTTGGTGGTGTGCATGGTCGTTTTTGTGTATGTGTGTTTGCTTTCAGTACACGAACGACTTTTCTGGTATTAAATAAATTTTGATTTTTCCCAAAAGACATATTTTTCATGTTAATGTCACATCGAATTAGAAATGGCTTTACATTTGTGTGTGTATGTACGATTTTTACGCGGGTGAGAACCCTTTCAATGCGATTATTACCATTTTGTAATGTAAATATTATTTCTGTGTCAAATACGATTACGGATTATGTACAAAGGTACAGTTCGCAAAAAAAGGTGGTTTTATGTGCGTCTTTATCTCGTTACATTGAAAATCAGTTTATGGTAATTTTTAATACTCTGTTATAGGATTTCAAACCAGATAGCTACACAAACATCCTAAATGGCGGATTTTTAGGTTTTTCATAACAAATAGGGTTAATTGTATAAATATATACACTTGGGTGCAAAAAAAATCGTATTGGTGCATTTTTTTCGTTTTTTAATTTTTCTTGCGAATCACGATGTTGTTTTGAATCAAAGTATGTCAAGTTATCATTTCATCACCTATCCAATGATACCACGTGTGTGTAATATCTGTTCAAAACCAGGACAAAAACAACTACAAACCACAACAAGCCGAAAACGCTCGTTCGAGGTAGCGTCGGATGCGAAATTTGTGGCAGGTATTAAAGTGTACGTTTTACGGGCATTATCTGAACATGCATGGAATCTTTGTCTTAGTACTTTTGCTAATTTTGCAAATTATTTCTTGCAAATTTAATAACTTATTTCTTTTGCTAATTTTGCATCGTAATTATAATAAAATGGCTGTTTCCAATTTTCAAATATACCTCTCGCCATTATAACTGGACGTAGTTAGCTGGAGCAAGCAACGTGTCAATTTTTTTTCTTTCATATTCGTAAGATTTTTAAATTTTCATTTCATCTTCTATCAGAACACAAACCTTTGGATAAGGAGACAAATCCGCGTTTCACATAAGCCTAAAAACAACATTTAAATACCCTGGGTGGATGTTAATTTTTGAAGCCCAATTTCTTAATGTTGAAACAGTTGGAAACGGATTTTTTTTTTTCAATAATAGGCGATATGCTTTCGGCCCACTTCCATAAATGGCGATGGCCTGTGAAATATCATCCACTCTCCATTGTACTCTTTTTCCTTTATTTTGAATTTTTTCCATACACCTGCTGTAAATATTTGTTTCACATAGCTATTTTCTTGTTCCAACTGATAACATTTTTTCAAAAGCCGTTTATTGTCTGTCCTTCATTAAACAGTTTATTTCAGAGTGTTCATCAAAATTTTTTGCTGTGTGTAGATTTAGAATAAAATTAAAGCCTTTACATTTGCATGTGTTTTATGATATTTAGTATTTACCTCTCTTTTATCAGGTTATCATTTAAATCAGATGTATTGGTAGTTTTATCAAATTGTTTCATAATGAAATTGTCGGTTAGCGTATTAAAATTTAAAATTCTGGATTTTCCGAGCACCAATTTGCTTGTTGGGGTAACCTCCGAGGTGTATTAAAACAGAAGCTGGATGGAGTGTTTTATTACAATAAAACATTAAAATTTTCAAATATTAACGTGACCAGCATTTCACAACATTAAATTAAGAAAATAAGCTTCTTCGGAAAAAATAGTTTTTCGGTAAAAATGCTCATTTTCTTCCAAACGTTCCACAGCCTAATTAGCAAACCGAAAACGTTGCGGATATTTATTTTTCTTCAGCTTCTGCACTAATTGAACTTTGTGCGTGCACCTTTATACCGAGGTCTTTTGCGAAATTCTCATAACAGAACTTCTTGAAATGTTTAATTCTTGAACACGAGTTGATGATGATGGATGCTCAGACACATTCTGAGCAACAGTGCACGTGATGGTTTATCCAATAAAAGTCCAGTTTCACGAACTCGCTTCGCAAATTGATCCACAAATTGCAATGTAGGCATTTCTTTTCTTCTGAATTTTTCACGTAAATTTCTTACAGTTTAGATAACCATCTAAGGCTCACCACTTTGAAAGAAAGTTCTCAATATTTCTAATAATTTTTGAATTTTTTCAAAAGTACTGAAAATGGCACGAAAGTATCTAAGTACTTTTTATACAGCCAGAGTATCGAAAAAATATTGCAAATCATAGTAGTCTAGTACAGAACCGTCGAGAATATTACTTTTCTTTTTGAGTGTTCGATCGCGATTCGTTACGCGATGTAAAGTGAAAATAGTGGTGTATGTAATTAAAAATTGTGAGTTAATAAGTGGAAATTATTTGTTATGGTGTTTTAGTGTTATTGGATATTGGGAAATTATTGTGAGAATATTCGGCAATATATCAGATGTGGTGTGAGTATCATGGTATTTTTGTAATTTTTTGAAAGAACATTTCCAGTATTTGCGGGAATATTCCAGAAGCAGTGTAAATTACGATATTTATTGTTGTAACCGTTAAATTATTGACGAAGGTGTCCAATATTTTGAATGAGTGGGTTATGTTGATATTCCAGGTTCAATTTAATTTCTTGTTTGGTGATAATTGCTTGAGGTATTTATTAGCGGTAATATTTGATATGAATTTATTTCCTTGCTAGAAAATATTCAATCTTAAATTTCCGCACTGTTTCATGTTGATATTGAATCAGATAATTTCATTTTAAATGTTTATCTGAGTTGTTGTATGTTAAAACTTGATCGAAAATGCAGAAGCAAGATGGTGTTTTCGTTAATCGCTTCAATAATCTCTTTCTCATTGAAAGAAAATTCGCATCCAGCATTCGATCTTTTCACCAGTTGATTGATGCAATGGTTCTCTCTTTTTCTTACACATGGTTCAGTTCGAATATGGCGACTCTTCTCCTGTTGTGCTATTTTTTTATTACATCAAAAAATTTTTGTGATTTCTTAAGATCTCACCATATTCTTCTCTTGATTATTGATTTTATCTGGGTATGGTGAAAGTCTACTTTGCTAGACTTCGGCACTGATGTGATGTATAGGATTATTGAGATATTTATTAGCATAAACGCGTTTGCATACTCCATGGGTTCTATCACGTTTTGTGTGCGGTAATGTTTCTATTTCGGTTCCTCTATAGTTCACTTCAAACGTATTAGTTGTCGTCGCTAGACATTGATACAAAGCATAACATTGTTGCAATGAATATCTCGCATTGGTTGCGATGGACCAGCTTCACCAGATTTCACCCAAGATTTCTTGCGTTAGGAATACTCATAATAAATCTATTTTTCATCTCCAGTAACTACTCGGTGCATAAAACCTTTTCTTTGTTGTCTTTGAAGCAGTATTTCATAAATGATTTTTCAACGTTCGATGTGGAACGCACTTGCTAGCTTTTTGAACAATTTCCAACATTTGTAAACGTTTTGCAACAGTTGATCGATCAACATTTAATGCTACAGCCAATTTTGATTGTGTTTGAGAAGAATCTTCAGCCAATAACGTTTCCAATTCAGCATTTTCAAATTTGTTGGGTGGTGGACATAATTGACAAAATTGATCAAATTGATAAAACTTACAAAATTGACAAAATTAACAAAATTGATAAAATTCACAAAACTTACAAAATTGGCAAAATTTACAAATTTGACAAAATTGAAAAAGTTGACAGATTGGCAAAATTGATAAAACTGACCAAATTGACAAAATTGACCAAATCGACAAAATTGATAAGGGTTCCCAACGTATTCCTAAATATTTTATTACCAAAATGATGTTTTTGACTAGATCAAAAACTGACTAGCAGGCAGTTTCTAAAATTCCAAATTGCCAAAAATAAATATTCCCAAAACATTCCAAATAACCATTTGTAAGTTTTTGATTGTGTGGGCGAAAAAATTAATCCAAAAAAAAATCCTAAATTTTGCATTTAATTTTATATTTATTTAAGTAAATCAAGCTAAGCTCTTTAGCATTCTTATTTTCAGACTAAATTCTTCCGAGTTCCCATTTTTTTTTACCAGACCATTCTTTTGCACTTGGCGCCAAATTATCTGGCCAAAATGAAATAGAACCCTTTAAATCACCCTTTATCACTTCCTTTATTAGTTTTCACAAATTGTAAATCATTCATTTTAATTAAATAATATGATATCGATTTAGAAAAATTATTTAATGATTTTATTTTTTCTAATCTTCCGCAAATAAAACCAAATGAGTCAAAATCTGCGCGCGCAGATTGTGACTCATTTGGTTTTGTTTTCGGCAAATTTTGGGATTTTTAATTCGATATTTTTATTTTTTTTGAGATTTTGTGTTCGAGCAATTTTTTTTTGGTAAATATATTTTTAGTGTTATGGGTTTTGAGATTTTTGTTGTTTGGATAATTATTTTCGGGATTGCATTTTGAGATTTTTTTTTCGCTTCTAAAATTTTTGGCCTTTCGATACCAACCCCATTTTTTTCGAATCTTTCGAAAATTAAGAGTCTTCCGATTCATTTGGTTCTATCCTTTTAGATTTTGAGATTTGTGTTGTTTGGATTAATATTATTGGCCTTTCGATACTAACCCTTGACAAAATTGATAAAATTGACAAAAGTGGCAATATTGACCAATTTGATAAAATTGAAAAAATAAAAATATTGCCCAATTTGACAAAATTGAAATTAATACAACTGACAAAATTGCCAAAACTGACAAAATTGACCAAATTGCCATAACTGACAAAATGGACTGCTATTTTGTCACTGCTTGCATATTATTCAATCGGGCAATATATGTTTTTTGGAGGTTAGATGTCAAGCTTGAATAATTACTAGTGACATTTGTTCACAACGTAAATAACAATTATTTTCATGTAATTGAAGATGTCGAATTTTATTCCAAAAAACAAAAACATTTGCGGGAAGTTTTACTCTTCATTATTTTTTGGTGAAGAAAAGTGCAGCGGAAACAAATCGTTTGCTTGTGGAAGTTTACGGTGAACATGCGCATCGAAAACATGCAAAAAGTGGTTTCAACGATTCAAAGTTGATGATTTTGACGTAAGAGACAAAGTGAAGGCAGACCAAGAAAATTTGAAGATACAGAATTGGAAGAATTGCTTGATGTGGACCCTTGTCAGACTAAAAAACAATTAGCAGAAGAGTTGAATATTACCCAACAATGTGTTTCGCAACGTTTACATGCAATGGGATTGGTTCAGAAGCTGGGAAATTGGGTGCTACACAAATTGAAAGAAAGGGACATGGAACGTCGGAAAACCATCTGCGAATTGTTGCTTCAACGACAACAAAGGAAGGGGTTTTTGCATCGGATCATCACTGGGGATGAAAAATGGATCCATTATGACAATCCAAAGCGCAAACCAGCGTGGATCAAGCCAGGTAAAGCAGGCCCGTCGACGCCAAAAGTAAATATCTATGGTTCGAAGACGATGCTTTTTATTTGGTGGGATATGAAGGGTGTCGTCTATTATGAGCTACTGAAAGAGCGTGAAACCATGACGGGACAAGTTTATGGACGACAACTGATGGCTTTAAAGCAAGCTCTAGCTGAAAAACAACCGGAATGGGACAAAAGGCACAATAAGATTATTTTGCAACATGGCCGTATTCACCAGACATTGCTCTTTCTGATTACCACTTGTTTCGGTCGATGCAATCAGCCTTGGCATAGCAGCACTTCATTTCAAATGAAAACGTCAAAAAGTGAGTCGATGACTGGATCGCATCGAAACCACCAGACTTCTTCCTTCGGGAAATCCGTTTATTGCCTGAACGATGGGCGAAAGTTATAGCTTCCGAAGGAGCATAAAACATTCTTTCATTCTCTACAAAAACTAATGTCTTTTATTTCAGTAAAAAAGGTCGGAAATTTATTTATACACCCGATACAATTAACAAAATTGATTAAATTGATAAAAATGACAAAATTGACAAGACTTTCAAAATCGACCAAATAGGCTAAATTGCATAAATTGACCAAATTGGCAAAATTGATAAAACTAAAAAAACTGACAATGGCCAAATCGACCAAATTGACAGATTGACAAAATTGACAAAATTGATAATATTGACAAAATTAACAAATTTAAAAAAATTGAAAAAATTTACTAAATTGACCAAATGGACAAAATTGATAAAATTGACAAAATTGACCAAATTGACAAAATTGATACAATTGACAATATTGATAAAATTGACAAAACTGAAAAATTAATAAAATTGACCAAATTATTAAACCTCTTTTTGACAATTCTTTTAATTATTTGATATCTAAACAAATTTTTCTTGTTTAATGACCCAGTTTCTGGGCAAGGCAGCCAAACGTTTAGTATCTTTATCTTAAATACTTTTATACTAGGATGTTAGATAATTGAGAATTTCATCTGCGGACACAAACGCCATACTTTTTAGCATTCGTATTTCTAAGCTAAATGTGTCCGAAGTGACGTATTTCGAAACAAGACGTTCTTTCTGTACTTTTCGCCAAACTATTTGGCTAAAGTGAAAGAGGCAAGCGCGGAATTCTGTTTACGGAAAAAATTATTCAGCTGCGGATTTGATATTTTTTTTCAAAATAAAATAGATTCTAATTGGAACTAATCAAATATTCCAGTCGCATGCTAGTTTGCAAAGTTCGTAAAAGAACTGATTATAACATTGTTTAGTTTTACTACTCATCAGGCAAAATATAAGTGTTATACATTGGTGCTCAACTTTTCCGTGTAGAAGAGCTGTTGCATTAATAATGGAGAACTACATTGAAAGTTCCGTCCATTAGCCAGCATTCAGATTCCTCTTACCATTTTATGACTGTTACGTGTGCCAAATATAATTATTTTTTGGTTGTTAAAATCTGTTTCTTTTAAAACAAATAGCTCGCCTTCGCAGTATCTAAGGTGGTCTGGAATATACCTGTTAACTCAAATTACCATATCTAGCTCGATAAATTTTAGTTTTTTGTGCCATTCTGACGGTAAATACACCCTGCTCTAATCTGACGTCTGGACTACCGAGTCCCTGATAATTTGCGACGGAGTGGTTTCAGAAGTGGATTATATATAGGTAGTTATTGGCGGTAGGTAGCGGCATACTTCTGTTTCCCATGAATTAGAAATGTGACTATGAGTTGCGATGGTTCTACAATATGTAATGGATCATCAAATATGTAACAGAACATCTAATTGTTGCTATACATACTAACGTAATGAAAACAATAAATATTTTTTTTATTTTAATGGCAAAAATTGTTGACCTCGAATCCTAAATAATTAATATAATTTTGTAATATTATTTGCTGCACGGTAAATAATATTACAAAAATATATTAATTATTCGGGATTCGGTATTATTTTCGAGATTTTGAAATCGATATTTTAACTTCGAGTTTTTGAGTTCGATATAACAGTCGTCGTGATTTCATGACCAACCCAATTTTTAACACATTCACCCCTTTGTCAGTCACCTGTGACTCACACTGATCTACTCCAATAGGGCCGTGTCAGGTGACTGACACTGAGTACATCCTTTAACATGTTACTGAATTACCTTAGAATTGCCTGACGCAGCCCTTCAGCACATTACTACAACTTGGCCACAGAATTCCCATTCGTATTAAATAAAACTCAAAAACAAAGAAACGTTCTTTTTACATTTTATAAAAAACCTGTTGGCATTAAATGTGTTAAAAAGCATATTTCACTAGCCATCATTAACTAAATGACAATCAAACTTTCTCCGGAAACCTTTTGATTTCTGTTAAGCTCGAGAAAATCCCGAATCCCAGAATTTCAAATGATTTCTGTGTTTTAGAATTTGTTTCAAAATTTCAATGTTTTCTCGGGATTGCAGGATTTTGACCTTTCGGGATTTTGTCTCTCAGTATTTTGTACTTTTGGGAATTTGTCTCTCGGGACTATGCAACTTCGGGATTTTGTACCCTCAGTATTTGACTCTCGGTTTTTTGTTCCGTGGGATTTTGTTTTTCTTGATTATGTCACCAACCCGCTTAAAAATCCTGCAAACTTTCTGTCAAACTTATTTGGTCTTTAATATAAACGTGTCTGAAATCTGAAATATTGAGAAATTTTGACAGTTTTACTTTGTGTTTGGTTTAAAAATTTACCTGTGTATTAAGTTTTACCTTTTACCACAGATGCCTATCGTTTTACGATTTTCTTAAAATTGTCCGAACACAACCCAGGCGTACAAGAAATTTCCATTTACTAATTATTTTGCGCATATTAGGTATATAATAATTGTACGTCAATACCAAATAAAAACTATTTATATTTAGACAATATTCCAATGTACCTAATATAACATCATTCGTCGCGACCTGATGAGAAGACTGATTTTTTCAAATGAATTATCTCATCCGTTTGAAAATGATTGTTGTGATTCTAACAAATTTTCCACCAATGAGCCCAAAACTCAAAAATTAAATTATTTACGCGGTGTAGAAAATACGGCGCGACACTGATTCTTTGCCAGACCATTCTAACTTTTCGATTTGTTGCAACCAGTTCCCTAACTTTCAAATTATGAATATAATTTTGACACGTTTCCATTCAACTTGATGGGTGCTACTCCAGCCCGCTTCTTGTATACTGTTGTTCTAGTTCTTCTTTGGTGGATTGCCATTCGAAGATTAATATTATCCTCAACTATTTTCTGGAATTCCTCCCAACACTTACAACTAGTTAGGTCAACTACGGTACGGAGAGCCAGATGTGGTTAGTTTGTAAAGAAAAACTAGTTTCTATAAAATGTCAAGGCATATGAATATTTGAACTGTGTTATGAGACAGGTGTTGTGTACTAACCACTCGGTTGTTGCGTTGCGAGTCCATTTTGGAATTTTAGAGTCACTTTAATTAAAACACTTAAACGTTTTAAGTTTTTATATAATAATTAGTTTCAGTATTAAACTATTTTTAGGTTTCACATTATTTCCATTTATACAAGAATATCGTTTATATATTTTTACAGAGTTATGTTTATATATTTTTACAAAGTTAGGTTTTATTAGTTCACCTTATATACATTTTATATAAATTTAGGTATAATTTTACAGTAATTATCACTCTATATATTTATTTAAGTACAATACACTTATATATTTTAAGTACAATAATCTTTTATTTATAACTCCGTGTTCACTACTAACGAGAGAGACTGTCCTTTTTTATTTGTTTGTTAAGCTTATATAGGGGTTTAAATCGATTACAGCTCCTCAATGTATAATTACTAGTACTAATCTAAATATTAATCTAGTACAATATATTAAATTATTTTAGGGCTTTTCGCTTAAAATATTCTTACATAACACAGGGAAGATGTTTCTTATTCAAGGTAGTACCACAGATAACAATTAAAAAGATGTGGATCTTTCCTACAACCGCGATGTATATGAAACAAAAATTATTAAATTCCATACCCTGTTATAATAGGGGTTTTGGAATTTATGTTAGCAGAGATCAGATAGTTTAGCTATTTAATATATTACTCTCTTTCATGCCAAAGTAAAATTTCATAAACAATATTTTATATGTTAAATGTTCGTTTGTGTACGACACAAACGAAAAAAAAACGTATGCTATCCGTTTATTATTATCGATCCTTTGAAAGTATCTGTTTCTTTTACGTACATATTTATATTAAATATAAATATGTACGTACGAGAAAGAGTATTATGTATATAATTACATACTTCTATATTTAATATTTTGTGAGTTTGTATACACGATCGAATATTCGTTTTCGTTTAGATTTATCAAAATTAAATACTCGAAGATGACAAGAAAAGGAAAAGGATCGCTTATTTGTATATTTGTATGTAGCGTGTGTGCGGCTAAAATTGAAAAATATATATTATGTTGTTGGTGTGCAAAATGAAATGTAAGTAAAAATTTGAGAAAAAATATTTGGAGGTTTATGCGATACAAAAATAACGTTAAAATTATCAATCGAAAGGAAAAGTTTTCTAATGGTCGCAGTGAATAAACATGTATTATACATATAGATATTTGTGTTTACTTTACATTATGTATATACCAGCTATCTATACTGATTTTACCAAATTAATTACATACTTTTTCTACGTGTACTATACGGATGATTGTGATTTGAATTTAAGAATATTAAAATAACAAAACTCGTAATTATTTTATTTGGATAAAATGAATGAAATCAGGTCACACTGGAAAGATTGCATTGGGGAATGTATTATGTATTTAGATTTGTTTCTAAAAAATGATCAAGCATATACAATTGTTTATTAACATTTTTCCTTATTTCATATTATCTGAAGCATGGTAGTAATAAATTTGTTTTGATTAGCTTTTGCACATCTTTCAAGATGTTGAAAATTACAGCTCGGTATTGATTTTAACCAAATTTTTCGTAAACTTACATACTACTTCGATGTGGTGTATAGAATTATGGTACAGGGTATACATGCAGTTTCATTTTTGAACTGCTAACCCTAGTTGTGATCAATCGATTCATGAGTTTACATTACTAGTGCACTACCATTTTCCAGCCACCAACCACCCTTTACCATGAAAACCACCCCACATTTCTGAAGCATAAACGACCACTTCTTTGAAAATTTCAAAAACAGATATCTCAATATCGGATAATAAAGAAGATCGATTTGGCCTCACCATAGAACCATAGAGCAATTCGACTTTTGACATGTAACTTTTGACCATGAAAACCAATTTATTTATTATTATTCAATTTATTTAGCGACCCCACTATATTTATTTATTTCCATGCCTAACCGAACGTCTGATAATTTTTGGCTGGCGGATTTTTAGATAAGCCTGACAATTTTCGAAAGTGCGCTCTAAATTATTAACAAAGTAATTAATTTTATTTTGTAAAAATGTGTATTATTATATAAATATTATAAACCAATATTATAGTTATTTTAACAAAAACAATATCACAATTTATTTAGTATAAAACTTTCTTTTTTAAAAACAAATAATTAAAAAATAATTAAAAAACTTTAAATTTTTTTTTTTTTTTTTTATTAAATTATGAAGACCGGTTTCGGAAGTTCTTCCATCGTCGGTTCATTACTTTTGAACCGACGATGGAAGAACTTCCGAAACCGGTCTTCATAATTTAATAAAAAAAAAAAAATTTAAAGTTTTTTAATTATTTTTTAATTATTTGTTTTTAAAAAAGAAAGTTTTATACTAAATAAATTGTGATATTGTTTTTGTTAAAATAATTATAATATTGGTTTATAATATTTATATAATAATACACATTTTTACAAAATAAAATTATATTAAACAAAAAGCCACGGACAATATAAAAATGGATTATGTTCATTTATATGGTACTTATGAAAAGTAATTAAACTATGAATAGGAATATGTTTTACCAAATCTTATCAAAAAACCAAAATTTCAGAGATGTCTAAGCATAATCACTAGTAGATATGAACGGGTGATACTTAAACCTATCTAAATTGGCATGGATCTTTTCAATAAAAAGCGTTTAGCCCGTAAAGGGATTTTCTAGATATTGTAAATTATTCATATATGTAATATTGCGAATGGGATTGCTCAAGCATGTTATACCAATTAACATAAATCTCCGAGACGGTTGAGCATAATCTTGGGTATGTATGAATAAAGGATACTCATCCCTATAAAAATTTATATGTATTGTTTCAATAAAAATGGTTGTACTCGTCTTTCGATTTCCTAAATATCGTATATTATTCATACATTATTGCGAGTGAAATTGTTCACACGTCATACAAATTAACATAAATATCAGTGACGTTTGGGCATAAGTCCTAGTATGTATATGGATAGAGGACACCCAGGCCTCTCTAAATTGGTACGATTTAGTCCGATTTAGCATGATTTAATGGAATATATGAAAAAGATTGGAGTCGTTTGGGGTTTTTCTAGATCTTTTTTATTATTCATATAATATTACGAATGGAATTGATATACCACCTAACTTAAACTTAAGATATGTATAGGCATGTCCACTAATAAGTATCGATAGAGAACACTTAGGCCTATCTAAATTGGTATGTGCTATTCCAATTGAAATGGTTATGCTCGTCTGAGGATTTTATATATGCATATCGAATATTCTTCATATTATAATGTTGTGAATGGAATTGCTCACACGTCACAAAAATTACAAACACACAGTCCAAAATAAATTTTTATGCATTATTATTCCAATAAAATGTGATGTGTTCTATTCGCAATATTATAATATAATATATATATATTATAAATAATAAACGATAACTAGAAAATCCTAAGTCAAGTTTATCGATTTT